>OZ010583.1:31833746-32023746 GCA_963932145.1 Acanthosepion lycidas | reverse complement strand
TATTTTCTTTACTAAGGAATGTGCTGGACGATAGGCGTAATGCACACTAATAGGGCGTCTATTTCAAATAACAAGTGTCCACTATAATATTTGAAATATACAAACACATAAACAATCTTTGGTGCAGAAATATCCATTAAGGTGTAAACTCTGGGACAGCTATTGCCAATTACGTGTACTTTTAATTGTTTACTATAATTTCAACTTTGGTAGTTTGTCAAAGATCACACATTAAAAGATTGCGTTACAAATCTTAGGTCTGTTGAGCTTGGTTCCTTCCTTTATTACTAGGATCGACAGACTGCAGAAGATAGCCGGAGAGTAAGGCAGCCGAAATATTGTGATAAAACAAATATTGAAAATAATAAAAAAATAAATAAAAATACTGATAACTCCTCATCCCATAAATTTAAACAAAAATACTCCAAGATTCCTCATGCTGCTAATCTTCTAACTTTTGGTGTCTTAATACGATTAAAAGACAAATCAATTTGACCGCTTCGCATCTATTACTCTAAATATTGAAGGTGATTTGATCATTTTTATTTTTTCCCTTTGTTTTTCTTCAGAGAAAATAAAGTCGGCAATAAAAAATTTGGAGAAAGCAATTAAAAAATGGTTAAGAGGAAATGGTAAATTCTAAGAGTTAAATGGCATTGGGCAAAAAGAAAAACAAAAAAAATGGTACTGGCAAATTTTATTTTCACTTTTATGTTAACCAAATATATGCAATCACTGCTCATACTGTGGCACCAAATTCTGAGCGTACTGAAAAGTTGAGATAATTCCGGTTGTAATGTAGCAATGGCAGGACTTGAACCCGTTGCACACAATGATTATTTCAGCCTTTCCACTCAGCATATACTGACACTACCACAACATGACCGATTCAATTTAGTCTCTCTGTACGAACAAAGTAAATGTTTCTATTAGTAGAGGAAAACATTGATGATTAAATATTTTATTTCTGCATTTGTCTTAACAAAGAAGTTACTTTATTAGGTTTCAGTATTCAATCTATATTTTGCACACTGGAAATAAGAAATATTTTAATGGCCTATATATATAATATATGACAAGCGTTAACGACAGAAAATGGAGCTTATATATATATATATATATATATATATATATATATATATATATATATATATATACACACACACACACACACACACGATAGTGAGAAATTCTCGAACGAAAATCAGTATAGCATTTGACTATTAGTGTACTAATTTTCTAAAGTGGGTCGGTTGGAGAACTGAGTGAGTGAGACACGCACATAGACACGGCCGGGGAGTGAGACAGACACGGCCGGGGAGTGAGACAGACACGGCCGGGGAGTGAGACAGACACGGCCGGGGAGTGAGACAGACACGGCCGGGGAGTGAGACAGACACGGCCGGGGAGTGAGACAGACACGGCCGGGGAGTGAGACAGACACGGCCGGGGAGTGAGACAGACACGGCCGGGGAGTGAGACACGCACACAGACACGGCCGGGGAGTGAGACACGCACACAGACGCGGCCGGGGAGTGAGACACGCACACAGACGCGGCCGGGGAGTGAGACACGCACACAGACACGGCCGGGGAGTGAGACACGCACACAGACACGGCCGGGGAGTGAGACACGCACACAGACATCTCTCTTTAGGATATAAGATGATATGATCTTCTACGGATTTCCTGTCCATTATTATTTCTGAATAACCATGACGAGTTGGTAAAGTGTTCAGATTGTTTCCTCTTGCCTTCACCCTTGGTTTGAATTCGGCGTTGTCATTCATTTAAACTGGCTACCACGAAAAGGCAAAAATAGTCTAGTTTATCTTACTATTTGAATCATAGCTGGAGGGCGAGGTGGAATAGATTCATACCTTCGCCCGATGCCACCCCCATCCCCCAGAGTATTAGTGTTAAAGTGAACGTAACAGATTGGAACGTTAATTTATCTCGGTTCACGGATTCTACTTTGGTACCGATACCCGTTACACTACCTTAATATCCCCCTGAATGCACGACAGTAAAGAGTACCTGAAATATCCAATGATCACCGAATACATCCATTGCCATTATTGTCAAAATAATAATTTCAATAATAAAGCTCAATGCCAAACGTTTTACAATGGAATATAATTGCTTCAGATAGTATTTAGCCACCAACAGTTTTTTGTTTGCTTCACCAATATCAAGACATTGGAAAACATTATAGCAGACCACGTAACAGTAAAGCAGAAAAATAATACCATTTCACAAAAAATAATACTGTTTCATTAGCGTCGGAGTCATTTTTTTTTTTTTTTACTTTTGCTATTATAAATATATAAAAATATTCTAGAATGCTTAATCCGTGTAATAGTGATCAGAGTTCTGTAATGTTTGTGCTATCCCAGAACAGTAAAAATGACACATTGAAGCGAGATTTCTGTTTGCGTAATACTATAGCAGTGAAATGATTCGAAGAATAAAGCATTTTCCAGCACAATTTTAACTCGGGCTCGTGGGGTGTCTATATTGATGCTCACCTCGATAATTTATATTACAATGTTCCGTTTTCTCGAAAAAAAAATCTCCAGGCATTTTAAGTACGGATTATAGAATAGTTGACATTATTTATTTGTATGTAATTTTCTGTTATAATATTAAATTCTGTATGGTTGTATACGGTAAAAAGGGTTATTTTGTTAGTACAATACTGTGAAAATTCAGTGTAACCCGGATATAAGATAGTTGTCGGAAAGTCTCTTATATCCGTGTTTCTCTTACATCCGGGTTTGGTCTATTTTATATACATTAACACAAGCTCTTATTTGGGACCAGATAAAATTTCTCTTATATCCGGGTCTCTTATATCGGGGTTACACTGTACTCTGAAATAATAATGCCATTTCTAGTTTAATTTGCGGCTTAATAATTTATATGCATTTATTCCCATCGCCCTGTCAATAACATTAAACGTCCTTTATAAACTAGTTTCTATTAATTCTTTAAATACGAAGTGACTCGGCACCATGTTTAATGGCCGTCGGTGGCCGCCTTTAGCATAGACAAAAAGATTCTGCTTGAAAGACTTTAAGAATACTGCCTAAGAGCTGAGAAGTAATTTCTTCAAGCAATTACGCAAAGATTTCTTGCCATTCATCTTCTGTGCAAATACCAAAAACAAAGAGGGGGGAAAAAGAAAAGAAAAAAAATTCCTGCAAATGCATGCCCCAAATTATCAGTTCAATTCACGCGCGGTTGAAGCAACAAGCACAGAACATCTATTTAACGACATAGTTATCTGCACGGCTAATTAATCATCGGCATTGTGCAAGAGAACATAAATAAAAACAAGAATAAAAAAAGAGGTACGGGTGATAAGGAGACGCAAACTCAACGCTCCGTTTTACATTAAGAAGCGAGGAGATTCAACTGTCTACCTGTGAAAAATAGAAATGAAAAGAAACGTAAATAAGGGTAAACGCAATTACCTCAAGGTTTACCTAATAAAACCATTCTTAATCAGTCGATTTTAGTACAATGTTATCGATATATTTATGGCAATTATAAATTACTTGAATGTACGACAATAAATATGACTAAAAATATCAAAGGACAACTGAATACATCCATAACCATTATTGTCAAAATAAGTTTGAATAACAAGACTAAATGCTAAGCGTTTGACAATGGAATATAATTGCTTCAGATAGTATTTAGCCACTAACAACATTATTTGCTTTACCAATTTCAAAATAGACCACATAAGACCAGTAAAACAGAAAAATGTCATTTTACAAGAAATAATTTGTTTCAGTAGCTTCGGATTCAAACAGTTTCTTTAAACTTTGCTATTATAAATTTATAAAAATTATTTCAGTTATCTGAATCAGCATAATAATTACCAGAGTTCTTTTATCCTAAAACAGCGAAAATGACACATCGTAGTGCTATTTAGGTTAGCGCAATGCAGTTGCAGTGAACAGATTCGAAGGATTGACCTGACAATATTGATAATATGCTCATCAGTCCCATGACCAGGCGTGGTCGTAGGGTCGCTGCCTAGCTAAGTATTAGATCAGTCTTCTTCAAGAGGCATTCATTAATGCGTAGCCTGTCTTCGAACAAATAGACTGGGCGGAGCCCAAACACTCTCCCGATCAAAGCAAAGCTGAGGTCCTCGAATTAGAAAGCTCGCCTTGGTTACAGAAACTAGGTGTCTAGCCATCCTCCTACCCCCACCAAAAAAATACGGAGAGAGATTCGGTTTAATCGCCGATTATTTGACCATGCAGCAAGTAGGACTGGGTTACATAATGATGGTAGTACTAACCTGACAAGGTATGTCTACACTATCATCCAGTATGAAGAGACCGATAATTTTACTACCATCTTAACATATTCATCTACGCCCACAACTCATCTCCGTAATTTTGGTTAATCATTTCCATAATGAAGGCAACCTCTAACCGAACCATTAGATTCATCTAATGTAGCTCTACATCCATTAATAAAAATTAATAGAAAGACAGTTTTCATGTACTACATCAATCAACTTATTTCTCTGTGTGATATTTATTTAAAAGATGGTAGTTTTCTTGAGCCAAATTTCTTAATATTTTCTCTTCAGTTAAATTCACAACATCAACTTGCCCAATCTAGTTTTCTTCCTTGTTATAACCAATTTCTCTCAAATCTTTTGTGATATTCTTAAGACCCGTTTTCTTGTTCTTTTTTTATACTTTCCATTTCTTTTTTTTTTTATTGCTCTGTGACCCTTCAATTTTTTTCGCAATTTCCAACATTCTGTTCATATCACTCAAGAACCTTACAATATCTTGTTTTAAATTTTGAGATTCTATCTTATTGGCCAAACAGCGGCTCGCAAACCTCACACGGTTCGTGGAAATATGTTGGCTGAACTCTTTTTTACATCATACTTAATATAAAAGAAAAAATTCAGGCTATATCATTGTTTACTAGGTATGTATTGAGACACCAATGGGTTAAAATGTAAGTTTAATGTCCATGTGTATGTAACAAAAACGTATATGTAAATTTTGTTCATGTCTTGCGGCTCTCAAACATCTGAATTTCATCGTACGTGGCTTTTACATTAAGCAAGTTTGGCCACCCAGGGAAAATTTGTATGACATCTTCCATAATTCGACCCATAAAATTTCTTAATATATTATCACAAACAGAAACATGATTCCATTTGGTAAATAAATATAAACTTTACAAGGTTATCAATGGTAATGCGACTTTTGGAACACCCTGTACATAATAATCGTTATATATTTGAAATATAACATATATTATTTAGTTATATAAACTCTCAGACCACTGATTATGTTATAAATATTTAAAAATCACAGTTATTTACTAAGCATAGCTTAGATGTGGCACAAGGCCGAAAGTATGGAGCACCCAGTGAGGATCGAACTCGCTACTCAGTCGTAATTGATCTATCTTGTTAACCATTACACCACGCCGAAGTGCCCCATGGGATTTTTATATCTCCTTAGAATTTTGCCAACATTTTATTGTAGATACGTTGACTTGCATGTGGCATTGTATAGTTGTTACATTTGCATGTGGCATTGTATAGTTGTTACATTTGCATATCAACACTTGTTAAATCTTACTACCCCCAGACACATAACAGTTGTCTCTTTATTACTGGAAACACCGATTAAAAGCTATGCTTATGTCAACTTTGTTACGGTTAAACCTAACAGTCGTAGTCTTTTCTCCTTTTTAAATAAACATGCAGTGTCTGTAAACGAACTTTTCAAATGTAAACAAAAATTCTAAACCTTCACAATTTCAGTACTAAACACTTCAGATAACTGTCTATGCATCAGTTACAACAAATTTAATATATAGGAGTTAAAGAAATGTAACCTAGAATAGGCTGCGTTAAAGGTAGTTTCGCTCAACACCGCAAATTGCTACTAAACGAAAACTTTAACCCGACAACCCTAGTCATGTTCTTAAATAGTCTCGTCAGATCGTGACTTTCGTATGGATGCCATGCATGACACCGAATCCGTTCAGAAATATATAAACTGTCAGCTGCAAACACTCAGATCAATGGTTAAAAATGGCTTTGAGCGAGTGAAGACTTACATTTCTTAGAGCCTTGTGGATTGGCGCCACAGAATCACAAATAATTGTACCAAATCAACAACACCAACCGAAAAGCATATCACATGAAAGTCGAAGAGAAAAATCAAGATATTAAATTTCCACACTACTTCAAATAAAAGGTTAAAAAGGAAACCCACACCAATAGTGAAAAGAGCGATAACATATACTAGACATTTGAAACCTATTTTCCTGAAAAGTTGTTTAAGAGAAATATTTTATAAATTTCAACCAACAGTAGTACAAGCTGATCGGTCAATGAATACCGGACGTTTCCTTATAAGGATCTTCTCTGTTAGCATCAACTGTAAGTTGAAAAAGTTATCGATATATCAACCGTACGTTGAAAAAATTATCAATATATTAACCGTACGTTGAAAAAAAATTATCAATATATTAACCGTACGTTGAAAAAATTATCAATATATTAACCGTACGTTGAAAAAAATTATCGATATGTTAACCGTACGTTGAAAAAAATTATCGATATGTCAACTGTAAGTTGAAAAAATTATCGATATGTCAACCATAAATGAAAAATTATGAATATATCAATCATAAGTGAAAAATTATGAACGCATAAGACAAAACCTGAAATGAAAAATGATATTCAAAATGTTGTTACACGATTTATTAAAACGTTCTGAAAATGAAAGTTAATGCTCGGCGGCAGAATCACCGCCATAAAAGAATTGTAAAGTAAATCGTTTCAATTTCCCGATTATTGAAATGAACTTCGTGTGGAAATTCAACTCTCTTTCTGCATTACATTAATGACCTGTCTAAAAATATACTCCGATCTTTTGCGGATATCTATGCAGATGATACAACGGTAGAGAGATGCACCTCCAAAAATCTGGGTGACCAAATTGCAATACGAGAGACTCCCGAATGGACTAAATTTGAAGAAGCGTACGAATCGTTAAAAGCAGATACGATGGACTAAATAAGAATAGAAATTCGAAGTTGGACGCATTAAGAGAAGATTCAGTAACATCCACAAACGGGATCATTCGAAAAAAAAATCCGACAAAGAAAAAAAAAGAATGAATAACGCATGAAATTATCGACATGGGGAAAAGGTGACATCAAACAATACCAAAGTATGACACAAAATATAGGTCATTGCACATAGAAAGTCGAAACAAGCAAGCAAATATGAATAACTCGACGAAAAATTCCCCTAACTAGAAGGAACGAGCGTTACAGATATGCTTAGAATAAACAACGAACTAAAAGGACAAAAAATATGTTCATAAACAGGATACATCAAAGCAAGGACAGATAACTGGTAATAGAGAAAAAAAAGATGGAACGAATCTATTGGACAACTCTCCAGTTCCACAATGAACAGAAATATCCAAGAACCAGATATATTAAAAGTTTAAGTGAAATCAGCACTTGTCAAATTGAACAAAATTTGCAGGACCAGATTGCATTTTAATACAGATGCTGGCAGTCTTAAATGCATTAACAAAATTACGAATATAATAAATGTAATATACGACAGTGGCGATATACAGTGATACCTAACCTAAGTATATCTATATTCATAGTGCTATCCTAGTCAAGGGTAAACGAATAATAAGCCTAATGGGCCACATAACAAAACATATCATTCGAATTCTAATGAATAGAACATGCAGCAGAGTTAAACTCAAAATAGGACAATAACAGTGCGGTTTCATTAGACACTGGAACAAGTAATGCGAGATTTATGCCCAGAATGATATGAGAGAGAAATATAAACGCAAACAGATGTAAACCTATGTTTTATAGAATATGCAAAAATGTTTGATAAAGTATGTCAACAAAGAACTGTTAGTAAACTTGATTTATTTGGGTAGGATATTAGAACAATCTAGAATTAAACACGGAGCAAACTGCTGGCTAAATAACGGATATAAAATGAATTCAGTAAATGCACAAAAATAGATAGAAGCTTAATACGAGGATGCGTCTTCTCTACCGAAATTATTTAGCCTTTACAGCGAAGCAACCCCGAGAAGTCCTACCAGGATTCATTACTGACGGCAATAATCTTAACATTTTGTCATCTGCATAACTACAAATGATACAATGTTGGTAGAAGACACAGAAACTAAACTACAAGAATTCCAACAGAAGGAAAGGAAAGCGAGAAGAAAGGACTAAACGTCAATTGAAAGATGATATAACGTATAGTTGTCAGCTAAAGGATCGACCCAACATGCAAATTACAAATTGGAGACACCAAAGGGTACAAAATGTAAATAACTATTTAAATATTTTAAAATATTTAACAGAGGAAGTAAATTAAGACACACAAATTGAAGATGCGTTGGAATAGCGAAAGATCCCTTCCAAAAGCAAAGCAAAATAAGAAACCGGAAGATTTCTTCAGAAACAAAGAAAAGTGTACTTATGTAATACCTCTCATCCTATATGCCAGTGAATTGCGGATAATCTCATCGCGGATGAAGAAGAGACTTAAAGCAACAGAAATGTGTTTCTACAGAAGGATGCTAAGGATACTATGGACTGCATATGTGAGCAAAGACGAAGTTCTAGAGAGAATAGAAACGAAAGGGACATTTAGAATCAGAAAGGATTCAAATTTATAAGGCACATAATGAGGAAAAAGGGCTTGGAAAATTTGAAATTCACAGGACATGTTGAAGGCAAGAAGGACAGCGGAAAGCAGCGTATAACCTACCTAACGATCTTGTGCAGATCGTGTACAGAACAGAGATTAGGATAGATACAAAAAAGAAACTATAAGAGTTAAAAAAAGACAGGAAAGTATGAAGAGCTAGAAAGCCGTCTTGAAGAAGCACGGCACATAGTAGTAACTTGACCGTTACAATCCCTGTATAAATGGTTTGATTTGTTTTGTTTTACGACCTATCAACCGCAATGGGTTATTTAATGCTAACAAATTTCCCCTTTTTTTTTCAAAAATGTATAGCTGGTAATAATTTAAAAAAAAATGTATAGTTTGTTTTGTTTTGTGGCATATTAACCTCAATGGGTTATTTAATGCTGACATGGTTTTTATTTCTGGTAAGATCTTTTTTCAAAAATTTATTGCTGATACTATTTTTTTTAAATCTATTTTTACACTTTCAGGTTGTCAGGTTGTGGGGTCAACTATTTGCTCATAGCAGGGACCCTAACAGGTGCTACCACCCCGGGTCAGGGTGGACCTGGGAACACCAGCAATTAAGAGGTAGTTCCACACTCCTCAAAACCTCCTGGTCAGAAGCCTTGCTGTTGGACGTAGTTTATCGTCTTACCCAGGACGGCCCTGTGTTAATGGATAGCAGGGCTTGAACAAAATAGTTATGGTAGCAATTGTTTTTCCAATTTCGCTTTCGGTGCGTGTTAACTTCCCCAAGTCCTCTTTACTCATTCTTCTCAGAAATTTCAACTAGAACTACACTGTCACTTCAAATGTTTTCATTCGTGAAAAGATTGCACAGTATTCATTACTCCAGTGAAGACTATATATTACATAGCAATTCAATACTTTCTTTGTTTTTCTAACGAATTTTTTTCAATCTTTTTATACTTCGCTTAGTTCCTGAAAGAAAACTTGTTATTCTTATTCGCCTCCCTATTTCTGTGTTATATTTTCTTTCCCACACTACCAATTAAAAGGTGTATACCTGCTTCATGTTTTACTTCACAGTTTCGTTTCTTTTGCCAACAACTATGGAGTCTGTCTTCTTACAGTCATTAGAGCAACAGACTTTCAGACCTAATTGTTGGAACCCAGGAAAAGACGACCTCTGAAAGAGTGGATTTTGTAAATCCAGTTAAACACCGAGTGAAATTTAAACAGAATAGAAATGTTGGATAAATAGCTGTCTCTTACCAGAGAACCGTAAAGTTGTGCCCAAGATTTACCTTGACCTCCACCACCGAGTCAGTTTGTCCCACAAGGTTGGTTTTTAACGTGGGGACCCAAGTTATTCCACTCGTGCCGCTGGTCATAGCTTGTCTAAGCTAGTCACACCCGGTTATCCCACCGCTACGTAACAGATGTTACGCAACGGTGGAGGGGGAACGCAAGAGGAGAGAAGGCCTCTGACATGAAACAGATACTACAACCACAGCATCTACTCCGACGGGAAAAAAAACCCTTCTCCTCCTCTGTCTATCCCTCCGGAAGAATCCGTAATGAACCTCCCTCTCCGTAAAATTGTGTTCATCAATTATCGGATCGCTTGAAACAATCGCAAAAGACCTTGCGCAAGGATAACAGAAAAAGTTTCATCCATTCAAATGGCAAGTAGAACTAGAATAATCTACCCCGGTGGACGAAACAAATGGTTTGGTTCGAAATTCCAATGACCTGAACAACAGCCGAAACACTATTTACATTATTCGGACTGTTGTCACCATATTTATTACAACGTTTCAGCCGTTGTACACTCCGGCCTTCTTCAGGTGGTTGAAATGTCGAACTGAACCCTTTATTTCGCTCACTGAGGTAGACTCACAGTCCGAATAATGTAAATAAAACACAACAGGTACAGAAACAATAATATCAGATTAGTATTCTTAATGAAAAAAAAAAACTTTATAAAACGACTATTATGTAAAGTTTGTAGACGAGTGCTAGTGACATTATATCCCCAATACTATCTACCGTGTGGTCTGATCATCGGTCACTAAGCCGGTTCTCCTATCAGACTTTTCTGGTGAGGAATGGATCGAATCACCTAACTGGATTAAAAGCAAGACCTATCAAAGAGCAGATAAGCCTTCTTGTAAAATCAGTGGCCATCTAGCATAATGGGGTAGACTCATAGATATATATTTAGTCAGTGCAGTGATGACACAGCATCGATGGGAGGAAGGCTTCCCAGATTGAAGTCAATGACCAGGGTAGATGGTTCTCTCCGATGGACGGCCACGTTACTGTAACCAAAGCAAGCCCTCAAATTGGAGAACGTCAACTATGGTTTGATCTGACGAGAGATTGGGCGCCCCTACCACCGCACCCGGTCATAGAAGTGAAGATGAGGATATTATCAAGTGAAATTCACATTATAAATATATGGAAAAAATTTTACCAACATTGATTTCCTTCATAAAATCTGATGTAGTGTATAATGGGGCAGCGATATTTTATTTCCATCTCATTTTTTTCTCGGGTAGAAGGTTGAACAGATGGGGTCTGGAAGGTCTACTTGCTCCGGCTCTCAACTCTGCTACGCAGCCACCGTACGACGACACCCAGTCATGGGACTGATGATAATGATGACAGAAACTACAGGGAAATGAAAGTATGCACATCATGGCTTCATTTGTTTTGCGGCTTTCAAAGTAGTTCCCATAATAATAAGCGCACTCCGACTGACCCCCAAACATAAAAGATTGCAAAGAGGGGAGTTCCGAAGAAGATTTGAAACAGTAAAAACCATGGCATAACGAAAATCTTCCTTAAGACCGCTCGGGAATAAAAGTGACATTGACTTGGTGTCACTTGATCTCCTGCTGGGGCCGTCAATAAACCGGATACGAGATGCGTATTAGTAATAATATATCGTGTTAATATATAATACGGCAGCACCGGGAACGATTTCTTGCTGATTGGATGACATAACGAAGCAGCAGCCAACGAAGAATTCTTCAGCTAATGTGTTTCTTGGCACAAGTTGTTAATTTATTTATGGACTTCCAGGTAAAACTACCAAACCATCTTGGGGATTTTTTTTTTCTTAAATATATGAAATATCTAATTTAAAAATGATTTCCCCCCTCCCCCGACTTTGAACGAGTGCTAGTTTGCATCCCTGGCAAGTGGGCGGGAACTCAATTTATCAAATGAATTTACGCGAATCACGGACCGGAATAATGCATAAATGTCCCATGATTACGATAAAAATTTACAGCCAATATATTAGATGCCAGAGAAATTATGCAAGCGTTTTTTTTTTTTTGTTTTTTTTTTCTTCTTCAAGAATCCGACTAACGTCTTTACCGAGTAAACCAGTGACTCCTTAAAAATATTTATTACACATACAGGTGACACATTTTGCAATTACTCAAAATCTGCATGATAATGGTGAATTTTAATATATGTCAGTGGTTTCTTGATTTCTATGTAATGAATATGAGTGTCCGCCGTAGAGTGATGGTAAGCGCCTCGAATCATTTGCTAAAGGAAAGTCCTCTCCGAATTTCCCAATACTGTCACCTTATATTATAGGAAGCTAATCATTCCGTGTACCTATGTAATGACAAATTGATAAGTAATTCATATGAAATATCTTTTTACTTGCACATCAGACACTCAAAATAAAGCCGAGGTGGGGGTACACAATTACGAGGTGTGGTAAACAATTTTTCCAGTGCAGTATATTGTGATAATGTTGTGGGGAATGTTGTGCTTGGTTAGAAACTATAGTACAAGTTATGGCCACTGACGGAACCTCTGTGGCGTCGTGAGACGACCACACTCTACACACTTTCCTTCCAAGCACTGCTATAATCAACAGAAGTGAACGAGAACGTTATAATTTAGTGTATATGTGTGGCAGAGTTCAAGGTCAATATGTGTCAAGTGGCTTCACTCTGCATCATTTAGCGCCGTTACTATAGCAACAGTCCAGATACATTTGACCCGACCTCGTAGTTATTTATACAGAACTCGAGATGGACTTTGTAAACGACCACGTCAGGAATTTATTTCCAAATATATTTTAATATCAAATTTCACCCAATACAAGGCTCGAGAGACTCTAAATGTCAACAGAATGAGACTCGATTGTGACTAAAATATCCACGAAGTGCGCTAAAGGATTTTATTTGAAACTGAAAGTTTCAGTGTTTAGATATGGAATCCCCAAGGCGGCCACCTGCTCCTGCTCTCCACAAATTCCAGTCGCGGATTTAGTTAGGCCGCATAATTTACAAGCCGCAGAAAGACAGTCGGACATGTAGACAGTCGCAGTCAGAAATGGACAAAGACGTAGTCTAGATTCTCGCTAGTAAAAAGCAAGGGCTTATTCGTTAGTCTGCTGTAAGAGAAAGCAGCAGCAGCGAAGGAACCCCGAAGATGCCTACCTCCAGGACATGCTTGATGAACTAGTGAATAAAACCATCCGTTCCCTTACACAATTTTTGTTCACATCAAAGTAGACGATAAACGAACCCTACAGTAGTATGATTTGTCCTGAGAGAAGAGAGAAGCGAGTGAGTGAGAGAGAGAAAAAGAGAAGTGAACGTAAGAATGAAGACAGAGCGAGAGTGGAGAGAAAAGTGAGCGAGAGTGAGCGAGAAGAGTGAACGTGAGCGAGAAGAGTGAACGAGAGTGAACGAGAGTGAGCGAGAGTGAGCGAGAAGAGTGAACGAGAGTGAACGAGAGTGAGCGAGAGTGAGCGAGAAGAGTGAACGAGAGTGAACGAGAAGAGTGAACGAGAGTGAGCGAGAAGAGTGAACGAGAGTGAACGAGAAGAGTGAGCGAGAGTGAACGAGAAGAGTGAGCCAGAGTGAACGAGAAGAGTGAGCGAGAGTGAACGAGAAGAGTGAGCGAGAGGGAGCGAGAAGAGTGAGCGAGAGGGAGCGAGAAGAGTGAGCGAGAGTGGAGAGAAGAGAGAAGAGTGAACGAGAGTGGAGAGAAGAGAGAAGAGTGAACGAGAGTGAACGAGAGTGGAGAGAAGTGTGAACGAGGGTTGAGAGAAGAGTGAACGAGGGTTGAGAGAAGGGTGAACGAGAATGGAAAGAAGAGTGAACGGAAGAGTGAGCGAGAGTGGAGAGAAGAGTGAACGAGAGTGGAGAGAAGAGTGAACGAGAGTGGAGAGAAGAGTGAACGAGAGTGGAGAGAAGAGTGAACGAGAGTGGAGAGAAGAGTGAACGAGAGTGGAGAGAAGAGTGAACGAGAGTGGAGAGAAGAGTGAACGAGAGTGAGCGAGAGTGGAGAGAAGAGTGAACGAGAGTGGAGAGAAGAGTGAACGAGAGTGGAGAGAAGAGTGAACGAGAGTGGAGAGAAGAGTGAACGAGAGTGGAGAGAAGAGTGAACGAGAGTGGAGAGAAGAGTGAGCGAGAAGAGTGAGCGAGAAGAGTGAGCGAGAAGAGTGAGCGAGAAGAGTGAGCGAGAAGAGTGAGCGAGAAGAGTGAGCGAGAAGAGTGAGCGAGAAGAGTGAGCGAGAAGAGTGAGCGAGAAGAGTGAGCGAGAGTGAGCGAGAAGAGTGAGCGAGAGTGGAGTGGAGAGTGAACGAGAGTGGAGTGGAGAGTGAACGAGAGTGAACGAGAGTCAGCGAGAGTGGAGAGAAGAGTGAACGAGAGTGGAGAGAACAGTGAACGAGAGTGGAGAGAACAGTGAACGAGAGTGGAGAGAACAGTGAGCGAGAGTGGAGAGAAGATTGGAGAGAAGAGTGAACGAGAGAGAACGAGAGTGGAGAGAAGAATGAACGACAGTGAGCTAGAGTGGAGAGAAGAGTGAGCGAGAGTGGAAAGAAGAGTGAGCGAGAGTGGAAAGAAGAGTGAGCGAGAGTGAACCAGAGAGAACGAGAGTGGACAGAAGAGTGAGCGAGAGTGGAGAGAAGAGAGAACGAGAGTGAGCGAGAGTGGAGAGAAGAGTGAACGAGAGTGGAGAGAAGAGTGAACGAGAGTGGAGAGAAGAGTGAACGAGAGTGAACGAGAGTGAGCGAGAGTGAGCGAGAAGAGTGAACGAGAGTGGACAGAAGAGTGAGCGAGAGTGGAGAGAAGAGAGAACGAGAGTGAACGAGAGTGAGCGAGAGTGGACAGAAGAGTGAACGAGAGTGGAGAGAAGAGTGAACGAGAGTGGAGAGAAGAGTGAACGAGAGTGGAGAGAAGAGTGAACGAGAGTGGAGAGAAGAGTGAACGAGAGTGGAGAGAAGAGTGAACGAGAGTGGAGAGAAGAGTGAACGAGAGTGGAGAGAAGAGTGAACGAGAGTGGAGAGAAGAGTGAGCGAGAGTGGAGAGAAGAGTGAGCGAGAGTGAGCGAGAAGAGTGAACGAGAGTGAGCGAGAAGAGTGAACGAGAGTGAGCGAGAAGAGTGAGCGAGAGTGGACAGAAGAGTGAACGAGAGTGGACAGAAGAGTGAACGAGAGTGGAGAGAAGAGAGAACGAGAGTGGAGAGAAGAGAGAACGAGAGTGGAGAGAAGAGTGAGCGAGAGTGGAGAGAAGAGTGAGCGAGAGTGGAGTGGGGAGTGAACGAGAGTGGAGAGAAGAGTGAACGAGAGTGGAGAGAAGAGTGAACGAGAGTGAGCGAGAGTGGAGAGTGAACGAGAGTGAGCGAGAGTGGAGAGTGAACGAGAGTGAGCGAGAGTGGAGAGTGAACGAGAGTGAGCGAGAGTGGAGAGAAGAGTGAGCGAGAAGAGTGAACGAGAGTAAACGAGAGTGAGCGAGAGTTGACAGAAGATGAACGAGAGTGAGCGAGAGTGGACAGAAGAGTGAACGAGAGTGAGCGAGAGTGGACAGAAGAGTGAACGAGAGTGAGCGAGAGAGAACGAGAGTGGAGAGAAGAGTGAACGACAGTGAGCTAGAGTGGAGAGAAGAATGAACGACAGTGAGCTAGAGTGGAGAGAAGAATGAACGACAGTGAGCTAGAGTGGAGAGAAGAATGAACGACAGTGAGCTAGAGTGGAGAGAAGAGTGAACGAGAGAGAACGAGAGAGAACGAGAGTGGAGAGAAGAGTGAACGAGAGTGGAGAGAAGAGTGAACGAGAGTGGAGAGAAGAGTGAACGAGAGTGAGAGAGAAGAGTGAACGAGAGTGGAGAGAAGAGTGGGCGAGAGTGAGCGAGAGTGAACGAGAGTGAGCGAGAGTGGAGAGAAGAGTGAACGAGAGTGAGCGAGCGAGAATGGAGAGAAGAGTGAGCGAGAGTGGAGAGAAGATTCGGGAGAAGTGTGAACGAGAGTGAGCGAGAGTGGAGAGAAGAGTGAACGAGAGTGAACGAGAGTGAGCGAGAGTGGAGAGAAGAGTGAGCGAGAGTGAGCGAGAGTGGAGAGAAGAGTGAGCGAGAGTGGAGAGAAGAGTGAGCGAGAGTGGAGAGAAGAGTGAACGAGAGTGAGCGAGAGTGGACAGAAGAGTGAGCGAGAGTGGAAAGAAGAGTGAGCGAGAGTGGAAAGAAGAGTGAGCGAGAGTGGAGAGAAGAGTGAGCGAGAGTGGAGAGAAGAGAGAACGAGAGTGAACGAGAGTGAGCGAGAGTGGAGAGAAGAGTGAGCGAGAGTGGAGAGTGAACGAGAGTGAGCGAGAGTGAACGAGAGTGAGCGAGAGTGGAGTGGGGAGTGAACGAGAGTGTAGAGAAGAGTGAACGAGAGTGGAGAGAAGTGTGAACGAGAGTGAGCGAGAAGTGTGAACGAGAGTGAGCGAGAAGAGTGAACGAGAGTGGAGAGAAGAGTGAACGAGAGTGGAGAGAAGAGTGAACGAGAGTGGAGAGTGAACGAGAGTGGAGAGTGAACGAGAGTGGAGAGTGAACGAGAGTGGAGAGTGGACAGAAGAGTGAGCGAGAGTGGACAGAAGAGTGAGCGACAGTGGAAAGAAGAGTGAGCGACAGTGGAAAGAAGAGTGAGCGACAGTGGAAAGAAGAGTGAGCGACAGTGGAGAGAAGAGAGAACGAGAGTGAACGAGAGTGAGCGAGAGTGGACAGAAGAGTGAACGAGAGTGGAGAGTGAACGAGAGTGGAGAGAAGAGTGAACGAGAGTGGAGAGAAGAGTGAACGAGAGTGGAGAGAAGAGTGAACGAGAGTGGAGAGAAGAGTGAACGAGAGTGGAGAGAAGAGTGAACGAGAGTGGAGAGAAGAGTGAACGAGAGTGGAGAGAAGAGTGAACGAGAGTGGAGAGAAGAGTGAACGAGAGTGAGCGAGAAGAGTGAGCGAGAGTGGGGTGGAGAGTGAACGAGAGTGAATGAGAGTGGAGAGAAGAGTGAACGAGAGTGGAGAGTGAGCGAGAGTGGACAGAAGAGTGAGCGAGAGTGGACAGAAGAGTGAGCGAGAGTGGACAGAAGAGTGAGCGAGAGTGGACAGAAGAGTGAGCGAGAGTGGACAGAAGAGTGAGCGAGAGTGGACAGAAGAGTGAGCGAGAGTGGAGAGAAGAGTGAGCGAGAGTGAGCGAGAGTGGACAGAAGAGTGAACGAGAGAGAACGAGAGTGGAGAGAAGAATGAACGACAGTGAGCTAGAGTGGAGAGAAGAGTGAGCGAGAGTGGACAGAAGAGTGAGCGAGAGTGGAGAGAAGAGAGAACGAGAGTGAGCGAGAGTGGAGAGAAGAGTGAGCGAGAGTGGAGAGAAGAGTGAGCGAGAGTGGAGAGAAGAGTGAGCGAGAGTGGAGAGAAGAGTGAGCGAGAGTGGAGAGAAGAGTGAGCGAGAGTGGAGAGAAGAGTGAGCGAGAGTGGAGAGAAGAGTGAGCGAGAGTGGAGAGAAGAGTGAGCGAGAGTGAGCGAGAAGAGTGAGCGAGAGTGAGCGAGAAGAGTGAGCGAGAGTGAGCGAGAAGAGTGAGCGAGAGTGAGAGAGAAGAGTGAACGAGAGTGAGCGAGAGTGGACAGAAGAGTGAACGAGAGAGAACGAGAGTGGAGAGAAGAGTGAACGAGAGTGAGCTAGAGTGGAGAGAAGAGTGAACGAGAGTGGACAGAAGAGTGAGCGAGAGTGGAGAGTTGACAGAAGAGTGAACGAGAGTGAACGAGAGTGGACAGAAGAGTGAGCGAGAGTGGAGTGGGGAGTGAACGAGAGTGGAGAGAAGAGTGAACGAGAGTGGAGAGAAGAGTGAACGAGAGTGGAGAGAAGAGTGAACGAGAGTGGAGAGAAGAGTGAACGAGAGTGGAGAGAAGAGTGAACGAGAGTGGAGAGAAGAGTGAACGAGAGTGGAGAGAAGAGTGAACGAGAGTGGAGAGAAGAGTGAACGAGAGTGGAGAGAAGAGTGAACGAGAGTGGAGAGAAGAGTGAGCCAGAGTGAACGAGAGAGAACGAGAGTGGAGAGAAGAATGAACGACAGTGAGCTAGAGTGGAGAGAAGAATGAACGACAGTGAGCTCGAGTGGAGAGAAGAATGAACGACAGTGAGCTAGAGTGGAGAGAAGAGTGAGCGAGAGTGGAGAGAAGAGTGAACGAGAGTGGAGAGAAGAGTGAACGAGAGTGGAGAGAAGAGTGAACGAGAGTGGAGAGAAGAGTGAACGAGAGTGGAGAGAAGAGTGAACGAGAGTGGAGAGAAGAGTGAACGAGAGTGGAGAGAAGAGTGAGCGAGAGTGAGCGAGAGTGGAGAGGAGAGTGAGCGAGAGTGGTGAGCGAGAGTGAGCGAGAGTGGAGAGGAGAGTGAGCGAGAGTGGAGAGAAGATTGGAGAGAAGTGTGAGAGTGGAGAGAAGAGTGAACGAGAGTGAGCGAGAGTGGAGAGAAGAGTGAACGAGAGTGGAGAGAAGAGTGAACGAGAGTGGAGAGAAGAGTGAACGAGAGTGGAGAGAAGAGTGAACGAGAGTGGAGAGAAGAGTGAACGAGAGTGGAGAGAAGAGTGAACGAGAGTGGAGAGAAGAGTGAACGGGAGTGGAGAGAAGAGTGAACGGGAGTGGAGAGAAGAGTGAACGAGAGTGGAGAGAAGAGTGAACGAGAGTGGAGAGAAGAGTGGAGAGAAGAGTGAACGAGAGTGGAGAGAAGAGTGAACGAGAGTGGAGAGAAGAGTGAACGAGAGTGGAGAGAAGAGTGAACGAGAGTGGAGAGAAGAGTGGAGAGAAGAGTGAACGAGAGTGGAGAGAAGAGTGAACGAGAGTGGAGAGAAGAGTGAACGAGAGTGGAGAGAAGAGTGAGCGAGAGTGGAGAGAAGAGTGAGCGAGAGTGGAGAGAAGAGTGAGCGAGAGTGGAGAGTGAGCGAGAGCGAGAGTGGAGCGAGAGCGAGAGAAGGGGGTGCGAGTGTATGAATGAGACAGTGTGAGTGTAGGACAGTGTAGGTATGAGTGAGCCGCGACTGTACGTTTATATTAAGTTAAAGGATTACATCCAATAAAATGGTAACGTTAAATGAAGTGTATGATATGAAAGGAAGAGATGGTGGGTAAGACAACCTATGAAGATTAGGAGAAAGATAAGAATTGACGCGTGACGAAACAAATAAAAATGAAATTTCAGGAAAGCAACCACGTAAGAGTTTGTTCCACATTGACAATTCTTGGAAAAAACCAGAGTTGATCATTCTTATATTTGGAACACGGGGGATATGAGGATGATTCGACTCCGTGAAAGTGGCATTGTCCAAACTAAAGAATAGAACTCATCTGAATATTTACCTTGGAAATAATGATAAATAGCAACAGACTTGCAAAGTTGCACATATGCGAAAGAGGTTGCAGAGTAGAAAATAAATTTTCCCCTATAAGACTGTGTAAAATATTTTGGACTATCAAGTTTGAAAAATAAGAATTGAGTAGCTCCCTGTGCAGATATGACGTCAATACTCTATTACTTGCCTATTTTGACCGGGGCGAAAAAAGCATGGCAGGAGTCATACTTTCTAGGGCGAGAGAATGAGTCGCTCATTTTTCCAGTATGGTGATTTTCTAAGCGTAGCTTAGATATGGCACAAGGCCGAAAGTATGCAGCACCAAGTGAGGATCGAATTCATTACTCAGTCGTATTTGTTCTAGCGAGACAAGCTTGCTAACCATTACACTACGACGAGGTGCCCAAATTATTTTTCAAGCATAGCTCCGATGTGACACAAAGCTGAAAGTATGGAGCACCCAGTGAGGATCGCCATTTTTCCAGCATGTTTGGCAAGTGGTTCGACAGCAGAAAAGAACTGTGTTTAAGTTCAGCAGAAATGATCAAAATAGAACGGAACGTTTACATCGTTTGTAAACAAGGCGTTCTAAAAACTACATATCGACTTTATTTTATGCAAAGACAGCCATTAATTATTTGTAAAGGACACGTTTATAAATTTTTGTATTCAATCAAAAATATTTGGAAAATATGACACCGAAATCCGGAGTGGTACTGGAATAGTCAAAGATACTTTCCAAAAAATTAAACAAATTAAGAAACAAAAACATTTCATTAGAAACAAAGAAAAAGAACTGAAACTAATATCAACCCACCTATATGGAAGTCTTGATAAGATCCAGAGACGGATATGCAATATAATTGGCCCTGATCTGGCATCTCGTCTGCAGTCGCTCTCTCACAGACGTGCCGTCGCCTCTCTCTGTCTTTTTTACAAATACTTTCATGGAAATTACTCCGATGAGCTGCTTGCACTGGTTCCCAGACTTCATGAATTCAAGCGTCCTACGAGGCTGGCATCCCGCTCTCACCCTTTCGCTGTTGAAATTATTAAATGTAGCCGTCTCTTCTACTCCAATAGCTTCATGTCTCGCACCTCCCGCTTGTCGAACTGCCTTCCCTATTCCAGTTTCCCCGAGAGCTATAATCTCCAACTATTCAAATGTAATGTCAATCGACATTTCCAGTTGCCTTGCACTATCCTTCTCATCCTTTCCTCTATCACTCCTATCTGCTCTCGCTCCAAATCTTCTGTAACCCCTTGCGTACTAGTGGCTTCCCGCCTTGCTTGGGGTGAATCGATTAAAAAATAATGCTAGACAGTTTCCTCACAAGTGAAGAGAAGACTTGAGACAACAGTGTTCTATAGAAGGATATTGTGAATGCCCTGGTTGAAACATGTAAGTAACGAAAACTAGTTTTAGAGAAAATGGAGAATAAAAAGGACAGACTATAGTTGAAATTTCTGAGACAATGAGAAAAGTGGGCTCGATGAATTTAACACTCTCAGGACATATTGAAGGCAAGAGAGGTAGAAGGAACCAAGGTTGTGTAAATAGATAACAAAATGAGGACTGAGGGGATAGCAAAAGGACAAATATTGCTTAGTGCTATAAAGGATAAAAAGTAGTGGAGAGCCACGTTCCTATGAGACAATCTAGAATCAGAAGTTGGATCCTTCAATCTAATATTCTTATTGCTTGTGTGTGTAATAAAAAAAACATTCGGTTTAGTTCTAAACAAGAACAATCGCTATCCATCCCCCCTATCCCCATAATTTTCACTTCCTTCTGCATCCTCTTACATACATATCACACACTTTATTCAGTAACCCTCTACCGCAAGTGGCTCTTAAGCCAATATTAGGCGAACTCTAGTATACAAAACGTAGATTAAATAATGGTTTCAAGTCGAAATTCACAGAAATTTGTCCAAATGTCGATTTGGGCAAATTTCTTGGGAAGAAGGTCAGAGGGCAAAATAGCCGAAACGTTGTGATAATAAAGACGATGTCATCAGTCTAAATGTATATAATAACTCCTAATCCCAGAAATTCTTATTCAGCTTTAATGAACTTATCAGTTTTAAGTTGCAAGACAGAAACTTACCAGTGGGCAAAAGTTACATTTGTCAACCTTTCTTTACTACAAGAAGGCATAAAGAATTTATATGTTATTTAGTAAAAACGCTCTACCTAACATTCTGACCATTAAATCAGGGTAACAAAACACTTTAGTCTTTAGTTTAAATGCTGTAAAACCAAATCAAACTTTCCTTTACTCTCCGATTTTCTCATCTACACTAGAGTGATTTCTGTTCGCTACTGAATTAAGTGCATTAACAAGAAATGAGATTAAACCGAAAAATATCTTGTGTAAAAAGTGCTTTTTTCATCATTAGGCTATGGAATTAATAGATTTTAACCCCTGAAGGAACATCTAAAAGACAAATCAATATTTCCTACCAAAATAGCCTATCAATGATTTCTTGACGAAAATAATTTTTTTTTTTTTTACAATATTTTAAGAGCAATTTTTCCAATTACTGGATGCAACTTTTGAGCGTATAACCGTACACACGTTCAATTCACAAATAACTACACTAAACTAGCATCATGGCAAAGCAGGAGGATAATAACCTTGGGTTCTTCGGTTACGTCCTAGACTCCTTGAACGTTTTGATGTTGCCGGTAACACAAGTGATTCTGAAACCTGAGTGGCTGATGAGGTTCTCTCGCAAGAGATTTCTTTGACTGACAAGATATCTAGAATTTTTTTTTTCTTTTCTGGAGTTCCTTGCTCGAGCCAATCATGCTTAAAGGCAATTTATAGATGACGATGAAAGAAATTAAATTAAAATTAAATTTGATTCGATTGTTCTGAAGTAACTGGCAAGATATTTCATTGGATATCATACAAAATATGTCTAAAAAAAAAAAAAATAAATAAATAAAAAGCAAAATAAAACAGAACTTCAAATATGGATACCCGTCAAAACCATAATAATATTAAAATATTCCAATTAACTGACAGATGATCTTTCAACTCTTAAAAACCATGGTGAATTTTCAAGAAAAACTATTAAGTTGTTCGGAAAATTATATCCGAATTTAGAATACATTTTTATTCCGGAAATAATGTATTTAAAGAGTGTTTAAATCAGAAAAAATTGGAACACTGAACACTTACACATTTCTGTCAACGAGTTCTATATGCTATGTCACTTCAGGCGGTCGTAGCTCTCCACAATTTCTTGTGTTTTGTAGCTGTTAATAAAATTTTGTCTTCTTGTTATATCTCCTAAACCTCGTTTCGCCATTCTAAAGTCTACATGTTTGAATAGTATTCCTCGGTTATCCTTGACATCTCACTCCATTTAGTTCCTTTTTCGTTATTTTTGTTATCTCTCTTAAACCTTGTTTCGCCATTCTAAAGTCTACACGGTTATCCTTGACATCTCTCTTCATTTAGTTCCTTTTTCCTTATTTTTGTTATCTCTCTTAAACCTTCTTTTGCCATTCTAAAGTCTACACGGTTATCCTTGACATCTCCCTCCATTTAGTTCCTTTTTCGTTATTTTTGTTATCTCTCTTAAACCTTGTTTCGCCATTCTAAAGTCTACACGGTTATCCTTGACATCTCTCTTCATTTAGTTCCTTTTTCCTTATTTTTGTTATCTCTCTTAAACCTTGTTTCGCCATTCTAAAGTCTACACGGTTATCCTTGACATCTCTCTTCATTTAGTTCCTTTTTCCTTATTTTTGTTATCTCTCTTAAACCTTGTTTCGCCATTCTAAAGTCTACACGGTTATCCTTGACATCTCTCTTCATTTAGTTCCTTTTTCGTTATTTTTGTTATCTCTCTTAAACCTTGTTTCGCCATTCTAAAGTCTACACGGTTATCCTTGACATCTCTCTTCATTTAGTTCCTTTTACGTCTTTCAGTGTCGGCTTTTATCGTTTATCTACGTGGGTTGTGTATCGGACATATACCAATCTTTTCCCTTTTCTCATATATTCTATTCTTTCCATGCTATCTACCATTTCTCATTCTTTGGTTCATTATTGTAATTCTACATATACAAATTGATCAAAAGAAAAAAAAAAGTATTATCATATCGAATAGAAAGGCAGCATTAAAATCTTTCGTTTTAAAATTTAATTTTATTCTCTCAGGAATTGTTTTAAAGTAAGGACCAACCAGACCACAAAGAAGAATTCCAATATCGAAATTCTTTCTTTTGCCATCAATATTTTGTATATAGTGCCTCATTTTACATGTGTTGACTAAGTGATGATCTAAATACGTAAAATTAGGAGTGTGGAATTATTGGTTAAAGTAAAAAAAAAAAAAAAAATTCCTTTATTACCCCTTACACACGAAAAATATGAAAATACCCAAATCTCAAAAAGCGACTAAAAGTAAAATAGTACTTCTCTCATATATATATATATATATATATATATATATATATATATATATATATATATATATATATATATATATATATATATGGAAGATGTTATAGTTGTTCCAACTAGAGAAAAGTGTATATTTTAAAAAGATAAACCGCAAACGTTTTTGGTCGAAATGTGGAATTTTTATTTTAAAATATATATAATACTCTATTTTCCATAATTCTACTAATTAATTATGGAAAATAGAGTATTATATATAGATAGAGTATAATATATATTTTAAAATAAAAATCCACATTTCAACCAAAAACGTTTGTGGTTTATCTTCTTTTTAATATCTATATATATATATATATATATATATATATATATATATATATATATATATATATGTGTGTGTGTGTGTGTGTGTGTGTGTGATATAAATAATATACTTTTTAGGCATTGTATATTAACGACTTAAAGTGCTCAATATTAAGGATAGAGGGGATGTAAATATAAAAGTGGACATTGAGGTCAACACCCAGCACAATAGTCTGTTTCATGCTAAACGCAATCTCCAGGACTGAAGATTGCATTTAAGCATGAAAAACTGGCGCCACTGAGCGTTGACCTCAGTGTCCACTTAATATATATATATATATATATATATATATATATATATATATATATTAGTAGTTGTGCATGAGGATTATATTGATAACGAACATCGTAACATTATCGACCTTACTTTCGGCTCTTGATTGTTTAATCAAATAGTGATGATACACAAACCTTTTTTTTTCTGTGAGTTTGTGTACGTTTTTTCCTCGTGTTGATAAACACCATTTACAGAGATGTTTATTTTAATTTCAATGTATAAAAGGTCAACTTCCTGCTTTCACTCCTTTTTTTAGCATATGCAAATAATTCCAATAGTTCATTAGATTTTTTTTAACAAGATGTTTAAACTATCAAGCTGTTTGCAATTTTGTTTTTCTTTTCGCAAATATAAAAATTTATGCTTCACCGCCCTCTCACAAACCTCTTCACCGACGTAAAATTAGAATTATCTCAGAGCTAATTTTAAACACTTTCGTTCAGGAAGGCGGTCTTGGGCAGACAGCTAAAGCGTTATGACGTTGAGCAGGTAGCGATTAGGTTTAAAGGTAACCAGAGGCTTCAAGTTGTTTACGAAAACTAACGTAATCATATTTTATTAAGATAAAAAGATAAAAATTGATGCTGCGTCATTCTAGCACTTTTCTACAAATGTAGCGTATCGATAAGGAAACTAAGGTTTACTTATGCAGCCAGACGAAGGGATATTTGGATTCATGACATTTCCAATATCAACTCTACTTCTAAACCTATCAGTCCCAGTTATCATAGTTTGTGCTTTCTTTTACAAGTACAGCTACATAACCGATTTTTTTTTCTCGAATTATCCATTTGCCGAACAAAAAGAATACTATAACTATTTCTACTAATAATTAGGCCATACACCGTTGGGCACCTATATATTTTCCGGATTCAAAGAGGTATTAGATCATCCGTCGCCAATAATTAATATGGTATTGTTGGGCCTTCGAAGTTCCAATGTATTGATACACTCCCTATACCAATGTAGAAAATACAGTAACTGAAACGTTCCAGGAATTTGAACAGCAGGAGAACCAAATATTCTACAACGCGACTGTGAGTAATACTTACTGTTAAATCTGTCTCGATATCCAAGGAATCTATTTCGAAAGAGAACGCGGAAAGTAGTCGTTAAGTCAAATAACTGTTTTCATAGCCAAATCCCTTAAATTGTTGATTATATATATATATATATATATATATATATATATATATATATATATATTTATATATATATATATATATGTGTGTGTGTGTGTGAGGTGGAAGAATCAAATGTCTGAACATGTTAGCAAAAATTTCAGTACAAAATTCAGCTGAATATTTTTTCGGTTCAGTGGTGAATATTAAATCGCGTGAAGCGCATCGGCCAGCTTGATTTGTTTTTTACGCCTTACCAACCCTTTTGTAGGTGATTTAAAGCTAGAAAATATTTAAGATTGTAAGAATTAATGTTTTGAGATAATAATGATTTATTAATGCAAATCCTAATAATTAATCCTTATCTGGACGGACGAAGAGTTGGCTTTCCCAAGTGTATTTGCACATAAATGAAATGAAACCACCAGCACATCTAAACTTAAAGCACCTGGTATTCTCAAGCGATCGTCCATCAAAGGTACTAAACCGGCTTTACTTTCTTTAAATTCAATGATCGTACAAGAACCGATGTTTCGACGTTATATGACCCTAAGACCTAAACAGACAAGGAAGATCACTTGGAAAATACTTTTTTTTTTCTCTTTTCATCATTGTGCTACTGAAATATTTATATACCTCTCTTATCAATAAATATATATATATATATATATATATATATTCACCAATGAACCGAAAAAAAAAATATACAACTGAATTTCGTACTGAATTTTTTGCTAACATGTCCAGATATTTGATAATTTCGTATAATTACATCATGTGTATGATATATATATTTCAAACATATTTAGTTGAATAAACATGTCTTTTTTATTTTAAGACTATCGAATTCTGACTTTTTAATGTTGATATTAAATTCATTAAGGAAGACACCGTAGTTTTTTTTTTTTTTTTTTATTTCTTTTATTTTCCCAAGTACTTTCATTCACGTCCAAGATCATCATGGTGATTGCTAAGACAAAAAATTAATGTAATTGATAGATGTGAAATTTGTTTTGTAAATGCGCATAAAAAGCTCTCTGTTATAATTACTTTAAACACGTATGAATGCCCCCTGTTATAATTAATTTAAAAATAAGCTGTTAAAGCTACGACATTTTTTTCATGTTTTTTTTTTTATCTAAGTGAGGTAACTTTAATTTATATAATTATAGTTTTTCATAATTACAACTTGATTATTTTAAAAACATTACTATTATAGACATTTTAAAACATACTAAAAACTAATCATATTTAGTGTTGAGTGTATTTTTCTTATATAGAGGATCTCAAAAATTTGTTCAAGGTTTGTTTTTTTATTTTCATGGTGAAGTTTACTTGTATTGTCAATTAATATTTCTCTAATTTTTTTTAGTGTGGACAGGAATGCTTCTTTAAATGTTGTGCGATTGAGTTTGAATCCGACATATGTAGTGTAAGTCTCTTTGATAATGTTGCTGTCGTCAAACCAACATATATATTTACTTTTTGTCAGAGATAAAATCGCCCAAAGAACATTTAAATTGATATACAATGTTAGTCTTTTGCAAAACATTTAGTTAACGGATAAGAGTTGTTGCGGATTATAAAGTTGGCTAAATTGAATTTAGTATATATATATATATATATATATATATATATATATATATATATATATATATATATATATATATACACACACGTGTGTGTGTGTGTGTTCGTATGTATATACAGCCAGAGCTGCATAACTACTAAGCTGCTTATAACTTTTTGTGGAGGAACTAAATCTGCGTATTTACTAAGCTGACCCCAGACCACAATTGTGGTGCATTCAATGAAGATTATGATCCCACGCAAATGCTCTGCAGGGAGAGATTGTTAACTACTGTACTATGGTAGGCTTAAATCATGTAATAACTGTGAGTCACATTTTATCTATGCTTGTGTTATTGCTGTTCAGGCGTCTGTATATATCATATGAAAGTATAATGTGATCGTTTAAAGACATTAGGTATGCTGTGTGCAGAAGTTTCGGTAAAATAAAGGATGCTTTCTAATTAACGATTCCAGGCTCTTCTAATTTTTAAAATTTAGCCTTATTAAATTTTGAATTTTGCAACTTGCTACTTTTGGGAATGCTTTTTAAATATACTAGAATAACTTGTGCAACTAAAGAGAAATAAATTCGAAATTTAATTTTCAAATTTAGTCCCGTTCTCTCCTTGGAAACGAATCTGAGAATCCTATTTCACCTGTCGTAGCCACAATCACTAATTTAACGCACAAAAAAAAAATTAAAAAAATAAAAATAAAAAAACAATGCAGGGAACTTTTGCAAACAAAAAAAAAAAAAAAAAAAAAAAAAAACATACCAAATTCACATTATAAGCTTGAATTCCGAGAAGAATGAAAAGTGAAAGATTAAAACCCATACAAGCATGACGCCCAACTAGATTTAGGCAGTGGAGAACTTGGAGAGGGGAATTAACCGGAGATAACTGACATGGCACGTGGAACTAGAACAGTCTACCCCAGTGAGCGAAATAAAGGGTTCAGTTCGACATTCCAACCACCTGAAGAAGGCCAGATCGTACAACGGCCGAAACGTTGTAATAAATATGGCAACAAAGATGAGGACAATAGTCCGAATAATGTAAATAGTGACTATAATAGTTTAGTACCATAATGAACTCTTTGTTATGATACAAAAAAAAAAAAAAGCATCTTGTACACTAATGTATTAGGCTCGTTATCTGGGGCTGATTAAATCGGGAGTCGTGGCTCCATGGTTTAACGTTCCTCTCTAAGGGAATAAAAGTTCTTATCTTTTCCATACGACATTGGAAATAAGGATGCAGAAAAGTTCTCAGCCTGAACCACTAGGATTTTTTTTAGTCGGCAGAACTTTCCGGTACCCGCGAGAGAACGAGCGAGCGGGCGACTGAGAGAGAGAGAGAGAGAGAGAACAAGAGAGAGCGAGTGAGTGAGAGAGAGAGCGAGCGAGTGAGTGAGAGAGCGAGAGAGAGAGCGAGTGAGTATTAGGATATTACCAAAATAAAATGGAAATGGGGAAAAATAAATCTCATGTGATAAGGTTAAGTATTGTTTATCTTACTTGTCTTATCACAAAACAAGCCAACACTCATGATACGCTTACGTATCACGGATTTTACATGTACAATTTTTACTACATTACACCCACCCACACAGTATTAATACATAGCTCAAAGCAAACAATTAAAACAGTTTCGTGAATTTGCCCATTAATCACGAGACCGTCAAGTATTTTTTCATCGCTCAATTTGGAGCGTTTCTAAGCTAAATTCGAAATTGTCTATTCCAGGTTTAAAAAAAAAAAATGAGCATTAATATTCTTCGCACTAAATTTAATGAAGTAACAGAAAATGAAATTATATTTAAAGCAAAAATCCAAATTTATGCAGCATCGTTCAGTTTTTCTTTCTGTCCATCAATGTAACGCACTGGTGATAAAACTATTAAACGGATTAGTTAACCAGATATGCAGGAGGAAAAGAGGGGAGAAGAGATTAATGCCGTTCTCAAGCGAATACCATTAAACTCCAAAAACAAATAGAAGCCCGTTCGAAAGCTTTATTTCCAAAGTCACTGCCAACTGCAACAGTTTGTATATCCCGCCATAAATATTAGGTTGGTGCAAAAATAATGCCGTTTTCTCACATATGTGAGAAAACGACATTTTTGCACCAACCTAATACTTGGATAGTAAAAAAAAAAAAAAAAAAAAGAAGAAAGAAACATTGTATTAATTTTCTTTCTCTCTTGCCATATATTATTTGCCTTATCAAGATATACGTTAGTGGATTATCCCACTTAGCTTTGCCAAAAAGCACCTACTGGAAGAGGGCGGGGGCTCTTTAAGCCGATAAATAAACAATCATATTCTTTCTTTCCTCTTTTTACCTCTGGCTTTCAGATGTCGTCGACGTAGATAAAAAACGTTGCCGACGGGGCACGTTCACTTCCCTGGTCCTCTGTTCAATTTTGTACACGTGTAATTCCTTTTGTTAATAACATGTATTGTCTTTTATTTTATATTCATTTTCTTTGTGTTTTTAATGTTTACCCGGACTCACATTGAATCCGCCAATGTTGTTTGACGGGTTGAAATGTTCCAGTGGCTCAAATATTTAATATTAAATGTCTATACATATCACATCCAAAGTGTTGATACCCGCAACAAAATGGTGACTTATTTCTACCCAAACAAATTAGTACCCCACAACACGCAAAATACACAACTTTTTTTATAAGACACCTAAGATTTTCTCCAATACTCTGCCTGCTTAATTTCTGCGTAAGAATTACTTCTTGATTAGCTTTAATGGCTTCATGAATTGTTTATGCTTTACGTTATTTCAATCATTTAAACCCAAACAAGGCAATAAAGCCTCTAAGACGTAATGGAGTTACTAAGTATGTGAGCATATGAGAAAGAAATCATTAAGGAGAAGGAATAAAGAAAAAAAAGACAGGAATTAAGAGAAAAGAACGACTGGCATTGCATCTAAATTTTTAGAAAATCAAAGTTGAATGGAAAGTAAAAGCCGGTTGAGGGTTTCACAAGCAAGAAGTGTGAGAGAAGAAATTGTTAGCATAGGACTTACGGTTAAATCTAGCCATTTCAACTGTAAAATGACAACACCTTCCCACCAATCTAGTACTGCGCTTAAATTTGTAAAGTCTAGCTAGCAAAGAGGAAAGTTTGTAACGGGCTGTGTGTTTGTACGCATTATCAGATGAACACGTGACGTCTCCTGAAATAGGGCTCACAACAAATATGCCAGACTCGGAATAAGTTCACCCAAAAGAAATGTAAAAGAAAATGTGAAGAAAACAACAAAGACCTGTGTGTGTGTGTGTGTGTGTGTGTGTGCAAACAGTTATATGTGTATTAACAGACATTAAGAGTTACAATTGACGAAGAAGGTAATTAGTGTGTGTGAGTGAACGTAGTAAGTTTGTGTGAGTGAATGTTTGTACGTACGTATGTGTATGTTTTGTGGAGTGTCCCCGAAGGAAACGCATAGCGCCCCCCCCTTCACACCTCAAAAAAAGCGAAAACGCAATCTTCACAAGAGATTACATTGTTGTAATGTCCGCTGAAAATGAAAAGTGAAAGAGGATAAGGCAGGGTCTCGTCAAGTATATATATAGTGTTGAGAGAGCGCCCCCTAGGAACAATTTGGACAATTAGGAAAATAAGGAGGAGTTAAATCCGACAAGTTCACCAGAACAATTACCATAAAAATATAGGGAAGCTACATTACGAAAAATAGAGAATAAATATAACTAAATCAGTACAATTGGTACAAACTGAATACAGTGTAGAAATAAAATATTTGGTAAACTTTTCTTTAATTACAACTTTTTGAGTTGCTTAAAACCACACTGACGTCAGTAGTGCAATTGACTAAGATTTAGTTAAATTGGAATACAGTTGCTTATTTAAAAAAATAAAACATCGTATACGATAATTATATATCTTTCGAAAATCTATGCATATAATCTACAGGGTGTTCCAAATGTCACGCGACAATTGGCAGAAAATATATTTGTGAAATAGCAACCAAGGAAAATTTGCATGACACCATCTTCCACAATTCGACCAATAAAATTTTTTAATACAGTGTAACCCGGATATAAGAGAAACCCGGATATAAGAAACTTCTTATCCAGCCCCGAAAACTCTCTTATATCCGGGTTACATTGTAATATATCATCACATACAGAAACATGATTCCTGTTGGCAAATAAATATAAAATTGACAAGGTTCTCAATGGTAATGCGATTTTGGGGACACTATTATTTTGTACGGTCTTCTGTGTGTCGTGTCTCTTCAGGACGTAGACAGTCATAGTTCTGTACATCTTTTTGTAAATCTCAGTAACGCTTATTTTTTCACCATCCCCATTCACATCTATTTAGACAAGTTTAAGAAGGTTACACGCTGTTTCCCTTTGTCTCTTGCTTTCAATGTGTCTTGTTAGTGTCAAATTCTCCAAGCCTTATTTTATCATTACGTGTCTCTTAATTCAACTGTCTTTCTGATTAAGCGTCCTTTTTATTTCCATTTCCCTTCAAACTTCCGCATTACTCACATGCTCAGCCAATGTTATTCGCAGCATCCTTCTATAGAACCACACTTTTGCGTCAAGTCTTTTTCTTGATCTGCGAATAGTTTTTCCAGTATTCAATGTCATATAGGAGAACAGATATTGCATAGCTGTTCAGTACCCATCTTTGTTTCTAATGAAAATTTCCTTCGTCTTGGTGATTTAAAACGAGATATAGTAAATATCCTATTCAATACGTCAGATTTACTTGTCAAACTGGGCGTGTCCTCTATGGGTTCGCGTACTGCGCATCTCTGTTTAAGAGCGGGAGTAGTGAGAGAGCATCATAGCCGGGTGATAGAGCGAGAATGAGAGGCTGTATTTTTTTTTATTTTTTTTTTTTTTGTTGTTTGAAAGATGGGGATAACCAAACAACCTGAAATTCACAACCGGAGACTGTCTGAGACCAACCTGAAGGTATTTCTAACCGGGCCCCTATTTTCAAGATTAAGCGACGCTTTTTATCAAAACCCATCAAATTTCCTTTAAAGAATTTTCATGTTCACTTCAGGTGTCTAGTGGTCATCACTAAAGATCAAGTGACAGCAAGTTTCGTCAGTATTCTCACCGACTACAGTGCCGTTATGATCTGAAGATTCCCAATCCCCCCTTCAATCTCCATTTCCTGAAAATTTATATGGATCTCTTCAAAGTACGCAGGTTATTACCGGTATGACGGTCCACGTGAAGACCTGGTATTTTTATTTGTTGTTTTTTTTTTTTAATTTTATATTTTTTTATTGAGGAATCGGAGGGCCGAGTTCGAATTCCAGTCGAATCCATTACATTCACTTACGTGCTAATCCCTTGGGAAAGATATTAATCCTCTTCTTCCCCCAGCTATGTGGAAAAAGCAGGACAGACCGGGTTCTGTAACCTTGGATGGCAACTGGTCTACCGCAGATAAGTAATGGCAACCTACTTCGGGGGAAAAAATCTGCCTTGTCAGTCATGTATCACACATGGCACATAATTGAATTGATTTGTCGTGGTGTTCGAAGCAGTATTTTTTAGGAAACAGAAGCAGGTGTATGTAATGATTGTTTTATCTACTTTCCGAATTACTATGTACTTCGATATTTTCCGATTTATAAATATTTATCTTCATAATCATCATCTTCATACTATTTTTAATTGGTATCACTCCAACCATAGCAGTACAGCCACTAACAAGCAAGAGGTCACAGGGTGTGGTTGAAATAGTAACAAAAATATTAACATTGGGTGGAAAGAGAAAAGAGTAAACAAGATTACAGCAGATAGCAATTGACATTGCATTTAAATTTTTGCAGATTAAAGTTAGCTGGAAGCATGGAGCCGGAAGAGAGTTTCACATACGAGAGGCGCGGAAAAAGAAACTGCTAGTACAGAAGTTACGGCTACATCTCGCCAGCACAGCTCTAAATTGATGAGATCTCACCGCCAGCGTACATAAAATAGAACTATTACGTGAATAATGCTAATATTAATTTTTAGCCATTGAAAATCCCTTATTTACAAAATTACAACATTTACTCGTCTAAAAATATGTAGTTTAAAAGAAGTAATTCGACCTTGCTTACCAGACACTTGTAGCTAAATTGTATAGCAGCTCAGGCTATATAACGGTTTCATGTAGGAAACAGGTTCGATTCCTGACGGAAGTCACAACATTTTCTATGAAATTTCTCGGACATTCAGGCTGGTAAGTGTTGTTACTGTTTATTATAAACAGAGTATTTACTTAAATAGTTGTATCTATAAAAATAACGTATAAACAATAAATATATTAATATAACTGTAGGACTCAGTCCATTTCATAATATACACTTCTATAGTAAAATTGCATCAATCCTTGACCACTGAAAATTCCTTTCTGATCTCCAATGCAATTCTATAGTAAAATTATTTTCATTGCCTACTATAGTAAAACCACTAGCATTTCATCATGAGTATGCATATAATAGCTCTCACAATTAGATAAAATTAGTTCCTGATCATTGACGATGCTTTTTTTTATTATTTTCACTGCATTTCTATCAAAAGTATTTACTGCAAGCAAATCATTTACAATAAATAATATTCAAATTTTGTCCATGCTGATTTTTTTTTTCCATCAGAAATATTTAGTTCACAAGCGCCAAAAATGTTTAAGACAACACAATGTAGTGTAGCATAATTAAAGCCAGTGAATAGCAACAATGTGTAGGGAGCCCAACATTAATATTTGGAGGAACGCCAAACATTCTATAAACCTCGCGTAGAACAAAATTTGGAAAAATTATTTAGTCTTCAATAATACCAGGAATGAAAGAGAAAACGGAACTGTAGATATGAGGAATAACAACAGTAAATTCTTATGAATTAATAATCAAACAATAAATAGTACACAAACGGATATTTATAAAAACTGTATGAAAAGGTTCTTTATTTAGTTTAGTCTTAAGTTTAGCTCTATGTCAATTAAAAGGGTTTTGTGTGTACGTTTGTGTGTATGTGTGTATGCGTGAAAGAGTATATGCTGATAAGAAAGAGAGGGGAGTTGTCCATCTACATATATTCAGAAGAGGATGAAGGAAAACATACAAACAGCAGCTGTTGGTCAGTGTTTCTTTGAAGACGCCGTCATACCAAATGGGTCTTTTGAAGAGTGAATCAAGTGACTTTTTTTAATTGTTGACTCACTTGGTTTTCGGAATGATTTTCGACTAAGGCTTAAAAGATTTTGAAAACTAAAACAACCATTTGATTGGTTAATTATTATGACTGAATGAACACGTGAGATGTTCATTATTGTGTTCTTCGGGATCAAACCGCTACAAGTAATGCCGGTTTTCTTTTTCGTCTAGAAAGCAGGCGCGATTATTATGGAGATTTTGTAATAGCTCTCTGTTTGGTTGCCAATAGTTGTATAGGGATGTGTGTAAGCGTGTAGTCTGCAAATGAAGGCATACAAGTTGCTTACGTATAGCGGGGTTCAAATGCTATCCGTGATAAATAGCAACTGTGATTAATTCCTTTTCCCGCCTTCTAACAATAGAACTTGCAGTGTCACTCACTATTTATGTAATAATGATAGCAAATTAAAATTCTATTACATTTACCAAACACGTTAACTGCCACAACACACAAAGGAGTTCATGATGGTTTGGTTTACGACATAAAAACGTATAGCCGGCAACACTATTAAAAAAATTAAGAAAAAAAACCAAAACGTATAGCTGGTAATATTTTTTCAAAAACGCACAGCTGGCAACATTATTTTTTCAAAAGGGTATTATCAGTGGCCTTGCTGTTGGACGCAGTTTGTCGTCTTACCCAGGACGTGGATGTAGTTTATCGTCATACAAAGGACGAGATCTGGGTTTGGGAGTTAATTATTTGCCCATAGCTGGGACCCTAACAGGTGCTACCACCCCGGGTCAGGGTGGACCTGGGAACACTAGCAATTAAGAGGTGGTCACACACCCATTAAAACCTCCTATTCAGAGGGCTTGCTGATGGACGTAGTTTATCGTCATACCCAGGACGCGGATGCAGTTTATCGTCATACCTAGGACGAGAGTTCATGATGGTAATGATTTTCAAATGTATGATTTAATAAGTGTGTCCTTTCTCCCCCAAATCCTATCCTTTGTATCTCTTAGTAAGATTTGTCTTTTCGCTTTCACTTCCAGTCCTTGCTCTGCCAACCATTTACACAAGCTCGTTAGTTTGGTTACTCGCTGCTTTTCTTTGTTCCTCTTGTCTCAATATATCCTGTGAGTGTTGAATTCTCTAAGCTCTCTTCTCATTATGTGTCCGAGAAATTTCAACTGTCTTTCTGGTTCTAAGTATAGCCATTCAAGGGTTAACAAAATCAACTTTCAATAGATTAGCATTGCACAATCGTGAAATATTCTTCTGTCCCGTGAACCTTCAGGATGTGTACGATCATGGGTCTCCACATCTTCATGTCATTTGTGGCTCTTTCCACGATCCTGCTCAGTCTTTGTTCTACCATCCATTTACACAAGATCGTTAGGTGTGTTACTCACTGCTTTTGATCCTGCTTTCAATAGGATCTGTGAATTTCAAATTCTTCAGAATTCACGGCCATACAGGAGAACTGATATTACATAGCAGTTCGACACCCTTTTCTTTGTTTCTAACGAAATTTTCCTGTTAATACTTTGTTCAGCTTTTGAAAGACATCTTTTTCTATAGCAATGCACTGGATTTCAATGTCTCATTTTCGGTCCCCCGTTAAATTATGAACTTTTGTTTGGGACCAGATACCTCTTTTAGGCCTTCCGCAAAAGCAAGCTTAAAATCCCACCGGGTTGTTTAGTTTGTTTTGTTTTACAGCATATCAATCTCAATGGGTTATTTAATGCCGACAAAATTTTTATTGCTGTTTTTTTTTTTCAAAACTGTATTGCTGGTAAATTTTTTCCGAAAATGTATATTCTCTTTACGAAGCATTTCTGGTATTAAAACCTATTTTTACACTTCCATAGTGTTTTGACCACAGGCGGTTAACTATTTACCCATAGCTGGGACCCTAAAAGGTGCTGCCACCCGGGTCAGGGTGGACCTGAGAATACCAGCAATTAAGAGGTTGTCCCACGATCCTTAAAACCCGAGGCCTTGCTGTTGGACGTAGTTTGTCTTACCTAGGATGCGGATGTAGTTTATCGTCATTCCCAGGACACGCCACCGGGATGGTATTTTTTCAGTCAGTGAAAGTAATTCAGTGACTACAAACGGAACTAAAATGCCTCATAAGAAACAATTAATACAGATAAAAGATGAGGGTTTGACTTCTTTCGCGTGATAGACAATTCGGCATCGCAATTTCCATATGAAAGTGTAAATATTTTAAGAGTTGTTTGTGTTTTGCTAGTTAGACATACAGATAAATAGGATTTGCTTATAAGTGTTTGAAAAAAAACAGTTTAAGTAACAAGTAGAAAGGTAAGACAGAAATAGCACTTGCTTGATGATGATAAATTTAAATTTCTCAGAGCAGCCGTTAAAAATAGAAAGCTTTCTTTCTCTTAATACCATCTCTCTTACTTTCCTCCACCCCCTATTCCTAAAATATCACCTTTTTTCTACTTCTCCCAATTAATCACACATCTAGAGTCAAGTGTTGATATATATCATAGACACTAATGAATTTGTGATACACAATTCACGAAATAAAATATCTCACCAATATCTTCAAAAATATTTCATACTTATGCCATTCAATCGACATTTGATGCTACCGTTAGTTACTCACAAGTAACAGTGTGCGAAGGTTTTTAATTTTTTTAAACTTATTTTCAATGCACATTATACAAATTGAGTGACACAATTTGTATAAACAAGTTTTATTTACAAAAAAACTTGCAAAATTCTACACTACCAAATAACGTGTGTGTATGTATATATATATATATATATATATATATATATATATATATTTATTTCCATTTCCCAAGTACTTTAAAAATGGAAAATAAAATAAAATAATATATATAATATATATAATATATATATAAAATATATATATAATATATATATATATATAAAATATATATATATATATAATATATATAAAATATATATATAAAATATATATATAAAATATATATATAATATATAATATATATAAAATATATATATAAAATATAATATATATAAAATATATATATAAAATATATATATAAAATATATATGTAATATATAATATATATAATATATATATAAAATATATATATAAAATATATATATAAAATATATATATAAAATATATATATAAAATATATATATAAAATATATAATATAATATATATATAAAATATATAATATAATATATATATAAAATAAATATATAATATAATATATATATAAAATAAATATATAATATATATATATATATAATATATATAATGAAAAACAATTACATTTTTCATTACATATTAGCTCTGTCCTAACATTGAGCTCTCAGGATTTCATCCTCTTTGGATTTACCAAGTTCCTTATAACTTAACTATAATATATATATATATATATATATATATATATCACGCTGGAGTAATGGATATTGGATTGAGGAATCGGAGAGCCGAGTTCGAATTCCAGTCGAATCCATTACATTCACTTACGTGCTAATACCCTTCTCTTCTCCCTCCACTATGGGTAAAATAGCAGGACAGACTGGGTTCTATAGCCTTGGATGGCAACTGGTCTAGGAGAAGGGCAACTCTGAATTCAAAACCTGCGGAGGGTCGTTTGGGAACCTTGTGGCATTCGGTGCACCAGGTCTCTGTATTCGTCCCTCCAAAATGTGTGTATGGTCAGGCACGAGGCCTTTACCACTATAATCAAATCTCATGTGCCGGTGTAGGGCTGTTGGTTTCCTGGAAACTGATCTGCTTGACCCTCATACGTCGAATCTCGACGGGAGAGTCGATCATATAAAATAGACATCGGAGAAAATCATAATGTTTGGATAATTTCGAGATCATTTTTGGAATATGCAGACGGATAATCGCCATTATCCTTTGAATACACATTTTTTAAAAAAAGAGCCGTGCGTTCTACCTACTAGGTGATGGCATTCCAAAACGTAAACAGCTAACAACGTATTTCCGGTCAAATTTGAAGCATCGTTATCTCAACTGAGTCAATTCCATAATTTTATTTTAATTCTCATGCCAAATTCGAGTCATTACTAGAAACTCGAGAATCATACAGTACACAAGCTTACTCAATAGCACCTGAGTAACGTCACAGAGCGTTCAGGCATGCACACTAAGGCCCTCTTTGATTGGTTATCAAGTTACATCAATGCTGTGCAACATTTTCTTGAGCTGCCATAATAGTTGATTTGTTTCTGGACAAATCTATGAGGCTAACCAAATGTTCACAGAAATTCTACATTTGAAATCGGCCCTTCGATTACGTATACAATGATGTCAAAGGATAGTGGAAAAGTCCAGATTATGACAGACATGTCACAAAAAAAAAAAAAAAAAGGCATAACACGAACTGTCACGTTAAGACTAGATACTAAGAAACATGACACTCGACGACGCGATATTTGGAAAATGATGTCACTGACATTGCTCAATAAAAAAAAAACTGTTTGATAATGACTTATTAATGTCGAAAGCAACCTAATTTAAAGTAATTTAAATATACACTAGAAAATATCTACTAAATTGCTAGAGAGATGTAGTAAGTTTTAAGGAATTACTGGATTTTTATCCATAATCAGACATTACTAGATTATATTTTGTGGATACACATCTTTGAGTAGACGTCCGAGTTTAAACAGTATATTTTCGTCTGCCGGCTTGGTTTTTCGAGAGTCTTAATAAAAGTGTACCCCTAGAACGCAGATTCGAATTCTGACGAAGAGTACATTTTCTTTATTAAAAGAAAATCGAAAAAGTTAGATCGGTATATGCAAATAAGTTTTTTTTTTTTTAAAAAGAGAGATATCTACTCTTATATCCACTAAGTAACAGAGAGATTGATCTAAAGGAGTGGTTCCCAGACGGTGCGACGTGCCTCGTAGGTGCGGCAGAAGAGGGTAGCATGAGTCACAGTAAAAATAGTTATAAATAATTATTGGCCGATTTTATCAATGATATTTTGCAGTATATTAAGAATATAGTAACTAGAGTCCGCAAATTGAAGGAGATAGTTATCAATGATAATGTTCTGACTTTGAATCCGCAGTTATCTCACTTTAACCCTCTGTTTTTTTATTTTTAAAAGATACTTTATCACAAATTTTGGTGAGGTGCGAGCAAATTTTCATTCCGAAGATGCGACACAGACAAAAAAAAAAAAAAACGGCCTAAAGAAATGTATTTTATTTAGACGTGACTTTCAGTGTAAAGAGTAAATGACAGAATAAACATTATCTCCAACAGAATTTTGTGCTTAACATGTACAATCTTCCAAGTATTTAAAAATGCCTAAAGAAAATTCCATCAATTTATCTAAATATTTGTTATGATTTTCAGGCACTTTCCAAAGGTGCCACAAGTTTGGATCGCCTATACAGGCCAATGACATCAAGAAGTCACCTTCCTGAAAATCAACCATGTGGAAATTCGAACCTGGCCATCATGGGCCGAAAACGAGCGTTCTAACCACTCGGGCACTTATATATATATATATATATATATATATATATATATGTGTGTGTGTGTGTGTGTGTGCGCGCGCGCAAGCAAGCAACGAGAATAAATAAACTGGTTTGCGCATGTACAGGATATTTAAAGTTAAAATTATCCAAAGGACAACTAAGCAATTCCTTTCATGAAAGGATAAAGATTTATTTTGGAACTTTGTGGGGTGGGGAGTAAACAACTTTTTAATAAATGAGGTAAGCATATTTTTTTTATTTATATACTGACAAAATTAGAAAGGTTTAAAAAAAAAAAAAAAAAAAAAAAAAAAAGATCAAAGAAAATGTTTTAAATCAGCGTAGAAGCCCATATCGAAGTCATAATCGGACAAAGTAATCTTTAATTTCGAATGTTCCTCTTGTACGGACCGATCACGGTTTTTGAGTTTAATCGACCAAGCCGTTATTGTTCATCAGAAGTGGTATTGTATAGAGCATATGGAACATTACATGAAATTATAATGGTAGGTTTTAAAACATCCTGTTAAGACGGGGATTGTAGAGACGACTGAGGCAAAAATATTTATTATTTACTATTACTTTAAAACACGAGAAGTTACTGCAAAATTATTGTTTATTTCTTACAAGATTATTTCTTCAAGTCAGTTAGGTTAAAATATTTGATAGAGATATGATGATAATGAGATCATATATATATATATATATATATATATATATATATATATATATATATGGAGATAGAAAAACTGACAATGAGTTTCGCCTTCGGTAGGTAGGGAGGCGTCTTCAGGTCAGAATGGACAAATCTATTTTTTTTAATATTAAATCTGTTAATGTCTGTTTGTTAGGTTGGCGTTTTCCGGTTGGAATGAAAGAATGGAAAATAGACATTAACAGTTTTAATACTAAAAAAAAGTCTTTCATTCTGACCTGAAGACCTCCATCAAACAAAGTTAGGTAGTTAAGTGTTTGTTAAGTGTTTTGTATATGTATATATATATATATATATATATATATATATATATATATATATATATAATCATTCAAATAGTCTTTTCTTTTGAAGAAAAGAAATGAAAAAAAAAGAATTCACTTGTTTGAAACCAGACTTCATCCGACTCTCCATTCCAATTCATGTATCCTTTTAACATTTCCGTAAATACATTGGATCGAAAAATGTTTTGGTGAGAATGCCATTGAAATATAACAGTATTTCAACAAGAATATCTCTAACATCGGGAGGTTAACGAAAAACACTTTTGTCGTGTAAAGCGATGGATTTCAGCTGTTGAAAATGCTACACAGCTATTCATTACGAATTGATACATATTGCCATTGCTTACCGATCATCACATCACGACTCCAGTTACCCATTAGAATCATAGAGGTACCACATGTACTGCAGCAATTAGAATCAATGATGTGTCTAGGCCAATATAACCTTCTTCAGGTTGGTTTTGAATTCAGAATTTTTCTTCTCCTAGACTGGTTGCCACATCAAGATAAGAGATTTCAGTCTTTCCTGCAGTTTAATCCATAGCCGGGAGAAGGTGGTTTCATATCTTTTCTAAGGGCATTAGTGTGAAGTGAATGAAATAGACCTGACCGGAACTTGGTCTCTCGGCGCCCCTTTCACTTTTCCACGGGCATAACTATTACACTGTTTCTATTATAAGCATCCTACTTACGGTTAATAACTTATATTTTTTCATGTAAAAAAACTAAGTGTTTCTTCAAAACCTTCCCATATTACACGGATTTGAACTCCGTGAAACTATTACCAAGGTCGACACTGAATCTTTGCCTCAAACTTTTACTCTTTAAGACTCGATTCGTGCACGCAGATGTAAGGTATTTGATTGCCTGCAAGGTAAATTCATCTTGTAGGGATGATCGACAATAGTTATCCCCCTTTTGTCAAGCAATTATGGCATGGTTTATCTCTTCTGGGAAGAGCTTTGTCTAAGCTAAAAAAAATGGCTACCATCTTTTCGATCATATTGCGAGCGAGTAAGCTGAATAAAATTTGATTTGTCTTCACTTTGCCAGATTCTCATTTGAATTTATTCTACTTTAAACTTGTTAGGTCGCGCCTCTACCTAAATGAAAGCAGCCATTTTATAGGCTACAGAAGCTTATCACGACACTTCTAATATAGTTTCTGAGAGAGGATGCATAATCTGGCGTAGTTAACAATTTGAACAGGGGCAATACGCTCAAACTCTTGGTCACAATAACTTACGATTTTGCGCAACCATCGACGGCTTTCGAACAGTTCCGTGTAGCCAATTTCAATCACAAGTCTTGGGTCAACACGTGGTAGTATTTCCAGGCACTTTCCAACGACACTGCACGCTATGATCATCTCTTAAGGCCAATAACATCAAGACAAATCAACCATGGAAGGATTCGAAACCTAATCTCGTGGTCGGAAAGAGAGCGTTCGCTCGGCCACGCGCCAAACTACTTTTTTCTTTTAATCAGTACCACCCCAAACAAAGCAGTACAGCCACTAGCACGCGATGGGGTTACAGGGTAGGAGGAATTATGAACAGAAACGTTATTAATGAGTAGAAAGAAAAGAGAAGAGAAGACAAGAGATAACGATTGACATTGCATTTAATTTTTTGTAAATTAAAGTTGGTTCGAAAGCATGGGGCTGGGAGAGAGTTCCACAAGGGAGAAGTGCGGGATAAGAAAATTAGCATAGAAATAAACTGATGAAATCTCGCCGGTAATCTAATATTGCGCTTAAATTCATATAGTCTAGTTACCATAGCGAACAGCTACCATGAAAGTATTTATTAAAAAAAAAAAAAGAGAAAAGAACAGAGGCAATTTTCGGTGGTAGGAAAGTGACTGAAGCTGAGCCGCCAGATCAGGACCAATATATTGCTGATTCTTCTTTGGATCTTCTCAAGGAGCTCCAGGAAAATAACAGGGGCACTGGTTCATATATGGCAGCAATATCCTAAGCCTGGACGAATGGTAAACTTATAGATATGCAAGATAGATTCTGGAGAGAAAAATTGACTTGCTCGACACAGTGAACAGACTTTTTTTAGCATCTGGCCTAGCAATAGATTCAATATAATCTTTCAACCTCATGTCAGCTGAGAACGTTAGCCTAAGTAGGCGCAATTAGTCACTTAGAGGATACCATCAGCCATCCTCTTGGAAGGCAGAGAAGCTGATTAATGGAGAGGCGTTAAAATTGACATGCCATATTTTCCCCCAGTTAACAATGGTCTTGAGGTCGTTTTGTATTTCGGCTGTCATTTTGACCTTGTCTAACTGATCAGCCTTAATATCGAGGCAGAAGTAAATGGTAGTGTCGTCAGCGTAGATGCCAAGTTGAGAGCTGATGTCACCGGGAAGGTCGTTAACGAAGGTTAAAAACATCGTAGGACCAAGGATGCAGCTCTATTCACCCGCATTAGTACGAAAGGATGTAGACAAGTGGCTGTTCAGGCCAACTTTCATTTCACGATTTGATAGGAACGACTGTTTCAGCTTAAAAATGTGCCCGGAGATATCTTCTTGTGAAGAAATCGTGAATGCCAAACCGTGTCAAACGCTTTCGAGCTGTCCAATTCTACAGCTCGGACTTCACAGTTTCTATCTAAAGCACGATAGACTCTTTTTGCAATAAACATTAGTACATCAGCATTTGACAAAGAGAAACAAAAGCTGTATTGCTTGTTTGATAAAAGGCCCTGTGATGAGAGATAATGAACCAATTTAGCATTGATTAGGGCCTCTAAGAATTTTCCCAAAAGAGGCAGAAGGCTAATACGCCGACAGCTGGATTGGTCAGACGATTCACCAGAGTTCTTAAAAACTGGAACAACAGACGATAACTTCTAGGAGGAAACGAGGCATTTATTATACAGAACAGGAGCTAGTTCGGGAGCACACTTCTTAATGACTATTACAGGGATGCCATAGAGTCCACATGCTTTGTGGGGACAAAAGTTAGAGATGATAGCAGAAACCATGGAAGATGCTTTATGTATATGACTCAAAAGAGAATCATTTCTAAGTAGGAAGACAGGCAGGGATAATCCAGATAAGGCAAGAGCAGAGTTTAAGGAGGATTTACGGCCAAAACATTCAGCTTACACTCCTAAATATCTTACGAAAACAAAGAAAAATAGTCTTCCAGATGTCAGGACATTCAAATTAGAAAGAAAAAATCGGAAAAATATATATTAGGAAAACGAAAAACTAGTGAACGCTTTAACAAAAGCAAAGACCTGACGAAGGTATTTTGAATTCACTAGTAGATAATTGTAGCTGAAAATAAAACTGGACGTTCGGCATTATACAATTATCTCATTTTATTGTGCTTATTAAGGATGTCGCTTATGCTGATAACGGTAGCAATATGTCGTAACGATTATCGACGCCGAAAGAGAAATCAGCGAACCGAGTTCAAGTTCTGACCTAGTCTGTTATGTCCACTTTCTCAAAAATGTTCTTGGAAAATGCGAGAATCCTATGGTGGGTGAACAGAGTTTACGTTATGGTAACATCGTACCCCAACATATATAAAAAAGGGGTGAATGTTTACAAAGTTTCATATAGCATAATATATTTACAGGACAGGGTGATAAGTCAAAGGGTCAAAGTTATCATAACTGCGAAAGGAGTCCCGGAGTATTATTTGTGTATATATATATATATATATATATATATGTGTGTGTGTGTGTGTGTGTGTGTGGAGAGGGGGGAGTAAATCAAATAACTAGATATTAGCAACTGTATATGCGCTCTAGCGGGCATACACAGATAAGTAAATAAATATTTACACCTCAAGGTAAATTTGGTAAACATGACAGTGCTCGATGTGGTTAGACAGAGCTAAGAAATATATATTAATAAATGTACATATACTTACATTTGATTTGGTTTGCGACTTAAGTTTCATTGGTTACCCAACTCTTCAGACACGAGGTATAAATTTTTAAAAAGAATATACAGGGATTTATGGGAAGGAGGGCGATTCAAATTTGAGCTATGAATTTGCGTCCCTTCCATAACGCGCTGTAAATTTTTTTAATCATAAGTTATACCTTGTGCCTGAAGAGTTGGGTAACCAACGAAACTTATATACACACACCTACCTACGTTTGTGGAGCGACATATCAGTAAATAAATTAAATATTTAACAAACTACGAATGCACATAAACCCAAGAAAACGTAATGATAAAGTTAACAAAATAGCCACAAAACTACATTCGGATTCACAATTATTTCCACTCAATAACCTCTAGAATAATATGAAACATAACCGTTACCACCCACCCAATTACCGTTAGAATAATACAATATATCTATCCATAATGCACCACTGACCAGCATATATAAATAGTCGAGCCAAAACAACACACACGGCCTGACGCTAGCTTTTAAGCATGAAACAGATGGTCCCCGCTGGATATATGAGAGGTCGTAGTTGCTTGAGTAAATTGTTTAATGAATTATATACTTGTTTGTCCCAGGGTGCTTGGGTCGCGCATATGCGTAGTATTTTCGCCCTGTGTATTTTACGGTGACAGCACCATTGGGTAATTGATAAGATTAAATTGATCTAACTGAATTCGGTAACTTACCTCTGTATATTCATCCGCCGGTTGAACAAATTCCGTTTAGAAATTGCCGCTTGGCTTCTGATTGGTTTGCAAGGAGGTGACGTCATTTCCATATTGAGCACATCAGACTTTAACGTCAAATGTGTTTTTTTCGAAACATTGTTTCGAGGAAATACGACTTCATGGCCTGATGATTCCAAATTTTAATCTATTTTTTGAAATTCGGAATCTTACTTGGATCTTCTTGTTTTTGTCATCACTACAATCTTTTACTCCTCGACCAGCTATGAACGAAATAGCAAGACTGACTAGGCTCTGTGGCCATGAGTCATAGCCTTTCTAGATGAAAGAGACAACAATTAAGTATTGTGCTTTTTGTGGCACCTGCGTTGATTTGCTAAAGATTTCAGTGTAAGAAGCGACTGCAGATTTATGAAAATAAGACAATTAGAATTAGAAACTGGACCAACGCTTTTTGCCCAGTGGATAAAAACGTTGGTTGAAGTAATCCAGTGACTTGACCCAAAGAGCTGTGCGTTCAATACCTGGCTACAGCAGAGGTGAACAAAAAACTTGGAGAGTTGAGTTACTAAAGGGAGATAACTGAAACCGAGTTATCCAGAAAAAAGTATGACACGTGGAACTAGAACAATCTACCCTGGTGGACAAAATAAAAGGTTTGGTTAAAAATTTCAACATATAACACCTGAAGAAGACCGAAACGTTCAACGGCCGAAATATCGTGAATATGACAAAGATGAGAACAATAGTCCGAACAATGTATTAGGTTGGTGCAAAAATAATGACGTAATAATGTCGTTTTTTGACGTTAAAAAAGACATTATTACGTCATTATTTTTGCACCAACGTAATAGATAGTCTAAATAGTTACAATACTTTCGTCTCAGAAATATACAGAGTAGCCGCGGTGTCTGACAGGTTTGACTCGAATTTCGAGAGGTGGTTTCACTGCAAAGGAAAACGCTACAATTAAATCTTTCGTAAAATGAAAAGTCAATCAGTGCTACAAACTACATTGATTTTTTTTTATATTAAAGAAATATTCACATCAATGCTAAACTTCAGCAATCAAATATCCAGAAAAAATCCTCCCCCAGAAGAAAAAAAATTCAACTTGATGAAAGCTGTGATGATTATCAGCATATTGAAGCAAAATTAACAATGCTATTACACACATAGTTGGCTACAATATAGTGTAAACATAAAATTCATATGCAATGAGAAATTAAAATATTCAGTTTACTCACTTTATATCCGAACTATGTATATTATATGGCACTTATCCTCATTCCCTTCATATTCCATTGGTAAGGAGGAAGTTCCACACAGACAGCTTCTTTCCCAGAACTGTTGCAATATGGAACGGACTCCCGAGAGGATGCTTGCATTATCACTACAATTTTAACCTCTTCAATTCAAGGGCCAACTGTTATCTATCCTACATATCCTCATAAAATGTAACTATTTTGAATTTCGGAATTTGTATTCAGTGAACAATAGTAAAAAAAAAAAAAAAAAAAAAAAAAAACATTGGAAAGCCACTTTCCCATAGCTGGGACCACAACAGGTGCCAGCACTTCAGGCCAGGGTGGATCCGGGAACACCAGCAACCAAAAAGCGATTCCACGCTTCTCAAAACCTCCGAACAGCCGCCCCGCTGTTGGATGCGGTATTTACTCGTTACCCCACTAGAACGAGATGTGACACAAAGTCGGTTTAATGTGGCGACCCGAGCGCGTACACCCGGGCAGGGACAAAAAATACTTTCAGCCCCCGCAACCGTTGCACTGGCCTCGGTGCGAGCACCGATCCCTCCCTCTTGTGCAATGGGAGGGTGCGGCCTCGGGCAGCTGTTCCCCAGAGCTGGGCAACTCTTCAGTATTATTTTCTCGGTTGCCCCTCCGTCCTTAGACAGTGAAGCCCCTGAGCGCACACTGTCCAAGCACAGAGACGCAACTAAGAGATGATAAATGATGCGCGTACATCCCGCCAACGAGGCATCCCGCTGTTGGATGCAGTCCATCGTCTTATCCAGGACGTGGATGTAGTTTATCGTCATATTCAGGACGGCTGACATTTGTTGAATATGATGCGTTAAGATAAATAACAGTACGCCCACTCGTACCAAATGAGGCAGAAGGCCTTTTTAACGTCGGGTCACATGCATATACGGAACTATAGCCCCCTACCCAAAAGCTAATATTTTCAATGATGCTCCAAAAATGCGATCACTATTCTATATGGAACTAGTTCAGGCATATCTAAATTATCAGCCGTATGGAACAGCTTTCTTTGAGCGAATGAAACCTATAAGACAACCTGTAAGATATTTCTTGGAACCTCTGAAAAAGAATTGTAACAAATAAAACAAAATCTCTTGAACTTCCGGATAGCACATAACTCTAGAAAATAAGGACATAATCAAGATGTTTACGTTCTGCAATACGTCAAAAGACACGTTTAGGAAAACAAAAAAATATTTACTTGACTTGAAAAGCCTATTTTCCTGAAAAATGATTTTATAAATTTCAACCGAAAAGATCATTGGCTGCTAAATGGTTCCTTATAAGGAAATGGCTAATATTAGCATAGAAAGCCAAATTACGAGTGACGTAATAGGTAAAGAAAAAAGTTTTTAAAAAAAATGGTATAATTAAGTGCAACATGAACTTAATAAAAATCAGAAAAAAAAGTAAAAATAAATAAAAATTGCCGTTTTGAAATGTGTTCGGTGTTATGAGACAAAAATATCTTTTCTTGATTTGTCTATTCCCTATACAGGACCGAACTCTCTTTCGGTAGACCCTATTCGCTATACAGGACCGAACTCTCTTTCGGTAGACCCTATTCGCTATACAAGACCGAACTCTCTTTCGGTAGAGCACGAGATTTATGTAAAAACAAAAATCAATTTCTAGACTTGTTACCCTAACAACGCTAAAAGCCTAGTCTACGAGATGTCTTTTATTTATTCCAGTGAGACCTACCATGGGTAAAGAGAATATAACGACAAAGATGGATGGAGAAGGTTTTATGCTACAAAACACTGTTTCCACCACATAACCACCACTGGTTATTCATTTTTGCCTACAATGAACAAGAGCCTGCATGCTGCTCTCGTAAAAGTCTGCATCAGTAGAGGAAACCTACATTTTTCTACTCAGATCGCTGTCAGTACTTTAACAAAACGCATTACCCACCACCTAACTATGCTCACAGCCACTGACTGGTCTCCGTAAACTTTCAACAACTTCCAATGCGCGCCAATGTCTCAGATTTTCTCCATAGGGGAATTTAATTATACACCTCTGCTTCGTACGCACAACTTTACAAAAGCCAAATCAGGCCTAGAGATGGAGTACTGTTGTCAAATTTAAGCGGAACTTGACCAGACCCCACTCTCCAGCCTAGAGTCCAAAGGGCGTCTCCGAGCTCTTGCGGGTGACGATTTATTCTCCATCCTTAAACCTCTCTCCCACAGGCAGGCTGTAGCAAGCCTTTCGCTGATCTACTGCTACTTCCACGGAAAGTGCTCGAACGAACTACACTCATTAGTCCCACCAAATCAAACTTTCTCGGCAAGAACACGCCATGCCAATTAAATATTAGCAAACCATTCATATTCCCTCCATATTCCATCGGTGAAAAAGTAATTTCCACTCGAACAGCTTCTTCCCGCGAACCACTGACCTGTGGAACCGACTCCCAAGAGGATGTTTCCCCGATAACTACAATCTTAATCTGTTATCTTCCACTCCTATATATTCAAATGGGCCCCCAAATGTAACACTACCTCGTGTAGCCCCCGGGCCCTATAAAGGGTGAACCTTCCTCTAAAAAGAAAAAAAAAATTGTACCGTGTAGATATTTTATTCTTCAACTTTCAACCGCTCCCCCACAGATGGGATGTGGTAAGACTCTCGCTGCTCTACCGCTTCTTACTCGGAGGGTGCTCAAATGAGAATACACCATGCCACTTACATCGTAGCAAACCACCCACATTCCCTTTGTACACCATCAGTGAGAAATAAGCTCCACTTAAGCAGCTTCTTCCCGCAAACCATTTCCCCGTGGAACCGAAACCCAACTAGATGTTTCCCAGATCACTACAATTTTAACCTGTTCAAGGCCAGGTTTAATTGTTATCTTCCATTCCTATACGTACAAATCGCCTCCTGATGTAACCTACCTCGAGTGGCCCCTGGCATTATAAAGGATGACCCTTACTGTAAAAATAAAAATATTAGGTTAGAGGCTCATTTTTTTTTTTTTTTTAGCATTTCACCCCAAGCAAGCCTGGAGCGCCACTAGCACGCAAGAGGTTACAGAGAGTGAAAGTATGTGCAAAGAGGGGCATTTGAGGAAAGAGTAGCGAGAAGGACGGGGAAAGAATCAGAAGATGTCAATTAGCATTACATTTGAAAATTTGAAGATTATAGTTATCAGGGAAGCAAGTAAGAGGAAGAGAGTTCCACTATTGAAAAGTGCGAGAGAAGTTGTTGGAGTAAAAGAAGCGGTTACATTTAACTGTTTCAACAGTGAAAGGGTGGGACAGAGATGCCAACCTAGTAGCACACTTAAATTTATGCAGTTGGGGCACCAGTGAAAATAGCTCGTCAAAGCAGCTGCCATGAAAATATTTATAGAAAAGACAGAGGGAAGCCGACATTATGTCGGTGAGAAAGTGGCTGGAGTCGAGATGCCAGGTCAGGACCTATCTCATTGCATATGCGTCTTTGGATTTTGTCGAGAACCTAGAGATGAACCGTGGGGCATCAGACCATATATGGCAACAGTATTAATGCTCTTTGTAACTCGACAAAAATTATTCTTTTGCTTTAAAGAAAGTTTTAATCTCTACTGCCATATCACCAACGTCTGCCGCTGAAGTAATAGGCCAACACAGTCAATTATTCATGGCTAGTGGATTCATGCCTTTCCTAAGGACATCAGCGTGATGTGAAGGCAACAGCCTTAGCAAGGATTTAGAACATCATTTTCTGTACTGATAACCACTGCACCACTTGCACATCGTTTATGCAATTTCATAGTTTTTGAATATGCAAGCCTAAAGAAAGATTTTTAATTTGGTGGCATATGCATTTTATGTATGCTTCAAGAAAAAGTTTATTTTAATTTTGCTTCTATGATGTTTTTTTTTTCTTTTTCAATTATTTCAGTTTTCTACACCTCCCGCCTAAATTTCTTCCTAATAAGATACGTATATCAAGCAATTATCTCTCCTGCACTTAGTAATATAGACAAACAATCAAAAAGCAAACAATATGAGACATTTTTAGAGTGTGATATGTGCACCTATTAAATTCTAAAAATGGCGGTTGGAAAAGCGAGAAAAAATAATCACAAACATGCCTCAGTAGTGAAATGAATGTCGAGAAAACAGTTTATCAGATCCTGGCCTTTTCGCTACGATAAGCATGCCTGATTACTGAGTATCCATCTCATAAACAGCACCTCTCCATTGAACTAATATGGTAGGATCGGAGCATATGGTATGACATCAGCGATGAGGAGGTATTATTTCTTATTATTAGAGCCGTTATATTTAGTTAGTTACAAGGGTTAGAGTGGACGAACCTGTTTTTATTTTTAAACAATGAAAATAATGTCAACAGGTCTAGAGATCAAATATATAAAAGAAAATGTGCTTCCCGTTGGGAAAGGAACCTGTATTCCTTTTTAATCTGAGAAACTTCTTTTACCTCCACTAATATTTACTTATTTAGTATAAATCCAGCAGCTGTTAGGCTAAAATGAGCAAACGGGAGTTAAAAGATATAACAAAGAACACTGGTAACATGAAGAAAACGGGAATAATGGAAACATTTAATTAGTAAAGCGTTTAAGACGGTGGAAGAGACTCATTGTACATGAGTACAGTTACCATCTGCCTATATAATCAAAGTGTATTTTGATCTTTTAGGAAAGTTTTTAAAGTCTGGGCATTGACTGACGAAAGAGTTTCACTAATTCACTAACCACTGTGAAATTTTCACATGTTAAGACGATAGGGAAGTGGTTGAATTTTTAAATGGATGTCTTCTGGTGGATTTATACTAGCTTTTAGTAAAATAATTCTCGAAACATGTCCTTAATTGAACATGCTATTACTTAGACAACAAATGTTCGTTTTAACAGGTTTTATTCATTAAAATAGATTGTGCTCATTCTCAGAATCCACACGATATTATTATTATTATTATTATGCGACGCCAGTTTCAAGACGTGAAATAAAATATACTTACACGACAACGCTAAAAAAAAAATAAATAAATAAATAAATTTTTTTTAAATGCTTACTGCCTATTATGAATAATCAAGAGTGGTCTCCCCTTGTTTTGCTACTCGCCTCTGAGAGAGCTGTTTCTGTTTACTTGGACTATAAAAAGGACACTGTACGCGAATATTGTATTCTCAGTTGAATAAAGCTTTCTTAAAGCCTACACCCACGTAATTTTGTCATTACACTGGCATGCAGAGTTTGAATTTAATCTAATTTTTTCTTGGTAATGACTGAAGTCGGTGGATATCACAGAATCTTAATATAGAATTACAAAACTTGGTTGTTAGTTCCTTAGTCAGCGTTATTTTATGCGAATGCCGAAAGGGTGAGAAAGATGTTACGTGACAGTGGTGAGAAGCACAAGAGTTATGTCACCTCATCAGTTGGAACCAGCTTACTGAAACATGTGCCTTCTGACTTCCCTCTGCTTTCGCCCGATATGACCGAATGGGAAGTCACTAACAACCTAACACACTCGCGGTGTTTTAACATTTATAACTATTTCACTGCCTGAACTGTCACGTGCAAATTCTGAAAATATGCAAAAAAAAAAAAAAAAAAAAAAAAATGGTTTCTCTCCAACATACATCTGCATCCTTGTCTGATTTACCATCATTTTCATGCCATTTCGCAGATATGATTATGGTCTTTTGGGATGGTAAGTTTGAATGAATTTCCCACCAGCCAGTTCAGTATTAACAAGAATGGAACAGCTCCTTTAAACAAGTTGTGTAATCTTAACTACCATACTTGTATATAACGGGTTATGTTTTTAATAGAATTTGTTTAAAACACACACGTTTCATTTAAGACTACTAAAAGGCATAGCGAGTAAATTTTTTATTTAATTTTTCTTGCATTCGCACAAGTTATTCCTGTTTTGGGCATAGCGTTGAACACGACCAAATTAAAAGGATTCATATATATATATATATATATATATATATATATAATAAAAAGGCTTAAACATTAATATTCCATGGTCATAATTTATGCCATTGGAATCGTAAATATGATGAATTGGATCGTATTTACGATTCCAATGGAATAAATTATGACCATGGAATATTAGTGTTTAAGCCTTTTTATTATATCCTAACTCTGTCCTGGACATTGAGTTCTACCTGGATTCTATCCTCTCGGAATTTTTTATTCAAAAAATATACATGTGTGTATATGCACCTGTGTATTTTGCATATATATGTGTATATTTACCACTAATATTATATTTATATATATATATATATATATATATATATATATATATATATATATATACACACACTCAGTTAAAGAAAAAAATCCATGATAATGCCTAATAGATTATCCGAAAGCGTTCAAATCCACAAATCATTTGGACTGTTTTTATACTATATCCAGAAAGGACATCACTTTCACGAATGTATGAAAAAAAAAAACAAAAAAAAAAAAAACTTAAAAAGCTTAACAACAGTGTCTTGTTAGGTGTCTTTAATTAAACTTGATGGATTTCTGCACACACACACACATATATATATATATATATATATATATATATATATATATATATATATATATATATATAAAAAACAGGGCTTTAACTTAATTTTAGGTCTTGCCAAATATGTAAGCGTGCCATATCTATAAGTAGAGATTATTTATATCTCCCTATTCTTCCATGCGCATTTAAGTTTTATGAGATCAACGTCATATGAAATTTCCTGCCTTCTGAAAGGGGGAAATTAATATTTAAAATAAAGAAAAAAATTACGAACCAAGATAAATTACGAGCAGAATACGAAATGTGACGAGAATAGATGGAGAATATTTTAGTTCGATAATATATGTATAAAAAAAATATTACTCGAATTTAAAAATATCAAACCTTAATTGAAGGGAACTGAATAAAAATCTAAAATAAAAGTAAATACAATAAAATATATATTAAGCAGCGGACGGATATTGTTTCGTAGGTAAACACCGAAAACAGGACAAAGATATGAAAGTCATTTTCTGTAAAGTTTACAAAATTTAATACCTACTATTAATAATAACGAAAAAAAATTATGCAATTTATACCTTTCGTACATGCAATCACATTTTCAGGAATAAAAGCAGCAGACATCAATCAAGTCTAGCTGATTCCTTTTTTTTTTTTTTTTTTTTTTTTTTTTAATTCAGAAGTGTGTATGCTTGATTTTTTAAAATTCAGAAATGCGTTTATGAAGCTTAGCGTGTACGCGCCTGCCCTTTTCTGTCACTGTTCTTTCCATATGAAACTAGGATTTCCCTATTAATCGTATCCATAAAAGAATCCCAGGGTCCGTATGATTTGTGCTTCTTGCGTAAATGGTTAAAATGTTGCACGACTGTTTACATCACTTTGAATAAGAAATTAGCAACACCGGTTAATGTCTTAAGTGTACTACTTGTAATGATGTTGATGCATTTGTAGCTTCACACGAGAGGCATCTGGTATCTGTCGCCGAACAGCAAGTTTCTTCAATACATCTGGATTCTCCTCAGTATCATTGCTCTTTTCACTATCCCAATAGAGCCAGTTTATATTTAGGTACCTACTTCTCTGGCAGACATTCGGTCAATTTTAATTTATAATCTGCTTAAGCTGTGACATGTCCTACCTGTCAATTTGGGGCTCCCTGAAATATTTGTTGTTGCATGCTTTCTCTCGCCTATTCAGGCTGCCATGTCGCTCTGTCTATTACTGATGTTATTTCTTATTACAAGTTATGCTTTTGTTTTGATTTTGTTGCTGGTTTCCTTTTAAGTGTCCTTTGCACAAACATGTTTATGCTTATTTCGTCAACAGGACTTTCGTTTGCCAAATTTATTCTCTGCAAAGTTATTTTTTATCCTGAAATTTTCGATGATTTCACATCTATTGACATGAACCAGGTGATTCTACGAACAGTACTGGTACAAAGTTATCCGTTACTGTTGTCGGTCCTGTGTATGACGATAAACTACATCCGGCAACAAGTCCTCTGATTGGAAGGTGTTGAAGAATGTAGAACCACCTTTTAATTACTGTTGTTCCCTGTCCACCCGGGTTGGTAGCACTTGTTAGGGCCACAACTATGGGCAAATAGTTAATCCCCCCAAACTGAGGTCAAAACACTATGAAGGTATAAAAATACATTTTTAAATTAAAAATACCAGCAATACATTTTCATAATACAAATTTATCAGCAGTAAGTTTTTTAATAAATAAATAAATAAACCAGCAATACATTTTTGTTAATGGAATTGCTAAATACTCCCAATAAAATTAAATTTCGATATTAAATAACCCATAAGGAGTTGATATGCCGCTAAACAAACTACCTGTCGTATGGTCGAATCATTGTCGACTAAACCGGTTCCTTCACCACTGTAAGATTAACGGCCATCTAACACAAGATGGTAGGTTGGGAACCATAGCTATGTATGCAGCCAGTGTGGTATGAGACGGCATCGTTGAGCAGGGGCCTTCCTAGTCAACGCCAAGAGTGGAGGGTCCCTCGACGGATGTAACGATTACATCAAGTTACAGGATATTGGCTGTGATTTAACCTGGAAAGGGGCGGGCTCCATTATGTCTAAGACTCGATGAATATCTCTCAAGCTTTCAACCCAGGTATACAGTAGGAACTAGTCAGTTGCGCAGTGACCCTATGACCACCCCCGATCATAGGACTGATGATGATAATCTATTTGTTACTCTTCTTTGAAGCGTTAAATGTTTGTAACATTGGTTTTAATTGTATCATTACATTCATTTCCGATTTCGAAAATCGGAGATGTATTTTTAAATTCTTGTCGCCTCCTGGACATAGCTACCGAAACGGGAAAACGATCGATTCTTTTTCGGCAAGAGTCAATTATTGATTTGTTATCTTAGTGATAAATTGCCAGTACTAAACACACCTAAGAATCGAAGAAAATGTTTGTGACACGTCTAGAAACATTAAAAATAGATTTATTTTTCGGTAATCGATAATAGCAAATGTTATTTGTGCGTATTTTGAATTTTTTTTTTTTTAAATCGACTCTAAAATAGATAAAGCATTTTAAAGTGGTTTGTACTTTGGGCCAAAAAGAAAAGCATTCTTTAAAGCCCTAAGACATTTAATAACTTTTTTTAAGACACGGACACATATATATCTATACTCATCATGAGGCCTCCATGCAAATCTGTGAATAATGAATTTTTCGAAATATTGATACGGTATCAGCATCATCATTTATTCAATTAGTACGTTTCGTATCGCTGTGAGTACTACCCCCCCCCCACTGTTGTAATTATGGTCCATGGTAATATTCAAGGCAAAATAGTGCAGTGACTTGCCGGTTCCTTTTGCAGCGGGGATGTTGAAATTACTCCGCCTCTCCTCCCAGAAGTTCATCCGCCCACTGGTAGAGACGATGACCTCTGAGAAGTAGCTCCACCACCCAGGCTGACGACTTGGTACAGGTGGGTTGGGGAAAAGCGTTGCCCTTCACCGATCGGGTCGGAAAACCCTCCCGACTGCTCTCACACAGTTTAGCCGACATGTCGATGTTCGTGTGGCCGTCGCAGTGCCTATGCGACGCCTTGAAGCTATGTGTGAGAGTTGGCTGTAGGTCATGAACCAGTAAACTAACGCATCCTATTTCACCTGAGTAAAGCAGCATTAACTGCTTTTCTGCAAAAGGTACTACCACTGGCAATACACCCATACACACCGTATTAGAATACGATTTTGCTCAAATGGTCACATCACTATTTCCTTGCTACATCTGTCTATCCTTCAATCTAATAGACACGGCGTCCCATAACATGTTTAGTAGACCGTAAATAGAAGACCTTTTAACGTAATGTTACGAGGCATGTACTAAATCTTAGTATCATTTCTATTTAAGACATATAGAGACCATTAATATGGCAGCTTCCAGTCTACCACAGAAAATGAAAAGTCACACCGTGCTTGTGTCACGACAACCACTGCGATTCAAACATAACGAGTTTCTTGAAAGCAGCCAGGTGAACAGGAGAAACGACAGGTGACACGACATACACCGACGGTTATCTACACGAAGCTCATGTCGTTCATGATGATTTTGCTGGTAGCGTCACATCTCGAAGGCCTCAAGGTCAATACCAGCGACGACATCGAAATGCTAGACATAGCTTCTGAGCCCTGGAGTGACTTGAATTGTTGGGATTAACGGCGTATCAACCCTTATTAGGTCATTTAATGCCAAATGGTTACTACCGGGGCAAACTTTCATTTGGGCACCTCGAGGCGGTGTAATGGTTAGCAAGCTTGTCTCGATAGAACAATTACGACTGAGTAGTAAGTTCGATCCTCACTAGGTGCGCCCTATTTCTGGCCATGCGCCATATCTAAGCTACGCTTGGAAAATCACTATGTATTGTATTTATTTGGGCTTCGTTGGTGAACTCTTCCATGCTTATGGTCTAATAGATTTTTCCTTTCGTTCGATCAAGGTTTTATTTTGAGGGTGGAGCACACTATTGCAGGTTGAATTTGCTGGGTTTGAGAACAATTTTGTGTAATATTGTAGAGACAGTTTCTGTTGTCTTAGTGCTATTGAGGTTTCGTCTACATATAGGCTCTCGACTGGGAAAGTGCTGAAAGGCTCCAGTGCAAGCTTAAGTCCCTGTTGGTGTATGATTTCTAATTCTTTTACATACGTTTTTCTGACTGCTCCATAAATGAAACAAGCTTAGATCAATGACCGGTAGAGTTTTAATAGAGATTTTTGCGCCCTCCCCCTACTCAGTGTGAGTCACCATTCTGAGGAGTTGCATCGCTTTGTTGCATTTCGCTCGCACAGGTTTCAGATGTGGGATAAATGACAATTTTCTGTCGAGTATGAGGCCCCGATGTTTGTATTCTTTGACCACATGTACGACTTCATTATCCAATTTATGAAGGATTCATTTTTCATCTTTCTGATTTGACACAAAGTGTATGCGCTTGATCTTACCTTTTGAGAATTTAAAACCATTTCCTGTGATCCACCTGTCCAAACTATCGCGAAGCAGATTTGGAGTTGGCACTCCATTGTGTGCATGTGTTTTGATTTGCAGTAAATCAACAATTCATCCACATATAGTGCGCAATCGGCGCCGGTTTTAATGTTTTTCAGTTTTATTCATTTTCATGTTAAAAAGGGTAACCGATAGAACGCTACCTTGTGGCACCCAATTTTTTATTGCTTTTTTATCGAAAGTGAGTCATTTATCCGCACTTTGAAATGCCGATCACCCAGAAAGTTAGAAGTAATTATTATCCCATCAGTCCCAGGTACTTTAAATCAAAGATTTCATCTCCAAATTGTGTCGTATGCCTTTTCTGTATAAAAAAAATATTGCTGTTAGGTGTTCTTTTTTTTTATGAATGCCTTACATATGGGAGGTTCTCAATCTCACTAGGAGATCGATAAGGCTGACTGATACGCTGTTATTAGTTTCCAGGTATCATACAAGGCTGTTATTTATCATCCTTTTGAGTGTTTTACAGATGCAGCATGTAACTGCAATGGGTTGATAATTTGCTGGATCTGTTGCGTCCTTTGTGGATTTCAGTATGGGAATCACAGTGGCTTCCTTCCAAATTTTGGGAATGTTCCTACTGATCCATATATTATTGAAAATTTGTAGTAGGAAGTTTGAGGATGTTTCTAGTAAATGTTTTCTAAATTCATAGGGAATATTGTCTGTGATGCTGGCTTTTTAGTGCTTTTGTGAAAAGTTGGTTGTAGATTTCTTCGTTTTTGGATTGGAAGTTGATTTTTTTTCTTCCTTATACTTGATGGTCCGAAATTCTTTTGTTCTTATTTTGTAAAGAGGAATCTTGTGCAAACACTTCTGCAAAGTTATTAGCTATGTCTTATTTGTAATTTTTGCATTATTTTGGATAAGATGTTTGGTATGGGTCTTGCAATTTTTTCCCTGATGTTTTTCGGTATATTTGTTTTTAAATTTATTTCACTGTGAGGGATGTTATTGTTGAGTAGTGATGACCCACCTGAGGTTCTGTCGGTTTGTTTATTTATATGCTTATATAGTGCTTAATTCTTATGTCTCATTTTCTTTCAGGTGAGATTCTTGGAGGCATAATATTGCTGGGTTGTATTTCATTGAAATTAATTTTTGCACCTATTACGTTTCACTGCAATATTCTGTTCGACTTGATTTATTTGTGTGGGTGTGAAGTATCCATGCTTTCTATGCTCTCAGTTTTGTCTGAGGTGTCGTCCTTCTGTTTCGTTCCTCGAGTGGTATTTTGTTTCTGTTTGTCTGGTTTTTCATTATGTTATTTTGGTGTTCTTTGCTTTGATGTTGATAATTCTCTTGCTCTAGGTGGGTTCAAATTTTATACCTCTACTTCCATTTCTTCTGTTTATTCAGGGTTGTGTGATTACTTTTTGTGTGGGCCTTTGGTTTCTCTTGTGATTGTTTGGAATCTTCGAGTTCTTTAGGGTTTTTTTTTTGTATTTCGGTTTAAGTTTTTCGAAGTTGTTTTTCTGGTAGTTACAAGTTCTCCTTTATTGTTTGAGGCTGAAAGAGTAGGACTTGTTTCAATGGAGGGCAACGATTTTATGCATGTTAAGCTTACCTTCAGCAACTGTTAGTGTTTTGGTTTTTTTTTTTTTTAATTCGTTTATAAGAAATATGAGCTCTTCCTGCTTTCCCATTGAATGATTTTCCTGCATTTTCCCCAGTCTTGGTAATACGTGCATATGATGTTGGTAATGTGGAAGCTTCTGCGCATTTTCTTGCTTCTTGGAAGGAGATGTTTTCAATTTATTTATGTTTTTCCTTCTTACAGATTTCACATTCTTTAGAATCTGCAGTGGGATTTTACTTGCAGTTTGGACACAAAGAGGTTTTGTTACAAGTTGTTTCCCTATGGTCCATATGCGACATATTGGAATCTTTGTACGTGACCAAATCATTGACATTTTTGACATCTACAGGGATAAGGAATGTTTGGTTCTACTGTGGTTATTATGGAACCAATTCTAATCTCCTTTGGTCGGGTATGGAATTATTAAAGGTCAGAATGTATCTGTTGGTGTCTGTTAATGTTCCGTTTTTCTGAATTTATATCTTTTTGATATTTTTTTTTTTTCACTTCTATCAGAAGTGTTATTTTTTCGCATTTTTCTGATGGATTTTGGGTCTATCTTGGCCGATATAACTTTTTGGATGATAAAGAGGGACAATTTTATGGATTAATCCGATGTTGATTCTCTGACGATGAAAGCGCTTTTATTGTTTCTGGTTTTCAATCCTGACTCTCAGTTTCTGAGCTTTCATAAATATCTGCAATAAAATTATTAATTTTTTGTTTCACCATCCGTGCTTGCCACCCGCCTAGGAGCTCCTTCTTAAGGGACGCTATGTCATGCTCTGATCCATCAGAGCTGCGCCGACAGTATAGTTGGGCCGGAAGTGGCCGCTGCCACCCGCATTCCCTCACCATCATTAGCAAAGTATAGTGTGGTGTTGGGACTCGAAGTCGTGTCACGACCATTCTCTTTCAACTTAATTAGCCCTTGCCACTAAGTGACTAACCGATTGGAGTGGATTGGGCTATTCCATCTACCCGTCTAACTCCGGTTGGGACCGAAGTAGAGTGTTGTGGGATTCCTGGCCACTTGCCAGGCAGGGGTCATTCAGCCACCAGGACTCCGTTCCAGTGCATCACAGGCTGCCACTCACGGCAAACAGGTGACCCTATTGGGGTGAATTAGCAGTCTTTGATTGTTTTGGATCCATTTGTAGGGGTCTCTAATTAAATGATTTGGGAAACTATGCTTGGTTTGGTTCGTTTTACGGCATATCAACCTCAATGGGTTATTTAATGCCGACAAGATTTTTATTGCTGGTAATATTTTTTTCAAAAATATATTACTGGTAAAAAAAATTCCCAAAAAAGTATTGCCGGTATTAAAACCTATTTTTATACTTTCATGGTGTTTTGACCCCAGTTTGAGGTTAACTATTTGCTCATAGCTGGGACCCTGACAGGTATTAACATCCCGGGTCACGGTGGACCTGGGAATACCAGCAATTAAGAGGTGGTTCTAGGTTCCTCAAAGCCTCCTGATCAAACGCATTGCTGTTGGATGTAGTTTATCTTCTTACCCAGGACGACCATTAGGAGGTCTTGACCCTCTGCAGGGATGCAGTCAGCGTATTCTACAGCCCAGGGCGGGGGGGAAACTATGTTTTTTTTTTTAATTTTAATCGGGTTTGTGTCTTGTGCAGTTTAATATCCCACCCAGGTCGGTTGTTTCAATTTTGTAGATGGATAGTTTGTTATCTGAGTGTCAGTTAATAATCTTGTTTCCCCAGATTGAAAAGTGGCAGTACGTATTCGAGCATGATTATTCTCTCCCACATGACCCAGGAGTGACTGGTTAATAATTTTTACCTCTCAGCTGACCTAATTTCAATATCCAGGGCATTGGAACGCCAAGGGGAAAGCGACCAAACATCAGAATGGGCAATATGAACAACGATCACTTGATTCGGAAATTCAGTCCTTCGAAAGTGGCATTGACGTCACCCTCTAAGCTGTCAGAGGTTATATTGAATAACCTTTTTTTGCGCTTTTCTAAGTTTAACACGTTTTAATGTACAAATATCTTTAGTTGTCGACATAATTTGTTCTTAATTACAGTCAGGACAGTACATGACAGACCTCTAATTAATTTTTTTTTTTTTTTTTTTTGAACGCCGCCAAGTTCTTCAGAAGTTTGACCTTGATAGACAAATGGCTCCGGTTCCAGCGGGATTCAGCTACCAATACGTGGCCAGGAATGGATGAAAATTTTATCGATCAGGTTACCGTCAATATGTGACCACTCCTGTACTTTTACGTCAGGGGCAGCTTCGAGAGGAAAACAAAAGAACGTTTTCACAATAGGTTGAAAGTTGTCATCGTAGACACGATGACCAACATGAACGATGAACTGCTTGATCCGGTAATGCAATGGCTTCCAAGGCTGCATCCATGACGTTCTCGATGCCGAGAGAGGTTTTATTGAATAATCGGTTTTTGCTTTTGTAGGTTTAACATATGTAAGACTTCTTTTTGGAAAATGTACAAATTTCTTTAGTATTGAATATGTGTTCTTCATATAAATGCCATCATTTACTTGGCTCATTCTGTATTGTTAGTCGTCTCTAAATTGTGTACGCAAACAAGAGATAAAAATGTTGATATGCAATTTAATTTAGGATGGCCCGTTTTTGTTGGAGATGACTGCAATTAGTCTACTAGACGCGTTGCAAGCATCTATTGTAAGATATCTTTTAGGCTGCAAAGAAAATGAAAATTTCTTTTCTCGCACTTCTCGATTGTAGAACTCACTTCCGACGCCATGTTTTCCAATTAACTTTGATCTTCAAAACTTTAAATGTACTGACATCCTTATCTACTGTCCTCTTGATTCATCTTATAGTTCTCACTCCTTACCGTTTTTCTTATTTTATTCTTTAGGTAGGTACAGAAATTTAAAGATCTGGGAAGTGTTCTAACAGAGGACGGAAAGTGCGACACTGAGATCCGAAAACGTATAGGGATGGCCAAAGATGCATTCCAAAAGCTAAGCAGAGTATTAAGAGACAGAAAAGTTTCCTTGGAAACAAAGAAAAGAGTACTGAACTGTTACGTGATATCTGTCCTCCTGAGCGACAGCGAATGCTGGACAATCTCCTCAAAGGTGAAGAGACTCGAAACAACAGAAATGTGGTTCTACAGAAGGATGCTGAGGGTACCAGGGGCCGATAATGCAAGCAACGACGAGGTTTTGGAGAAAATAGAAACCAAGAGGAAACTTATACTTAAAATCAGGAAAAGGCAGCTGAAATTTCTGAGACACGTAATGAGAAAGGAGGGCTTGGAAAATCTGATACTCGCAGGACGGATAGAGGGAAACCAGAACAGGAAAAAGCAACGCATGGCATAATGGGTTTTGAGCAAGTGGATGGCAGAAGATGGTCTGGGTGAAATAACAAAAAGACAGAACCTATTAAGAGCTATAAGAGACAGGAGGTGGTGGAGGGCCATGATTGCCTACGTCCTGAAGGAATACGGCACATAAAAGAAACCCTTGTTTCTTCACTACCTTACTTGGGGTGAAGTGAGTTTTAAAACAATTTTCTATGAATTGAATTATACAAAAACATACTTACATTGACAGTCTCCATTGTCTCCCCATGGCCAGGTATACTTGATATATGTAGGTGTGAATGTCCGTACAATATCCGGTTCCGTTGATTAGTCAAATTCATCGAACCTAAAATTAGTATAAATCATAAAAAAAGGAAAAGAAAAAAGTGATATTAATAGAAACGGAAGTTGTCGCAGTTAGCGCCTCCTTAATTGTTCACTAGAGGTCGCTCTCCCTACACTATAAATACTGGGCGACTTCTTATCTCGTTCTCTTTTTACTTTGCATTTCAGCGGACACATTTAAAAATGTGATCTCTCGCAGAGATCCGCCTTTTCGACCACTTGTGGGAAAACGCCATGAAACACACATACACGTACGTACGAACATTCAACAAAATACAAACTCTTTACGTTCACACACAAACACAAATGTTGATGTCTTTGTCACTTGTAAATTTGTTGACATCCATATATCGGTCTTGTTTGTTTTCTTTACATCTTCGGCTGGACTCAACTTGAGTCCGCCATGTTCTTATAGTTAGAGCTTATTCTAGCAGGAATAAACAGCACGTGTTCCTAATTTAACAACACGTAAACACACGGTGCTCTATAAAGTTTTCTGTCGCATAAGTCATCATAGAATTTATATATCTCTAAATTTAACAAATAATCAGTCGTTTTTACTTAATTCAGATGATAGTCACGAATTTATTTTCTGCCAATGATTGTAGATTTAAATGCTTGTTTACATAATGTAACTAAAGTTGATCAGTTAAAACAAAACTTTGACGTTGAAAGGAGAAATCTAAATAATTATCTTTATAAATATTCATACATTATACTTTTGTAAATGTAATGATGTAAATTTTGGGGGGAAAGCATCAAGCTACTAATTTTATACTCCCATGCTCGGAACCATTAAAATCACGCCTTTTTACTCCGATGCAATTTTACAAATTTGTCTTGAAAATTTAGATTTCAAATCATAAGATAAAATTATATTTTGAGGCAGTTAAATTTGAAATATCTAAAGTACTCCGATGTTGTTGTTTTTTCTTTTTAGTAAATAGAAATATTGAACACCGTCAGATACGGTGGCGTAATGGATATCAGCTCGAATTGAGGAATCGGAGAGCCAAATTCGAATTCCAGTTGAATCCATTACATTCACTTACGTACTAATATCCTCTTCTCCTCCCCGCCAGATATAGGTAAATTGAAGGACAGACCGGGTTCTATAGCTTTGGGTGGCAACTGGTCTACCCCAGAAAGAAATGGCAACCTATTGTGGAAAAAAATTTACCTCATCAGCCATGTATCGAAAGATACATGATCGCCTAAGCGTGTATCACGCATGGCACATAACTATTTGACGGCGTATAAGACGCACCCCAATTTCAGCAGGGCAAATCAAGAAAACAAATTAGTAAAAATATTAGTAAATGGTACAGCTTAGACTATATTTATTAGGTATTATTCTGGTTAAACAAGCGATGATTACAATTAAAGAAAAATAATAGAAAAAAAAAAAAAAAAAAGAATGCGAGCCTATAAAAACTTTATTATATCCAAAGATAAAACAAAATAAAAATCAAACAATTATTACAACCGAGTAAAACACTATCGCGAATTTTAAACCTACATATGGTATATAAGATGCAGGGGAATTTTAAGATATTTTTAGTAAAAAAAAAAGTGCTCCTTATATGCCATCAAATACAGTAAATATATATATTTATATGGAAGAATATGATATATAATTTTTTATATCTCAGAATAATGTGAAGTAGTTGAATGATGAAGTGAAAAAATTCTGTGTAGCGCCTTTTATCATCAAGTAGTACTAAAAATAAAAACGAAAGAGTAGAATAATTGAATGAGACCGGCCATATTGACAAAAAAAAAAGCTTTAAAAAGCTTTAAAATTTTAAAACTCAGAAATATTATATTTAACGTTTCCACATCTTTCAATCTGTACATAATTATAATTGGTTTCTATCTCCCCTCCCTCTACACTTATATAATTCCAACAATAAAAAGAAAATATTTTAGTCTAATAAAGTCCTTCCAGTGGAAAATAACGCATGATGCTGTTGTTTTCCAATAAAGTCCTTCCAGTGGAAAATAACGCATGATGCTGTTGTTTTCCAATAAAGTCCTTCCAGTGGAAAATAACGCATGATGCTGTTGTTTTCCAATAAAGTCCTTCCAGTGGAAAATAACGCATGATGCTGTTGTTTTTTTCCGTCATTCAATTGCCTAATATATATTTCAGTTGAAGATTGAACCCACAACCGTCCATGAACCAGCTAGAGACTTTAGCTTCTAATTGAAATGTCACCACTTGACTGGAATGAGATCACCCAGTGGAGAAAGAAATCAGAAACAAATGCAAGCCGGCTAAAGAGGAGCGATTCAACAAAAAATGTGCAGAAAAAAAAAAGAATTAGCACATCTAAAGCAGATATGCATAAAAAAAAAAATAAGAGAATTAACAGGACAAAAGACATGCTCATCAATATGGTACATAAAATCCAAGGTCGGAACGGTGATATTTGAGAAATAAAAAATACTTCAGAGATGGAACGAATATATCGGCGAAGTCTTCCACGGCGTAAAAGAACAATCGGCAATACAGTGAAATATCGAAGGGCCGGAAATATTAAAATCTGAAGTGGAATCTGCATTGGCCAAATTAAACAGAAACAATGCAGTAGGGCTAGTAAGAGAAATGCTAGCGGCCTTAGATGATTTCAGCATAGACGAGATCACAGCAATAATAAAGAAAATCCACAACAGTGATGATATACCGGAAGACATAAGTATATCTATTTTCATAGTACTGTGTAAGAAGCCAACGAATATGAACTCCTTCGGACAAAACGCCTAATGAACCATATAATAAAACCTATCCGAATTCTGATGACTAGCGCGCAAAGCAGAATTCGACCGGAAGTAGTACAAGAAGAGTGCGGTTTCGTTAAAGACACTGGAACCAGGGACACTTAAATGAATTCTCAAATTGATATCAGAAAAAAGCAATGCAAATGCAGAAGGATGTGAAACGGTGTTTTATAATTATGCAAAGTCGTTCGACAATGTACGCCACAAAAATCTGTTGGAACTGCTTAGTAACCTTGACATATTTGGGAAGGATATTAGAATAACCAAGAACTTATACTGGCAGTAAACTGCCTGTATACTGATAGAAAACGAGTTCAGCAAATATACAAAAATAGAAAGTGATATAAGACAAAGATATATCTCCTTACCGGACTTATTAACACTATACAATGAATCTGTCTATATTTCTGAGATTAGGTATTATGTACACTATTTACATTATTCTGACTATTGTCCTCATCTTTGTCGTCATATTTATCACAACGTTTCGACCGTTGTACGCTCCGGCCTTCTTCAGGACACATGGCACAGTGGATAAAGGAGTTGGTTAGATCCAGTGACTGGACCCAAAGAGTGTGAGTTCAATACCCGGTTAAGGCAGTGGAGAACTTGGAGAGGGGAATTAACAGGAGACAAATGATAACTGACATCCATTAAAACATGGCACGTGGAACTAGAACAGTAAGCGAAATAAAGGGTTCAGTTCGACATTCCAACCAGCTGACGAAGGCCGGAGCGTACAACGGCCGAAACGTTGTGATAAATATGGCGACAAAGATGAGGACAATAGTCAGAATAATGTAAATAGTGTACTATACAACGAAGCTGGGAAAATTAGAAATCCTACTAGAATTCATTATTGGCAGCTACAATGTTAGCATCATGAGATAAGCAGATGGCAGTGACCCAACACCGTCATCTGCGAGAAAGGATTAAACATCAACTGCAATACAAAATGCATAGTTAGCAAAATGTAAATTACAAATTGGAGATACCAAAATCAAATAAGTACAAATATTTAAATATCTGGGAAGTGTTTAACAGAGGACGGAAAGTACGACACTGAAATCCGAAGGTGCATTTGGAAAGCGAAAGATGCATTCCAAAAGTTAAGCAGACTATTAAGAAACATAAAAAATATTATTAGAAACAAAGAAAAGAGAGCTGATTCTTTAACTAAATATCAGTCTTCTTAAATGCTGGACAATCTCCTCACAGATGAAGAGGAGACTGAAGCAAAAGGAATGTGGTTCTACAGAAGGATGCTGAGGATACCATGGCACGAACATGCGAGCAACGACGAAGGTTGAGAGAAAATAGAAACAAAAAGGGAACATACTTAACACCAAGAAGAGAGTTGAAATTTCTATGGTACATAATGAGGAAAGAGGGCTTGGAAAATCTGATACTCGCAAGATATATTGAAGGCAAGAGAGACGGAGGAAAATAACGCATAACTTATTTAGGGAGCTTGAGAAAATGGATGATGGAACAAGTTTTACGTGAAATAGAAAAAACAAGTTTTATTAATAACTACAAAGAACAGGAAATTGTGGAGAGCTATGATCGCCTAAGTCCTGAAGGGGGCACGGAACGAAGAAGAAATGAAGCTCTATAAAAAAAAAAAAAAAAAAAAAAAAAAAATCTGTCAATCAGCATTAACCCCATTCCGGATTTTTACAGTTGCTGAGAAAGTCAAGTGGAGAGTGGAAGTAAAAAAAAAAATCATTGACTTAATGATCTCAAATACTTTGAGAACAAAAACTATTACTTAATTTAAAATATTCACACACACGTTAAAAGAGTGCTCAATACAGAGTAGAGCAAATATAATTATTTATTCGAAAATTATAACATAAATATGTTATAAAATCACTACAAAAATAGCCATTTTGTTTCAAAACTTCTGGTGTCTTATCAAGGGATGCTGTTGAATGTAGAATAAAGGGTTTTAAAAGGTTCAAATCAATCAAACAGCCCTCGCTAGGGAAAACGCTGTTACATAAGCTGGAATGACCAATCAAAATACAAGTAAATGTGAATTCAAAAAACTTGAGAACGAACTTTGGTTATAATAATTATTTAATGTTAGGGTTAGACTAAAATAGAATTCATTCGAACTAATTAATATTATATTATACTATAAAATTAAAAATTACTAATTTTAAATTTAATCTATATTAAGTTTAAGAAATTATAACATTATTTAAAGAAGAAACTGGGGAAAAATACACATGTTTTGTTATTTATTTTGTTTTTATTGAAAGGCCCAAAAATTAAGTTGGAATAAAATCTGATGTTACTCTGAGCTTCGATACGACTTAAATACATTTGAAGTGAAGTTATGGTCAAGGGAGGGTGAAATCTTGCAAAAGACAATACATACACAGATTATAATACACAAACACGTGGACATATTTAGATATATAAACACGCAGAAAAGCGACGAGTCAGGAAATAGGTGTCCACGACCCTACAAAAAAAAAATACAAAAAAAAACAAAGAAAAACAACATACATACAATGAAAGGCACATATAAGCGACTAGCAGTAGAGCCCGGCGTTGCTCGGGATGAAACAGTAAGAGATACATCAAGTATCGAACATCATAAACTGAAAAATAAAATTGACAAAGATTATTGTTTAAGGTTGACGGACACGCATGTCTTAGTTTTATTTACGAATTGGTCAAACCCAAACTCAAACAAAACATTGTTTTCAATCATTATGAGTCTACCGATTGAATAGAATTTTATTATAAACAATTGTCTTGTAAATGGAATTTTTAAAGCATCCTGAATGTAAAAATAAAGAAAAAAGTGTGCAAGACAATAAGAAACACTACCTGCCAAAAAAAAAAAAAAAAAAAAAGTGAAGTTTTGTTGAAATCGGTTGAAAAATGTAGGAAATCCGATCCCATATATAAACGAACACACACAAACAAACAACCAACCTGGGTTTTATAAGTATAACTCGATATTAATAAGTATAACTTGATATGAGTTGTCCCCCTTTCATTAATGCCTCTTAATCGTGTTTTCAAATTGATTTCATGCAAAAACAATTGTGTTTTCCCAATTTTTGACGGTGTCAGAACCACTGCAAGGTAATTTTACGTAGTCCTGTGAAGTTTTGTTGAAATCGGTTGAAAAATGTAGGAAATCCGATCCAATATATAAACGTACATATGCTCACCAAGAAATTCAAATTTGAGAGTGTTAAAGAGTTAGTAAACGAATTCTAACATACTATTAAAATATAACTTATACGGGCAAAGATATATAAATAAAAATTGTTTAATAGAAAAACAGATATTCATCAATGAACAACATAAGGAAAAAGGACACTAAAATATATAGAAATGGATAGAAAAATAAATATAAACGCATAAAAATAACACTAATATATAAAAAAAAGAAAGCTGCTAAACACAGAAATATATATAAATGTCACATATGCCTATATATGTATTAGTACACAAACACGAGCACAAATATATAACAATAAGTGAAAAAAAATAGAAAATGCATACAGACGTATGTGTCCACACATTCTTCACTACAGATAGAGACATACAAAAGTATACCTATGCACAAACATATAAACACACGTATACCCATATACATATATATACCTATATATACACACCCATACATACACATATGTATAGATACATATATAGAAATAAATATCAACCTACACAGCAACATAAAAAAGTAAATAAACTAAATATATATATATATATATATAGATATTATACACACACACAAAAACCTGCACATATTCTAACAATATTAGCTTAGTGACGATAAAGGACAGTAAAGTCAATAGATGATTAAAATGTAACGAGACCCAAGTGTTGATTAAATCTACAAGCAATTATAAAAACATAATCAAACAAAAATAGATTTTAGTTAGCATTGATGATACATTCCAAGACACAAAGATATACAGATATATATAAAAAGATATACACACATACATCCACACACAGATACGTATTCAAGCGCATAACAGGTATCAATACAAACATACGCGCGCGCGCACACACATATAACGACAAGTACATATACATTATATATATATATATATATATATATATATATATATATATATATATATATATATATATATACCTACACACACACATACATACATACACAAGTACACGCAAATACAAATATATGCATACATACACACATATATATATATATATATATATATATATATACGGTAGCGTCCATAATATGTTCCGGAAACAAGAAAGACATAAATATGTGTATTACTTAAAAAGTAATGCAAGATTAGCAAAGAAATTTTTACCGAATAAAGATTAGGATGTAATGCACAAATATTAAACAAAGTTACAAAAATTTACATAATAGTTTGTTTTTTTTAAATAAAGATTAAATAGAACAAAGGAAATAAGCTACGGGACAAAAGTTAAGGAACGATCTTGTTAATACTTGATTGTGAACAAAATATCAACAAAATTCAATATTTGGTAAACATCCCCTTATTTTCAATGACTTCTCTGCATCGTCGACCACATGATCTAATTAATTTCTTGCAAAAATCAGCAGTAATTCCCTCCCATTCGTCTTTCAATAACTCCCATAGGTGATCCTGGTTTTTCGGGTTTCTTTTCGGAGCCCTTTCTCCAATTATCTTCCAAACATTTTCTATTGGATTCAGGTCGGGGCTCTTGGCTGGCCACTTCATTAAGGCGATTCCTTCTTCTTCAAATAAAGCCATAACCTTCTCAGCCTTATGGCAAGGTGCATTGTCCTGCATGAAAATAGGAGATTCATAAAGATTATGGTGTAATCTTGGTACAACATGCTGCTGAAGAAGCCTTTTGTAAATCTCAGCATTGATATTGCCATGTACGTGGATGATAGGGCCAACTCCTGCAGATGAAATCATTCCCCGCACCATCACACTGCCGCCACCAAACATAACGGTTTTCTTGACACATTGAGAAGACAGTCTTTCACCTATTCTACGGCGTACGTAAGTTTTGCCCTCAGAACCAAATATAGTAAACTTGGGCTTGTAACTGAAATGAACTGTATCCCATTGTGCGTCAATCCAAACAACATGTTCTCTCGCATACACCAGGCGTGCCCTTTGGTTTCGCTTTGAAATGAGAGGCTTCGAAGCTGGAATACGGGCATGCAATCCTGCATTTTTTAACCTGCGAGCAACTGTTTTCCCTGAGATCTTATCTGTCTCTTCATTAAATTTACGGGCAATTGATGTTTCAAAACGGTTTTTTGTAGATATTCTAACAATTCTTCGATCTTCTCTTTTCGATGTTTTTGGAGATCTGCCCGGTTTTTGGTTTTGCATCTAAAGTTTTATCGGTTTAATACCTGCTAATTGCACGGTGAATGACACTTTTAGACCTATGAACAATATCAGAAATTTGTGAAATTGACGTTTTTTTCTTGATAGCGATAATGAGTTTTTTTCTTCAAAGAGAGCGTTTTATGTAGAATTTGCCATATTGCTTAAAAATAAAGTCCTAATGATAAATGAACTTTTACTTATTATTGAAAAGCTCCATCGAGTTTTTTAACAATGTAAATTAAAAGTTTATGCAAATTATTATCATTTTTTAACTTTTGTCCATTTAATCTTTATTTAAAAAAAAAAAAAAAATCCATTTAATCTTTATTTAAAAAAAAAAAAAAATATTATGTAAATTTTTGTAACTTTGCACAATATTTATGCATTACACCCTAATCTTTATTCGGTAAAAATTTAATTGCTAATCATGCATTACTATTTAAGTAATGAACATATTTTTGTCTGTTGTTTCCGTTTCTTATATTATAGCCGCTACTCTGTGTGTGTGTGTGTGTGTGTGTGTGTATATATATATATATATATATATATTAATAAAAATATACACATACGTGCAGACACAAACACCACAATACCTTATCGTCGAAAGTATTACTACCCTTATAGTAAGTTAAATTTGCAGCTGTGTTTACAGTACGTTCATTTCTTTGATTTAAAGATGGGTCTTGTTTTTAAATCTAATTATTTCGAATTTTTCGTTAAGACATAAGACCAAAGTTCGTTGTCAAGTTTTTTTTTAATTCTCATATACTTGTATTTTGATTGGTCATTCCAGTTTATGTAACAGTGTTTCCCTTAGCGAGGAGGGGTGTTGATTAGAACCATTTAAAATCCTTTATTCTATATTCAACATCATCACTTGATAAGACAAATTTTGTAGTGATTTTATAATATATTTATGTTATAATTTTCGAACAAATCATTATATATTTTTAAGCGTTTCACCCCAAGCAAGGCGGGAAGCCACTAGGACGCAAGGGGTTACAGAAAATTTAGAGCAAGATCAGATAGGAGAGATAGAAGAAAGGATGAGGAGAAGGGTAGTGGATAGATCAAGACAACTGAATTTGAATAGCTGGAGATTATAGCTCTCAGGGAAACTGGAATAGAGAAGGGAGTTCCACAGGCGAGAGGTGCGAGACATGAAGCTATTGGAGTAGAAGAGACGGCTACATTTAGGAGTTTTGACAGTGAAGGGGTGAGAGCGGGATGCCAGCCTCGTAGGGCGCTTGAACTCATGAAGTCTGGGAACCAGATTATATATATATATATATATATATATATATATATATAATGTGAGGTATTGTAACCATTTACATCGTTCGGACTGCTTCCCATATCTTTATTGCTATATATGTGTGTGTGTGTGTGTGTATTATGGAGAGAATATATCTTGCATATCTATAAGTCTACCAATAGTCTCTGATTAGAATCTGACACATACGGTCCGGTGTCCCTGCTATTTACATTGAGCTCCTTGATAAGATCCAAAGAAGAATCAGTAATATTATTGTCTGATCTGGTGGCTATGGTTCAGTCACTTTCCCCGCCGCTGTAAGGTTGCCTCTGTGTCTTTTCTATAAATACTGTCATAGTAAATTGTTCGGTCGAACTCTTCACTATGGTAACTAGACTGAATTTAAGCGTAGTACTAGACTAGAGACGAGCTCTCCTCAATGTACAGTTGAGCTTACTAGATGTAACCGTAAGTTCTATGCTAACAGTTTCTTTTCTCGGACTTCAGGCTTGTGGAACTCGCTTCCGGCTCCATGCCCTCGAGCAAAAAATTAAATTAAATGCAATGTCAATAGCTATCTACTGTCCTTTGATTACTCTTATTAGTGTTCCTGTCCCTAATTTTTCCACACCCTGTCACTCCTTGTGTTTTAGTGGCTTTACTGCCTTGCATGGGGTGAGATATATATCATTGGCATCTCGTTTTAATATATATGCTTACCAAAATTACACAAAAAAATTCTTGAAATACCAAAGAGTACATTTATTCAATAAAATCGCCATTGGCTTCAACCAGGACCCCAGACGACTTCGGAATCTGCTGCTACTCTTCTGAGCGGTCTTCTTATTTAAGTTGGTGAACGCTGATATAATCCTTGCCGTCAATTCATTTTTTCACGGAGTTTTGTGGCCTCTCACTCAGCTGCGACCCACACATAATAATGAAGAGGCTTGCAGTCTGGGGAGTTAGGCGGCCAGATGTAAGGGTTTTGATTTGATCGCAGAAATTGTCTAACAGCCATGATTGGATTCCCCTGCTTGTGTGTTATGGTGCAGATTCCTGTTACCAAACATAAGGTCTTCCAGCAGTCACCCTCTTAACCCAGGGCAGCCCTACTTCCTCAAGGCACTTTATGTAGGCCTCCGTGTTGAGTCTGACGTTCACTGGGAAGAAGAATAGAGGCATAACGTAGTCATCATTAGTGATCACTCCAAACACATTCGTAATCATCATTAGACTCATCCAACTATTTTCGATTCCTCTGCACTGTCCTCAAATTGACACCCAAACACTTTGAAATGTTCGCATACTTTGTTAAGTTGAATACTTTTCCGCATCTTATCAGACAAACAATATAGGAATAAATCAACATTACATGGTGACTGTCAATTTCACACCCCAAACGATCTTCAAACCACGTCTATATCCACTCTTTTTATCTATAAATATAGCAAATTTTAAACTGTGTGTAGAGTTTTTAACTGTGTGTGTATATTTTATGTTGAGAATCAAATTGTCCAACATGAAAGCAACATTTACAGAAGACAAATTGAAAAAGTTCAGTGAGAAAAAAAAAACATTTATTCCATTAAAATTCGCCCTATTCGACTTCAATACATTTATTACATCTTAGCTGAAAGGCATTTCACTTTCCGAAAGAATTTCTTTATCAAAGAACTGATAAATTCATTAGACTTCTTCAATTTGATCTTGATTGGGAAACCCTTGCCTGTAATGAAGTAGTCTTGATACTTGAAGAAAACAAAAAGGAAAAGAAAAAAAAAGTGGAGGATGCGTGAATAAGCAGGGTGACATAAAGTCAACTGATTCAACTTTAATCACGTCATTTTGGGGGAGAAGTTAGCCATTTTACCACTGGTAAATGACTTTTTTTATCAAACATTTCAAGCTGGTCTACATATCAATGAGCATTAATTGTTTAGTTACTAAAGCTCTTCTTTTCCACCAGAACTTTCATTCTTAAATTTTTCCTTCCCCAAATTCCCCTGTGGATTCTGTCAGAGACCGTACGTTAGACATCCTTTACAGAATTCCGTCACATTACCCAATATGCATGCTATTCGAAACAGTAATACGAAATAATTAGGACTATTTTTATTCGTTTTATTATTTTTTTCAAAGTATTTCCAACAGACAAGTACCCCCCTTACATGGAACACTGGCATAATACAATCTTCTTTGAAACTATAGAACAAGTGAAACGAGTAATTTATTCTTATAAAGCCGACAGCTATTAACTTAGATGCGTGGTATATTTGTCCTTAAGGTTAAGTTAACTCGAGAGCAGAGATTATTCGGCTCGTCCAACGACGAAGAGAACGGCTTTGGAACTTTGTGAACCTGGACACCACAGGCAGACACTGCGACCTCGGAATCTCCTTTTGAAAGTAGAAATAACGTGGCCTTTGTCGATTCAAGTTCTGACCGAATTCTTTTCATTTACTTTGTAATATTGTACATTACAAAAAGGCATGGATCCATTTTTCCCGTATCTTGTCCGTAGTAGCAATCAGTCAATAATTTAAGTTATGGCCGCCAATAAGGAATTCCCTGGGGGATTCCTTATTGGCGGCCACAATCTTAACATAAAATATGCAGAAAAGAACAAAACGAGAAAGAACAAAACGAGAAAGAACAAAACGAGAAAGAACAAAACGAGAAAGAACAAAACGAGAAAGAACAAAACGAGAAAGAACAAAACGAGAAAGAACAAAACGAGAAAGAACAAAACGAGAAAGAACAAAACGAGAAAGAACAAAACGAGAAAGAACAAAACGAGAAAGAACAAAACGAGAAAGAACAAAACGAGAAAGAACAAAACGAGAAAGAACAAAACGAGAAAGAACAAAACGAGAAAGAACAAAACGAGAAAGAACAAAACGAGAAAGAACAAAACGAGAAAGAACAAAACGAGAAAGAACAAAACGAGAAAGAACAAAACGAGAAAGAACAAAACGAGAAAGAACAAAACGAGAAAGAACAAAACGAGAAAGAACAAAACGAGAAAGAACAAAACGAGAAAGAACAAAACGAGAAAGAACAAAACGAGAAAGAACAAAACGAGAAAGAACAAAACGAGAAAGAACAAAACGAGAAAGAACAAAACGAGAAAGAACAAAACGAGAAAGAACAAAACGAGAAAGAACAAAACGAGAAAGAACAAAACGAGAAAGAACAAAACGAGAAAGAACAAAACGAGAAAGAACAAAACGAGAAAGAACAAAACGAGAAAGAACAAAACGAGAAAGAACAAAACGAGAAAGAACAAAACGAGAAAGAACAAAACGAGAAAGAACAAAACGAGAAAGAACAAAACGAGAAAGAACAAAACGAGAAAGAACAAAACGAGAAAGAACAAAACGAGAAAGAACAAAACGAGAAAGAACAAAACGAGAAAGAACAAAACGAGAAAGAACAAAACGAGAAAGAACAAAACGAGAAAGAACAAAACGAGAAAGAACAAAACGAGAAAGAACAAAACGAGAAAGAACAAAACGAGAAAGAACAAAACGAGAAAGAACAAAACGAGAAAGAACAAAACGAGAAAGAACAAAACGAGAAAGAACAAAACGAGAAAGAACAAAACGAGAAAGAACAAAACGAGAAAGAACAAAACGAGAAAGAACAAAACGAGAAAGAACAAAACGAGAAAGAACAAAACGAGAAAGAACAAAACGAGAAAGAACAAAACGAGAAAGAAAGAAAAAGAAGAAAAAAAAAAATTAAAACCTTCGTAGATAATAGGTAAGCATGTCATATTTGAGAAGGATATAAGAATAATCTAGACACTTTACTAGCAGCAGACCACCTGGATATGGATAGAAAATTAATTCAATAAATATCAGTCAGTTATACGCCATGCGTGATACACGCTTAGGCGATAATATATCTTTCGATAAATGGCTGACGAGGCAGATTTTTTCCCACATTAGATTACCGTTTATTTTTGCGGTAGACCAGTTGCCATCCAAGGCGATAAAACCCGGTCTGTCCTACTATTTACCCAAAGCTGGTGGAGAAAAGAAGAGGATTCATACCTTTCCTAAGAGTATTAAAACGTAAGTGAATGTAATAGATTCAACTGGAATTCGAATTCGGCACTCCGATTATTCAATAAATGTACAAAAAAAGAAAGGCGTGTTAGACGATATGTATCGTCTCACTGGACTTATTCAACCTCTACAGCGAGTCCATTCCGAAAGAGTTAGAAGTCCTCGGGGGGATTCATTATTGGTGCCACAATCTTAACATAATATTAGGTTGGTGCAAAAATAATGATGTAATAATGTCGTTTTTTGACGTTAAAAAATACGTCAAAAGACGACATTATTACGTCATTATTTTTGCACCAACCTAATATATGCAGATGTTGCGGTGTTGAAAGAGAAAAAGAAGGGGAAGAGAGGAGAAAAAGAAGGGGAAGAGAGGAGAAAAAGAAGGGGAAGAGAGGAGAAAAAGAAGGGGAAGAGAGGAGAAAAAGAAGGGGAAGAGAGGAGAAAAAGAAGGGGAAGAGAGGAGAAAAAGAAGGGGAAGAGAGGAGAAAAAGAAGGGGAAGAGAGGAGAAAAAGAAGGGGAAGAGAGGAGAAAAAGAAGGGGAAGAGAGGAGAAAAAGAAGGGGAAGAGAGGAGAAAAAGAAGGGGAAGAGAGGAGAAAAAGAAGGGGAAGAGAGGAGAAAAAGAAGGGGAAGAGAGGAGAAAAAGAAGGGGAAGAGAGGAGAAAAAGAAGGGGAAGAGAGGAGAAAAAGAAGGGGAAGAGAGGAGAAAAAGAAGGGGAAGAGAGGAGAAAAAGAAGGGGAAGAGAGGAGAAAAAGAAGGGGAAGAGAGGAGAAAAAGAAGGGGAAGAGAGGAGAAAAAGAAGGGGAAGAGAGGAGAAAAAGAAGGGGAAGAGAGGAGAAAAAGAAGGGGAAGAGAGGAGAAAAAGAAAAGGGTGAGAAGCAAGAAAAAAAGAATTCATTATTTTTTTTTAGGAAAAGGAATAGCACGGCATGCAAATTACAAATTGGAGATACAAAAATCAGGCAAATACAACAATTTCAATATCTGGGAAGCGTTTTAACAGGGGACAGGAAGTGCGACACTGAAATCTGAAAACGCGTTGTCATAGTGAAATATGACTTCCAAAAGCTAAGAAAAAATTCGTCATTTAAAAAAAAGTACTTAATCGTTATATAATATCAGTCCTCCTACATGGCAGTGAATGTTTGACAATCTCCTCATAGATGAATAGACTTGAAGCAACAGAAGTGTGATTCTACAGAAGGATACTTTTGATACCATGGATAGAATGTGTGCAACGACGAAGTTTTAGAGAAAATGGAAACATAAAAGAAACATGGACTTAACATCAGAAAGAAACATTTGCAATTTCTAGGGGACATAATGAGGAAAGAGTGCTTGGAAAGTTTGATACTCATAGGAACAACTGAAAACAAGAACAGTGGGAAACAACGCATAACCTAATTAGTGAGCTAGATAACACCAAGCGAAATAATTAATATCTATAAAAGATATGAAATTGTTCAGCGCCATTATCGTCAATGTCCTGAAGCGACACAGCACATAGAAGTGTAACATGTCAATAGAAAAGGATAACACTAAACAATCTAAAGAGGTATGAGATTCGTCAGACTATCTTGCTTTCAACATGCCTACTACATCTACGGCTGGAGAATGATGCGAGTATTCTAAGTAAAGCTTTTAAAAAGGTAACCGCCTGAACTTCATCCAAACTACATACATGGTCATGCTGCTTGAAAGTGACACGTGATGTTACTGTGTGCCGCTCCCATTAAGTAGCGGTAAAAAGTAGATTTGGAGAGAAGAGAAAAGCAAGGTATGCGAGATTGGACACAACTATTAATTAAGACCGAACCATTAAGTGAGAGTTATGCGGAAAGCAATTTATAGCAGATAAATAAAAAAAATAAATAATGTTCAAGTGTGGTTGGTGTATTAAAATGTCCGTGCATGAAATTTACAATTGCACGAGTCTTTGCCGGACGATAAAATGTGACCTGGTTGTGAAGATTACATTTTTGAGACGTGAACACGACATCTTTCTATAGTAACGAACCACTGAAAAAGAGGCCGAGCCTTGTGACCAATATCCGGAGGAAGAAGAAACGTCATTGCTACTCCTTTTTATACGCCCCCCGCAAGCGATTCTCATTGATTCCTTCAATTTTTTGCTCATGGAAGAGAGTGTTACATACAGGTTTTAATTTCCGCTAAAATCCACAAATATATTTTGTACAACAAAAACCGTAATTAGTTACGGGACCCCATGATTGTAGACTCTAGAATAAACATAGACTATGTGGTACTGGCTAACGAGGTCACTAGTGATTGGCACAAAATGCTCTTCCGACCAAACTTCTATAAAGAAACATATTCTTACGTGACACTGTATAAACTAATTGTAGAAGACCATGTAGAAAAGATTTCTAATATAAAAGTACACCAGCGGAATCGACAAGCAGAGTTCAAACTCCGATTAATATAATATACCTTTACGTTGTCCTAATGTTCTTCAGTCAGTCATGTGCCATACGTGATACACGCTTAGGCGATCATGTATCTTTCAAGATTTCTTCCCGCAGTAGGTTGCCATTTCTTTCTGCGGTAGACCAGTTGCCATCTAAGGCTATAGAACCCGGTCTTCTATTTACCCATAGTTGGCGGGGGGGAGAAGAAATCGATTCATACCTTTCCCAAGGGTATTATCACGTAAGTGAATGTAATGAACACGACTGGAATTCGAACTCGGCTTTCCGATCCCTCAATCCGAGCCGCTATCTATTCCTCAACTTAATGTTCTTAGTACTGTAATTACTTGGGAAAGAATGATACAAATGTCATTCTTAAATTATCCATTAAAAAGAACCCACAGCGAGTAATACTGAAATTTCACAATGAGATTACTTTGTACTCGTTGATATTTAAAGATTCTTTTCTTGGGAGAAAAATGCTCACTGCAACTTCTAGAATTATCCCACTTTCTGCTAAAGAACTTCTGTGATCGCGTCGCCGAAAATAGTATGTAAGAATTGTACGCAAAAGTCTTTACCCACAGGGACACCTTAATAGTTACCCCCCCACACACACACACACACACAGGGTGGTGGACAAATGCGATCTTTTGATATTTATGAATTGCTTACGATGCAAGGAAATCGGGACGATTCGTTTGAAAAACCTAATATTGAAAATTGTTTTTCGATTTGAACGAAGCCTAATATTGAAAATTGTTTTTCGATTTGAACGAAGCCTAATATTGAAAATTGTTTTTCGATTTGAACGAAGCCTAATATTGAAAATTGTTTTTCGATTTGAACGAAGCCTAATATTGAAAATTGTTTTTCGATTTGAACGAACTAGCAACTCATTAAAAAAAAAAAATGGGTAGAAAAACGTTTGCAATTGCAGGAAAAAAACGTGACCTCAACTAGTGAAAGCAAACAAAACAAGATTCGTGCAAATGGTAACTGAAAATTCTATCAACATCAGAACGAATTTATACGACTTCAGTCTATTTTTAATTCAGACTAATGTTTATCCTGTTATTCCATTCGTTTATATTTAACAGTAGCCACAAAAAAAAACTAGAAAGGGGAATGAGACAAGGAGTAGTCTTCTACCCTCATTTATTCAACATCTCCAGTGATTCTTTCTTAAAGGAACTGGAGACCTTTACAGGATTTATTATCAGTGGGCGTAATCTTAACTAAATATGATACATAGATGGCAATGTGTTGATGGCATACCAAGAAAGAAAACTACAGGACCTCCTGAGACAGGGTGGTAGAATAAAAAGCGAATAATAAAAGAAAACTATCGACTGCAAGAAAAGAAAATACGGTCATCACCGAGAGAAAAATCCCAAGATGCGAGTTACAAATGGGAGATGTCAACATGAAACAAGTACGGAAGTTTAAATATCTGGAAAGTTTGTTTAACAGACAATGGAACATGCACTGGACTAGAAAAAAAAGCATCTCAAAATCTGAGAGTTGCTCAGAAATGTAGTCATCTAGTGCATTAAAGCCTTCTAAAGGTCTCACATTTTCTTGTTATCAGTTCAAACTGCAAGAGAAAAGGCCCGAGATTCGAGTTACAAATTAGCGATGTCAGCATCAAGCAAGTGCAGAAGTTTAAAATACTTGGGTAGTGTTTTAACAACGAATGCAAAATGCGATATCGAGATCCAAACGCATTGGACTTGAGAAAAAAAAACTTCCAAAAGCTAAAGAAGGTAAGGAGAAACAGAAAAATGTTGTTAGAAACAAAGAAAAGTGCTGGATGGCTATGTGATATTCATCACTTTGTAGTGAATGTTATGGTAGTATGTTATAGCAGAGAATTGCGGAGGAGAGGAAAACTGAAGGCAGGAGAAATGTGATTTTACTGAAGATTCCATAGAACGAGTAAGCAGCAACGAAGTCTTTAGGAAAATGGTTACAAGGACACATACTCGGAATCAGGAAAAGACAGCTGAAATTCTTTGGACAGATAATGAGGAAGGAACTTAACTCACACAGGGTTTATTAAGGTTAGTAGTGTGACTTGATGGCAGAAACAGTGACGAGAGCAAACAAAGAGAGAAAAACTGCTAAGAACCACAAGTGAGGAGAGGTTGTGGAGAGCCATAATAGCCCATGTCCTAAAGTGTCGCGTGATCTTATTATCAATTAACGTCCCATCTTAGCTCAAAACTGTTGTTTGTTCGATAAATCCAACATAATATTAAGCAGGAAGGAATTAGAGGAAAAGCAAAACGTGTGTGGAACAGCGAGAGCAGGTGGAGGACAAAACGTGGGTGGGACAACGAGAGCGGGTGGAGGACAGCAGAGGGCGAGACAACGAGAGCGAGTGGAGGACAACAGGAGGCGGGACTACGAGAGCGGGTGGAGGACGAGAGCGGGTGGAGGACGACAGGGGGTCGAACAACGAGAGCGGGTGGAGGACAACAGGGGGGTCGAACAACGAGAGCGGGTGGGGGACAACAGGGGGTGGAACAACGAGAGCGGTTGGAGGACAAAAGATGAATAGAAAAGTGAAAAAGCTAGAAGAAAGGGAGGAATCAACAAGCACTGAGAGAAAATAGTTTGCAGCACTTTGCTTGACGATACAGATTTTGATTTGGTGTTCTAATAGATATTGCGGTGCCCATAGTCTGTCCATTTCGTGACGTATTAACCCTCATACCAATGAAAATTCAATCTAAGCCATAGAAAACGCATTCTCAGATAAGGTTCAGTCTAATAAAAAGGAGTCTAGTGTAAGGAGATATCATGCTAATTCAAGCAGTTTGAGAAGGATCGGATTGCGAGGCTTAAGTTGTCTCTGTGGTACTTCGAGGTTGACAAGGTCAAATGAACATGCCAACATTCATAGACCAAATGCTGGATGCTCACATAATACAGACAATCACCAAAATTGATGCATTGACAACAGTAGCAGGTTATACAGTGTCCACAAAATAAATCATAGCAAAAGACACTCTTGGGGATTACAACCTACCTCGTTAATAACGACAATGTATTATTAACAGTTTCCTTATAAGAAAATATTCAACATTCATTGACCGAGTAGCCAGAGCTACTGTCAGTTGAAATTTATAAGATATTTCTATTAAAACAATTTTTTAGTCTGCCTCTTTTTGCTAAAATAGAATCTTGTAGGATGGTAATGGAAAGATTGTCGAGTCTTATGCCATACTATTTAAACTTTCTCTTAACGATGAATATGAGGTCTAACCAAAGGGCCTGTTTCTTCTATAATGTGATCTATAGAGAAGATGTCAAAGGATGTTTTTGTTGCATCTCATTTCTAATAACTGGTTCTTTGCTGTGATTTTTACTCATTTCGTTAACTTCCAAAACCCTATATATTTCTAATTATTACTTTCAATTTGTTAGTAACGTCTAGGGAGGCACGGTGGAGTCGGTGGAGTGATGGATAGTGGCTCGGATTGAGGAATCGGAGAGCCGAGTTCAAATTCTAGTCGAATCCATTACATTCACTTACTAATATACTTGGGAAAAGTATGAATCCCCTCTCCCCCACCCCATAGCAGGACAGCTATTGGATGACAACTGGTCTACCGTAAAAAGAAATGGTAACATACCGCGGGAAAAATCTGCCTCGTCAGTCATATATCGAAAGATACATGATCGCCTAAGCGTGTAGCACGCATGGCAGATAACTGACTGACCGAGTAACGTCTACGAGCTCACGTTTTGTCTAAGATGGTCAACGAAGATATTTAATTTGCTGACTTAGATTGAATAGGTTGTCATACTTATTTTTTGTTATCAACCACGTATGGGATCCACTTGGGGATTTTACCACCGGTGAAAGTCGGAAAATACCGAACGATGTTTAAATCCAATTTAAAGCCAAGACGCCAAATATTGACTTACAAGACTAGACCTTCTCTGAAGATTGTTTTTCGCCAATCTTTTAATCTCATTTGCCCTTGTGTGTAATTCGACTAAGGTTAGTAAAGTATCTATTGATAAGGACGGAGATGATGATGATTATAGCAGCAGTAGTAGTAGTAATAGTCGTAGTATTCCTAGTCTAAATGTTGTTTGTAATTGTGACTGTTGAAAGTGTAGGTTTCTTTTTATATATGCAGAAGAAAAATCTCAACCTGACAGATCGGCAACAAATTTAGATTGATTGATAAATCAGGTTAAGTTCAAAATCTTGTCACGTCACGCTGAGATCTCAATCAACAAACACGCAGGATTTTATTGCCAATATAATACATGTGGAGCTATATATATATATATATATATATATATATATATATATATATATATATATATAATACACACACAAATTAATCGAGAAAGAGGGAGTCATCCTACACATAGGTATATTTTTTCTATACCCGTGCTAGTGCATTAGTGAAGAATAGGAGAATTGTTTTGTGGGAATCTTTCATCGGCGCTGGGCAGAACATACACACGCGGGATTTGCTTAAGTGTAATTATCTATATTAAATAATAAGGCTAAGTCAAATATAAAATAAATCGACCCCTGCATTTAAAAAAAAACTATAATGAAAACGAAAAAGAAAAAGAAAACTACAGGACCTCCTAAGAGAATGTAATAGAAGAAACCTTCAAGATAACAGGACTTGCGAAAAATATTTCTTGAAAGCCATTGCCCTGCGTTTAAATTCAGTTTAAATATATAATTAAAATTTAAACCGAACTTTCCGAAAAAATTTTCGTTGCTTACATTTTAACTAACATCCTTATCTTTGCTGATATCGCGACTTTACGACCGTTTTATCTTCAGGCCTTCTCCAGGCCGTATGAAGGGCCGCATAACCTACAGGAAATTTCGAATTGAACCGTTTATTTAATCTAGATTTTTCTCGTGCCGCTGTCCATATCTAGGGATATCTCGTATTATTCTTATTTTTGTACTGCCCAGTTATTGAATAAAAGGGTCAGTTTAAAATTCTCTGAATGTTACCCGGACCGAAATACGCTTGAAGAAGGCCACAACAGCTGAAACGTTGTGATAATAAGGATGAAGACCTTAGTATTATTTTATGTTAATAATGATAACTCCTCATTTAATAAATTCACAAACCGTATTTTCCTATTTTTAAATTAAAATTGATTTAATAATGGTCATTCATTTATCCTTTCCATTGTTTGTGTTTTTTGTTTGTTTTTTTTTAATTAAAATTGTCTTCATAATGTTTTAAACTACATTATCCATACCCTAATTATCCTAGGACTAATTAAGAAGCACACAATTTGTGTAGTTTAACACCAGTAAAAACTGGCGTTAATTTATCTAAAATTTGATTTGATTGCAGTTTAACGACATCACTCCTTATGGGTCATTTAATGCCGAAATTTAATTTTCTTGTGAGCTTTGAGGTAATATATGTGTTATTCTGCTTTCACAATTTAATACATGGTAGATGATACTCAACTTTTGTACATATATATATGATTGTGTGGACATAATTACTAGAAGTGGTGATATGTGTGTCTTATGTTATAGATTTGTTGAAGTTATTTTGGAATACAGTCTGATTTCTTTCATAAATTGTAGGATAATATGGATTAATGTCATGAAAGTTCTTTCCTGTTGATTGATGTATCGTTGGTAATTTTATTATAAATAAGTATTGTTTATATATATATATATATATATATATATATATATATATATATATATATTGCTTGTATGTTTACTATAAAAAATATATTTTTATACTGTCATAGTGTCTTGTTTTGGAGAGTTCACTATTTACCCATAGCTTGGACCCTAATATGTGCTACCAACCCGGGTCGGAGTGAATCTGGGAACAACAGCAATTAACAGGTGGTTTCAGGACTATAATTTATCTAAAAGATATGCTGCGTGTATATTTCAAATATAGAGTTTAGACAAGCAGACTGCGATTTTCTGAGGTTCAATTTTGAGCCATGGTTCTACAACGATTAATAAATTGATTAATTTGATTTTTAAGGCTTATCAGCCTTTTGTAGGTTATTTAAAACCAAAAAAATCTTTTACATTTTAAAATTTTTTTTAGAGATAAAGATTTAAAGATAAACATTTTATTTAAATTATTCGGACTTTTGTCCTTATCTTTGTCGCCATATGTCCTCAAGGACACAAGGCACAGTTGATAAAGGCGTTGGTTAGATCCAATGACAGGACCCAAAGAGTGTGAGTTCAAACCCGGTTAAGGCAGTAGAGAATTTGGAGAGGGGAATTAACAGGAGATAACTGACATCCATTAAACATGGCACGTGGAACTAGAACAGTCTACCCCAGTGAGCGAAATAAAGGGTTCAGTTCGACATTCCAACCACCTGAAGGAGACCGGAGCGTACAACGGCCGAAACGTTGTAATAAAGATGAGGACAATAGTCCGAATAATATAAATAGTGTACATAATCCCTCATCTCAGAAATATAGACAGATACTGAAGTTTTTATTTAACCCAAGCTGGGGGTGGATTCTTAGTTTTCTGAAGGGTATCTGCACCTAATTCAATATAAAGAACACGACCGGAATTGAAATTTGGCTCTTATTTAGAATTCCGATCCTTTATCTATCATACCATCCGTATATCCAAACTTACAGCACCTGGTAATTTCAATCGATTACCCATCTAGATACTAACTAGCCTTAAAGTTGCTTAACTTCATTGAACAGACGTTGAAAGTTCAGAAATAGCTCTGGACTTTCAATAGTAGTCCAATGTGGCAACTTCTGGTTTCGATGGAAGCTTATTATACCAACATTTAAAGTTTTGTTTTATTTACAGTGTAACCAAAACATTTTAAGAGTAGGCAGTCTAGTCTTTTTAAAACCCTCTATTTATAGGAATAAACTATCACTAGAAACAAAAAAACTCTAAACCCTTGCGTGTTTAAAAAGAAACATAATAGCCATAGATAAGATAACACAATATACAACTTTGTATGGAATAGCAACAGAAAGAAAGCAAATTGCAACTAATAAGGACAATGAAATCATCTGAATTTACTTGCAATACTGTATTGGCAACCTGCAAGATGGCGCCTAATCGCCTGAAGCTGCAGAATCAAGCAGGAAATAAAACTATGAAAAGAAGATTGAGGGAGGTAATGTGTCGCCATCAGTCAAATCTATTCCTATATTTTTTCTTCTTTTATTGAGAATCCTCCAGCATTTTTGTTTAAACTAATGATTGCGTCTTGACGTGGCCGTATTTGCATTTTTTTCATCTCGATGTGTTTAATTTAGCTCTTTTTCTTCTTTTTTTACTTTCTTTTCTTTTCAGTTTATATCTTCCTCATTTTTTTTTTTTTTTTTTTTACATTCTTTTATTTTTTTTTTTTTCATTTTGTTACCACAGAGACTTTACGTCACAAATACGTCATCACTGTTTAGTATAAAAAGAAAAGTAGATAGGCGTATTTGCAGGACGGGAAGAACACATTTGTGGGGAAAGAAAGGCATTAAAGGAAGAGGGAGAAGAGGAAAGAAAGGCATTAAAGGAAGAGGGAGAAGAGGAAAGAAAGGCATTAAAGGAAGAGGGAGAAGAGGAAAGAAAGGCATTAAAGGAAGAGGGAGAAGAGGAAAGAAAGGCATTAAAGGAAGAGGGAGAAGAGGAAAGAAAGGCATTAAAGGAAGAGGGAGAAGAGGAAAGAAAGGCATTAAAGGAAGAGGGAGAAGAGGAAAGAAAGGCATTAAAGGAAGAGGGAGAAGAGGAAAGAAAGGCATTAAAGGAAGAGGGAGAAGAGGAAAGAAAGGCATTAAAGGAAGAGGGAGAAGAGGAAAGAAAGGCATTAAAGGAAGAGGGAGAAGAGGAAAGAAAGGCATTAAAGGAAGAGGGAGAAGAGGAAAGAAAGGCATTAAAGGAAGAGGGAGAAGAGGAAAGAAAGGCATTAAAGGAAGAGGGAGAAGAGGAAAGAAAGGCATTAAAGGAAGAGGGAGAAGAGGAAAGAAAGGCATTAAAGGAAGAGGGAGAAGAGGAAAGAAAGGCATTAAAGGAAGAGGGAGAAGAGGAAAGAAAGGCATTAAAGGAAGAGGGAGAAGAGGAAAGAAAGGCATTAAAGGAAGAGGGAGAAGAGGAAAGAAAGGCATTAAAGGAAGAGGGAGAAGAGGAAAGAAAGGCATTAAAGGAAGAGGGAGAAGAGGAAAGAAAGGCATTAAAGGAAGAGGGAGAAGAGGAAAGAAAGGCATTAAAGGAAGAGGGAGAAGAGTAAAGAAAGGCATTAAAGGAAGAGGGAGAAGAGTAAAGAAAGGCATTAAAGGAACAGAGAGAATGGAAAAAAAGCGTTACAAACAGAGAGATCGGAAGAAAAAAAAGAGAAACATTAAAAGGTAACAGATGTGTTTGTGTTTGCCCAAAATACTACCAACACGAAGATTATGATATCTGCTTCATGTGGGTTATTACAAAAAAAAAACGGACAAAAATCACCTTTAAAATGAAATGCTGAATTTCAGCAGTGGTAACTCTGTAAAAGGATGGCAGAACAAGGACTACAAAGACAAAGATAGGAAATAAATGTCGTAAAATTTATTTAGAACAACGATAGACGAGAAATTTTTAAAGAATCGTGATCAGCCAAGTTCTAAAAGGACATGAAAGATGCTCTGGACAACTGAGATGGGCGACAAACCCTTGGAGATTTCAGATTAATTGTCATTTCTGCAGCCGGCTAAGTGTTATTTAAGAGATGGTCTGTCTGTGGATCTTATTTGAACGCTGTTGAAAGACGACGAAAATAAAGACTGTTAATCATGGTGGATTTTCGATTGATGTATAGGTATCAAATGAGAACACAGGGTGTTTAAAGATGTCGATGGGTTGAAGCGGAAGAGAGATTCATATTCATTATGCGGGTGGGAAATATGCCAATATTTTCCTTCCAGGCAATAGAGAAAAAATCTTTTGAAAATCACAGATCTGTTGACTATCATAAAAAAAGTCTTGCGTGTTGATAAAGAAAGAATTCAGAGGGAAGAAAACAAGGGTGTGTTTTCTCACCAGATTTATTTATCATATAGAGCGAGACAATCTAAGAGGGACTTACGGTCACATCATATTGAAACACCGGTCCTCGTGCGATCACCGAAGTTAAGCAACGTTTATCTTGGTCAGTACCTAGATTGATAACCGCTTGGGAATACCAGGTGCTGTCAGTTTGAATGTGCAGATGGGGTAATGGATAACGGCTCGGAATGAGAAATCTGAGAACGGAGTTCGAATACGTTACATTCACTTATACAAAGTATGAATCCACTTCTCCCCAAGCTATAGGTTAAATAATAGGACTCGTCTCTAAAAATATCCTCCAAAAATTATATTATATTTCATATTACCTAGCAAAAAATAAAATAAAAATTATTCTTACAGTCCAAAAATATATTTCTCTGACTTTAAATAATCTAGAAAGTGTTGATAAGCCGTAAGAAAATAAATCAACCAAACGATACTAAGAGAAATAAAATATCTACAAAGATTTATTATCAGTTGGTATAATCTTGATAGGTAGATGACATATGATGGTAGACTCAGAAAACTGAAAGAGATCTTAGAAAATTTAGTAACGGAAAGCAAGAAGAAAGGACTATTTTTTTTTATCATTCCGCTACAAGCAAGCCGATAATGCCGCAAGGTGTTACTGGAAGTGAAAGAGAATTTTAAGATTTTAGTAAAAAGAAAGGACACTAAAAGAACACAATAGAAGAAGACAGAAAAAAATTGGAAGCTTGTTCTCTGGAAGATGGCGACTGACGTTTCATTTAAATTTTTGAAGATTGTAGGTGGCAAGGAAGCAAGAAACCGAAAGTGTTCCACAGGCAAGAACAGAAACGATTAGAATAGAACTTACGGTTACGCCTAGCTAGTTCAGCAGTCAAACGGCGAGACCTAATAGCCAATCTAGTTAAATTCATGCAGTCTTAGCACTAAGAATGAAAGCACATCAGAAGAATTGCCATTAAAATTGTTATAGAAAAGACAAAAAGAAAACCCGTCACGGCGGTGAGAAATTGAAGTCGAGATGTTATGTCAGGATTGATTACATTACAGGCCCTTCCTTGGTTGCTGTCAAGAATCCCGAGATATATGGCAGTAATATTCAATGTATGGGTGAATGGTAGATGTATAAATGTACAAGATGGAGGCCGGCAAGAAAATTGCCTGACACAACACAGTGAACCAACTTTTCAAGCAGTAGATCTAGCAATTGAGAACTATTCACTGTAAGAAGACAGAATTCATCGTAATCAACAAAACTGAGATAGCCCAAGGTGTAATTTACATATTGAAGACCTCAACATCAAGCAGGTCAGAGGTTGAACTACATGTGGAGAGTCTGAACACAGAAATCCGAAGACACATAAAAATATCGAAAGATCTCTCTCAAAAACTAAAAATATAGATGATAAATTTTCGTCAAAGGAATAAAAAATAAAGTTCTAAAATGCTATGTTACATGTAATATCCTAATCCCAATGAATACAGGAGAATATCTTTACAAATGAAGAAGAGACTTTAAACGACATAGCATCCGCCGGCAGAATCTAATTCAAGAATGTCATGGACAGAGCATGTGAGCAAAGAGAAAGTCTTTGGGCCAAAAGGAAGTTCAGACTGACAATCAAAAAAGGTGTTCTAAGTCAAATTATGAGGAAAAAGTGTTTGGAAGATTTCACTCTCACAGAACATACTGAAGATGAGAGAAACAGAAAGAAAAACAAGAAACCTACTTAGCGAGTTTGTCGGAATGAATGACAGAAAATGGATAAAGTGAGATTCTAAGGAGCCAAAAGCTACTTTATAGCAACGAAATATATAAAGTGGGAGAAAAACTAGGTTCGCCCACATTCTGAAAAAAATTGAGACATAAGACGCTTAATTAATAACAGGAGATTAACTTGTGATTGAAAAAAAGAAAAGCATCTTGAAAATATTGTCCATTCTATTTGATTAACATGTTTTTAAAAAAGATAGATCTTATATATTTGAAAGTGTGAAAAGCAAAAAAAAAGTCTAAAACATTAGTTTTTATATATAATAAATCTGGAATTTCATTGATCGTTGAATTTTTAAAAAAAACAAAAAAAAAACAGTTGTCTATTTACTTGTCCTGTCCGTCTAGATCAGTCATGTAGTTCCTTTATCTTTCTGAATAACGTGCCTAATTTAATGAGGAAAATAACGTTTATTAAAAATTGTTTGTTTTCTTTCATTCTCACTTGTTCACTCACACTATCTCGCATTCATACATAACCACTTGATTCAATACAAGGTTTGATTTTTGCAACCTTTCATTGACGATAACGGTTTCAACCATTGGCGATTATCACTAAGGAAGATCATACGTGTAACTCTTTTACTTTAGAAACGGGAAACGTTCTTTTCTTTTTTTTTCTTTTCTAATATTATATTTCAAAAGAATTAGAAACAAATTACATGCAGTGGCGTGTATTAATCACACCGTCGTCAGTGACAATATTATGGCAGATTTTTTTTTTTTTTTTTTTTTTTTAAAAAAATCAACTTCCCCCATTTCTAAAGCAGATGATTACGCGTATGAACTTCTGTGGTGAATAATCGCTGAGGTAACATCAACAAAAAGTTACCTTGAAAGTTTTTTGTAGTGCGACTCGCCTTATGATGAGCCATATATCATGCAACCTACAGCTCGGGAAAGGTTACCCATGCCTGATCTAGATCTACAGTCTTTAATTTCTTGTATTATTTAATAAAAATCTGTTTAATTATAAACAAAACGTGTCCGTTTAATTTTATCATGTGTAGCCAGGTATCGTATCTATATACCAGGAACCAAATACACACTTCAGGCATCGGAAGCAACATTATGGTAGGTTTAGTGCTCAAACAATGTTCTGTTTTGTTTTTAATACTTCTTTAATGTATGCTACGGCATGGGCGATAATCAATTGTTAAAGATGGAAGCTGTGATTACACCATTCTATATTCAGTATATATGAGAGTACATGGTAGAAAACAATACAGGGATCGATCTCCACGGATTTGTCTACTAAAAGTGGTATGTCACCTTGTGAAGAAATTGAAGTTCGGGTGGATGCTGGGATGACTGTCATTGAGGATATATCATTTATTATTTAATCAGGTGTTCATCCGTTCGGCCACTCCTCCCAGCTTTGTATGCGCTATGCATGCAGTCATCAGGCGACCGGTAGTGATTTTTGGCGACATTGGCACTTATACACTTTCGGCTGACTCACGATATCAAAGTAAAATCGTCTGGATGGATGGATATATATATATTTTAAAGGCAACTTTTTACTTTTATTAATATATATAAGAAATATAGTTTTAAGGTATGCTATATTTATAGGAAAAAGTGCTCAGTATCAGGTGAAAATATGTATGTAAATATAAAAGTGAACATTGAAGTCAGAGGCGGCAGACTATTTTATGCTAAACGCAATCATCAGGCCACATTCAGCGTACATTTTGGTCATTATAAAATAAAGCGCGCGCGCGCACACACACACATATATATATATAATGCCATATTTTATAATGACCAAAATTTAGGCTGTGGAAAAAATTATCTAATATAAACTTATATAATTAAGAGCTTGATACAAAATTGACATCCTGAGCACCTCGGCGTGGTGTAATGGTTAGCAAGCTTGTCTCGCTAAAACAGTTACGATTGAATAGCGAGTTCGATCCTCATTGAGTGCCCCATACTTTCGGCCTTGTTCCACATCTAAGCAACGGTTAGAAAATCAATAGGGTACTTCTAGGTGGTGTAATGGTTAGCAAGCTTGTCTCGCTCAGAGTAGCGAATACGATTCTCACTGTGTACCTCATACTTTCGGCTTTGTGCCACATCTGAGCTACGCTTGGAAAATCGCTACAAAATTGACATCCTAAACTTATGAAGATTCGAACGCCTCTGGATAGATTTTCATTCAGGTGGGTTAGTTTCTAGACTTACTACACCTCAATAGAACATTAGAAATCCTTAAAATCAAGAAATAGGTCTGCGTGACTGTTCAAGACTATCGTTTCGGAACTACAATTTTTTATGTAGTTTCAAAGTTGTAAACGGACAACTCTCATTAATGCGCGCAACTGCAAATAAAGTCCACTCTTTCGAGAGCCATTGTATCTAGACTTTTAACACTGCTATCCGGAGTCGCAATGTCCTAATCCTTCGACGACGCGTAGATACTTCTAACCGTAACCACAGTCAACCAGAATTAAATAAATATTAGCCTTCACTCCGGTTTTGTAATTAGCTGATGTTAACTTCTCAAAGCAAAACCCTCAACGGGGAAGACTTCTGGAAGAATGGCTGTCACTAGTATGTTCTTCAAATTGAGTACTAAAAAGTACATAAGGAAATTAGTAAGTTGGCATGGATTTACTAAGCTAATATTAGTTTGCTTACAAGCTACTTTTACAGAAAACCAAAGTACAACCATATTGATGGGTATATGAAAAACGGTTTCCCAATCGTAAATCTCAATAATTTATATACAAAATGTTCACCCCTACACAAGGCACAAGAGCCCCTCAATATAGGGGATTACATAGTAAGAGGCATCACTCCAAGCAAGATGATAATGCTGCCAAGACTGAAGTGCCCATTAGAAGTGACAAGAAAGATTTTTGAAGGAACCGGAAACCCATCCTAAACATGAAATAAGGTATAAACCTCTACTCCTTTTCAAAAGATATATTGATTATCATTGTTATCATTAAGCCTGTTGCATTACTCATCATTGACGTTTTTCGTCTATTTCTGCGTCATTTGATTGGTGTACCGACGAAAACTGAAAAGATTTTTGTATGTGATATTTTATATTTTTAAGAATATAACATTTATAAATACCTATAGTTATTAGGATAGTGTTTTGTTTTGGTTTTTATATCTTAAAATCATTTTCTTTTTGAAAAATGTCTTATTTAATTTTGGTTATATTTTTAGATGATTAAACTTTTTACAATCTAAAAAGTATAATGGTAGCTTCATATTACGATAAAGATATATCTCAAATACGGGAGAAATGTCATATTATATAAATATAAAGTGAACACTGAGGTCAACACCAAGCAGCGACAGTGTTTCATGATTGAACGCAATCTTCAGGCCAATGTGTTGCATTATTAGTAGCAATGTCTATTGTATTATCCTAATGGTTATTGAGTAGCTAGTAAAGACTATGTTTCAAATTATTTCAGAGAATATTCAGTAGGAAATAATTGTGAATTAGAATCCCATTATTTGTAGCTGTTTTATAATGTTTCTTAACCTATAATAATTATTATTGATTACTGAATTATTTGTTGTTGATCATTATGTCTACATGTGTGCAGTCATTGTTAGTTAATTAGTTTATTATTTACTTAATTTGGTGAGATTTTTGTTTATTTTTTTCCGTTGTTTTGCTTTCTTCATTTAGTTTTAAGTACTGGTTTTGTCTAAAGTATGATTATTTACGTTGTATACAGTGCATATATTTGCATCTTTCGTTTAGTTTTCAATTTTTAAGTTATGTAGTAAAAATTTGTTTTCTTATCTGTACATTGAGAAGTTCTGATCGCATATATAGTAATTTGTGCTGGTCTAGGAAGATAACTATAGCTATTTTCTCCTCCAAACAGAGTTTACAGTTTTTAAATTTATTGTAGGTTGATGTTCTTATTTTTCAAAATATTTTTTGTTTAATTTGTTTTGTTGCTTTTATTTTCCCCATATATGTATATAAACCATTATGCTGTTAGCGTATTTACTGTTTGTAAAAGATGTTTTCTGTTTCCAAAGTACTTCAATTAGTCATATGTATATTTTTCTTCGTTATTTGTTGATTTTTACAGTGGCTTAGTATATTAGGTTATTTTGCAAGCAATTGCCATTTATGAGACATTCATTCTTTGCAGTTACATGTGGGTGTGTTGATATTTTCTGTTGGGCATTTTTAATTATACATAAACACACGCACACACATATTACACACAATATATTAGTAAAGGTTTACGGCGTAAAAGGAAGGAAAGAGATAAGACAGAACAAAAATAGAGAGTGAGACTTTCTGGACTTGAGATGCATTTTACTCTCTGGTGACAGCTAGAAGTTCAGCTGAATGCACAGATTTTGGGTGCAGATTCTCAATGCAAATCGACAGGCCATTCTCTGAATTGATGAAAGCCTAATATTATTTTCGAACTCAATTCCTGTCCTTATTTGACCTTCTACTGAACTATGTGTTAAACGCATTGTTGGTAGATTGCAAATGTCTCTTCATAATTGCTGCTCATGGAATGACAAACATTTACACTTAGGTTTTATTTTCAGTGTTTCTTTAAGGTATGGCTAAATCCTAATCAATCTGGGAAAATATTGGAGATTGCTTTTCATAATGCATTGAAAAACAAAACTTCACGTCGCTTATTCTTTGTTCAAAATAAGATAGCAAGCAACACTTTTGCTTGGTAATTTCTGCTGCACCAAGTGCAAGAGATTAATTTTCAATATTCAGCTTTTAGCGGGATTTTTTCCGATATCTCCAACTTGTTGTAACCTGACAAGACAAAGACGGTTTCATTGAACGAAACATTTAAATATGTGGCATTAACATGTATTGGAAATGCGCAACATGTTAAAACGTCCGATGTTGAATATTAGCTAGTTTGCCAGAGGTTTAGCACACAAGTAGGCAAATGTAGCCAAAGCCAAAACTGACTTGAGTCATTTATGGAGAAATATATAGCTGAACAAAGACCCCTCATGCAAATGTATTGGGAAGGTCCATTCTAGCAAAATGGACCAACCCAACTGGTGTATTAGGCGCTCTCCTATAAAATAAGGTAAAATCAGCTTTTACAAGGAAATAGAATGAGGCAGCCATGTTGGCAGGTAAGTCAATTTTTTCTCGGAAAAGCCAAACAGACTCCTGAACATGTTGGAGGCATTAGTTACCCAAAAATCGAACCCTATGGTTCATAGATTGTCTTTCGCTTCGATTTCCCAGGGACCAGGCGAATCAATCCAGCAATTTGTTGTCCGCCTTAAGGGTACAGCACAGGATTGTGACTTCACATGTCCCATTTGCAGTCATGACCTATCTGACATCTATATCAAAGACCAGCTGGTCAGAGGTACAGCAAATGATGCTCTCCAAGCAGATTTACTAGCAAAGGCCAGCTCATTGAAGACCCTTGACCAAAACATCAACCATGCTGAGGCATTCGAGGCAGCACTGCGTGACCAAGCACGAATGGCAGGGACAACTGAAATGTCAGCATTGCGTGCATCAACCTATCGCAAAGAAAAAACAACACAAGTGGAAAAAAATCCCCCTCAATCCAGAAGCCCCAAAAAACTGATTATAAAACAAAACAAGTTCCGCTGTAGTGGATGTGGTAGCCACAAGCATGGCATCCCAGGAACCAGCACCCGCCAACAGGCATGTCCTGCCTGGAATCAGACCTGTGACTTGTGTGGCATCCAAGGTCATTTTTCAAAAGTTTGCCGATCAAGAAATCGCTCTAGTCAAGTGAGAGGCTTCCAAGACGATGAAGCTAACATGGACAGTTTGATTGCACATGTAGAGTTTGACCAGGAGACAGGCTCATATGTGTCCTCTAACAAAAATAGTGTTGTTCAGATAGAAGCAACACTGGTCCCATTCTCTCCAAGGCCAGACCCCAGAAATCCTGAAGATATTCCAGGTAATCAAAGCACTCGTTTGAAAATCTTCCCAGATAGTGGGGCCACCATCTGCCTTGGAGGACCCAAGCACCTACATAGCATGGGTCTCAAGGAAAGTAACTTGATCCCATCAAAGAAAGTTATTCGTGCTGTGGGTGGCTCAACCCTTATAAGCCAGGGATGGTTGCCTATTCAATTTAGTGTTGGAGAAATGTCGACAAAGCAAGCATTGTACATCTGCAATAACATCGATAAGATATATTTTAGCAAGGCCGCCTGTATTGATGTTGGCATACTGTCTCCTCACTTCCCCACGCCTATGACTATGACAACCCACAGCAAATTAGATTGGACAACCAACGATCACGCAGCAGCTGTCGAGCAAAAGCAACTCAGAAGATTTCAGCTACCAGATCGCCCTGAAGAAATCCCCTTTCCAGCAAACGAAGGAAATGTGGAGAACCTCAAAAAATGGTTACTGAAACAATTTGCTGATTCAGCATTTAATACTGATGGGCAATTCCCAGCCATGTCTGGTAAACCAGCACATATCCACCTGAAGGAGGGGGCAATCCCTAAGGCAAGACACAGACCAATACCAGTGCCATACCATTTAAAAGAACCAGTGAGGCAAGCCCTTATGCAAGATATAGAAGGAGGCAGCCATGTTGGCAGGTAAGTCACTTGACTTCTACAAAAAACATGATCAATCAATTACTGTGTTTCATTAGCAAGTATATTCTCTTACCTCTTTTCTTTCCCTTACTCTGTAAACCTTTACTGATCTTACCAAATATCAGTATTATATATATATATATATATATATATATATATATATAAACGCACAACAAAAATAACTATCAAACCCAGATGTAACTGCAAAGAACGAATGCCCCATGAGCATTGTCAAGTTAGGAAAAATTGCCAGTCATTTTCATTTTATTGAAAAATAATACTCACTACCGGTACCTCGTTCAAAAGGAGACATTTGTTTACTGTACCGTTTTTCATTAACTTTGTATAAACTCCAGCAATTCGTAATTAAGAAACCGTTAAACCCCGTAGCACATTCTTTGGAGTCCATTTAAACTGTAATGTTAAAAGGTCGTCCTGAATTAAAGTACAATTTCCTTCGTTATCAACACTAGCTTGTCCAAAATTGAAGAAGAAAAAAAAAAGAGAAAGTCTGTTTAAACGGTAACTGATTTTTTATTTCGTTTTTTTCATTCGGAATCTATTCACTAAGCTCGACTTTTTTTTTCCAAGAGAACGGATATATACCTGCATAGACATTAAAAAAGAATAAGTCAATAAAATCAGTTGAAAAAGGTATGTTATGCATTTTTTGGTACTGTTTGTGCTGCATCTTTCAAAATTCTTCCATTCATCATTTTCTTAAATTACGATGTCGTCCAGCGCATTCTTCCTCCTTATGCTCAAAATCTCCTTTCAAACTTCACACCTAACAGTTTTAGTCTGAGCTTAAGTAATTTATCGACTGACATCCAGGGAACATTTTCTCATATTAAAATATTAAGACTAATTTTAAATATAGATTTATACACAGCCACGATTTTCATCCAAAAGCAAAAATAGATATTTAAGAATCAATTCTTGAAGAGGATGCACGCGCAAAGAGATTCTAAAATTCCTTTAACATTCAACAAGAGATTGTTGCGGGCCGGTGCATGCGTTGAAAGATAAAACAAGAGTCTCCTAAAATGCCCCCAACAAACATGGCAAACAAGGGATGCGAGTCAACGTAAAGTAGAAGACCAATATATATGTACAAACAAATAATAATGTACTAACAAGGTTACAAGTGACAAAAACAATCATTCGTGTAACAAATGGAATGTGAAAAGTGTGCGTGCGTGTGTGTGTGTGTGTGTTGTTTATGCGTTTCCCAGAAGGGAAGCGCATTCTGCGCGAGAGATTTACATGTTGACGTGTAAGCGGAAAAAGTAAGAGGCTGCGAATAATTATCGCAGGTTATTTATAGTGCTGAGAGCGTCCCCTAGTAGCAGTTTGGAAAATTAGGAGGTGGTAACCCGACAGGATGAACTTTTACATCAAACTAACATTTTCACATTCATTAAATTATGGCATCGTTGCTGTTAATAAAGTTCCTTAGAATCGATTTTAAAATACATAAAATAAGACTTGAAAATGCCGTTATACATTCTTATTAAGGATGCTTTTGCAATTAAGAAAAATTTGTTCAATTTTTAGCGAGTGGATGATCCTATAATCTGTGCGCGCGATTTGGGTGGTGGTGGATGAATTTTGTACCTCTAATTCTTTACACCATTTTTTTTTTTTATATATTCTTTTCCTATTAATCCACAGAGTTATTCCCCACTTATTAAATTTTTGTATTATTTCCTTCTTCCGTTTTCTTTTTAAACGCATTCTCCTTCCTTTTCTAACTTTCTTCTCCCTATTTCTCCCACCCCCCCGGCCCGCCTTCTAATGTTCAAGTATTGCTCACTTCAGTCAAAAATATTTTAACCTTCTTGCTCTCCTTACCTTCATTGCTTCTGTCTACGCGAGATTATCAAATGTTTGTTATACGAGCAGTATTTTATCATTTCTGCTACCGTTCAATAAGACACAAATAAATAAATATGTCCTATCGACATTTTTGTTATTGTTTTTGAAAATTCAAGTCAAATTTCCTGTTTGTATTCTTTCGGCAGGTTTTGTTGACATGAAACTAAATTTCTTTCATTCAAAATTTCATTCATACCTGTAATATTAGGAAATTATTCTGGAATAACAATACTGACAATGACAAAATTAAACCCAATTTAATTTGAGGCAGTGCTTGCTTTCCGCGCTTTTAACCTCGGGGGCTTACGGCCACATCACGTTAAAAACAGCCTGGTCAGTACGTAAATGGGTGACCGCTTGCTGCTGTAAGCTTGGCTGACGTAATGTATAAGGGCTCATTAATCGGAGAGCCGAGTTCCAATTCCCGCTGTTTTCGTTATATTCCCTTACCTTCACAAAAGTATTTAAGTGTATGGATCCACCTTCTCGCTCAGTTACGGGTTAATAAGACTTGTATCACTAAAACATTATTATGTAAAAAAACAAATTCTTACAATCTAAAAATGTTTCCTGGCTTTAAATAATCTAAATAATAAACAGAAAGGCTCGTTTCTCGCGTTAAAATGTTCATCTGTGTTCTTATTCTATTTGCATATGCGATCGTTAAGCTTTTCTACCATTCATCAATGGAAGATCTGCTGAATCTAAGAATCAGTTGCGCTTTCTGGCCTAGACGAGGAAGGAAAAAAAAGAACAGATGGACAAAAAGGTAAGAAAGCCGGAGAAAAATAGCAGAAACAGACGAAAGGCTAGACAAGTGAGAGGAAAGACAGGCTCTATAAAGTTTTAAATTAAAAATAAGAAAAAAAAAAAAAATGAAGATACAAGGAAATTTTTGTAAATTATATATTTATTTATAAATTCATATTACAGGGCTAGATACGGAAAATATAACCAATGACTTCATTTTTTTTTTTTTTTTGTACATTGACGTTTTCTGATGCAAAATTCAGAAACCATAATGTTCTCTAACAGAAACGCTAATATGATTTTAGCTCATCTCAACATTTGTCTAAGAAAATCTTAGTTCTGTTCCTGAGAATGAACAGAGAATGGTCGAAAGCGCAAAAACTGACGATAAGAACAATGGACAATATTTGCATTGAAACGAAGGATTGTATCAACACATTGTACGAAAACATGAGGAAAAAAAAATATATATATATTGTAACCCGGATATAAGAGAGTTGTCGGGACCGGAGAAGAAGTCTCTTATATCCGGGTTTGGTCTATTTTGTTTAGGTAAGTATGGCTCTAATTTGGAACCAGATAAAATCTCTTATATCCGGGTTACACTGGATATATATATATATATATATATATAAAAATGAATTTCTAATCCAACATTTTTATTAAACGAGACGTCTTCACACATAAATACGGCTATCCACTAAAAATAACCTTTGAAGTAATAAGTAATGGGTCTTGCATGGCAAAAAAAAAAAAAAATACAGAGAGTCGTTGTTACAAAATGAGAAAATTTACAATACCAAAGCCAAAACTCCGAAAGTCTTTGCTTTATTTGCGTCTGGTGGAATATTACAATGCTAGTGGAACATGAAAGAAGGATCCTTACTGTAGAACCTTTATCGTCAGGAGTTTGATTTTGTAAAATAAAAATGCCCTGCTTTACTCAACTGAAAATATGTTAATTTCCAGCATGAAAATGCAAGAGCAAACTCTCTGAAACAAACCCAAGAAAAATAAATGATATTCTTAGGATGCCAGGTTCTTCCGCACTCACCAGATTAAGTACCTCCAGATAATTATTTCCATCACTAAAATATCCAGAAAAAGATTTTCGGAGAAAAAAAAATATTTCTTTAAACGTAGAATCCAAAACTTGTCTCGACTGTTATTGTTGGAAATTAAGGTCATTACTTTCGATAAATAATATTTGAATAAATTTAACTTGAATTCTATTCCTACATCCTTTCGAACATGTGAGCAACGAGAGGTTCTGGAGAAAATAGAAACAAAAAGAAAACTTATACTTAAGCTGTTGAAACTTCTGAGGCACGTAATGTAAGAGAGCTTGGAAAATCTGTTACTCAAGGACAGATTAAATGAGAGAGAGAGAGGAAAACAGCGAGTAACATATTTGATGAGATTAAGTAAATGGATGGTAAAACAGGGTTTGGGAGAAATAACAAAAAGACAAAACTTATTTAGAGTTAAAAGAGACAGGAAGATATGGAGAGTCACGATCGCCTACGCCCTGAAGGGACACGGCTCGTAAAAGAAGAATCCTTTTCTGATAAAACGTAATTACTTTCTGAACACCTTAAAAATAAGAGACAGATAATAAAACGATGAAGAAATAAGATATCAATGTCAGCTTTTTAGCGGTTAAGACGGTGTCATCTTTCTTTGTGAGACAGACACCGAAAACTTCAATATAGAAAATCAAGTACGCTCTCATAACTAAACATGAAAAGCACGATTCCTCCTGTGTGCGTCGTGTGTTGGTATGTCAGCTTGTGTATTCACACAAATACATACGCGTCTATTCACACAAATACATACGCGTGTATTGTCGCCCGAAGGAAAACAGCGACAGCTATTCAAATAATATTCGATTTCGGCTACCCTCTCAGATCAATGGCGATCTTCCTTATGTTGGCATTTGTGCAGAGTAAACATTGAAGATTTTTGTCATATCCACAAAGTTGAGTGTTTATGAAAGACGTTTCCTATGGTTTCCTCCTTCTGTGGAGAATATCTGATTTAGGAGTTTTGCCAACCACATTCACCCTCAATAATACTTTGGTGTAAACCAGTGGCCAATGTTATACCATTAAGGTTTCCGTCTTAACTTGGAATCTGTATCAGAACTTTGTGCCTTTACTTAATTTCAATAACAGCTTGTTGTCAACCAAACTAAAACATCCATAACAATGTTGGTTTCACTTCAAATAATGTTGAGGTTAGATAGGGCCTCATCATAAAACCCTAACATTTTCTTTGACGCATCATCTCTTTCCATACTTAGGTGCTATTCCTCCAGCTAGAGTAAGAGAGTATTAGCTTGATACTTTAAGTGCTTACAGACAGACAGACAGACAGATAGATAAAGGCGATTCCCCTGCCGCACACTTGGATCGTCTCCCCAGACAGATAACATCGTTACCATGGTGAGATTCTAACCTGTGCCTTACGGTCAGAAAGCGAACGTTTTAACCACACATTATTATTATTATCTTATGTGTACAAATACAAATTTAACGGCGTAACAAAAGTGCAAAAAAACTGTCGTTGAATATGATATGGCGATATGCGTTGAACGGATGTCATCATTCGTTTGCGGAAAAAAAAAAAAAGGCACCCCGACCCTACCTTGACTTAACCTCTTTTCGAAAGTAACTAATATGTTGATACAATAGTTGTCAATGAAAATGAATACCCTATCGCCTCTTATTAAAACTATTGGTTTTACCCATATCCATAGAAACTAATATTACAAATGTATATGCTTATAAAGCTCCGTAAATTTCAAAATTAGTTATTCCGAAATTCGCTTGAGGATGAAACAGTACTAGGTACTTTAATTTAATTTCTATAATTGAATTGGAAGTTTTTAGCTTCTGTTTTTGAAACTTGGTAATTTCTATGTAGCGATAGGATCATTTTTTTTTAAATAATATATATATATATATATATATATATATATGAGAGAGAAAGAAAAAAAAGATGCATTTAGTCACCAATTTCACTTTTATGCATGTTGGATTGAAGCCCAAAGACAGTTCTTTCAGATTTTTATAAATAAAAAAAAAAATAAAAATAAAAAAAAAATAAAAATAAAAATAAAAAAAAAATAAAAAAAAAATAAAAATAAAAATAAAAATAAAAATAAAAATAAAAAAAAAATAAAAATAAAAAAAAAATAAAAATAAAAAAAAAATAAAAATAAAAAAAAAATAAAAATAAAAAAAAAATAAAAATAAAAAAAAAATAAAAATAAAAAAAAACTTCTCTTCGGTTCGGAAAGTGTCAACATAAAATGTTTTAAGCACGTTCACTGTTCATATGTTATATTTGAATTTTTCTGCATTCTAATAAAGTTATATTTGTAGGTATGCATTGTGACAGTGGGTACGTTTTGTTATTGCACCTTCCTGCGTCAGTTTATGCTACATTTTTCCAAACACACACACATTCTCAGATGGAGTGTACAAATAATAAAGAGACAAAATAAATAAAAAAAAAAAGATAAGAAATTCAACTACCTACGACAACAAGAAGCAAATCAAATCAAAACAGACTAAATACGTCGATTCACAAAAGAAAAAGGTCGGCAGAAAATAGCTAATCACTAACATATCAGAATTCAAACTATCGGACACTAAACTAGAAACCCTCAGCTTTGGTCAAAAAAAATAATAATAATAATAATTACTCGTAGGTATGTGGCACCATTTAACGAGGCAGAAAGGGAAAAGAAAGAAAAGAGGAAAAGGAGAGGCTAAGGACCGAATCGTGGGTGATGAGCAAGAACACACACACGGCTAAGAGACAATGGATAAAAGGATATTTTGATAAGTAACAAATGGCGAAAGAGCGTCATTACAATGACAGGGAAATTCTGAGTAAAAAGAAAGAAAGAATCAGATATGTTTTGGCATCGGCTGTGTTATCTAAGGATATGAAAACAAACTATTGGTACGGGAAGACATCTTATCAACTACAGACCGGCTGGCCAAAGAAAAAAAATTCAAATGAAAATGTTATTTCGATAAGTGACGAAAAACAGGCAACTAAAGGGACTTTGGACAGATATGAAAAATTAAGGACCACCTACGAGTGTCCGTTGACCGATTTTCCTTCGACGGAACATCCTTGGCCTGCGATAATAAAATTATGTTATCAGAAATATGTACCGAAGGAAAATGAATGGGAACCTAGAAGTGTTTTTTTTTTTCTTTCTTCGAGGCGACAGACTGACTGAAACTTTGGAGATGTTTCTTTTTGAGACCGTGTTAGGAAGACCACACATTCTGATAATTAGCGATAAAATACCTGACGTAAACCACGTGTAGAACAAGAGTTATGACCGCCATTGTCATATTGTCCCGTTCGCGGCCAGAGAAATGATAACGGCGATTAAGAGGAAGAAAAAGGAAAGAGAAGAGATTATTTTTTTTTTAGTTAAGCAAGATATTTTTTTTCTTCCTGAAACAAAGCCGCGGATTTGTCCACGCCCGACTGAGACATCATTGGTCGAGTGGTGATCACGTGACGCACGAGGGAGGCTGTTGCAGCCCATCTGGAGGATGAGTAAGAGAGGTTGCTACGAAGATGTCGGGAGGGCAGTTCACGCCCCTCTGAAGTATGATGAGAAGGTGGGAGTGAGGAAAGGTTCCCAAAAATGGAAAAAGGTGGGAATTCCTAACCAGAGAGGTGGATATGTATTTAGAATTATCGAGGAACCCCCCGGCGCCGACAAACTCACCCCGGTTTTGGTCGGCGCCCATATAAACGAAGCCACAACGAGCAGAGTTGAGTTGAGTTCCAGCAGTTCCCAGAGTCAGTCTTCAGTTGAAGCAAGCCTCGCAGATAGCTGACCAAGATTCACGCACATTCCGGACCTCTCTTCAACCCAAGAACAATTATTTTGAAGAGCGACTTAGATCCAGATCACCGAAATAAGTTTTTTTGACTTTCGTCCAAAGACCCACCAAAGCACCAATTTCTTAGAGAGCAGACAACTTGAAGTGTTAAAACTTGCCTAGCGGAAAACGACATGTCACAATCCATAGAACGGGTCGGGAGATAGATGCAATCCTATGTATCGAACAACTAGACATAAAGTTTGTTACCTTTTTCTTTGATACTTTGAACTTTTGAGCTTTCATTTTATTGTCTTTTATGCATATTTGTGTGGTATCACTCCCGTTGAACTCGGTTTGCAGTACGGCCCCAACCACTGTTTGATCTAGTCTGCCTAAGATCAATTCACAACGTGGGTAAGCGGACTGGGGGATCAGTGCAGTTACCTTGGTAACCAGGCGTTGGAAGCGAGTTGGGAACGACGAGGCTGATATCAAATCTAACCAGATTCCCACCCGAATCACCGAAAGGTTAGAACGTCACATTTGGAGCAGCGACACCCGAACAGAGCAGCGAGGAGAGAACGGTTGGCGCCGCGGCGAGGACGTCACAATTGGTGCTATTTAGGGACGTCACAGTTGGTGCCGTGGTAGACTAGGATAGAACGTCACGGTTGGCGCTGCGACCAGGGGACGACGTCACAGGTATATAAAAACCCTGAAGGATTTAGCAAAGAACAAAAACCTCCACATATCTCTTTCAGATAAGGGCGTGAGAATTGTAATCATGGACAAACACATCTACCAACAGAAAATGAGAGATCTCATCGATGACAACAACAACTACAAAAAAGTAAATAGAAACAGAACCACGAAAGAAACTCAAAAATTCATGAGAGACGTCATAAAAAAAATTACTTAAAATGAAAACACCTGCTGGCTAAAACTCATTGAACACCATCCAAAAACACCCACACTATACGGACTACCAAAAACACACAAGCCAGACATACCAATGAAGCCTATCATAGACAGCGCCCCCACATAAACAAAATCCTTACCTCCACTCCTCGTCACAATTAGTCCCTCACATATAAAAAAAATATCAGGTGACCTGCTAAACAAATTAAAAACGTCGACATCGAAAACAAATATATGGCCAGTTTAGACATAAAATCTCTATACACAAACGTTCCTATAGAGAAATACCTAAATCTACTAAAAACACATTTAAAAGAATAAATAAAATCACCTATCCCCACACATAAAATTATAAAAAATATGCCATCTATTCACCAATGTTTCTTCACTTTCAGTAACCACTTCTACAGACAAAAATTTGCATTACCGATGGGATCTCCTCTCAGCGGCGTTCTCGCTTGTCTATTCTTAGATTTTGTAGAAAGAGGGCCTTTCAGAAACATTCTACTCTATGTCAGATACATAGATCATTCTCTACGAATATATCCACAAAACACTATTTTAACAGATCCTGTCAACCAACTTAACAGCGCTGAATCTACAACAGACTTCGCCTTTGATCCTGAAACAACTACATCCTTCATTCCGAGATATCATATTACACATAAATAGCGAACTCAATTTTGACGTTTGCAGAAAAGCTACGACCTGGCCAACTTCTACTCATGCCACTTCTATAAAATTAAATCTGGTAGAATAATAGGTCTATACTTAAAAGCATTAAGAATTTGCAGCCCCCAATACCCACCCAAAGAAGAAACGCACATAAAAAATTCTCCAATATCCCTTTCACTGCATACACAATGCAAAGAGAAAAGCATAAAAAATACACGACCGCAACAAAAATAACATTATCCACAATAATAAATTAAACAGATACATAATACAACCTACTCTACGACATCCAATATACAGAACAACTTATCCTATCTAAACAACATCCAAATAGTCACAACCACTTCCAAAACCTTGTTGCAAAGATACAAAAAAAAAACAACTTATCTATGAACACAAAATGTGATCTCATAAATAACAATTTGACAAATGCGCTAGTGATAGAGAAATAAATTCGACCGCAATTTTGATCTAAAAAATGCCACATTCATCAAACGAAAAAATAATTTGCTTAGAAAGAAAATCCGCGAGAGTGCCACCATCGAATATTATCAAAATATCAATCTACGCCCGGTTTCCCCGCTCACCAAATTTCACCTTTCCTGAAAGAATTACTACTTTCTCAAGCCAACATACACAAAAAATATGCTGAAAAAAAATCAGAAAGAAACTGGTTAAATCTATCATTTCAGCTTTTGAATATGCATAACACAAACGTCTATTTCATACACCGATTAAAAAAATATTCTTTAATTAAAGAAAAAAAAAAGAAAAAAAAGAAAAGAGAAGGAAATTTTTTTCGAGGATGCTAAGTAACGTAATTTAATGTCTAATGCCTAATCATTTCAGTTAACCTGATGAATATTCATGAGCGTCTTTAAATTAAAAAAAAATTGGGTAACTGACAAATAGATACTTGTTGCATAATAAAATCATTACATTTGCCTTGATAAAATCCGTCAGATGACGAAACTCGTTTGCTAAGTATAGTTTTCCTCTTGTCTTTGTGTGTGTGTGTGTGTGTATCATTTATTTCTTACCATTTTGTTCATAGAATTTATATCTGACAAAAAATACAAGGTTTCAAATATTTACAGAATTCTATGTTATTTATGGTATATTTTCTTGGGCGATCAGGTCTCTTTCGATCCATCACTGACCAGGTAAATTTCCTGCAGTATGATGAGTTTCTTTCTGTGGGTAGGCTGGTTGCCAGCCAAGGCTATAGGACCCAATCTGTACTGCTATTCAACCCATAGCTGTATGGGAGAACAGATGAGAATCATACTGTCTCAATGTGCGTAAGTCGATGTAAGAATTGTTATCCATTATCTATCTTCCGAAACATACCAGTAGAAAATACAAGTATAATAGCCTCATCGACATGTAAAAAAAAAAAAAAAAAAAAAAAAGGAAAATCCAACATTCACTAATATTAACTATGAACACGGCCACAATGCCCTGACAGTGTTCGGAAAATAAAATATTCCTACAACTTTAGACATAAAAAACCCACATATTTAGTTAAAAATATAAAAGACAAATCGAATGGCTAAAACAGTAGCGGAAAGCGCTTGGATATGTAGAACTTTTGGACAGTTTTTAGTTTACCACTTTTTATCTAGAAAAGAAAACACTTGTACGAACCCGATAAAATGTAAATAAAGTTAATCGCAGTACATTGTCAGTCGTTTTCGTTACACGAAATAACAACTGATATTATTGATGGATAATGTTCCTTGATCGGAGGCTGTCAAACCAAACCATCCTACTTGAAATTGAGAATTGTTCCAAAGTAGCGAGAGCTAGACCGTGAATGACACTCAAGAATTGATGGAATTATTCTTATGTACGTCTTATATTACGACTGTTTGTATTACAAATCTCTAAAATTTAAACGAAGTTTCTTAGGATCGGTAAAATTAAACTGTAAATTGAATGAAATCACTTGATCATTTTTTATACACTGCAAGATTCGTAGGTGTTTAAAAATATCCCATGATATACGAATTTACGAGACTAGCATACCAACTATCACTTTTCGGCATGTTCTCTTAAATAGTAAATATTTATCCTTGACTAAACTCATTTGAGGACAATTCGTGCTAGCGAGGCAACTATTCCCCCTCCCTCCATTTTCGAATCCTCAATTGATGCAGACCAAAGGGAGGGTTGCCTAACAACAGAGTTGAACGGAAAGCCTTAAAGGTCAATCTGGTTTTCTTTTAAAAGAAAAGTGGTTCTAAGTTGGAGGTAAAGACATTAAAGTTAAAAAAAAAAAACGTTTGCCCACACGTTATTCTTAGATAATCAATAAAACTGTTGAAAGGGTTGTGAGCTTTAAGTTATTCTGGCTTTCGTCCCGCGTATAAACTTAATGTCATCGAGATAAAAAAAAAAAAAAAGTTATCTGGATATTTCAAGACAGGTTAAAAATATAGTATATCACACTGCTACTTTCAAGCATTGAAGTTTATCTAAGCCAGGCACAAGACTGGATTTATTGAGTACTCGCTAAAAATCAAACTCACTACATTAATAATGCTAGATGAACATAACCGCTGACGATGTGACATTCTTATAGCTAATCAATAAGCTTAGCAAAAAGCAGTAAATATAGAGTACCCAGTTAGGAATTAATTCACTACAATATTCCGTCCTGGGTATGACGATAAATTACATTCTCGTCTTTGGTAAGACGATAAACTACGTCTAACAGCAAGGCCTCTGATCAGGAGGTTTTGAGGTGCGTGGAAGCACCTCTTAATTGTTGGTGTTCCCAGGTCCACCCTGACCCGGGTGGTAGCACTTGTTAGGGTCCCAGCTATGGGCAAATAGTTAACCCACAAATTGGGGTCAAGACACTATGAAAGTGTAAAAAATATCTTATAATAGCAGAAATACTTTGTAAAAAATTATTACCAGCAATATATTTTTGAAAAAAATGATATTACCAGCGATAAAAATATTATCGGCATTAAATAACCCATTGAGGCTGATATGCCATAAAACAGAATAAACCAAACTACATTAGTAATGATCTGCGTGAGGACCTTTACGTCCATAACTCGATAGTCAGACACATTTAAAATGTCTTTCAAAAGCTAAACAAAGTATTAAGAAACAGGAAAATTTCATTAGAAACAAAAAGAGTACTGGACTGCTATGACTGTAGGATATGTCCATTGTTACAGTAGTAGGGAAGATCAGGAAGTACGCAGTGTCCTATTCTACAAGATTTAGCTTTTTGGAAGATCCTTCGCTATCCCAATAGGCCTTCGTTTAAAACTTGCTATAAAAGGCTCACTATTAGATATTGAACGTTTGTAGGTATAGATAGTGTAGGCATAGGAATCAACACTCCAGAAAGAGCGCAATGAGCTAATGTAAGTTTATGTTGGTCATTTACTAATCCGATACAATGCTACCGGAGTGGAGACAACCACTAAGAGAAAACTCTTGAAGAATAATAACTTGTATAATTAACTTGCCAACATTCACTATGACTGGCGCCCATATTTAATAAGCTCAGCCCAAGATCAAAATAATGCCTTGCCTCTTACCCCACATCAAATGCAAGAGAAGAGGAAATCAGAGAGTAGTCTACTTGGAAAGAATAAAAGAGGGGTTTGTAAATGAGCAACGATTGTTGAAAATTACAAAAATCAGGAAGCTGTGAAGAATCGTGTTTTCTTACACTGTGGCAGAGAAAGAGATTCTACAAATGGATATTTGTTATTCCGTTGTTCTTCTTGTTATTGTGTTTGGCGAACTTCAGAATGCCGGAATTGAACGAGGAACATGAAAGACAATTCCAGACTTTAGTTCCGCCAAGGTAAATATACAGAAAAACTTAACAGCAATTTCCAACTGTGAATAAATCCTGCTCACGAAGCTTCCCCATTCGTATTTTGATAACTACGTTCAGTAACATTAAAAAAAAAGAAAAAAAAAAGGTCACTAAGTACTCTAAAATACGCCTGGAGAAATGCCGATGGTTAGAACACTAAAAACGAGAAATAGAATAAAAAAAAGATGGGGATGTTATGAATATTATTCAAACGATGATTGCCATTTAACTCAAGTCACTGATTGCCCCATTTTTAAATGGTGAAAATGCTGGGTTTTACAGTCGACATTATTAGATTAATGTCATAAGGAAATAAAGTAGAAATTATTTAACTCCGTCTACCTCTTAAATTTTCATTAAAAAATCCCGTAAGTTCAGAGATAGAAACGGATAAAAATAGTCACAAAGAAAAGCGAGTTGGGGAAAAAGAAAGCACAAAACGAAAACGATGATTTCAATGAAAGAAAATATCAGGTAAGTACTTGTAAATTCGGCAAACCCGGTAAGAAAGAGTAAAGTCCATAATGTTTCTCTGTTGTTCTAAGATCTGATTGTACAGGGTGATCCGAAAGTCTTGCCCCTCTCTTCCAAACTGTCGGATCTCGTGTCAGCCATCTGAAACGGAAAATTATATTATGTAGGTGCGACAAGACTTTTGGACCCCCTGTACATAATCAATGTTGGGCTCTTCAACATGTTGCAATGGTTAGTAAGATTATCTTGCTAGCTCAGTTACGACTGTATAGCGAGTTCGTTCCTCTCCGTGTGCTCCATACTTTCGACCTTGTGTCGCAAATAAGCTATGCTTAGTAAATCGCTGAAACAAGAATGCTAGATAGAAGTATTGGTGAACCAAAGTTACGATTCATTTTCAGTACAGGTGGCGTTGCAGAATCAAAATGGCATCTATGTGTTTAAAATTAGAGAGACTATATCTTCATTTGTTTTCCTATTAACATCTTTTCCGAACTCAATATCTCTTGATAAGCTTAGATGTGATATAAAATTATGACAGAAAGAGTGTGTTGCGCCAAACGGCGAAGTGAGGATGGTTCATCTATGTAGTCGTAAACTACACTAACCATTTTACCATCGCGGGCTAACGGCCACGTTGAAACACCGGTTCTCGAATTATCAACATCGAGCCTGGTTAGTATGTAGATGGATGACCGCTTGGGAATATCAGGTGCTATAAGCTTGCATGTGTGGGTGGTGCAATAGATAATGACTAAATTGTTAATCGGAGAGCCGAGTTTCAATTCCAGTTGGGTTCGTTATGGATCCACCTCTTCTCCCCCAGCTATGGATTAATTAGTAAGACTTGCATCGTAGAATCCTTAACTCAAAAGAAAAAATGCTTACAATGTAAAAAAAATTTTTTCTTGCTTTAATCTACCGCCAAAGGGTTGATAAGTCGTAGAAAAAGAGTTAATCTTCTTACCATCGCGCTATAGCAGGCGTCATTAAAAAAGTTTCTCATATTATTCTAATTACATCGTATTTTGAAATAATTAAAACAGTGAATGCAGGATGATTAGGAGACTGATCTTATTGTGTTATAGCACATTGGAATCTCTTCTTGATGGGTAAAATGGTTTCGTCTTTGCTTCCGATACCAATGGTTTCGGTTCGAGCCCGTGGAAGCCAGAAACTGCCATTATTTGTAATATCAGTTCAATACTATAAGCATTCTCTTCACTATCCGAGTTTGTTGCATACTAAATTGAACTGGGCATGAATTTTTATACAGGGTGCGATGAATAAATTGTCTGAATTACGCAAAAATGAAAAAAAAAAAAAAAATAACACTGATATCTCAATTTAGTAGATTTATTTACCAAAATTACACACAAAAATATCTTCAAATACTAAAGAGTAAATTTAGTCAATAAAATTGCGATTGGCTTCAACCTGCAACTCTTCTGCGCAGTCTCGTTGTTTAAGTTGGAGAATGCTGCCATAATCTTTGCCTTCAGTTCATCTTTGGTGTTACAAGAAGTTATGTTGTCTCTCGCTCAACTGCGCCCCACAGGTAATAATCACAGGGATAGCAGTCTAAGAAGTTAGGTGGCCAGTTATAAGGGGTGATGTGGTCACAGAATTAAAATGTGACAGCCATTACTGGGTTCTTCTGCTTGTGTAGCAGCCCTACCTCCTCAAGCCACTTGATGTCGGTTTCCGTGTTGAGGCTGAGGCGCTGTGGGGAAAATGAATAGAAGTATAATGTCGCCATCACTCCAAAGATCTTCATAATCACCATTAGAATCATCCAACTCTTTCCGAATCCTATGCATTGTCCTCAGATTGACACCCAAACACTCTGAAATGTTCGTCTTGGAGCTTCCGGCGCGAATGCCAAGCAGTTCAGCATGCAGTTTCCAAATTTCTGACGGAATAAATTGCATCATGGTGCTCTTTTTTTCACAAACACTGTCCAACTGACCCTACTATAATGTGCAAGTGACAAAAACAACGCGCATGCGCGAAATTAAAAGTATAAAGTGGCGACGATTTACCCATCGCACTCGTATGTCTACGTAAGGACATCAATACATTGTTGAAAACAAAGGCATTTATTTTCCTTTTTAATATGCCATGTACGTTTAGAACGTAGGCGTCATGGTTCTTCACGACTTCCTGACTTGTTGCTATACCTCTTGCTCTTGAAATCGTTTTCTCTCATTAATTCACTCAAACTCGCCAATTCGGTTATACGCCGTTTCATTGTTTCTCTTGCCTCTCGTATGACCCGAGCGTGTTAAATTCCCGAAGTTTTCTTTCCTCAATATGCGTCCCAGAAATTTCAAGTAGCATTTTTTAATTGTTAATACCAGTTTCCTTATAATTCACTATTCTCCTTAAAATCTTCGCTGCCAAAGTTCTGTCCATGGCACTTTTAGCATTCGTCAATAGAACGACATCCTTGTCATCTCAAGTATCTTCATATGTAAAAAGACTGTCCAGCGTTTACTTTTATGTAGGACGTTAGATATTACATAGCAGTTCAGCAAGCTTTCCTTTATTTCTAACGACACTTTCCTATCTCTTAATACTTTGGTTATTTTCTGTAAGGCATTTTTCGGTATTCCGACACGCCTTCCGGTTTCTGTGTCCCTTTTTCTGTCGTCAGTTACATTACCCAGATAATTCTGCACCTGCCAGATTTCAATATCCCAATACTTACCGAAAAAAATCCTTGTAACACCAAAGATGAACTGAAGGCAAATCTATATTTCTGAGATGAGGTATTGTAATTATTTAATTGTGGTCCTCATCTATATTGTCATATTCACGACGTTTCGGCCGTTATACACTCCGGCCGTCTTCAGGTGATTATTTCGTCTACCGGGATAGATTGTTCTAGTTCCACGTGCCATGACTCCTTCAGATATCTCAGTTATCTCCCTTTAACGCAACTCTTTAAGTCAAGTCAATGGATCCAATCAACGATTTTATCCACTGGGCCACGTGTCCTTAGCTAATTCACACCGTAGATGATTTCATTTGTTGACACCTATCCATTCTGTCGTTCTCGGGTGGGCTGACTTTAAACAAACTGCTTCAAATGAACGGCAAAAATTTCCAGTAATGAAACACCCGGTCGAAGACGGGTTACTGCTAGCGTGTGTGTATATATATATATATATATATATATATATATATATAACGTCATCCACAGACAGACTGTTTCGCAGCTCATCAGTGTGGCTAGACATCCGGTTGCCTCTAGCTCGGATCGAAACCCGACTGAATTGGTGCCAGTCAGTGATTCTACCACTAAGCCGTTGGCGCACGGCAGGGATGTAGGTGGATTTTTGGCGTATTTATTTTTAGAAACACGCCCAATGACTGACAGTGACTCAATTCGCTATATTATCTATAATAGTCACTGTTTACAAACCCGTACCTACTCCCTAGAGAGCTCAACTGAAATTAATATTTATTTCAGGAGCCAACACACATACACACTTTTAATGAAAGGTACTTTTGCTTTAAAGTGCCTAACTTTGAACCAAACCATATAATTAACTGTGTGTGCATTTTATATATATATATATATATATATATATATCTCCTGTCCCATCTGTAGCGGGAAGGGAGGTAAATCATCTTGTGTTAGTAAGTTTATGAATGATTACTTCCCTTAGTCTTTTTTAATAATCTATACAAATAAAATATTTATCTGCATTTAAATAAAATTATTTCTTAATCAAAATGTTTAATTAATCAGTTTCATTACTACTACTACGTTTCTTAAATCGCAGTTTTATTTGTTCAAGCCTTTCGCGTGAAGCACTCAGATACCTTTGCCTATTAAGCGAACGTTTTGCTTCTACTTAGTCTTTCACTGGCTGATAATTTTTCTTCAGAGAGATTTCCATTTCATTTAAAACACATAAAAGTTTCAACATGAAATTAATAAATCCTATATCATTGAACGTCTACAAAATATAAAACTGGTTCATTGTCCTCTTTTTTTAGTTGTAAATACTTTATCTCCGCTTTATTGAATCTCAATACAGTGTTTCACTGTGTCTCATTATTAAAACGTTCTTTCAATTGTCGTCATTTTTTAGGGAACGGGTACACCAGTCCTAAAATATCAGCAACTGAAGTTGCTGTTTAAAATCTTCAGTCAGTATTGGAATGTTCCTGTCAAGCTGAGACAACAACACTGAATGCAATCTATTGCCTCACAAAATTTGACCCACCCAAATTCGATACAAAAGTTTTATTCATCAAGAACAAAATCCAATACGCTATAGAAAGAGTTACGTAACCGGAAAAGGTGAAACGAAGGAAGTTTGCTAAATCTACATAAAAGTTTCATCTGTTTGCATACCTCAGCGACAAAGAGCTGTCGGATCGCTAAAGTTCACAATATGTCTACACAATAAAAAAAAATTTAAAAAAAGTGAATGACTTCCGTTTACTAGTTTCTAAGAAAACAAACTGAAACGACTTGAAGACACGCAAGAGCGTTTTATATATAAACACACTGATGAACAAAAATATTAGGAGTGATATTTATTAAGAACGACAGATACTGATTACTAACGACTTCACAATTGAGAATAAGCTGGCCTTTAGTATTCATTTTGATGTGTTAAGTGCTGCAGTTATGTGCAAGAACCGTGATTCGAATGGGTTTAATATAGAGCAAATTATTAAGCTGAAGAGCGTACTTGAGGATTGCTCACGTTCGATTACGAGTATCTACTGAAAATGGTCCGAGAAAGGAACAAAAAAAAAAAAAAAAAAAAAAGTAACTGAAAATATATTGGCTGACTTAAGGAATTAAAGAGTTTTTTTTTTCGCAATGTATGAACCAAGATTCGTGGTGTAATAGATGTCGGCTCGGAATGATAGTTCGGAGAGCCAGGTCGGATTCGTTGTATTCATTTATGCGCAAATATCGTTTGGAAAGGCATGAATCCATCTCTTCTCAACTGTGGATTAGATAGTAGGACAGACTAAGGCTTATAGCCTTGGTTGGCAACCAGTCTACCGCAGAAAGAAACGGTAACCTACTGCACGAAAATCTTTCTCGTCGGTCATGAATTGAAAGAGACATGATCGTCTAAGTGTGTACCATGTATGGCACCTGGCAGACCCATCAAGAAAAGGGTTAATATTTCAGTTTTAATCAAGATATAAGAAGGATTGCATCCAAATTCTCAGTCTATTGGTCATTGTTGTGTCCAAGACAGTATAGCGCCAATACATTCAGAGTATTATAGTAACCTTTTTCCATTTTAAAAGCATCTTCAAATGGACAAGCAATCGCCAGAATTGGGTCTGGTTTTAATGGAATGAGTAGTTTTCTCTTGGAAAAGGTAAGCAGCAGAATATAAGTGTATTGTTATCCTGGGAATGTGTACTCCATGATACACAGTGTGAAAACAAGACAGTGAAGGGACTGTCCTTATATCAAACACCCCCTTGCACGCATGCTCTTGACAATTATTTATTATTAACTTTTTATTTATTTATGATGAAAATTAGTGAACATGTTTGAGTAGGTACATCTTAACGTTTACCCGTCTGGGCTTTTCGAGAATCTTTAAAGAAAATATTGCCTTCGACAGGGTATGAACCATCGCCTCTCACACTTATATAGAAGGAAACTACCATATAGCCCAACGTGCTTTTTTGCGCCGCTCTGCCATAAATAAAAGTAAAAATAAAAACATTATGATGAAGCACGGCTCAATTGTCCTTTTCAAGAATGCACATCTCTTAAGATCTTTCGAAGCTCTTGTACCCGAATCAATGTAAGAAATCCATTTTTATTTTATTCATAATCGAATATTAAACACACATAGCAAAAATATCTAAGCTCAGTCAGCAAGCCTTTAAAAATAATAAAAAATATCTATTTTTTTTAAAGCCTGACTGGCGGAGAACTTTTCATTATCTCCCTAATAAAATACATCATTGTCAATATTTCAGAAATTCTAGCAATAAATGAAATTACCACCAACTTAAGATTAATAACTTCGGTCATGCCTTGTAGTTGAAACAGCTGCGTATTTACTATTGGTTTCGAATACGATTATCATAATCGAGCGGATACTTTCTGGCCAGTTTGAAGTTGGACATTCTACCGATTTGGGGGTGGGGGCAGGATTTAGAAATTTCTTTACGAATTGATGAAACAGCAAGTCTTCATTTTTTTTTTTTTTTTTCCAGTAGATGTTTGCTCATAAGGGCCACCTCCAGATATGTTTTTCTTAGCCACATATTTCAAATTTTTAATAACTAGGAAAGGCGACACGTTAGACAACTAAAGTCTTATTTTGATTGGTTACGGGCCGAATTAATTTTTTTTTAGAATTGAATGAATTATAAACTTTAATTAGTTTTCAAAATTGGTATCAAATTTGAAATTCTAAATCATTTTCTTAAAAAGTAAAATTTATGTTCTAAAATAAGCGGAAATCCGAAAAGGTACTGTATTTTTTATTTCTTATGTAGAATAGAGTTAGATGAACATTGATTAAATTATAAATCGCAGAAAATAAAGCAACACGAAGTATTTATCTTACTGATGAAGAGCTCTTACAAACAAAGGCAGATAATTTACTGATCATGTCAGCCTGCTAAAACCCAAATGGAGCCGAAGAAGATTGCGTTACATGAAACTGTAGAAAATAAGTATTTAAAATTACTACCCGAGATTCATCACATAAACCTAGTACCGATGAGGAATATCTAAATTCCTGGTAACCAGCAAGTGATGTCTCTACACTTTAATAACAAACCATTTCCGTAATATACACTATAATGTTTTTGTCATATCTTTTTATATTTATTAACCACAAAATAACCAGATTCTCAAAAAGCTACAATTTTTTTTCCTGTCAAATGTATTAAGACAGAAGGGTCAGAAGCAAAAAAGGGAGAGAAACGACATTAATTATTTCAATTCTATACTTGCTCGTCTATGTTCCTTTGGCTATTGCCGGTCCTAATTCTCCAACCTTCATTAATTTAGACAATCCTTTACCTTCATTCAATGCTGTCTGGAAGGAATGATAAACATTACTCGTGCCTACTAACCTTTTCTCTGTCTCAACTCCGCTCCGCTTAATGTTGCGTGCTACTTAACTGACTCTCAGCAATTGAGGCAGACAGCTACATCGTACGAATTATATAATCCAATTTTATTCCGACTGCTACTAATTGATCTGGACAACTAAGATTATTTCAGTTTTCTTGGTCAAACGGATAGCGTAAGAACTGAGAACCGAACATCTGTCTTGCTCGACAGGAGATTTTAAAATTTGGTTTATTATTTAAATACATTTCAAAATTTGCAGAACACAAGTGAAAAAACTTTGCTTTAAATCAGAACATGCTAGTCACTTTCACAAGCATGCATGCGTGGATTTGTCGCAGTGTAGTCGTTACCACGGTCGCCTTGTAAACATGACTCGGGTGTCATCTGTTCAATGTGGGTACACTAGAGTTATAGCGTGGTGCCGGACAAAGCTAAGCGAATATTAATACACACAAATTTGGCGGTCTCTTAATAGATCCATTCAAATGTAGCTAAGTAGGTAGGTGCAACTAGGCGGAGATGGAAAAAAAGTTATGGCAGATGAAAAAAAAACAAGTTATTTAAAACTAGATATCATGAGAAATAGATCAAATCTTAACAGGTTAGTCTGTATTATTTCTGGTTTATTAAAAAAATTAAGATGGGTGATAATTGATTTCCTTTGTTGAATATCTTGTATATTAGACATCCTATTACAAAACAAAACTTTATAACAATTGTCTATATACACACACACACATTATATATATATATATATATATATATATAAGCAAACAAGTTAGATTAAATTCAACTGACAAGGTCTATTTAATTTTTTTTTCATTTTATTTTTCCAATTTTTTAAATAAGTTGTATATTCGAGTTGAAATTGTGGATAGACTGTCCATAGTTCATGTTTGTCATGTTTTGTTCAAGTACTTTCTATCATCTCGGTCATTATCAAGAACCACGTGATAACGACTTCTACAGATTTTAAGTCTTCTGGTTTAAGATGCTCGTTTTTCTTTTTTTTGGGGGGGGCGCTAATTAAGAGTAGATAGGTGAACCTATGACCTGGTTTTCACCCCCTCCACGGACTTCCTAACACGAGTAGGGGTTTACCCCCGGTTTCCTGTTTAAGATTGGAGTTCACACAGTAACCCTCTACATTGAGTGGCTCTTAGCCTTGTATTGGGTTAACATTGATTTAAAAAAATACATTACAGAGAGAGTGAGTGTCAAAAGTCACTATATGCTTTTTTTTCTTCTTCGTTTCAGGTGTCATTCGGAGAGGCACGAGGCAAACAGCATTTGACAGCTTTGACTTTGCGATTTTTGTAAAAGTGTATCATTCCTTTGCCCATGGTTTGCCAATTAACTTTGGAGCAACATTGCATTTTTTTTAACCACCTGGCATGAAGTTTTTCAGTCCCTGACTGCAGCTCAGCATGAGGCCGTCACACTGCTCCCTACTCCAATGTTTAGCACAATTTACGCTACCCATAGCAAGCTTCTCGAAACTGGGTTTGTTCTTAAACCATGAAGTGGATCTCCTGGAGCAGGCGTTCGCTCAAAACCAGGAAAGGTTCATCCGGAAGGCTGCACTGGAACTCGGCATCTACAGATGTTTTGGAATATGGTAAAACTAGGTACCTCCACTATTTCAGCATAAATTTTCTATATTCAAGTTTAAAATGAATTTTTTACAACGAAAAAACATTCTTGAAGATTTCATTTTAGCTTTAATTGAAAGTTTAATAATTAAATTTACGATTTCTATTAATTAAACAATTCTGGTGTATTTCAGATAGAAACTATATACATTTGATTGTCAAATTTAATTTCAAATTTTTTAATTTTCTTAAAAACGGCCATTTTCTTAATTTTCGGAAATTTGTAAACAAACACAAATTTATCGATTTTGAAAATATTTAAAAAAATTTCTGACACGTTATTTTAGTAAAATTAAAAAATTTAAAGTTAAAGTAATCTGATTTGAAAGAAATTTTTCTTATAGCATAAAAAAAATAATATACAACCAATTATTAACGATCGATCCTGTTAATCTGACCCAACTATTGATGGATTGTTGACTGACAACAGCTACTACGGATTACCATAAATGACAATTTTTAAAAGTCTGAGTTTTAAAAAAATTATTCTATTTAAGTATGACCCACACTAATGGAAATACAATACATAAAATAAAATTATTTAGTGAAATAGTAAATTAAAAAAAGAAATTACTTTAAAATTTAAAGTTTACACTTTTAAAGTTGAACGGAAAATATGAAAAGGCCACGTAAAGGGACAAAACCCTTAAATCACGTGACCTTGTAATAATACTGACAATTTCAGTATATCATACATGGAAATAAGGAATGTATTAAGTAAAAAAAAAATACAACATAAAAAATTATTTTTAAAAAAAGTAGCTCAACTAAATCTATTAAACTTAGCAATTTTGGATTCGTCAATTTTTTTTCTACTTAATTACTACATAATATCGAGGAGCCCTCCTAATACAGAGCTTTACACGATGTTAAACTATTATAAATTATTATAATTAAAATTTCTTAAAAAACGAAAAAATTCTTGTAAAAATTAATTATTCATCAGATAAAAATTATTTCTTCAGACAATAATGTCCTTAATATTACTTATTTACAAAAGCAATTGAAAGCTTTTCTAATTAAGTAATATCAGTTTTATTGGATTCATTATTTTTCAATTCAGACAAGATTTTCAGTTAAATAGCTCAAATTTGAAGAAAAAAAAAAAAAGTAGGTTATTTACCATCTCCAAAGACTCCTCCTTTTAACAAAAAAAAAATTCAGGAGCCAAAAAGGTTTTGGGCGAAATTTCATGAAATTAAATAAGTGGGGGGTAACATATTTAAAAAAAAATATATATTTTTTTACCAAAATTTTCTAAAAACAAAATATTGCAAAAATAATTTCATTCATTTGTGAATAAGTCCTAAAAATTTCATTAAGATCGGACAATTATTTGATTTTTACAAGAATTTCCAAATCAATGTGTTTTCAACGGGAAAAAAGCGCAAAAAAAAAAAACAACTTATTTTAACGTCACCGCGATGACGTAAACAAAAGAAGACTTTAACCAAAATTTCGAACGTGTTAGAAAATATTAAAAAATAACAAAAAATAATTAAAAAATACTTTTTTCTTTCATCTTAATAATAACATAAGCATTTTGACGATAATACTTTAAGTTTGTGGCATTTTTCATTTACGCTATGCTGTTTTTCCGCGAAAACAGTGGACATACTTAGGTAAAACTACCCGTACCGACTTCAGGTTGTTGAAACGCTTTAAGCGAAAGATTATGATACTCGTGTGGAAATGTGTGAAACACTAACATTACAAAACAAACCTCAACTATTGGAAAACTTATGGTTCAGAGACAAGTCTATCTTTCATCTTTCTGGTTGAGTAAACCAACACAGCTGTTGAATTTGGGGAAAATCAAACCCAGCTTAAATTCTTGAGCACGAATGAAGCTCTCCGAAACTGATGATTTGGTGTGCCAAGTCTACCACTGAGCTGAATGAACCATTTTTCTTCCACGATGCATCCGGTGACAATCATCGTTACAGGGGGAAATTACTTGAAGATGCTGCAGGAGTTTGTTGTTCCACAACTTCAGGCGAGGAGTAACCTTGTTAATTTTTTTTTTTTTTCAACAACACCTCTCCACTTTACAGGTTATTGATGATTTCCCGAACATCAAATTTTCTGACCAATGAATCTGTCGAGGTGGTAGTCCTCTTGAATGGGCTCTGCGCTCCCTTGAATTCACACGTGGGGCTATATCAAAAGGAAGGTATACGCAACTAAACCCCGTAACCTTTCACAGCTTGGGGAAAGAATCCGAAATGCCTGCATCGAGGTCGGGAAGTGATGCTGAAAAACATCGGACAAAGTTGGCTGGAGGTCGTCGAAAAATGGAGGCGCTCATGTGGAGGTATACAGCTGAACTTCAAGGCATTGGAACCGGATGGCAAGTCTAGCAAGTTAAACTGCAACGACTTCTTTGACGATGCTAAAAATATAAACTCAGTTTCTGATGTAATTTTTAGGGATTTACTGAAAGTGTATTGTGACAGGCACAGAGAGACAGACAGGCACAGGCAAGAGTGTTACTTGGTCGTCAATGCGACAGAGGAAGAGAGAGAAAATAAACCTACGAATCTCATTGAATTACCAGATATCGTCTGGGTGAAATCAAATAAAATAATTATTTTCAACTCTCTATTTATGTAACTCATGATGTAAATGATAGGGTTTATAAAACACGTAATGCATATTTACTTATACACCAACAGCACAAAGTACAGAAGGAATTGACAAGTTCTACTCTACGTTAGACAATTCCAAGACTCAATGCAAATCACAATTGTCATGGAAAGCCTGAATGCCAAAGTAGGCAATAAGATGGATGGTGAAATAGTTGCCAATTTTGGACTGGAAACTAGTAATGAAAGCGGAGAAAAAACGGGTCCAATGGTGCACGGAGAATCACCAGGTAGTAGCCAATGCCGTGTTTCAAGAACACCCAAGACGTATATGTACAGAGAAGCCCAGGAGGATAAACGAAAAACCAAATAGGTTATTTATCAATAAGGGACTCAGGAATGCAGTTTTACGCTGCAAAACATACCAAAGTAGCGACTTCGGAAACGACCACCTTCCAGTGATATGTAAGCTTAAAGTGGAACTACGGAAACTGAAGAGTGTCGAGGCGGCATCAAATTGTAACACGACAGACTTTTGAATGACAAGAAACTGAAGGGGAAATATATGGACAGTGTTAGAAGCAGATTAGAAGGGGAAAATGAAAATAGAAACTTGAAGTGGGACACGTGAAGAGAAGCTTCGGTAACGCCGTCAATCGAAATCCTCACGAAAAAGAAGAAAAAGAATGGATGATAGATGGAATTCTAGGCCTGAAGAAAAAAAAGGAAAGAAACAAAGCAATGAGAAGGCACGGCACAGACTATATGACGCTGCACAAAGAAATTAGGAACAAATGCAAGCAAGCTAAAGAGGAGTGACGCAGCGAAAAATAATTTACGTTCTTCATACGGCCAGCTATTACATGAATTGCCTAATACATGTTTGGTAACCAAATATCATATGCGGGCATATGCAATAAAAAACAAATATAAATCATACGTTGCACAGACGACAGTATTGATAGCTGATTAAAGAAATCAGAAACAAGGTAGTCAATGACATGAAATCTAAGTACTAAATGCAAGAAGACAATGCATGATTATCAGTGAAATAGTCCAAAGTCAGAGTTAGCTATCCAGGACGTCAAAATCAACCAACTCATGAAATTTAGCAGAGTAGCTGTGAAAACTGTGACAGAAATAGCGGCAGATTCTTTTCATAAACTGAATATAGTATTAATAGTTAGATGAATAGCTTCCATAGAGGAAACCTTCACCATTCGTTGATAGAATAGTTGGTGTTAATGTCGATTGAAATTCATAAAACCTTTTTCTTAAAGTTTTTCAGGAAAACTAACTTCAAGTCTATCGGTATCACTTTCTACTATTGATGGGAGTTTTCTTCTTAATCTTTTGTTTAAGGTAGTGGAGAAAGTCAACGGCTTCATTTTCCCTTTCATTAGATGTCGTATCCATTTTAGTTGATACTACTCTGGGAAATTTACTAAAAAAATAAAACATTACTTGAAAATATTCTGTAGCGCTAATCTCTAGGGTATAATGATGGATTGTTTTCTTGAAGACAACTTTAATGATCGAGACATGATTTGAAGATGTGGTTAAAAACAAAATGCTACATAGTCATATAATGTCTCATCTCCCAGTCAATATAGCTCAATTTTCTCTCAGATTTGTGTATACCGACGAATGTTGATACCATAAGCAGAGGCTGAAAGGATGTATTTTCAAAAAGAATAAAAAATACTTCCATCAATCAGATGAAGTCTTGCGCACGCGTATTGAGGAAAGAAGATTTGGGAAATTTAACACTCACGGGACGTACCGAAAGCAAGGAAAAGATTGAGAAATCAACGTGTCGAGTTGGAACAAATGAATGACGGAGTATCAGAATGTCAAAAAAATAAAAAAAAGGTCGTAAAAGAGCAAGTATTGTTGAAAGCAACAAAATGGAAAATGTGGCAAGCCATGATCATACTCTTCCTGAGGGTACGGAGCACAAAGTCTGTTAAGAACACAAAGAAAATATTGACATTGTAATCCTGTGGATTTTAGAAGTATCACGTTTGATTTTTTAAGAGTAATTACTCGTAAAAAAATCATTAAGACACTGTGTTATTTACAGTAAATCTTTACTTCAGCCCATGTTTAATATTTTTTCTAGCATTTAACATTTTTCTAGATTTGTTTCTCTTTAAATAATATATTCTGAAAATGTACACTCTTTATATGAAACAAAAACTAGTTTTTTTTTTCTTTTACTATCTAACTTTTTAGATGTAGGACCTTAATTTTGATGAATAGTGTTTATCAGTTGGAGAAAAAGGCCATCTTTGATATTCAAAGGAGTTCGATTCCAAAATCGACAACAGAATTACATATATACATAAAGCCAGAAAGTGTTCATTTAAAAAAGAAAAAAAAAAAAAAAGAAACCCTTCGAACAGCAACATTAAACTTGCACACTACCTGAAAATCGCCAGAAGAGTCTACTTACAAGAATAACGAGTTACATCAATATGACACCCCCACCCCACAAACACACACGGCGTCCCGCCAGAAAATTGTCTACTGTAAGATTTCCAAGTTGGAAAAAAATAAGCAGTCCATCTAATGTTGTGATGTTCGGAAAATAACTTTCACTGTAAAAACAAAAAGTTAAATTTAAGAAATGCAATCAATTATTTTTAACAACAGCCCAAGCGGGAAGGCAAATGGTCGATTTCAAGTTTAAAGAAGCTCTTTCCACAAAATGATCTGACACTTCTACATGAAATGTAGAATAAATCTGGGAAAAGGCAGTTAGCACGCACAGCATCTAGTAACACGGAGAGGTGCTGAAAAGTTCTCGATCAGACCCACATCCCCAAAATCAAATCAAGACATTTTTTTATTAGTAGTAGTATTTGGAAAAGCTCCTTGATTGAGCAGAGAAAATTGTCAGCACAGTCCTGTAATTATTACACAGTTGGCCGGAATTATCGCTTTTTTCCTAATAGGAGTCATTTTGGCCCAACCGTTCATTCCAGCAGTTATAATACTATTTATTACAGAATCGTACAACATTTGTCACATTGTTGATTCAAGCAAGTTATTTTTATTGTACTCAAATTAAAGTCTCCCATGTATGGCACAAGAATAAACAAGTTCTAAATGGAGATTATTTTAGGAACTTTGTGTTACGCCTGCTTAAAAAAATAAGTTTTCTAGTTATTGGCTTTTACATGAAAACAAAAAAAAAATACCTCTAGTACCCATGGGAAACAGTAAATGCTACTAGTAAACCAGAGATATTTAACAACGACAAAATTAACAGAACATCTCCGGTCTTCTTTACAATGTTGTCCCCTTGGATATATAGGTAATAATCTCAAAATGAAACTTCATATTCTATCCGATTCAGAGCTGAAATTCCTGAGTGTTTGGTTAACACTATGTTCTTTCAGCTTGAATGTATGCAGAGTGCAGTGTCAGATCTTCACATTAACCGAGTTACGATTGATATTACAGACGACTAAACAAAAGTGATTATTAGCTGAGCAGGAAGATGATTTTCAGAAACTTTCGTAGGTACACAGCTTATCTTCGATAATTCAACGAACTTAATGACAGATGGTTTTTCTCGAAGTTTTTTTTTTTTTTTTTTGGTTTTCTTTTCTGCAAAAAGGTTTTGCGGATGATTTATCATGGATGCTAGGTGACAGCCTAAAAATACTGACTACTAGACAAGGCTAGCAGAACTAATCTACAACTTCCTACACAGTGAAAAATTTGAACATAATTTAATAATTGTGTAGGGACTTCCATAAAAAAAAAAAAAAAAAAAAAAAAAGCGATGCCTAAGGTTCAAAATGAAAAATCTTCAAGCTTTTATTTTAATTTCAAACTAATAGATTGAATTTAATATTTCTAATAAGCAAAATACTTTGCTGTATTTCAAAAACTGATTTAAAGTGATTGAAAAGCGTTATTTGTTTTTTTTGTTGTTTTTGTTTTGTTTTTTTGCTAAAATAGTTGATTAGCGCCGACTTTTTAATCATTTTTTATCGCAGTGTAATTCTCTTCATTAAAAAAAATATTCCAAAAATAAAATATACTTTTCTGAAACTTTATTTGAGGAATATTAGCTGATTTAAAGTATAATTCATCTGATTTGAAGCATTATTTACTTTAACTTATCGAAGAAATACATTTATTAACCCGACAGTAGGTGTTTTGACATATTGACAGCCTGATGACAGATTTAATGTTCTACGGATAATATCTGTAAGACATAATTGAAGAAAATGATGTGAGCGCCTTTTTATGTAATTTTTCTGCACTCAATAATCTTAAAAATTTAGGAAAATTCGTCTGCATTCTAATATTTTATTGAATTTTAGAAATGCTGACGTTTTTGTGTTTATAAACTAGCCGATTTTTGTAGGTATCGGCGACCATACATATTATCAGAAAATGAGAGCGATAACTATAGTAAATTTAATGAACATTTCTAAAATTCAATAAATATTTTCCTAAATTTTTAAGATTACTGGGTAGTTAAAAACGATATAGAAAAGGCGCTCACGATATATTCTTCAAGTAAATTTTACAGATATGACCACCGTTAAAAAACATTAAACTTCCATTTGTCAGTTAAATTGCCAACACCTTAAATAGCTACCGCGATTTCTGCGATATTTTAAATTTTAATTAAACTTGAAATCAACTAATATTCAAAAACGTATTTTATTTTGGGAAGATTTTTTTTTTAATAAAGAGAATTACATTGGGATTAAAGATATCCAAAAATGACACTAAAATCAGCGATGGTTAGCAATTTCAAAACGAAAACCGCTTCTAATCAATTTAAATTAGTTTTAAAATACAGTAAAACATTTTGCTCATTGGAAATATAAATTTAGTCTATTAACTTGAAATTAACACTAAAATAAAATCTTCAAGAAATATTTTCCATTTTTAAAAAAAATTCATTTTAAACCTTACGTTCCGCAAATCTGTGGAGGTTATTATATATATATATATATATATATATATATATATATATATATATATATATATATATATATATATATACACACACACCCGGGTGGGCTGATAACTTCATAGATCGACTATGAAAGTGATGCTAGAGCTGTGAAATCTTCCTAAATTGATCTGACTGTTCAAAAATCTTTCATAGTGTTGGTCAAAAAAGTCAACAGGAAATATGACGTCATCACTACAATAATGGTCCTCAGCCAAGTGCTTATTAGTGTTGGAGAACAGATGGTTGCATCGGCAGAATATGAAGGGTGATTAACCACTTCAAAGACAGTTACAGCCAGCAGACATTGAAACCAATGACTTGTGTGCTGGAGCATTTTCCTGATGAAACAAGAACCCTTTCGTCAGTTTTCCTGGGCGATTAGTCCTTATAGCTTTTCGTAACTGCCTCAACAAGTATAGTATTCTTTATTAAGAGCGTGGCTTCTTGAAGTTAATCAAATATAATGCCTTTGCATCACCAAAAAAAAAAAAAAAAAAAAAAAAAAAAAACACTGAAGGTATCACCTTCTCTGCAGATGAAATGAACTTGACCTTTGGAGCATGTGAGGAGGAAGGTTTCAACTGCATGGATCGTCTCAGACTCAAAATGATCAACCCAATACTCCCCTGGGTTTGGAAACCAGCTGGATCTGCCTCAAACAATATCAGATTTTTCCATGGTGTGGTCAAGCTGGTGCGCTTTTGATCAGATGCCGGAAGACGTGATATCCACCGAATACAAACCTTCGTCATGTCAAGTTCATTGTGCAGAATATTCTTAAATTTCACGGGATAAGTTAGTAGCATTAGCCATTTCATTTATAGTCAATCGCCTGTCATTCATCATCATTTGGTGAACACGATTAAGGTTTTCCTCGGTGGTGTCAGTTGCAAAACGTCCAGACTTTGGATCATCTCTAAAACTCCGTTCCCCTCCTAAATTCACCTAACCACTTTTGCACTGTTAATAATGCTAAAGCACCATTTCCCCTAATGGAGTAACTATGTCAGCATGAATTTTGTTGGGGGCTAAATCTTTTTTCTCCAGATACTTAATAACATCACGTTGCCAAATCTTGTCTATTTTCAAGATAAGTTACTACCAGTTGCTTTTGAATCTTTGAACAGATGTCATTGCCAATTCAATAAAACACTCTAAATGTGTGTCCTAGTTCCTTTCTCCGCTTGATGATTTTGTGATTAACACGTATCAACTCTGAGTCCACATGAAACTTCTATTTTCGGGTAACAGTAAAATAAGTACATATCTCTCTCTCTCATATATATATATATATATATATATATATGTGTGTGTGTGTGTGTGTGTGTGTTTGTGTCTTATATTTGCTCTGTATTTTGTGCAGGTTATATACCTACATAGAACACTTTGGCAATAGGGTCTGTGAACTCCGATATACAAGACTAAACAATCTTAAAATTATATATAAAACCAGTCGATAAAAGTAAATATGCCAGATTCATTATTTACTACAAAACATGCAAAACAAGAAACCTAGTTATTATATTCCAAACTTCCACCTCTTCTCTTTACAAGACTGATACCAATGTTGTGTACGAGTATACTCGACCTCTCTGAGAAGGTTTCTCTGCAAATAAAAAAGAATTTAAAAAATATTCTTACATAGAATACACTACAACCACAGTATCACGGAGACTAACCTGCCATCTATCGGACTAGCGTACCATTAAATAACACATCAGTAAGCAGCATAAGGCTCATAGTAACAGACAAGTACTCCTAAACAATACCATAATACGAGGAAAATCAAATGGTAAAAAACAGACTTCTGATCCTCGAAGCAATACTCCTACAACCAAAACAACCACCTATAATTAAAAACAATTTAAGAACCTACATCCACAAATGCATATATAAAATCCGTGTACAGGGTCTCTTCAGGACGATGATCATGGCTCTCTACAACAGCCTATACTTGATAGCTTTTAGCAATGTTTATCTTTACTATCCCTTCAACTTCCCATTCTGCCATCGATTTACATAACCTACTCAGGTGGCTCGTTGCCTCCCTGAGTCCCTTTTATCTTTTTTTCCTCTAAATGTCAGGTTTTCAAACCCTCCTTCCTCATTATATATGTCCCCAAAAATTCAGTTATCTTTCTTATTCCAAGTATAAATTTATTGGTTTCCATTTTCTTTCATACCTTCTCGTTTACGCGCACAGTTCATAGTATTCTCAGCATCCTTCTGTAGAAGGACATTTCTGTTACCTCAAATCCCCTGTTCATCTGTGAAAAAGTTTTCCAGAATTTACTGGAAGACAAGATACTGCATATCAGTTCAGCATTCTTTTGTTTCTAACGAAATTTTCCGTCCGTAAACGTAAATAAACGCATTATAGCACAGAACAAATGCGCTTAAACCTTTACAATATTCCCGCTCATGAACCTTAGTATAAAGCTCAGTGGAGTTACATTCATGATAAAGAGATTCCTTTTTACTTGTATGAGTTTCCTTATGTCGCCATTTGAAGATTATTTGAATCTTTCCCAGGGTTCAAAAAAAAAAAAAAAAAATCAATAATATTCCAATTGTTGTTTAACTTTTCTTTTAATTTAATGTTTATGCTTTCCTTTCAAAGGAAAGATATCGCTGAATATCTCAAACCGTGAATTTTTCTATAGTATTTTTCGGTATTGCGATCAGTACGTTAAGCACGGTTCGGCAGTAGCAACCAAAATGTTTATATGAAAATAACGAACAAATAAACTTTTTTGATCAAAATAATCAGCCCCTGTATATCTTCACAAAAAAAAAAAAAAAAAAAAAAAACATTTTTTGGAAACGATGAATAAGTGTGCGTGTGTATGTTTGTGCTCTTAAGGGCTTCACGGTTGTGGCAAAATTACATGCTGGGCAGCAGCTGTTCAGGGAACAGAAAAATGAGAAAGAATGATTTTTGGAAGCCTGCTGCTTTTTACACTAATACATATATACAAGCGTCTACACGTCTAAGGGAGAATCCACTTCCACCACAAATTCTCCTGTCACATTTTTTTTAAATTGTGGTCAAGTTTCTTACAACTAAATAAGCTAATATATATATATATATCAATAAAATTATAAATCTCAGATTAAATAGACTTCTAATTACAGAACACATACCTTATTTGCAACTTTCTAATAGCAAAAACAATTTCTGGATATAACTTTACTCCTTCCCTTGCCAAAGTCCAAAAGGTATATGCTGATGATTTTTTACCTTATGCTTGTAGGCCTATCAATACTTCCATAACGAGTAGCAAGCTTACTCCTACTACTTTCAAATCCATCTTGTTATAAATTTTAAAATACTCAACATTTGATTCAAGGCAACATCAACCGCCAAGATATATCAGTAACTGTATAGTATTAAAAAAAGTTTTCGCATTTAGGTTTTGAAATATAAGCGTTATTTATGTAGCCACAAACAATCCAAAGAAAATTACGGACCAAATTCCAATATACCAATTTTGTACTATTTCTGTCGGTTATTTTTCCGACATTCATTTAGCTGACTTTCGTGACGAGTCTTGACACACAGCAATACATCTTAGCACTTAAAAAAATGTGCCTTTTACCGATCATTATACCTGCGATTGTCACATCATTGTTTTCTGAGACTTGTCCGAAACTTCAGGCAGCGGCGAAGTCACTTTGGGCAAGGCAGAGACGTAATGAAAGTTCGACCAATTTCTTTGTAAGAAGCTGCTGGAGATTTTAGAGTTTCAAGACTTTTATTTGGCTTTATGCCACATCTCTGTTCGTGTGGGCGATAACTACAGTCTGATAAATGGTATGATCCAATTTCTGGAGAAAAAGGATTGATGTTGTAGAATCTAGTTAGATGTGCTGGCTCTTTTGATGCACTTCTAAGTGGAACAGTCTCAGAATCTACATTTTCCATCACCTCGCGTTCTCACAGACAATCTGCAATGTTTATACCTGTAGGAGCGATTCAACAAATCACTGTTTTCGTTCTAAGACAGTCAACCAACACTAAAAGCCACAAGAAGTGAATGTTACTAAACTACTTGTTCACACGATGATTAAAATATTTTCATATAAAGTCATCACTAAATTGTTACTCGCTTGGCGTTCCATTAATTTTGCAAAATTATATATATATCTAGTATTAAATGAGATTCGTATGTTTATTTTCTCTCTCATCTGTCGCTTTGACCGCTAAGCAACACTACTCAACCTCATATATATATATATATATATATATATATATATATATATATATAACAACATGGTATAATCGTTCATCTCACAAAATGTTTAATATCTAAAAACCACCAAATAGAGTTTCCTTTTACTCTTAGCCATCTTGACACCATTTGTTGCAAGAATCACCGAAAAACCCTTTGAGTTATTCAATTAGAAGAGAAGAGGTTAAAGTCATTTTGTTTCAGTCCTACCAACTGCGCAATGGCCTTCAGTAATGGTACCAACATTCATATTCTGGCTTCCATCTTAAAAAAATTAATTCAAGAGCCATGAAGAGAACGGTGAATAAGAGGAAGCAGTAGAGAGAAAAACTGGATCAGGTCACAACAACAAGAGGGATCATCATTTCATTCTTATTGTTCAAAGTAGAGACCAATAGAGTTATAAAAACCTCGGAGAATTCCAATAAGATCTCTAAACAATTCTAAGATACAACGGTTCAAAGCTTAATCTAACAATTGGACAATTTTGCTGTTACACAGAGTGTGTGTAACAATTTTCACTTATTAAATGGACAAAAAAAAACAAAAAACAAAAAAAAACGTATGAACCCGAAATTATATGAAGTGGGTTAATAACTACTAGCCCTTCCCTTGAAAGGGCACGTTTTTGCGCCTAGAATTTTCGGACAAATCAATTAATTCAATGACTGAACAAACTCCTTGCCAATTCCACGACTAGGAAATATTAAAAGGAAATTCTCCTATTGCAGGGTTAAATATTTAAGCTTAACCGAACAGTCTGGACTATGAATAATAAACATTATTTAATGAACTAGAAACGTTACTTGCAACCAAACAGCGTTTCTGATACATCTTTCCCCACGATTAAAATGAAACGGTTCATTATTTATCTTAGAGAAATGACAGAAATGTGTAATTTCTCATTAAAGTTAGGCTAGTCGGAAGTAAACAAGAGAGAGAGGGATTTTACTGACTGTTGCTGCTGTAAACGAATAATCTGTGGACAGGGGACAGGCAAGCTGATACAAAGCGTGACATGCGTGCTAAGTAAATAACTGAGGAACAAATAGAATTACACGTTTGGATGGAAGTAACGTTGGCGACAAGCAAGCAATAACATCGCTATATACATCTCAAAACAATTCTCCTAGGGTCTGTAATTTACTCGAACGATTAGCGATAATCCGGCACCTAATATTTTTGGACGTTTTATTTTCATTAGCGTGATACTTAAAGCAATTTTAAAAGGTTTAATAGATCTCTCGAATATATCTATTCTGTACGCTTCCACGGGAAGGTAAGTATTCAGCCGCACGTCCCATCGTAACAAAATGTGACAAGGTCGGCGTTTAAAATGAGATTGCGTTCAAAAATTGCTCATCAAATTCCTTCGACACCTCCCTTTTCAGAGCTTGAGTTAATGTTCATTTCAAACTACCCCGGCTGGTGCAAGAGAAATAGGTATTTCTCTGCATGTCTACGTCGTAACAGGACGTGACAAGGAGATTAACTGTGGGATTCCGGAAAGCCATTCTAAAATTGCTCAAGCCTCCTCAGCGTTTACCCCTTCGGAGACTCCTATTAATGGCTCCACTCCCCTACCAAAGAACAGATATTGCCTGGTGACTGGGTTTAATGTTAGTTTCAAACATTCCTGGGATGTGCTAGGTACGGATGAGCTATGTAGAAAAGTATTATTGTTGATTCAATTAACCAACAACTAATAAAAATAAATAAAAACAACCAACCCGGCCAAGCAAAGTCAAATTCAAGGAACAAAAAATGATCTATTATATGAGATTTGTATCTGGAACGTGATGGGATCTTGCAGTCCTCTTGTGAATAAGGCAATAATATAGATAATGCTGTAGAATGAGGAAGACAAAAAACGACAAGACAAAAAACGACAAGACAAAAAACGACAAGACAAAAAACGACAAGACAAAAAACGACAAGACAAAAAACGACAAGACAAAAAACGACAAGACAAAAAACGACAAGACAAAAAACGACAAGACAAAAAACGACAAGACAAAAAACGACAAGACAAAAAACGACAAGAGACAAGACAAAAAACGACAAGAGACAAGACAAAAAACGACAAGAGACAAGACAAAAAACGACAAGAGACAAGACAAAAAACGACAAGAGACAAAGAAAACTAAGCAAATCGATGTATAAAATATAGAATCGTCTATTATACATGATGTTGTGGAGCTTGATAGGAGTTTATCAGATCACTATATTTGTCAGCATTTTTTGTGTTTGACGATCTTATCGGACATTACTTAAAATTAAGTCAGTTTCGATCTTCGGATGAGGTAGCGAAAAAGAAAAAAAGTTGGATTCGTCTCAGAGAGAATCTCACCTTTTCACTAAGAAGCTGTAAAATCAGAGGTACACCTTGATGTTTGCAGCACTAAGAATCGGGCTACTTTACATAGTCTACCATAAAATGAGACCTTGAGTCCAATTACTTCAAGTATGTATCATTTTTATAATGAAACCAATTATGCGAACAACTCTTAATTCTAATAAATTTAAATCTGCATATTTAACATTTTTCTTCTCTTCAGACAACTTTTTTTCCATTTTACACTCTCCAAATTGTACGCTATGTACACATTAGGAAAGCAGTAGAAATGATTAAGCGAAATATTTTAGCAAGAGTAAGAATGAGAAGTCTAAAGCTCTTTAAATGATATTAATGTTATTCCTCTTTGTTTACCAGTGACAATATGAATAGATTTCATTATTTGCTCTGGAAAGCAAGAAAAAAAAGGGTTTAATACCAGTTCTATATATATATATATATATATATATATATATATATATATATATGGATGTTCTTTAAAACGTAATTTTAAGTGAAAACTTCACAGCAGTTATTCTTCGAGTCAGCCTTTATTTTTCATACTTTACATTAATATTTTTCTAACTCGTGATAAAGCCTTCACTTTTCCCGACCATAACTTAAGGACGGTACGAGAAAATTAATCTGAATCGGATTTAGAGGATTAATTTGCCTGGGATTTGGATTATGAATTTATAGAACTTTTTCTTATCGAAAGAGACGGAAAAATGTCCCTTTTGTTGACGCACATTTGTAGGCGTTAAGCGCCGATGCCTCCTTCTACTGTTCTTAGACGTTTATTTTATGAGCGTATCAAGGAAACGTGGAAGGATTTATGTGACTAATTATGAAAAGTTTTCATGCGTATATATTCACTATATATATATATGAGAGAGATTTCTTACCTTAATACTTGTCCGAGAGTAGGAGATTGCTATCATATGCGCACAAAGGTGTGAGAAATACGCAGGTGTCTGAGTGGGCATACATATGCACAAGTGCTTACTTAAAATTTCCACGTTCATCTTTCAAATTTCTTAAAATAAAAAAAAATAAAAAAGAAGAAGAAAAGAGCCAGTTTTGATTAATTGCTTAGTTTACTCTAGTCTTAAGGGTGCGCCTGATAACTGTTCGACATCACTTTTCTTTCACTATCCGTCTATATTTCTGTGATAATTGTAAATAATTACTTCCTTCGGAGTGTTCACAATGGAGAGAGAAAATAAACTAGCATTCCTGAATATATTAATATCTCGATAAAAGGTATATAAAAGGATCGTCCGCTGCCTACAACTTTGAGAAAAAGTCCTAAGTGGCAAGTCAGAGAGATATGACCAAGAAATGGTCAGTATAAGCAGTACCCTACAACATAACTACCCTGGGTACATGATAGAAAAATATATAGGTTATCTCTCTTAGATGTAAGATTTGGTGCGAAATGGGATTTGAACCCCAGTGGAATACGTAGCGGACCAGACGTGCGTTTCGCCTACTCCAAAGAATGACGCCGAATCCAACACGCAGCTAATGACGCCGAATCCAACACGCAGCTAATGACGCCGAATCCAACACGCAGCTAATGACGCCGAATCCAACACGCAGCTAATGACGCCGAATCCAACACGCAGCTAATGACGCCGAATCCAACACGCAGCTAATGACGCCGAATCCAACACGCAGCTAATGACGCCGAATCCAACACGCAGCTAATGACGCCGAATCCAACACGCAGCTAATGACGCCGAATCCAACACGCAGCTAATGACGCCGAATCCAACACGCAGCTAATGACGCCGAATCCAACACGCAGCTAATGACGCCGAATCCAACACGCAGCTAATGACGCCGAATCCAACACGCAGCTAATGACGCCGAATCCAACACGCAGCTAATGACGCCGAATCCAACACGCAGCTAATGACGCCGAATCCAACACATGTTTCAGATGACTCCATACTAGAGACCCCAAATAGAATATGGAGCGATGAGATGAGTTTCCAGACCTCTACAACAGGAATGCAGACCTGAATAATGCGAGGACATGCAGAAAATAAAGCAGAATATGAAACATCAGATTCAGATATATTATTGGATTTCGTCCCCTAAGTTTTGATAATATAACCGCTAAAGGAAATATGCTTTTAACAATTTTCATCTGTTTGTTCTCTTTCATGTTATGTAATGTGTTACGTGTATAAACAGTATTTTACAATTTTCAATTGTCTCTTTGTTCATCGAGCCACGACCCGGTATGGAAGGTCGTTAATATTCCCACAAAGATGATAACAACCCCCGGAAAACAGCCTCGGTCTGTCTACCCTATGTGAATGGATCCTCGAAAAAGATACAAAAGATCTATTGTCCATATAACATCAGGACAGCCTCCAGGAGTGGTTCAACACTACGTAGACATCTCTTCTGAGCAAGACTATCCATAGAGTACAACTGTGTGTACACAATACCGTGCGGCTGTGACGATGAATATAACGTAGAAACAGACCGCCTCCTTAAGATAATATTCCAGGAACACCGTAAGAGGGAAAATAGAAAAATCAGGCATTGCGAAAGGAAGGGAAAAGGGAGATCAAGTTGAAACAATAGACAGAGAAAAAAATACGAAAACATAAGGAATCAGTGCATATGCTAAGGCGACCAAGCATAGAAATGAATACAATATTGGAACCTGTAATACAGAGAGCTGAAGAAAGAAAAAAAAATTTAATACGAGCTCTGGTAAAAAATAAATAAATAAATGGTTACCGAGATATTAGGTTTATAATTCTCAACCTTTCACTGATGTCACCGTGGATAAAAGCGTTGACCAAGTAATCCAAAAAAGGACTTGACTCAAAGATTTGCGAGTTCAATACGTGGCAGAGGCAACAAAAACTTGAAGCTGAGTTACTAAATCTAATTAACTGAAACCGAGAGATCCACTCCCCGTGAACTAGAAGTGTTCGGTTAGAAATTCCAACGTATATATGACAATAAAGATGAGGACAACAGTCCGAACAATGTAAATAATCATTTTTTCGACAGTTGCTTAATATTATAAAATTTTCTTTTATCATAATACTATACAATATTAAAAAAAAATTAAGAACAGAATGAATAAAAATATTATATTAAAATAACTTTTCCACCATCCTTCATGTGTGTGTGATATATATATATATATATATATATATATTGTTTATGTAACGTTTATCGGCACGGAAACTGGAATTTGCGAACAAATTCAAAGTTCAAATTACAGCCTCACCTTCCCTTTTTACACTAATGCTCTTCTGGAAGAGTGCTTCAGTCCATCTCTCCTTCCTCTAGTTATGGGTCAACAGCAGAGAAGACTGTTCTCGACCCGTGGGTGGCATCAAGTCTACGAGAGAAAACTGAATTCAAAACAAGAGAAAGTAACAAGAGACCAGCCCATCCCCGCTTTCATTTTCTTAAAAAAAAAAAAAAAAAAAAAAAAAAAAAAAAGAAAAGTATGTCAAATCCTAAGTTATAAAGCGTTGCATGGAGAGCGATTAGAATAAAAAATATAAAACTTAACTGAGGAAGGCGCTTTTGCTAAGTTTTCAAGTAATAATCTTCGTCAATTACAGATATTTTTTTCATTATCGTGAACGTTATTTTTCAGTAGGTACACACATTCTAGTTTGTTTTATTTTTTTTTTCCTTAAACAATGAAGACTGCTGATGCAAAAGAGGATACAGGTTCAATTTCTGTCACAGGAGCAAACGGTTTCTATATGAAATGTCTTTACCAATTTGGCTACGGAGACCGCACTGATAGAGCAAGGTTTTTAAGGAATGCGCAATTTTCTTTGTTCAGGCTTGCTTAAGTTTCTTACCCGAAACGAAAACAGTAATTTTTAAACATTATTTCTTTATATATTATAAACTACATGCATGCATAAATACGTACGTACGCGTGTGTTATAATACAATATAAATATAATATTTATATATATATATATATATATATATATATATATATATATATATATATATATATATATATATAAGAGAGAGAGAGAGAGAGAACAACCGTGTGATCTCGTAGGTGTTAAGTGAAGGTTTTCAGTCACATATATTCATAGGCACAGACAGATTTAAGTTTTATGCGCACATTCAAAAGTTAGTAGTCATTCATATTTTGGGGCGTTATACTAATAACTAAATATCTGGTGTTTGTTACATTTTGTAGTTCATCAGCAAAGCGTTTACCCAGCTTGGGTTATTAGAATCAAGTCACCTTGGTGCCTGATAAAGTGGGGGAGACAAAGATGGCGAACGAGGAGAGCGAGGGGGTGGTAGGCAAAGACAGCGAGGGGGTGGTAGGCAAAGACAGCGAGGGGGTGGTAGGCAAAGACAGCGAGGGGGTGGTAGGCAAAGACAGCGACAAAGGCAGCGGGTGGAGAATGTGGGAGAAAGACAGCAAGGGGGAGAAAAAGGGGGAGAGAGTGAACAATGTCATGCGGTAAAATAACTTCTATGTCATGCGGTAAAATAACTTCTATGTCATGCGGTAAAATAACTTCTATGTCATGCGGTAAAATAACTTCTATGTCATGCGGTAAAATAACTTCTATGTCATGCGGTAAAATAACTTCTATGTCATGCGGTAAAATAACTTCTATGTCATGCGGTAAAATAACTTCTATGTCATGCGGTAAAATAACTTCTATGTCATGCGGTAAAATAACTTCTATGTCATGCGGTAAAATAACTTCTATGTCATGCGGTAAAATAACTTCTATGTCATGCGGTAAAATAACTTCTATGTCATGCGGTAAAATAACTTCTATGTCATGCGGTAAAATAACTTCTATGTCATGCGGTAAAATAACTTCTATGTCATGCGGTAAAATAACTTCTATGTCATGCGGTAAAATAACTTCTATGTCATGCGGTAAAATAACTTCTATGTCATGCGGTAAAATAACTTCTATGTCATGCGGTAAAATAACTTCTATGTCATGCGGTAAAATAACTTCTATGTCATAAAAACGATATTTCTCTGGTTGCTAACAGTTTTGTATTTTGTAAAAATTAATATCAGTTATAGAAATATTACGACTATAACGCCAGGTAGTTAAAGTTTCACCAAGTTTCAGTAATTAAAATAGAGTTAAATTTTTATATTCCAAATATAAAAGCAATAACGAACTAATGTCACCATCTTTGTTCTAACAAAAGCTGAACTGTCCATATAATGCATGTCGATGGATGTGACCTTCAAAGTATTTCGACTAAAACCTAGGTTTTTCTTATTCCGTTGTCCATGTCTAGGGATATCTAGACATTTACTTATTTAGTACCACTCGGTTATTGTTCAACCCTGTTTCCACCGAGTCAAAGTATGTACGACCCAAAGATTGAACTCACAATTACTATATCAGTAAATTCGCAAACTAAGTTTTGAATCCAGCAAGCTATTGTCCCGAAACCTATAACTTTGAGCCTTAAACTTACTCTTATTTCCTGCTGCTGTCGTCATGCTTGACTGTATTCACTGCCGATTCTTTTTTCTGCTGCTGAAGCCTTGCTGTCAGTTCGAAATTTCCTAAGGACTACCTGGGTCGTCTGACACCCGAAGAAGGTACAAGAGCACAGAAATTCAGACAGAAGTTACAAATCCTATCCCAAAAAAGCTGGGTTTCGGTGTAGATGTTGCAGATTGTTCTGGACACATCCACGAATTGTAAATATTTTAGAGTTGCAATTAATCCCCTGTTCATCTCCATTGACAAAATGTTTAGGAAGGTTTTCCTCCCTATCTGGCAAGAAATTAAATAAAACAGACAACGAAAACTTTCAAGTTATCGCCAGCATTTTTGTGGGTACAGCTGCTAGAATTCGCGTTTCTTCTCTTGTTCTCGGATGAGAAAGGCTATAAATTAAAGTGCGCGTGACCCCTGGTGATTGCAAATAAGACAACACCTTTATATTGCCATATTCCATTAAAGAAACGTCAGTTTATTAATTCTAACAACATTGATTTCGAAAACTAAGCGACGTTGCCACGATCCACGTGTTTGGCGCTTAAATTGAACTAAACTTATTTCATTTGCCCTCCTCTTGTGAAACAAATATAGGAACAATTTTTTTAATTATAAAAGTTAACAAAATAGCATGTATATGAAAAATGAACTGAATTTGAGTCCAGGATAAAAAGCCCACACTGATCGGAACCGTAAAAGGTTTCGTTCAAAGTCAAAAGACTATCAATTTAGGTCAATTAGATAATTGTCCACAAGTTCCATATTTCGTTTTCTTCAAGAAAATGAACTTTACTTACCGTTTGTAAGAAAAGAGACAAAAGAAAGAAAAGAGACAAAAGAAAGAAAAGAGACAAAAGAAAGAAAAGAGACAAAAGAAAAAAGAAAAAAGAGAAAAGAGAAAAAAAAAAAAGAAAAAAAAAAAAGAAAAAAAGAAAAGAAAAAAAGAAAAGAAAAAAAGAAAAGAAAAAAAGAAAAGAAAAAAAGAAAAGAAAAAAGAAAAGAAAAGAAAAAAGAAAAGAAAAAAGAAAAGAAAAAAAGAAAAGAAAAAAAGAAAAGAAAAAAGAAAAGAAAAAAGAAAAGAAAAAAGAAAAGAAAAAAGAAAAGAAAAAAGAAAAGAAAAAAGAAAAGAAAAAAGAAAAGAAAAAAGAAAAGAAAAAAGAAAAGAAAAAAAGAAAAGAAAAAAAGAAAAAAGAAAAGAAAAAAGAAAAAAGAAAAGAAAAAAAAAAGAAAAGAAAAAAAGAAAAAAGAAAAGAAAAAAAGAAAAAAGAAAAGAAAAAAAAAAGAAAAAAGAAAAGAAAAAAGAAAAGAAAAAAGAAAAGAAAAAAAGAAAAAAGAAAAGAAAAAAAGAAAAAAGAAAAGAAAAGAAGAAAAAAGAAAAGAAAAAAAGAAGAAAAAAAGAAAAGAAAAAAGAAAAAAGAAAAGAAAAGAAAAAATAAATCACTTATTGTACGACTGAATATCTTGTAATAAATAAAGACATGGACAAACAATTTAGATTTAAAATTTTATCCTCTTGCTGTCACCGAAGAGACGGATACCGAACTATGCTTCGTGAACAAATGAAATTACAAAGAAATTAATCTAGTGACCAAAAACTAGTTAATCGGAAAAAAAAAAAAATTTTCATGTCAGTTAACACGCCCTCTGAAACTGATAGCTGAGCTTTAGTCTTTAGTTTTCTTGGCCATGGAGACCAAATACAATGCTTGACATTCATCGTGTTGGACAAATGCCTGGGATAATTATAAACAGGGTTTTTTTTTTTTTTTTTTTTTGTATGACTAATTCACAAGTTGCTCTCCGCCATCGGTGTCAATCTGCATTTAGCTGTGAAAATCCAAGTTATAGTTCATTCATATCTTTTTCAAATCAATCTTCTTTTATATGCAAAATCCTGAAGAACGTGGACGATTGTAGCTCTCCATTTGTTTCTCTAAGTAACATTTTCTCCCCCCCCCCCATTACCATCTCTTCTTGTCCTTGTTTTGTTATCCATTTACACACTCATTAAATAGGCTACCCGTATTCCCCCCCCTCCAAGGTCTTTTGGGGCTTTCAATATATTCTGCGAGGTTACTCTCTTACCTCATCATGTTCCTTAAATATTTCAGTCGTCTCTTTGTATTTTGCCTTGGAACTTGGTTCATGGTATTTATAGAATTCCACGGTAGAGCTTCGTTTTTTTTCTTGTTTAAAGTTGTTTTTATTTCATCTACGGAAATGATGTCCAGCATTTAACTGCCACAAAGATTTAATCATTATGCTATAGTTCTTTTCTTTGTCTCTCACAAAAATTATTATTTGAATACTTTTCAGTGAATATTACAGGATTTCTTTAATCAATTCACCCCCAAGCAAGGCGATAATGCCATTAAAACGCAAAGGGTTACTGGGAGTGAAAGTAAGAAGGCTTTAGAAGAAACCGGAAACGAGGGATAAACTTCTACTCCTGTTCAAAAGGACCGAGGTGTTAAGCGAGCGAAAGGACACGTATGCTCAATTTTCGTTACGCTTTAGACAAGGATAGCTAATTAATAATGAAAAGAATCTTTGATATGACGCATATAGTAAATCTTTTTGAACGAAACACGTCGTCCGTGTGCGTGTGTGTATAAGGGGCTCCCTTAATGTTTAGTAGGTTTTTAAAATTTATAAGTCACGCTTTCCCTGCATAAACAAAATTCTCCCGCGTCTTGTATGTCGAATGCCATAAATGTCAGTCATGATGAAACGGTTTTTGTTTAACGTCCTATATTACATACGCTCATGCAATGTGTGACAGACAGAAAATCTAATCCTTTTTTTTTTTTTTTTTAAGGGTCATTATGGGTTTAACTTAGTGCAACTCATATCGGTTTTGTTATTTACTAAGCTGAGCTTGATGTCTGAATTTCTGAAATTAGGAGTTATTTACATGTAGAATATCCTCATCTTTGTTTTTTTTTTATCACTTCGTCAGCTTAGTTTAGTCAAAGTTCGTGTATCTAAGCACCATAATTTAATTTCAAATGATCTCTCAACCCAAGTAAAATACAGTAAACCATTTTTTTCGTTAATTATTTTCTTTATTTAAATTACAGACTACGTTCTTAGTCACATTCAATTCATACAGTTAAATCTTCGGCGTCTAGCATGGCGTGATTGTTAGGACTTCGTCTCGCAGGCCAATTAACAAATGCATTGAATTTTCTTCACGGTTTCTTCTCCTTACCCCCTCTTCACTTTCACGCTACCCACTTTTCTGCTTCTTTCCTTCACTTTTTCTGATTCAACTTTTTCTTGCAAAAATATTTATTTGAATAATACGTAATGTAAACGTGACATTAATAGCAACGATTTTAAAGAGCTTTTACATTCTTTGGCCAACATATGACGCAGAAATATTGCATCTTATCGCAATTTTCTGTTTCAGTCAACTAAGTGATACAGTCCAACTCGGACAAAGTTTCACTCAGTTTTCTATTCTTTTTATTCTTAGAAGGAAAAAAAAAAAAAAAAAAAAAAAAAAAAAAAAAAAAGACTACAGCCTCCTTTTACTTAAAAACAAAAATTATTTATTTCTACTGATATTTTGGCGATATATTTAGACTAGAATTTCTTTCTGGTTGATTGGCTGCATGCGATATTTGTCATCAATCTCGCGCATCGATTTTTTTGAACATCTTCTTACAAGCACACGTTATTTAACGACAGTTTAAAAATGCTTCGCATACGAAGACTTATAAAATTCTCTTAACCGTTAAATCTTGACTTTTTTTCTGCCATCCAACTCTGGTTTCCGGGGTTGGATCGGAGTCCAGCTGGAATCTTTTCCAACTGTGCTGGTCAAACTCTCTACCTTCGGGCAGTGAGGATCCCCAGACGATGCTATGTCGAAGGGTAGAGTCTCGTCTCGTGAAACAGCTATCCGACCCAGTTTTATACGCAATTTTTGGCCGAGCCTACGGGCTCAGATCCCCACACTTTAAAACTCGGCCTTTTACCACATCTTACCTTGTGGGGAGGTTGGTAAATATATCCTTTTTTTCTACCATGCGTGATACACACTTAGACGATCATGTATCTTTCGATACATGACTGACGAGGCAGATTTTTTTCCGGCAGTAGGTTACCATTTCCTTCTGCGGTAGACCAGTTGTCATCCAAGTCCGGTCTATCCTGCTATTTACCCATAGCTGAAAGATTCATACCTTTCCCAAGGGCATTAGCACGTAAGCGAATGTAATGTATTCGGCTGGAATTCGAACTCTGTTCTCCGAATAAACTAACATAATATCGCTCTCAAAACGCATTCCAACATAAGACGTTTTCTTTAGTAAAATTAATAAATGATTTCTACCGGCGATAGGACACCGATACAGATTATGAAAAAAAGAGCGGCAAAAATGATTAGTCAATCAGATAAAAGCCGGAAGCTGCAACGGAACTTTAAAAGAACGGGAATGAAAGAAACGCCTTCATTGATATTTCAAGAAACAGACAAAAGAAATTACTGTCTAGATGCGGTTGCGCAGAAAATACTCAAGTTTAACCAGAACCCCTATTAAAAGCAAATCCAAAATAATTATGTTAGAAAAATATATATTAGATCTATGATCAGTAAAACGTAAGAAAATAAATGTAATCGGCGAATAAGTTAAGGTTTCCATTGTTTATTGAATGTAGCAGAGCAGAGAAATCATGACGGCTGAATAGTAAAGGTTATTCCCTAGGAATTGCGCAAGCGACTGATTTGACGATGCAGACAGGGCTATTAATTCAATTCAAAAGTGAAAACGGGGTGGAGGGGGGTAATTATGCTGGCTGAAATTCTGCCACATCACTTAATTCATGTTGACAAAAAAAAAAAAAAAAAAAAACTGTATTCCATTAAAAACAAAAAGGAAACATCAGATTAAAAATGCTGCCGTTCCAACAGACCGGAAATTAACAAAAAACAAGAATCTATCTTGAAAGAAGTAAAAACATTTTGGAACATTAAAGTTGTTATTGTACCCGACATTAACGGCGAATCTAGAAGAGTGACGACGAGCGTTGGAAAAAAAAAAAAAAAAAAAAAAAGTGGAATTTAGGGAGAAGGGGAAACTACTCATCATTAATATCACCGTGAATAGTGTTGTGTCTAATAGGATTTGTTACTTGATAAAAAGTTAACACGTATTCCTAACATGAAAATTCCAGTTAAACAAATGGACATATGGATGACATTCCACGTCATGTCTTTTCGGAACAAAGGGAGTTATTGTTGTCCCTATCTTCTCTGCAAGTAATATGCGACAGGTTGTACGGAGTTATAAAGAAAGGTACCGTCAACGAGGATTAATCTTATCTGAAATAAGAAAAGTCAAGCCAGCCAGTCAGTCTTTGAAGCTTAACTCTTGATTTGGAATCAGCGTTGTCCGCCCCTAGACTGATTGCCAGCCAAGACTATAATATATCCTTTTTTATAACTAGGGACGAATGGATTCATGCCTTTCTGAACTATGTCAACTGGAATCTGAACTCAGTTCGTAGAGTTCAATTTCTGTACGGAATACAATTTCCTAAGATTCTTATACACTCAGGGTGTCACAAAAGTTTCGAAACCTCATACCAAAGTCATAAAAAAATTTTAAATATTCCAAACTTTTCGAAGCTATTAATTACTATGACAGTGTGTGTGTGTGTGTGTGTGTGTGTGTGTGTGTGTGTGTGTGTATATATATATATATATATATATAACAGAGTCAATTTCGATTTTACAGACACGGTTAACAGACACTAGCTTTTAATTCTTACAGAGTAACCTTGTAGCCGTAAACAAAAAACAAAGCACCGAGATTCATATTACCAGAGTTGAATATCCTAGTTCGTAACGGAAGGAAAGATTAAAACATGAGCGGGAAAATGAAAAAAAAAAAGTACAAATCGTCAGTAATGCTACAAGCAACTAAAATTAAAATGATTTCTCCATTTTACGAGAATGCGTGCCGTAACTGCGTTAATCCAAGTCGCTAAAAAAAAAAAAAAAAAAAAAAAAAAAAAAAAAAAAAGAAATTGATATATACAGTATAACCCGGATATAAGAGAGTTGTCGGGATCGGAGACTAAGTCTCTTATATCCGGGTTTGGTCTATTATGTTTAGGCAAGTATGGCTCTAATTTGAAACCAGATAAAATCTCTTAATTCCGGGTCTCTTATATCCGGGTTACACTGTACTACCATTTGCTGGAAGTATAGACGGGTTCGGATATTAATTCCTGGCAATCATCAGCGATATACGAGACATAATCAGTGGGCGGCGAGTGATACAAATTGGCGTTCTGTCAATTCATCGTTAAGACAGAAGTCTAAACGTTGTCATTAATAACCAACAGTGAAGAATATTAATTACAGAAATCATTGAAATAAGGACGAAAATAAGAGTGACCATAAAAAAATATAACTAAAAAGATTAATTCATTCGAAATGATTCAGTTCCAAAAGTTCATTATAATTTTTTTTTAAATAAACTTTATACTTTTGGTGTGTGTGGGGGGGGGTACAGTTTAATATAGTTTTTATATTAAGTAGACAGCTCTGATCAATCAGCTTCAAGAGATTTTACGGACAGGAGGTCCCTCCAAATAGCGACAAACTAACCCTTTGAAAAAGTACAACTTTATTTGCACAAGCCGACAACGTCTTTTTTTTCTTTTCTTTTTTTATTACACACAAACCGACTGATTTAAACTCGTTTGACCATACATAGGACATCATTTAGACCTCACTTAATTCCCTGCAGCTACGCCCAACAAACAATAGTCAATTATCGACAATCCTGGTGTATGCCTGAAGAGAGATGCCCACGCAATGATTCCAGAAACTAGTTAATTATCAATCAGTTAAGTGCCATACATGATACACGCTTAGACAACCGGGTCTCTTTCTATTCAGAACTGATTGGGCAAAAGATTTTCCCGCAGTAGATTGCCGGGTTTTTTTTCTGCGGTAGACTGGCTGCCAACCAAGGCTATTCAGCCGCTAGCCGTGATAGAAGAGATGGATACATACCTTTCCTGAGGGTATCTGCGCGTAAGTGAATGCAACAAATCCGACGGGAATTCGAACTCGGCTCTCCGATTTCTCATCCCGAGCTGATATCCATCACAACTATACCGTGTCATATAACTGACATTATTCAGAACAAAGGAGCAGCTGCAAGTTATGAAGTAAGAGTATAATTATTTTAACGCCACAGTTTACGGATTTAATTATTAGTTGAGCGTAGTTCAACACATTGATAGACTGAAAATAGTTGAATTCTTCCTAAAAACTTGCATTCACAAAACGTATTCTATAACAGTTGGTAAACTCGGTATAAATCTTACCAATACGAGTGTAGGTAAACACATTATGGCAATCATTCGGATAATATCGGAAAATAATGACAGCTCAATAGCTAGATTTGAGCATTTTTAACAGCTCCGTGTAAACATATGACTGCATTTCATATAAACGCATTTCAAATTCCCGTTTGCATTGGTGTGAACAAAAACTGGAAAAGGCGCTGGTATCCGTTCAACAACTGAACCGGAAGGTGAAATATCGCCACAGCGGAAGATAAAAGAAATAACACCACAAATCTTACTTTCAGTATACGGGGTTATTTATTCAGGGATTCATCTAGCGCCGTCCGGGTGGTTTGTAAGGTGAGTGGGTAGGTAAGTGACAATTTGAACATCTTCGCCTGACAGACTCACGGATCAAATATTCTCTTAGACCAGCGAAAGCACAGACTTCACTTCTACACTTCGATTTTACAAGAAGTCATAAAACATCAGAAGCTTCAGGCCTAGATACAAAAAAAAAAAAAAAAAAAAAAATCTACATTATTTGTGCGTTCTAAGCCAATCCACCCATAATGTAACGGTAAGATAGGCCGTCGTGTACGGAAAAAGGAAAAAAAAAAAAACAGCAAGTGTCCTGATGGATGCTTTTTTTTTTTTTTTTTTGTCGGTCTGAGCTGTTAACTTAAGACCCTAGAATGAGAGGGTGCGTTAGAATCCAACTGAAATCAGTAAAAAGAAAATGTGTGTAGAATATTTACTAAATTATGTAATGTATAGTCATATTCCACGTCAGATAAGATTCACTTGTTTTAATGGAAAATTAGCATAAAATATTACTTCAGTGTCATGCAAACGAAGCTTAAATCCCGTTATTATAGCTACGAACTTTTGAGAATGAATACTAATATTTAGGAATTTATAGAATTTGAAGATTTCGATAATAAAAAAATAAAATAAATTTTAACTTAACTGTTATATTCATAACTATTAGGTTGGTGCAAAAATAATGTCGGTTTTTGACGTAACGTCAAAAACAGACATTTTTGCACCAACCTAATACTTCATATTTTTTTGTAGGAGTAAATTTTACATCTTTTAGATTCTTACATTACAATGTTTAACGATTTTTTTAATGATTATCTTAAAACTTAGGCGAGTACACGTTATACAGAACGAGATAAATTTTAAGGTTATTGCGCTTTTGTTTTTACTCACATGAATGAGCTAAACTGTTACAGAAGTAATATAGAATATTTGAGTAACCTCTAGTTACAAATATTCCAAGTGGTAGAACCAACATTCGAAACCATATTTCCCCACCACTAAAGGCTAGAACAAACGACAAGCGACTGAATCAAAGATATAATCATGTCAGTCATTAAACAAATGCGTAGATAAATGATCAGGGTAGATGAACACTGAAAAACAAAATTATGCCAATGGGTAATTACGCCATCCTATAACAGTTTCGGAATCTCCGGCCATAATAAATACTCATGCTAAACTTAATCCGGTATAGGGTCAAATATAGTGTTAAGTGGATTGTATTGCACCAGTCTCTCGGTCCTGACTTAAGGCAAAAGCGGTATTATCAACCGCCAAGCAAGATCGGTGATATGAATCATCTAATATATTAGGTTGGTGGAAAAATAATGTCGGTTTTTGACGTTAAAAAATACGTCAAAAACCGACATTATTTTTTGCATTATGATATACAAAATATATGAGCGGGTTCAGGCGGATGTACATCAATAAGTCTATAGCTTAATGATCAAAAGTATTTGATTTTTACACAAATACTTATTTTTCATCATTATCTCAGTGTGAACATTGGAATCAACACGGCATGGTGATTGTCGGCTTCAATACAAAGTTCAGCGCAATTGCCACTACTCACTTAGCGGGCTGTGTGTGGGAGGTCACTACGGCATGAAAGGACTTAGGAGAGAAAAAAAGCAACCCTCCCCAGTTAATTTTCTTTAGGGTTATTTACAGTAATCACACATTATATATATATATATATATATATATATATATATATATATATATATATATATACACACACACATACATACACACACAGGTATGATATATTTTGCATCTATTATGAGGGAGGCTGAAGAATTTTCTGATGACGCACTTCCCAAGATCTGGGCAGATAAGAATTCTTGATCGAGCAGTATACTATTCAGCATCCCCTTGTATTAGAGAAGAAAAAAACAGAGACAGATATATAAAACCTTTGGTGTCAAGTACAAAGTTATTCTATCCGAATTGGTAAACATGGAAAGATAAACATCCGATGCTGTGCAAAGGAGAATGTATTGGATGTCAAGTATGTGTGCAGGTGGTAGAATAAATATTTAGGAAAAAAAAAAAAAAATGAAATCGCTTCTTCAACTTAAATTCCTGATTAAAAATTTATTTTATCTCCATTACTTATACGTACAACGAAATTGAAACTGAACAGACGTATCGACTAAAATACTGGAACCGTTTAAACGTGACATTCAGCCTCCTGTGTTGTTTTTTGTTTTTTTCTGGTTTAACTATTAACTCAACAACTCGGATATAGTATTGCATATTTTCCAAGAACTTTTATACTCGTAACAAATATTTTAAAACTAGCAAGTTATGTTACTAGCGAGATCATATGCAAGGTTTTTAAACAAAAAATAAAAATATTTATTCATTATCGTAACAGCAAACTCTTGTGTTAGGGAAAAATTATATATATATATATATATATATATATATATATATATATATATATATATATATATATATATATATATATATATATATATATATATATATATATATATATATATATATAGTAAGTAAATTGGGCACCTCGGCGTGGTGTAATGATTAGCAAGCTTGTCTCGCTAGATCTGTTACGACTGAAAAGCGAGTTCGATACTTACTAGGTGCTTCATACTTTCTGCCTTGTGCCACATCTAAGCTCCGCTTAGAAAATAACCATATATATATATATATATATATATATATATATAAAATCAGTAAATCCGAAAGTATTTTTCTTACCCTCTATCCACTAAAGTTACTTCTACCCTACCAGTACCCCATTTAGTTTTAATTAAATTCTAATCTAAATATTTGAGGGCATCGGAAATTTATGAATAAGCAATGTATTTTGCAATCTGTTAGTTAAAATCTGTTTTAATAAATTTCGGCAATTAATCTGTATGCTCTTGCTTTTACCGTTACGCTATGGGTTGATTGGCTTAGAACACCCAAATAAACAAAAGATCTTTTCTGTTAATTCAACCCAAATAATGTGAAGTTACTTATCACAAATATTAATTCACCCAAAGAAATAAGAAATCTTAAATTAAACCAAAATTTGTTTAGCCTGTCTCGCAACAACTCCAACCCTTAAAAAGGAAAAATTACCAAAAATCAGGTAGTTATTCACATTTCATAGGGTACCTTCACGAGAGAGAGAGAGAGAGAATAGCATGATGAAAGACGCCAAACTTGACGAAAACAAAATTTTATCGTCTAAATGTTTGTTATTATTAAGAGGAAAGATCAAAATATTTTGGGGGTATTTTTTTACATTTTTTAATCGTTCCTAGCATGTCTGAAGTTTTCGTTAAAAATCTTTTTTTTTTTTTGGAGTCAGCAAAATTGACAGATGGCAACCATTTTTTTTCATTTTATAAAAAAAATGAAAATCAGTTTGAAATTTTTAAAAATCTATTTTTTTTTTCAAAACTTATTTTAAGAAAATTAGAAATTATGTCTATTTAAAATATTTTGAACCAAGCTTAACTTTCGCGTTACTTGACAGGTGATGGATGACATTGACGGATTCCGTGAGGATAATTTGTTCTACGGAAGGAGAAAAGTGAAATTATTTACATACGGTATCTAATTAATTTATAGGTACCTTTCTAATTAAATTTTATCAGAAGTGTACATAAAATACTATAATTTTATGTACATTTACTACATTTTACTGTTATTTGTATTTCCATTCATTTTATTATTAATTTTGATATTTCATTTATGGAAAAAATGCCATAAATGAGATTAATATAAAAATAAGATCATATAAATTTCATAAGATGATACTGATACTTGTAGGTACCCTTCTCAGTTGAAATTGAAAAATCAAATTAACTTCCCCATACGTGTTTCGCAAAAGTAAAGGCCTTAACAGCGGAGAACAAGGCTTAACTCAAATAACGCAACTTAATTGTATTCTGGTTGGTCTTCCGTACTTTATAATTACAAAAAAAAGTGCTAAAAATTGTATATGTTATTTTACTAGTTCCCGTGATACAAAGAGAAGCAAGGATTTTTAAATGAAATTCAGATTGTTCTAAAAAGGAAAATTTTTAAAAAAATAATTAAAATAAACTTCGATCTTTCCTCTTAATAATAACAAACATTTAGACGATAAGATTTTGTTTTCGTCAAGTTTGGCGTCTTTTTAGCGATCTCGTGGAGGTACCTACATTTCATACGTGCGGATGATATTCGAGGTACTAACAATGAATTTTTACAATTTAAAATAAAATTTAAAAAAATTCTTTTTTGGCTCGTTTATCGAGGTAAATGCTAACGTAGACCCTCACACATAGAAATAGCGCACCCGAGTCACCCACATGTTGGGAGATCACAAATGTCAATCCAGACAGAGTGCAATGGAAGGGTCCCGCTCTGAGAGAATTTGGTGTGATTTTAGTAAATATAATTTTTATTTGGGTGCTGGTGAATTAACAGAAACGATCCATAAACAATATCAGGAAAATATTGTAAGTTATTAGGTTGGCGCAAAAATAATGTCGTTTTCTCAAAGTGACATATGTGAGAAAACGACATTTTTGCACCAACCTAATATCAAGAATTAATTCAAACCTTCAGGAGAGAACAGAGCTATTACATGCATATTTTACTATTAATGACTTTACTATAATAAGACAATTTTAAGTTATTATGACTGTATACATTACAAATCATTTCAAATGGTCAGTATTTAATTCAGTCGTTACTAACCTGTGAGTTCTCTGCGTCAGTTTAAACCGACACCTTTTTTCAATATATTGTGAGTAATTTATATGAAGTTGGTTGGATTTTTTTTTTCTGGTGAAGACTTGGAAATTTTCCAACATATTTCAATGAAATTTTCACTTTCCAAAATCTGCATAAATAATACTTCAAACAGTAAAAGAAGCGTCATTTTAAACAAACCTTTTAATAGATGGGTTCGCCTATCGTCTGGTTCATCCTCCTTCCTGGTCTTTTGAACAGGAGGAGACATTTATCCATTTGTCTTCGTTTGACTGAATTTCCGGTTCCTTCTAAAGTTTACTTTAACTAACGACTTCGCCTGAACTGTAATTTTATTTACTATTTATTTTTCTTCCCTCAATCAAAGTAGATAGACGAATCTATCGACCAGTTCACGCACCTCCCCGGTCTTTTGAACATCAGTAGACTTGTATCCCTTGTTTCTTGTTTAGAATTAAATTTCTGCTTCCATTTGATTTTTTTTTTCTCTTTCACTCCCCTTGCATCTTAGTGATAATATTGCCTTGATTGGGGTAAATTAAAGAAAAAAAATAATCACACCAGTGTGACACACCATATAAGAATAGGATTAATATATTGCAACGGCAACCTATACAGGAGTCCAAGTATTGAAAACAATTTACAATATTCTACTAGTACGCCGTTCCGGAAGTTTCACCATTCTTGCCTGGACCTGTTTTCATGGAGTCTTCCTTAGAAATAGCGCTGTTTTAAAATATCAATTCATTTGGGTCCGATTATTTTTTTTAATTAGTCAAGTCATTAAAATAATAAAAAAATTGTTTATTATATTCGTTCATACCACATGATTATTGCAAAAAAAAAAAAAAAAAAAAAAAAAAAGAAAGAAAGAAGCGAACTTGGATCCTTTTTCTTATCGTTTAAATTCTTTTCGTAACGGGCTTTTATTGTGGTAATATACTTCCCCAATTCAGCTTTGCTTTGTCTGGTACCAGACCCCAGTAATGGGACATCCAATGAGAATCGCATTCAAACTATCAATTGTCTTCGAGATCAGCTTGCCAATGATATAGCTCTCCCGTAGGCGCCATACTTGGTTTTATTTACGAATATTTTTTTAATCATTTCACTCAAAACAAGACAATAAATCCACTACGACGCAAGAGTTAATGAGTGTAAAAGAATATGAGGAAAAAATATTAAGGAGGGAACAATAAAAAGAACAGGGATTAAGACAGAAAACAACGATTTCCATTGAATTTAAATTTTTGAAGGTCAAGCCTGACTGGAAAGCAAGAAGTTGAAAGAAAGCTCCACAAGTGAGAATTGTGAGAGAAAAAAAAATTAGCATAAAATTTAATGTTACATCTAAACATTTCACCTATTCAATGATAAGACCTAACTGCCTATCTAGCAGTGCGCTTAAATTCGTAAAGTTTAGGTACCAAAAAGGAAAGTTCATCAAAACAATTACCATGAAACTTTTTATAGAAAAAAACATAAGGAAGCTATATTATGACGGTGAGGAAGTGACTGAAACAGAGATACCGGGTCAGGACTGATAACATTGCAGATTCTTTGGATTTTATCAAGATATCTAAATACATAGAAAAAGCACCAGACCATATCTGGCAGCAATATTCAATGCATGGACGAATGATCAACTTATAAATGTGTAAGATTCTGGTGAGAAAATTGTCTAGTACGAACCTACTTTCCTAGCAGCAGACCTAGCAATTGATTCAATATAATCTTTCCACTTCGTGTCGGCGGAAAACGTTAGCCCCCAAAAATGCATCCTGTCACTCTCCTGGAGGTTAGCATCATCTATATTGATGGAAACCTGACTGTATTATTAATTTTCCTTCGTACAAAAACGTAATATTCCGTTTATAATTCATCTTTTACTATTTTAATTTTATGCACTAAATTGGGAGAAATGTTTAGACCTGCTAAAAATCTTAAACCCTCGAGATTTAGTTCTATCTTCAGAAAGAAAAAAAAAAGCAGAGTTTATCAAAACACAAACAAATGGATTTAATAAAACAACTCTAAAAAGATCTTCGAATTCATTTTCTACGGAGTTGTAATTTTGGACCAACATTAATATATTTCAAGCCAAAGTTTCACTTGTAAACAAATCTAGATTCGATAAATCTGTTACCGAGAAATATCTTCGCAGAAGTGTAACCAGATCCTTGTCCGAAACGGTTTTTAAAATTTGCGGACCGTATAGGAAGTAATTTTAATCGGCAACTCTTTTAGTGGATATAAAGCTCAGCAATTTATTTACAAAGAGAATCTTGTAAAAACTGTCGGTGAAAGACCAACACTTAAACCCGAGAATGGGATAAGGAGCTTATGAACTAACGAGAGAGTTGACAGGTCTGATTATATCGAGAGTCAAAGATGATATGAAATCCAGGTTATACAAATAATCTACAGAAGAATCGCAACTTCTCTCGTAGACTTCGATTCCTTATTCTCATCATTGGCCGAGCATCGATCTTTGAGAGCTACAAAAATTCAATGTGCCTCGTCTGTGAAAGTTCCGACTCAAGAGCACCTCATTATACACACACACACAAAAAAAAAAAAAAAAAAGCCGTGATCGCTATGACAATTTACTTTCTACACACAAACCATAGAACTGAACAATTTTATCTTCTACCTGTACGTAAGTGTCTGTCTCACGTCCATATTAAACGGACAGTGTTACATTTGCATTCATGAGGAAACAAATAAAGTCTCATCAATTGTTCTCACCTCCTCGGCCAACATACTGGCTCGCGTACAACTAATCTTCCGTATGTAAATGGATATCGCCTGTTGCCCGGCTACCAGATCCAATCACTAAGGTGCACAAAACATGCGTATATATCTATACATAATCGATATATGATACTCCTTATGTTTGTACTATCGGATGATCCCCTGCCTACATATTAGAGACGCTTAGTAGTGTTTGGCTCGGATTCTACAAGGTGAGAATGTTTATAGACATGTTTCGGTGTTGATTTTATGTTGCGTATATTCCGAGAGAAGTCGGGATACTCTGTAAAAACCGGAATAACTCAGGCTAGCCAGTACGTTCTTTCTCGCGAAGCGTCATAATGTAAACAGCGTCTCTCTGAACAATTTGTTAGGCGCACCTAAATCAGTTTAGGTGTTAGCAGTTACAAAAAAAATAAAAAAATAAAAAATAAAATAGAATTCTAACCGCATGATTGAATTTAGAAAACAGCGTTTCCAAACAAAATGGGCGAACATTTTTGTTTAATCTGTTCACTCCAAGCAAGGCAATAAAGCCACTAAGATTCAAGGTGATAACGAGTGTCAGAGAAAACAATAAAAAAAAACACTATTAAGGAGGGAAAACAATTTAAAAAGTCAGACAGAAGAAACGATTGACATTGCATTTAAGTGTTTTTAAGATCAAAGTTGAGTGGCAAGGAAGAAGCCAGAAGTTCCACAAACGAAAAAGTGTGATAGAAGAAACTTATGGTCACATCTAACAATTTTACCTGCAAAATGATTATATCTAGCTACCAATCTAATACTGAGATTAAAACCATAAAGTCTAAGTACCATACAGTAATAATATTCATCAGACCAATTACAATTATTTAAGAAAAGACAAGGAAGCTACGTTACGGCGGTGGAAAGTTATTCTGATTATTTTATGGAAACTAAAGCATAAGTCCTTTGGAATATACCGTTTAAACAAAAAAAAAAAAAAAATGGGACCAGGGCCGTCGAGGAGTGGATAAAATTATCGTTCTGTGCTTACCTTGTTTTTTTTTTTGTTTTTTTTTTATTTATTTAGGAATTTACAGAAATGTTTTTCGTAACTGCCTTTGAAAAGATAACACGTTATTCTGAAGATAGGCGCCTCAGTCTAGAGTAATGGTTAGCGGGATAGTCTGGTTGATCCTCACTTCCGAGTAGCGAGTATGATCCTCATCAAGTGCCTCATCATTAAATAAAGCTAAGTTTAGTTAAAATATCTGCTATTTTTATGATTAAATGACAAATTACGGGGATGCTTTGCCTCAACTCCAACGTTAAAATTATACGAGGAATGTCGAAAAGTTCACAGCCCAAATCTGGCTAGAGAGAACTTTGAAATAAGTGGCTTCTTGGTCTGGAGGACAGTATGTTTCCAGCAACACTCGTATTTTGCTGACTTAATTATCACAATACTGATGCCAGTGTATTAGGTTGGTGCAAAAATAATGTCATTTTCTCACATAGTAACATATGTGAGAAAACGACATTATTTTTGCACCAACCTAATAACTTTGCGCAATGTTAAAGAAATATTCGAATCTTGGAAGTTTATTGAAAAGTAAAGACCATAGAATGCTAACTTTATATTATTTTTAGTGAAAGGCTATGGCTGAAGGTTACAAAAAAAAAAAAAAAGCACATTCACCATTGTAATCTTCAATAAAATAATGTAGTGCAAGCACGTGTCAGTAATTGTTTACAGTTTTAAACAGGGGAAGATTTTGAAGTCAAGAACAAAACGCTTGATGACCTCAGCTCTTGAAACCTTACGAACAGGAGAGAATCTTTTGAAGAAAGATTCAGTACAAAAAACACGAACTCACAAAAATTATAAGTGAATTACTCGACTAGTTCAAAGGAAAGTTTTGAAAGAAAGTTTATAAACGACCTGATATGGTACTATCTAAGTTTCCTCATGTTACAAAAGCGACTCAGTAAATGATCATGTCGATTAAATGCCTGGTCATCGATTTCCAACAAACAATTTCGAAAAAAAAAAAAATAAAATAAAATAAAACTGGAATCGTTCTTTTAAGATAAAATACAATTCACGTGAAGGATTTTTTTTAATCCCAGAAAGACCATACATTGGCAGCTAAATAATGATGCTATGAATTTACATGAATTAAAGATTATATCATAAGAATATAGGAACGTTCTTTTTGCACTCACCTAATATTTCATCCAGTTTAAATTTTGTTTTTTTGATAATTTTTCGTCTTTACCTTATGTGCATTAAACTCTTACACATTGAGAAGTATTTTCTATAGCACAGGAGTGCAAATGTATCTACTAAAAATAATTGTTTAATGACGAATTCTAAAGCTTCTATAAAAGAAAGCCAAATCGAGTCAAATATTTACAAACGAATTTATCGCAATATGACTTTGAATGTTTTAGTTCTAAAGAATAGATACATTTGTTTTCTGTGAAACTATTTTCTTTCATATAACGCGTATCATAGCTGCACTTGTGAAAACAAAAACAATATCCACTTGTGGACCGTACAGCCCCTGCTATTCCCAAAGAAGAATCAGTGTTGTTATGATCTGATAAAGGTTTTCTGGAGCCAACTGGCACAGGTTCAGACCAAAGAACGAACGACCGTTTTTGACCAGTTGTGCGTACCTCCCCATCCCACACTTTCTGACGTCAAGAACAATAACAGAATTACAACAAAGAAATTGTTCTCGTTTTTCTTTAATCTCATACCCAATTTGTTTATCTTCCTCTTCTAAACATTGTTCCTAATGTAGTCTTTTGACATTTCCTCCTACTTCTGTTTCTTAGCGTCTATCATTTTCTAAGTTTCTTTTTTCCTCTCCCCACCCTCTTCAAAACAGAATTTGTTACGCTTACTTCGCTTCAAGTTTTTCTACATTTTGTTTTCATTTGTTCTTTTCAAATAGTTTTTTGTTTATACTTTATTTTATTCGTTTCTTATTCCAACTTCCGACGCTTTAAAATCTTCCTAATTATCAACAAGGTCTCTAGAATTATCTATCTTCACGGTGAACATTTCTCAATGATTGACGGAATGCGACTCCAAATCTCCAACATATTTCTTAGTATTCTTGACCGACTTAGTAGCAGTACCGTAGCATTCCCTCCTCAGACCCATAAGAGTTTCAATCTGCCAGCTGGTGTCATTAGAATAGGTAAATCTATTACAGTAATCACTGGAACAACTCAACTTTATTTTTCAAAGATCTCTGTATAGTGATGATATTTTTTATTCGCCCCCTCCCCGCCCCCCTCCATTCTTTTTCAGTTTTAATGGAAGTGTTACATACACAATTTGAGAGCTTTTCTCTTCGTTACCTGCAACAATTATGTTCAGATTGGATGATCCGTTCCAAAATCCCAAAGATATTTGACGAGAAAAGTTCTGATTGTGATTATAATGCTGCTGCAATCTAACTTATACATTAATACCGTAAAATCTATGTAAATTCTTGCACAAGGTGTGCATCACGTTTCAGATAAAGTTTTACCCGCTTTAAAAGACCAAAGAAGTAACAAAACTAAAGCCAGCAAGCTTGTATCTTATTTTTATCTCCATGTGCAAAAGTTTGGTTTGGTTTACGGCATACTAACCTCAATGGAGAATTTAATACCGACAAGATTTTTATTGCTGGCAATTTTTTTTTTCAAAAATGTATTGCTGGCAATTTTATTTATTTATTTTTTTGTTGTTAATTACCCACTGAAAGTTCTCCACTGCCTTAACTATGTATTGAACTCACACTCTTCGAGTCCTGTCACTGGAGTGCGAGTTCAATGCCTGGTTAGGGCAGTGGAGAACTTTCAGAGGGGAATTAACAGGAGATAACTGACATCCATTAAACATGGCACGTGGAACTAGAACAGTCTACCCCAGTGAGTGAAATAAAGAGTTCAGTTCGACATTCCAACCACCTGAAGAAGGCCGGAGCGTACAACGGCCGAAACGTTGTGATAGATATGGCAACAAAGATGAGGACAATAGTGCAAATAATTTAAATAGTGTGCATAATACCTCATCTCAGAAATATAGACAGATACTGAAGGATCGGATTAATATGGCAACAAGGATGAAGACAATAGTGCGAATAATGTAAATAGTATGCATAATACCTCATCTCATAAATATAAACAGATGAATCAACCGTTATCCTTTACATTTCAGATCTTTCACTTCTCGTGGAAGTTCTTTGGAATCGACTTCGTCTCTTATTATACAAGCTTCTTGAGCAGATAAATACGCAAGAAAAAAAACTCAGTTTGCCACACCCGCAGTATCCGGTAATTCTTGCTATCGTGGCACCAAACAGCAGCAGATCACCTCAGTACTACAATATTAAGTTGAGGTCAACGTTCTTGCAGAGATCAATAAATTTTATTTACTAAGCATAGTTTGGCACAAAGCTACAAATATTGAGCAATCAGTTACTCAGTATTAATAGCCAAACAAGTTCCTTCGCAAACATCCAATACTTTAATTTTTTTGCAAGAGGTTACGAGACTGATTCAGGCTCTCTAGTAATTATTGGTACGACGGTCACCATTATATACAAGGTTCTCTTTGTAGTTCCGACAAGGTGATTTCGTGCAAGAACAGTCATCAATGGATTCAGCTTAGTCGACCGGATTTCACTCACAACGCTTGGGTCAACACGGGGCATAATTTTCAGGCACTTAACAACGGTGCCGCACGCTGGGGCCGACTAATTGACTATGGTGAATTTTAAGCACAAATCTCATGGTAGCAACGTCAACGCCCTCACTACTCCGCCCCGAGTTTGCACGTAATCATGTCAGAGTTTGTATTTCGTACCGACTGGTAAGTTTCAAATACAAGTGCCGGCATGGTTAAATAATCTTTCATTTCTCGCCAACTTATTATGTACAGCTGGTTTATCTTTGTTTTCTTCAAAAACATTTTCTTCATGGCATGACTACTTTTATCTACCTTTATCAAACTTATAAAAATTCCTAGTAGAATGTTTATTTCAACCGGCACGCTTATAAGCTGGGAAAAATCCCATCTGACGGCACTTTTATTTAGTAAAAAACGGTATATATTTGCTTATATACACAGTGTTGGTTCTTTCTCCATACAGACAACTCATTTAACAGCTAAAATAAAATTTAAAAGAGAAAAAAAAAAGATTCTGTCTTTGCGAGGGCATTACTACAGATGCACATCTCTTGATAAAATTATTACCTGAATCTAATTATATTCATTACAGGCAAACTAATATCCTCATCTTTATTGCAGCGAAGTGTCGGCTATTGTGCCTTCCAGGTTTCTTCAGATGTCTATTGATCCGAGTAACATTTCGAACTTATATTAATAAATATACTTAATGTCCTGATAATACATAATTCCATTTTTACCTGAAATTTTTCATTGTGATAAATAGTGGGGTTGGAATGAAGGATATTTATTTAATAAAAAAATATTTCAGCAATCTTTTTTTCATCAACCAACGTACTTATTGATTTTTCCGCAAGGTAAAAAGAAACTGTCCGTGATATTAAACACGTGTTGAAAAATTGTAGGAGGAGTAATTGATAGCGGCTCGGATTGATGAATCGGGGAGCCGAGTTCGAATTCCAGTGGAATCCATTATATTCACTTACGTGCTAATACCCCCAGCTGTCGGTAAATAGAAAGACATGGATGGCAACTGGTCTATCGCAGAAAGAAATGACAACTTACTGCGGGAAAAAACATCTGCCTCGTCAGTCATGTATCGATAGATACATGATCTAAGCGTGTATAACGCATAGCACATAACTGACTGGCAAATTGTAAAATACATTTAAAAAAAAATTGCACATCCATAATTGTTCTGTCAATAAGTTGCGCTTATAAAGCGAATAAAATTGATTTAAGTTTTGAAAGATGAAAAAGACAGAATTTATGCATTCCGGCTTCAATGAATGAAGCTTTTGACAATGCATTTATTTAGAAGAATAATATTCATGTAGTTCAATACGACGAAATAAATCTTGAGAGAAATAAAAACGGCGTGTTAATCTATAACGATCAGGTTCTCTTGTCGCAGAATAATGACAAAATCAATTAAGAATAGTCTAAAAACGGAAACAAGACTTCCTAACAAAGTATACTCAAGGAGTTGTGTGTGTGTGTGGGTAGTCTATCAGTAAATGTTGCCCATATATATATATATATATATATATATATATATATATATATATGAGGGTCATTCAATAAATAAGGTGAATGTTTTGGTATAAGGACTTCTAATACAGATAGAAGCTTACTTTTTATTTTTTTGTTTTACTTTTTCACATGGATTTAATTTCTTTTTGGCGATTAACAAAGATGGCGGACCAAGAAGCATGCTCCAAGATTGAACAGCGGTCAGTTATCAAGTTTTTGGTTGCTGAAGGGTGCAAACCAGTTGAAATTCATAGGAGAATGTCAACTGCACATGGTGCCACATGTTTCAGCCCCAAAAAATGTCTACAAGTGGGCTAAATTGTTTAAAGCAGTGTTGAGGATGAAGACAGGCCTGAGAGGCCTACAGAAGTGAGGTCTCCTGAGGTGATCGAATCAGTCAATGACCTCATTCAGTCTAACAGAAAAACTACTGTGAACTGCTGAAGCAGGACAAGAAAGACAAAGAACAAACGCAGGGGTCATCAGTCAAAAGGAGTCATCTTGCATCATGACAACGCAAGGCCTCACACAGCAGCCCAAACGGTGCAGACCATCAACGAGCTTGGCTGGGAACTGCTCCCTCACCCCACTTACAGCCCAGACCTTGCCCCTTCAGACTTTCACCTGTTCGGTCCCTTGAAAGCGTTCACGAGAGGCACGAAGTTTAAAAGTGACGATTAAGTCAAAAGTGTTGTGAGCGACTGGCTGAGAATACGGAAGCTTGTGCACAGATGGGGAAAGTGTGTGACAGTGCTGGGAGACTACGTTGAAAAAAAAAAAAAAAGTAAGCTTCTATCTGTATTGGAAGTCCTTATATCGAAAAATTCACCTTATTTATTGAATGACCCTCGTATATATATATATATATGACACTATAGGGTTTGGACGTCATTAGAACACACATCCTGTCAAAAGGATCCTAAATGACTCAGAGTCTGGAATGTGTAGCGTTTTATGACTAGCAGTAAATAACTTTCTGGATCAACCGCCACTTGGTCAGAAATTAGAAGTTCCATTCACAGGCTTATATTAGAGTCAGTTAGGACAGGATATCGGACCAACCGAGAATTTCAAACCGACGCGTTAGATAAGTTGCTAGTCACGCGTCTTAATGTAGAGCTGGGCAGACGAGTTGGTAAGAGAGAGAGAGAGTTCTCGTTGGCCGAAGAGAGGAACTGATCCATTAGTCTATTGTGACTATTGGACCACGTGTCACCTAACTAGAGCGCCACATGAAACATGAAAGTAAAACCCTGAACAAAACTAACAATATGGAAACAGGATTCACCGTTTTCATCACTCGCCGTGGCGTTAATTTCACTTTGTGATGGTAAAACGGTTTTTTTTTCCAGGTTTTGGACACGAACGAGAATCGGGATGGGGTAGGGCTTGTCAGATTGATGAAATGACCCTGATGTGTGTGTGCATACAGATGAAAAGGGAAATAAGTATTTATCTCTTTCGCAGTAATCTTAGATTAGACATTAATTTTCAACCATAGCAATCAGATCAGTTGGTATGAAGAATTCTCGACGGATTAGCTTTTACGGCTTATCAACCATTTGCAGGTTATTTAAAACAAGAAAATAGTTTTAAATTGTAAGAATTTCTTTCTGGGAGAAGGGAAATAATGATTTGGTGATACAAGTCTTACTAATTAACTCAGCTGGGGTAGAGAAGAGGTGGATTCGTACCTTCCCCAAGGGTATTTACGCATAATTGACTATAACGAATCCAAATGGGATAGGAACTCGGCTCCCCGATAAACAAACCCGAGCCATTATCCATTAGCACCTCACATCCAACCTATAACCCCTGATATTCCCAAACGGTCACCCATCTAGGTACCGACTAGGATCGACGCTGCTCAACTTCGGTGATCGTACGTGTTTCAACATGATATAGCCGTAGGCTCATATGAATAAGCAGATTTTTTTCTCAGTTATATCTAACTTTCTTCTTTTAGAAACAAAGAGGTTGAAAAGGTAAAAAAGAATATTTACATTATGCATGTGTTTTCTTTAAAAGACTCACGTGCGTGGTCCTGCTCTGGCGTGCCGAACAGACAGGGCTGACGAGTTACTTTCCACCCCCCACACCTCAAAACCAACCTACCGTTATTACTGCCCTCGCCACCTTTTATATCAGCCACTATCTACTGCAAGGAAAGTTGAGTCACTGTGTAGTGCCAGAAAATATTGATTGTCAGTGCCCATCTTGGACATTTACAAATGTACCATTCGTCCATGCATTGAACAATGCCGCTCTTACTATTCATATCGCGATTCTTGACAAAATCCAAAGAAGAATTTGCAATGTAATCGATCCTGATCAGCCATCTCGACTTCAGTTACTTTCTCACCGAAATAGCGTAGCTTCACTTTGTCTTTTCTACAAATATTTTCATAGCAACTGCTCTGACGAGCTTTCTCCCCACCCTCGTGCCCTTGAATTTAAGCGTACTACTAGGTCGTCATCTAGGTCCGACCCGTTTACTGGGGAAATAGATAAATGCAACCACCACTTCTACTTCCTTTTCTTGCACTTCCCGCCTGCGGAACTCCTATTTATTTTTCCCCCTGATAACTACAATCTTCAGTCGCGATCTATCTTCTTGAATCCGTTCATCTTTTGTCTTTTCCTCGGTTCCCCCGCTATACTCAGTCTTTTCTCTCACTCCCTGTAACCCCCTGCGTACTAGTGTCATTTCTTTTTTGCTTGGTGAAATTTATATATATATATATATATATATATGAAATTTTCCAAATAGTCTATTTAACCTCCGTTCGTTCGGAAAAACTAATTTTCCACTCTACCCTTCTGTTCCAATCAATAGTATGCACATCATTCGGATTTAGAATGCTTATTTTTAAACGCAGGCAAACAGGTCTTTGACTGGCCAATATTCAATGAAGGAAAGGCCTACGTACCTGCGTTGAAAGTTATTCTTAGCTTCATTATTTGGTTGTCATTGTAAGTTAACTAGTTATGTCGGTATTATTTAAATTCACTGGTTCTCTCATAATAAAAAGAGAAAACACATTTGAGGAATATGTATTGGCATTCCTTAAACATTTCTTTATGTACAGCATTTTTTTCAGAATCGAGAAATGATGAATTCATTTTGTTTTAGGATTGGGTGGGAGCTTGTCAATATAAAAATCAGTGTAAAATTGATCCCTGACTTAAAGAGTTGTTTGTACTAATTTCTTATTTACAATGTCCAGTTTGTTTACGTCATTGATAAATGCATACTATTAAGAATTTGAGACTGGAAGGAAAACATCAATAGCACATTTTTTTTAAATCAATGACATGGACAGTTTCAAACTTGACATTTGTAAATAAGTATTAATAACTATAGATAATTCTTCAAAAAGTTAGGGTCGATTTGACACTGTATTTGTGATGATCACAAAACTGGTTTACAAGTAAAATTTATCGATTCTGATAATTTTCGTGTCTTGAATGTTTAATCAATTTTAATCCACAATATTTACTCACCACCAAAAATTTTCCCTGATTTTTTTATAATTATAAAGTCGGACTTCCAATGAAGCTTCGTATACCAGTTTGTTCAGAACGTATTATGCTGAATTAGTACCATTCCCGTGTCTTTCCATGATTGGGAATGTGTATTGACAAATACAATCATAGAAAATATACAGGGTGCCCAATTTTTTTTTTAAAAAAAAGCTGTAAATTCAGAAACACGTGATACAACCGTTGAAAACTGGTTACGACTGACGTGACTGAAAAATTCAAAAAGAATTTCAGCATATTTTGTCATATCCCCACATCTGGCGTTTTTTGAAAAGTACGATAACTTGAAGCCCCAAATCAGTGAGTTGCTTAGCCATACGAGATGGGCAGAACGAAAGATGAATGAATATTCAAGGTTAATTATTCTTAAAAGATAAAACGGTAACACATTTGCGTTTTTTTTTGTTTTTGTTTTTTTACTGGACACTCCGGAGAATACTTGATGAAAAATACATGTTTAAAGTTATCAATTGATTAACAATCTACTGATGTGTAAATTTTAATTACCGAATTTATTTGTTTTTATAATTCAAAACATTTTAGCTCAGAATAATGTCACACGCTAATATTCTATGTAATTTTTTCCCCAAAAAACTTTATCAATACTTTCAGGCTATGGAGTTGGCGGATATAATTAAATTTATGTTTGGGATAGAAACAGGCACACACATGTGTAAATATTTTCCGCGTCCTTGTCGGTAATTGATTATTTTCCACCCTACAACTCCGCCCCCCCCCCAAGACAAAAAGTTGCAAGTCTCTCTGTAGCGAACCAGCCCTTGGTGAGATGTTCGTGCCACTCTGACAGCTTCATCGCTCACAAGGGTAACGTGTTCAATTCTACGGTTAACCGTCATCTACCCCCAAAAAGGAGCTTTGTACAGGCTGCAATATATATATATATATATATATATATATATATATATATATAATATACACAGACACACACAGTCAGTCAGATGAAGACTAGCCCAGAAGTTAAGAGAAACTTGTTAAAAATAAATAAATAAATAAATAAATCGACAAACAAAATTTAAGGAAATTAAGTGTGTTCCCGCGCATATAATACTGGACAGTTTCAGACTGCCTGTTCACTATTGTTTTTCCGATATTATTCGACCCGAAAGGGCACGTGCCACAAATCATGGTAAAACCCATGAAAAAGGCGAATAGTGTTCGGTATATGCAGTCTCTAGGCTAAACTTCCCTTAGCTTAAAAATTGAATTGAAGCCGATAGAGAAAAATATAACTAAAATATATAGACGTTTCTTTTGAAAATATCCCTGAATTAGATCGAAAAACAATCTTATTCTTCTAGCAAAATGTTTTCCGGTTTAAGAACTGCTTTTCAGTATTTATGTTGATTACAGGGTATCGATTTCTTAGGCTACAGGAGGTACGGCAAGAGGGTTCATATTTTGAACACAAAATGTACAGCTACAATTAAAAGTCTGGTTCTCAAAGTACATCTTAATGGCCTAAAAGAAACGGTGAGATGTTAAAACGTTCTGCTAACAAAAAAAAAAGACATTTTTAATTCCTATTCAGATTCTAAGATTCTGTCAATGTGGAAAGATAGCGCTATTAAAAATATTTAAAAGTCATTACAATATGACTGAGTTCTGTATTACCTTTAAGGTATTAACCGAATATAATTTTCGTTACGCTTTTCATTGGGAAATAATGATTCAATTTTACACGTTATTGAGCTTCAGCCATTAATAGTCGGAGGACACTAATGAAGTAAAAGCTTATATTTCCTTGAAGATCTATCTTCCAAACAGGATTTCTATATTGTTGTAATGTAGTGTGGTCAGCAGTACAACCTGCAGAAAGAGGTAAAAGCCAACAAGATGGAGTAATTTTGCTACTAACACCGTACATTTCTATATACATAAATCCTATATCAAACCTACCTTATACAGTCTGTAACCGGATATGGAGGCAAATAAACACTTCTACAGACTTATCAGGTCAGATATTAACACTAGACAAGAAAAAAAAAGATTTTTTTTTTTTTATTACACCCGTCACACGGGCCTTTGTCTTTGTTTTACGCACATGAAGTAGACGGGGATTAAACGGGTGTAGTAGTAAAATAATATCAGGAGAAAAAAAAAGAGAAGTTGCTGTTTGAAATCAAACAGGAGATTTAAGCTTCCATTCAAAATGGAAGACTCTTTATAATTGTTACAGGGACCTGAAAAAGAATATACATCCAAATATTTAAAAAAAAATACCTTCTTGAAGAGTTACGTCTGCCATTTAGTAAATATCCTTTACAGTTTTTTTGCAACTGTATTCCACTCACTTTCCAGTTATTGTGATTTTTCCAAGCGTAGCTTAGATGTGGTACAAGGCCGAAAGTATAGGGCACTAGTAATTATTCTAGCGAGACAAGCTTGCTCACCATTGCACCGCCTCTAGGTGTCCCACTTTCCAGTTATTGTCGTCATGCGCACAACTCTCAGTACCCATAATTCCTTGTTAGTGTGGGAGACTATATGCGAGAGCATTGTTCTGTTTCATTTGTACAATACCGTAGATATTGATTAAACTATGAACAATATTAGCGTTCAGTAATATATATGGAACAATTTATTTTTTTACTTTTATGGGTAGTTTTACCAGATTTATTAATAAAGAAATACAGGACACGTTAAATTTAAATGGTTTCTAATAATATTTTGATTATATATTTCGTCTATTTGGAATTGTTATTTGACATTGTTTGATGTATATTTATACAAATTAAAAATCATTTGAAAATGTCGTCCTGTATTTCTCTTTGGCAAATCTGCCCAGTTCCGTTGCGCAAGACGGCGCTTTGATGTTGGGATTGGGGTGGTGGTAATAATCAAGCTAGTTTGATCGCCAATCACACCTAAATAAGTTCTATCCTGTCGTCGTGCAACATCAATCACAATCTTCTGCCTTTCTGTTCTTTTATTGTTCTTTCTCCTCACTTCTCATTCTCTCTCACTTATGAAAGTTAGTGACGTTTGTGTTTATATATATATATATATATATATATATATATATATATATATATATATATATATATATATATATATATATATATATATGTGTGTGTGTGTGTACATGTGTAATTTTTTTAATGGAATTTTGTATCCGACATAATTTTTTATTACTATAAATGTTATTTTTAATGTTCCCACTAAAAATAACGTCTACAGTAATAAGAAATAATGTCGGTTAAAAAATCCTTTCAAAAATTTGATTATGTTTCGAATACGAAACTGAAGCTAGCAGCTGTAGATTCGTAAAAGACCGGTTGAGAAACGTGCTTTCTTTACATAGGTCATTCAAATGTTGCTCTAGCAGGCTAAACCCTGTGGCTAAACTGGTACCGACACACTTTGGCGCAAAACGTGGTTTCCCTGATCAAAAAAGGGATGAAGGTTCGATTCCGGTCGGAAGCACAATTTTACTTTAGTAGGTCTTCTCAATTTAAGCCGCTTATTAATTTCCATTTTTAAGAAAACTAGAAAACTAGGGATAGCAACTCAAACACGTGTAATCACTAGAAATAATGTTTATAGTAATTATACATACATACACACACACATACATACATACATACATACATATATATATATATATATATATATATTAGGTGCCTCCACGAAATCGCTAAAAAAAAGAGCATAGCTTGATGAAAAAGACGCCAACCTTATGGAAAACAAAATTTTACCGTCTAAATGCTTATGTTATTATTAAGAGGAAAGATCAAAGTTTATTTTAATTATTACCCCCCATGATTAATTTTATGAAAACACTAAAAATTCGATCACATCGGGTTTAGTGATTACAATAGTTAAAAGCACAAGACGTTGAGGAATGCAAATCATGTTTTGTTTTGTTTTTTTTTTAATTGGACCCCCCCCTACCGGAAAATCAGCTCTGAATTGTAACCTACAAAACTCAATAAAACAAAGATATTATTTAATTTCAAATGCTTTTATTTGCTTTTAGTTGTTTTTATGAATATGGACAATATTTTCTGAAAGCAAAAAAAAATTTTTCGATGAAAAATGAATTTTTAATGCAATTATCTGTTATTTATTAATTATAATAGATTTTTATATTTAAGTTGTTAAATATTATAAAATTAGTTAAAAGCCACATCGGGTTTCCTAAGTCTCCTTATAAATTGTATCATTTTGACAAATCAGAAGATCCACAGTAATTAAGAAATGTAATTTTGTGTTTATAATCGGGCTGTAATTATAAAGTACGGAAGACCAACCAGAATACAATTAAGTTACGTTATTTGAGTTCAGCATTGTTCTCAACTATTAACGCCTTTACTTTTGCGAAACAAGTGTGGAGAAGTTAATTTGATTTTTCAATTTCTACTGAGAAGGCTACTTACAAGTATCATCTTATGAAATTTATATGATCTTATTTTTATATTAATCTCAGTTATGACATTTTTCCATAAATGAAATATCAAAATTAATAATAAAATGGATGGAAATACAAATAACACAGTAAAATGTAATAAATGTACATAAAATTATAGTATTTTATGTACACTTCTGATAAAATTTCATAAGAAATGTACCTATAAATTAATTACATACCTTTCTTATGAAATGTGAAATTTAATCTCACTTTTAACAGTCTTATTTTAATTTCTTTATAATATATTTTCCATAAAGCATCGTAAACGTAAAGGTGAAAGCTAAGTACAAAAGAAAATTAGAGCGCTGAAAGTTTTCCTTAATAATAACGAGCTAAATAATTTGTTCACTTAAATGTAAATTATTTCACTTTTCTCCTTCCGTAGAACAAATTAGCTTCAAGGAATCCGTCAATATGTTATTCATCACCTGTCAAGTTTATGACCTGTGTTTTATTTTCAAATTACATTTTTTCGGCGCAGAAGCTAAGTTAAGCTTGGTTCAAAATATTTGAAATAAACATAATTTCTGATTTTCTTAAAATAAGTTTTGAAAAAATGATAATTGATATTTAAAAGAATTTCAAAGTGAGATTTCCAGTTTTTTATAAAATGGAAAAAAAATGGTCAATTTTGCTGACTCAAAAAAAACAAGATTTTTAACGAAAATTTTGGACATGATAGGAACGATTAAAAAATGTAGAAAAAATATCTGAAAAATACTTTCATCTTTCCTCTTAATAACAACATAAACATTTAGACGATAAAATTTTGTTTTCGTCAAGTTTGGCGTCTTTTTCATCATGTTATGCTCTCTTATTTTCTTTCTTTTTTTTTTTGCGATCTCGTGGAGGTACCTAATATATATATATATATATAAAACCTCGGATATAAATAAAATATATCAGTAAAGACAATATAAATAAAGGGCAAAAAGAAATCATTTCATTATCAACATGTTTTGTTCCATGAAGAACATTATGCACAACCAGTGAATTATTTATACAATTCTGTATACAAGTTACGAAATGAAATCTACACACTTGACATTGTGCTAAAGTTTCTTAAGGGACAAAACACATTGGAAAATAAGTTTTCCTTTTGTCTTTTATGCATATATGCATATCAAATTGGCTTAACAGATATTCTGAACTATAAAACATATTCAAATGAATGATTACTGTCTATATAGTGTTATATATGTAAGTGTATTTAAAATTTTCTCTATTTACTGGGGAACAGTACAGTTGGTGATAGAAGCTTTGTAGATATAGTTAACGTGCATTTAAAAATCACCACTGCATCGTGACTGTCAGTATCACGCCAGACAGGCACCACACAGTGTTGATTCCTAGGTCTAGAGTCTCTCCCTCGGTACACGCACACGCATATATATATATATATATATATATATATATATATATATATATATATATATATATATATGGTGTTGTAAAGCTGCACATAGTAGTTGTCGATGCTCAAGTTAGTTAACACACATTGAATCTGGTGAACTTCCCTATTCTTGTCAAACACACAAATATATATGAGAAATAAAAAATATGAAACGTTTCACTTTTATTAAAGTTTCATCAGAAATTGAGATATGGAGAACAAAAAACTCCTATTTGAAATTCATTTGTTAATCATGTTTCACGTGCATTCAAATTGTTAGAGAAACGTTAGTATAATTTTTGGAGTCCCGAATTCAAAGAGAGACGACGCGTCCATTAGGAGTTCCAAGAAATTAACTGATTTCAAGCCTAACTGAAAAACTGTAAATATCGCTTTGTGTATGTAAGTGTATTATAATTCTGGTTTTTCTGCGTGGGGTACAAATGATAATGTGTGTGTGTGCGTGTAGTAGATATTATGTTTGATGGTTTTTCGCATCTTGATTTGGTAACGTTTTTACGTAAATACCGTTTGTTTTAGATAAACACACGTTAGATTCAATAAAGGTTGGTGTAATATGTTTATACTTGGTAATATTGTTATTAGTAGTCCATTGAAGTACGTTCGACATAAATGTTATTTTTTAATTAAAGTGGTATCTGTAAAATTTAATAATATTATATATATATGTGTGTGTGTGTAAAATTTAATAATAATTTAATATACATTTGTAAAATTTAATAACTTATATATAATAAATTATTACTAAATTTTACAAATGCTACTCTAATATATATATATATATATATATATATATATATATATATATATATATATATATATATATATATATATATATATAAAGTGTATGCACACCAGAAAAAGAAAAACTTGTCTTTTGTAGTTTTAACAAATTGTCATAATACTGTTTACTGTAGTACATTTACATGCCAGATGACATTACATTGGCGGCCTTTAGACAAGAAATTGTAAATGCATGTACAGCAATCCCAGCGGACACTTTGGCCAACTCTGTCCAAGCAGTAATCCGCCGCACTAATAAATGTCTGGAAGCTAAAATCCACCATTTTGAGCATCTCTTGTGATTGTAGATCAAAAGTTAAATTGCATTAATCTTTGAATGTCTAAATCACTGAATTAATGTCTAAATAAATTTAGTATTACAATATCTATGCAACATTTTCCTTTCCTGAAGTGTGTATATATTTTTGGCGGACACTGTAGACTTGTTTTGTTTTGTTTTTTCGTCTACGAATTATTTTTGCCCCGCATGGGTGGAGGAGAGAAACTATTTAATGTTTTCGCAACATTTTTTGTTGCTATTACAGGCGCCATTACAAAAAATAATTTCTTTAGACCAGAGTGATCCCAAGTTCAAACTTTTCCGGTCTATGGATTAGCTTAGTAAGCAGGAAGACTTAAATACTTCCGATTAATCCATAATGGATGACCAACAATCAAAATGATGGATCTAAAATAGACGTTCCGAAACTGGGGTCTGCCACATAATGGTCAGTGGTTCACAGTTAATACGATCAGTTTAAAATTATAGCAAATGATATCGACCCGCCAAGGGCCACCCTGAATAGTAAATCCGCCACGAATTGGACACACTACGGCCAAAGCCTCAGAGCTAATCGCCTGACTAAATTACAAAAATGACTTTAGAATTAACGTCAAATATTGAACTTGACATGGTGAATCTTGTAACGGAGAAATGCCATTTATTGCATAGCCACTGAAAAACATAATAATTATTGCAAAAATTCCTGTATAGGAAAACGATATATAAATATCATTTTAGTCCAATGAAGTTCTAAAGGACGAAACGCGTCCAATTTAAATAAAATTATTTTGAATATCAAAGTTACTTTTTATTGTAATTTATTAGTTACTAGCAGTAGATCCCGGCGTTGCCCAGGTATGTAACAGTAAGAGATAGATCAAGTATCGACCATCATAAAGACCGAAAAATAAAATTGACAAAGATTATTGTTTAAGGTTGGCGGACACGCATGTCTTAATCAGTTTTTTTTTTTTTTTTTTTTTGGTTTTTTTACGAATTGGTCAAACCCATACTCAAACAAAAACATTGTTTTCAATCTTTATGAGTCTACCGATTGAATAGAATTTTATTATAAACAATTATCTTGTAAATGGAATTTTTAAAGCATTCTGAATGTAAAAATAAAGAAAAAAGTGTGCAAGACAATAAGAAACACTACCTGCCAAAAAAAAGTGAATTGTGTTTTTCCTATTTTTGGCGCGGTCAGAACCACCGCACGGTAATTTTACGTAGTCCTGTGAAGTTTTGTTGAAATCGGTTGAAAAATGTAGGAAATCCGATCCAATATATAAACGAACAGACACACACACACACAACCTGGGTTTTATAATAAGTATATGATTTTCCAAAACCTAAATGCTGAAAATACTGGTCTGCCAGAATATTTCCTTTATAAAAGAGGTTTTGGGTTTTCCAAAGTTTCGAAACTGCTTATCTAAAATGAGACGTCTATTAACACACCGCTCTTCTCATCAAGCATATTCCAATCTAATGAAATAATTTCATGAAGAATTTAAAGGTTACGATTGGGTTCAATTTGTTGCCGCGAGAAATGTCGTTATTGACCTGTCATGTTACCCAGATAATCTACGAAATTTTGGGATAATTTGATTTTTGAACAAGTCCAGAATCCTGATCTCGAAGGAGAAATGATCTAATAATTTTAACTTAAAAGCAGTGTTGTGTCGTCGCCTAATATCTCGATTTGAGATTATGTTCCTGTAACGCTCACTACAGTAAGCAAATATATTAGGATATTAGTAACACAGGCGATTGCTAACAAGAATATTATTTTCTCGCCGGATCCGGTGAAATTCTACGAGTATTGACAAATAACATTATCCATTATCTCAGGTCTTCACTTATCTCTCACACTTTCTCTGTAACTTCTCCTCCTCCTTATCCTTTCCAATCTTCCCTGACCATTCATCTTTTTTATCTGAATATTATACGTAGTTTAATTTCATATACGAAAAAAAGCATATTTTTTGTATTTTTCTTTTTTTTCAATCTGTACATCACAGATTTGTATATTTCTTGATATCCGGTTAACAAGTATGTTTAGGTCCCATTCATAGATTCAAAATTTAGCGAAGTGTTCAATATCAGAGTCAGTGCTATAAATATAGCGTGCACGGACATAGGTATCAACACTTGGCCTAAAGATCTCATTGAAGCTTGAAACGGATAGCGGCCAGCATTGATTTCTATGTCTACACTGTATATATATATATATATATATATATATATATATATATATATATATATATATATATATTGATAATATTAGTGGTACAAATTCAATATTTTTGCATTTGTAGGTCTGATGAATTGGATCGTGATTACGATTCCAATGTAATAAATTATAACCATGGAATATTAGACTTTGATCTTTATATATATATCTGTGTGTGTGTGTGATCCATTTATATTTTAAATACGATTATATACATATATATAACATGATAAAAATATAATTTTAAGGTATGCTCTATTTATGGGTAAAAGTACTCAATATCAGAGATAGAGTATATGTACATATCAAAGTAGACACTGAAGTCAACACCAAGCGGCGACAGTCTGTTTCATGCTTGAACGCAATCTTCATTCTCACTTCAAATGTCCTGAAGATTGCGTTAAAGCGTGAAACATACTGTCACCGTTTGGTGTTGAGCTCAGTGTCCACTTCCATATATATATATAATATAACAGATAAATTTAAAACTTTAAAATAATTATAACAGAGTGCGTTCACGCGTGTTTTTTGTCTTAGTAATACACCAAGGAGGATATTCTTGGAGGAGATCGAAAGTACTTAGGTAGGGAAAAACTATGGTGACTTCATTGATGAATTTCAACTTAACTTCAAGAAGCTAATTAGAGAACTAGAAAGGATTATTATAGAAATAGGCATAATATTTATACTCATATAGTAAAAAAGATTAAATTAAATGAGTAGGAAATTTATGCGGCGGCTACGTTCGAAAACGCGAGGAGCATTTTTTTTTTTTTTTTTTTTTTAATTCTTCTGCACTGAAATCTATGAAGAAAACTGACGTAGAATATATATGGGCATACTTCAGATCATGACGATATGGTCTTTGTATTCCTTGTTCCTCAGAGAAGCCAGGTGGACATGAGATGACCTAGCCGGAGGTGAAGTTTTAGGATTCATCAATTGCCAGTTGCGACGACGACAGGTGAACAGGTGTCGAACCAGCTGCGTGCGGCATGTAAGCGTGAGAAAGAACCGTATTACAGGCAGATATATAAATGCCCACCCTAGAGATGAGAGGGGATCAATCTCTCTCTCTCACACACACACACGCAAATCACACACAAGAATGTAATGTCGAGTAAGGACCCGGACGACACACGCATATATGTAATGTTATGCATGAGAAAATCAATCTTCTGTTTTTTTTTGGGGGGGGGGGAGTATTTTGTAATGTACGACACTACTTTATTATATCTACAACATTGTCAGAGGACATTGTTTCTGTAGATATTTATCCAAATTCCTTCTGAACATGGCAAAAGGCAAAGTTTAAAGTGAGGGTCCCACACTAGGACAAGGAATAGAATTGCTCAAACTCCCTTGCCATTTCTCCTTAGGACTTCCTCAGGAATCAAGGATTACCGCTATCCATATCCAGAAGTAGAGTTATATGTTGGGGGCATCTTTTTACGGTTTATCAACTTTTGAAGGTTATTTAAAGGTAGAAAATATTTTCAGATTGAAAGAATTTTTTGAGATAATAATGATTTAGTGATAAAAGTCGTATTAATTAACCCATAGCTGGGAGGAGAAGAGGTGGATTCATACCTTTCCAAAGGGTATTTGCGCGGAAGTGAACATATAAATAAAAAAACCTAGTGGAATTGGAACTCGACTCTCAGATTTTCAATTCCGAGCCGTTATCCAGTACACAACCTGCATATGTTATTCTCAAGCGGTCACCCCTCTAGGTAATGGCCAGACTCAATGTTTCTTAATTTCGGTGATCATATGAGAACTTCTATTTCTACGAACGCCCTGCGTGTGCTTGATTATACTACATATTATATTACATTTTAACAAGGAAGGGATTCCTGCTGCCCAGGGGTCTATTATTTCTGTCATTTGTGTCGAGGTTATGTATATTGTTTTAAAAAGTAAGGACAAAAAAGAATTGACCTGATAATTACACACCCACTAGCTAAGCTCAGCAATAGCAAACCTATTCTGCCTTTGTGGCTGAACTATCAATTCTTTTCTAGTTTAAAAGATTTTAATCTTCTGTTAATCTTAAAATACCAAACAATATTAGAATCAATCACGTTGCACATGCAAGCAACATCAACACAAATTTTGTTAAATTCCATCGAAGACAATCTCTTTTGCTTAATCCTTACTTTAAGCCTATTCTTTAAAATAAGAAAACCTTTTGCCGTCATGCAATATCTCCGATTACGTCATTCGTATCACGACTTTTTGGAACGGCGAATAAGCGAAGAAACGCGGACCACCCCCCTGGCCAACGACAGTGCTGCATTGTTGTACACAGCTGCGATATCCAAGATTAAAAAAAAACTATCCAGGAAGCATATGGATCATGGAGTCTTCAATAAACTTCCACAACCGACTTACAATCTTGCATTGAAAGAAGGCGTGCTGCAGGATTTCCTTAAAATCGCTGCAACTGAATTAACCAGTCTTGATATCTCCCGAGGCAACAGGAAACGACTTTACTCCTTTTTTTCAGGAATAACCATGTCAATGCACTGTTTAGAGGTATTAAAGAAAAGGGAACTGTGAAGAGCCTTATTGCCTTTGGCCTGAAGGTACTTGAATAGAAAAAAGATGTCTGAATTCTCTTCATTCTATCATTATTATTATTATTATTAATTTTAAATTTATATTTCCTCATTATGCGTTAGTTTTCTTTATTTCCATCTTTTTCACGTTTTCTTTGAGATTTTCTTTCTTTTGAAGCTGCTTGATCCACTCTTTTTATTTTTTCTTCATTCGTCCTGGGTATGACGATAAATTACATCCGGCAGCAAGGCCTCTTAACAGGAGGTTTTGAGGATCATGAAACCACCTCTTAATTGATGTTGTTCCCAGGCCCACCCTGAACCGGAGTGGTAGCACCTTTTAGGGTCCCAACTATGGGCAAATAGTTAACCGCCAAACTGGGGTCAAAACATTATGAAAGTATAAAAATTAATTTTTATAATAAAAATACCAGCAATATCATTTTTGAAAAAAATTCTTTTACCAGCAATACATTACTGAAAAAAAAATTATTACCAATAGCACAATTTTGAAAAAAAAATACCCGAGATAGATTTGACTCTCCACAAAAATAACTGCAAAAAATATGTCAATGAAATCTGTTCTACAAACTGAGTTCTTGCAAAGAATACATGTTCTATTCATACGAACCTATCCTAAAATTCTTGTCGGCATTAAATAAACCATTGAGGTTGATATGGCATAAACCAAAACTTTTCCTCACACTCAGCTTCAAGTTCAAAAACTGAGTGATAGAATTTTGCCGCAACATATTTCTTATAATTGGCGGACATTTTCTGAAAGCCGGTTAAGCTTTTCCTTAATTCATTATAAAACCTAAAAAGATAATTTCCTTATTTATGACAATGAACAGGGTGAGTTTTACGAGTGTTTTTTCTGGTTCGTAATGAGACAGTTGAAATTTCTCGGGCACATAATGAGAAAAGGAAGGGTTTGGAGAATTTGGTACTCACAGGGCATACTGAAGAGCAAGCGGGACAGAGTAAAGCAACGCATAACCTACCTAACGAACTTGTGTAAATGGTTGGCAGAACAAGGATTAGGAGAGATCGCAAAAAAGACTATGCATACTCAAATCTACAAAGGACGGGAAGTTTTGGAGAGACATGATCGCCCACGTCCTGAAGTGATATGGCACATAGAAGAACAATAGACCGGACCGCTTTAAGTATTAACAATCTTGTCTCAAAGTCAGTCTTGTCTACAAAGTGAGTAATGAAAAATCGATTCCAATAGTAACATGAGACGATCGCTGTTATTTGAAGCAAACAAGTGTTATATTGTCCTAATAACGGAGATTTTTTTTAATTGCTCTATATACCTGCTGGGGAGGCACGGTGGAGGAATCGATAGCGACTCGGATTGAGGAATCGGACAGCAGAGTTCTAATTCCAGTCGAATCCATTACGTGCTATTGCCCTTGGGAAAGGTATAAATCCTCTTCTTCCCCAGCTATAGGTAAATAGCAGGACAGACCGGGTTCTATAACAACTGGTCTACCGCAGAAAGAAATGGCAACCTACTGCAGGAAAAAATCTGCCTCGTCAGTCACGTATCGAAAGATAAATGATCACCTAAGCGTGTATCATGCATGGCACATAAATAAACTGATATATCTACTGAGCACTTTGACAAAATTCTGCTGACGTTGACATTCATTAAAGAACATAATTGACTTATTTTCCATTTTTTCCACTCATCATCCACTTTCTAACAACATTGCAAGACTATCGATTCTCTCTCGCTATTTCTATGAGGATATTTAAATGTAACCCATTCTCTAGTTCCTCCAGTTCAGACACGCCATAACACCTCCACAGATTCGAATCAGCCTCATTTTTCCCTATTCCAAATATTTGAAGTGAGTTTCACAGTCAGCTTTTTTTTCTTTTTTTTTTCTAAGATCCGCCATTTTTTGGAATAGACACACGTGTTTTTCTTGGACACTTCAATCATGACTTCTTTAAATTTCGGGTCAGTTTTTATCTATCCACTTCTCTTCCATTCATCTTTCACACTACATTCATCATCGCCATTTCAACTGTAACACTACCTTGAGTAACTCTCGAACCTTATATTGTATGAAATTTAGTAAAAAGAAATCCTGTAAATTGGGCATTCTCAATCACTTCTCGAAATTTCAAGTCATCCAATAGTGAATGAATGATTTGAGCACAATTCTAAGTACCTCATTTATTAGCTGCTCCTCGGCGAAGTCCTGGTATTTTTCTAAATTTTCTTTTCTTTCGTTTTCACCTTTTGATCCGCTAGTAGAGCAATGTCTACCATTTGGCATATTTTCTTTCTTTCTCATCATTATTACGGATCTTCTTGCTTGAATAATGTGGTTGGTCGGGGTCTCGAATTCCCAGGATATTTTACTGTCGTTACTGGGATGATCTACCCAAATAAATAGAGTCGCCTTATCTTTCTCCTCTAATTTATAATTTGAATTCCTACGAATCTGAGAACATGGCGAGAAGACAGTTTCTATTAATATTATTCTATTATACCTGATGCTTAATTTTGTAACACGTCGGCGACTAAATCCGGTCTCATGGAGTTTCCATTTCAAAGTCTCATAGAATTGTGATTTTGTTTTTTGTAATTTCGGTGAACCTTTTGTGCATTTACAATTGGCTCGAAAGGTCAAATACAATTCATTTGCATAATTCGCAGTAGATCACTATTCCTAAGCAATCATATCTAGTATTTTTATTTATTTGCCTACTATATTATTGACAGATTCAGTTTAACATATTCAGTTCTAAGACACTTGTTATGGGCAAGTTTTAATCTCTCTACACAATCATGCTTTTATTACATCACCTTCGATTCCCTTCGTTTTTCTCTGGAGGCCTTCGTGGAGTTTACGCCCATCTTTGGCTTCTTATTTTATCGTTTTTGCTGAAGTTCCTATCACAGTCTCATTATTCTATATTGTATTGTCCTCAACTCAATTATTAAACGAGTCTACACAATTCTTAGGACTGACAAGACCTTTGCACTGTTCTTGAAGTCTTTTGACATCATCTTTGTTTAGTAAGGCTATGGTATTTCTGGACGAATTTTTTAACTGATTCAATCTTTCTTACCAAAGTGCGAAATGAAAGTTACCTTAAACGGTCACTCTTCTAGATCTTTTTGCATAAATGCAAGAGCCACCCCCTACTTGGGCCTACGCTGTTCTTAATTTTCATCACATGACATTCCTGATGCCAGCAACTTAGTATCTATGTTCATGACTGTTATATACCGTACCTATAAACACTAATGGGTATGACCGAATCTTCGTAAATACGTTGGAAACTATTATAAGTGGTGGTAATATGCTAAGTAGTCCATCACTAGCAGTGGTTTACCTACTTCACGCCGCTGGCGAGTATTGTATTTTGTTGATGTTATAAAGATTACCATTTCATTCCCAACCTCCGTTTTGGTTTTTCCTCATTCAGTAACCCTTTCTAGGTTACAACAATTTACTCCTGTTTTAATAGCAAGTCTCATCAGTTTGATAAGGTCAAATTGGCACTTGCTCTAAAACATCATCTACAATCTATTGTTAACTATGAAAAAATGGCTTCTTAATTCTAAAGCTTTCAAAATGAAACTGCTCTCTTTTAACCGTCTGAGAGAACCTTTATTGTCTTCCATCAGCATGGCTGATGCTAACTCCAAGGAGATTGACACGCTGCGCTTTCTCGGACTAACGTTTTCCGTTGACATGAAATGGAAAGATTATATTAAATTAAGTCTGTTGCTAGGAAAGTTGGCTCACTGTGTGCGAAAGTTGGCTCACTGTGTGCGAGACAACTTTTCTTGCCAGAATCCATCGTACACATTTATAAGTTTAGCATTCATCCATACATTGAATGTTACTGTCACATCTCGTCTGGTGCTTTTGCTATGTATTTAGAGATTCTAGATAAAATAAAAAAAGATCTGCAATGGTAATGGTCCTATCCTGGCATCTTTTCATTCACTTTCCTACTTAATGTATCTTTCCTGTGCCTTTTCTACAAATATTTTCATGGTAATTGTTATCTGGTACCTAGTCGTTATAGATTTAACCGCTGTACCAGATTGGAGGCAAGATCTCATCATTTGAAATGCCTAGATGCAACCGTAAGTTCTATGCTAACAGTTTCTTCTTTCGCACTTCTCCCTTGTGGAACTCTTTTCCAGCCATTTGCTTTCCAGTGAAATTTGATTTTTTTAAAATTTAAAAGCAATATGAACCATTATTTTCTGTTTTCTCAATTCCTGTTCTCTTATTGTTCTATTTTTTCATATTTTCTTACACTCAGTAACCCTTTGCGTCTTAGTGGCTTTATTGCCTTGCTGGGGTGAAATGGTAAAAAAAATTTCTATACTCATCTTCTATTTCATTCCATTTTTCTTTAACTTAAAAGCAAAAGCCACATGATTGCTAATATTAAAAATGCGTTGCCTTCCGGAAACGAATGAAAAACGAGAGGAAAATATAAATTTATAAATGATCATTTGGATATTAATAAAAATGGTACTAAATATTTGTGTGTTTTTTTTATTATTATTTTCCTTGCTTTCTTTTTCCCTCCTGGGTACCTAATTATGAATGATGAGAATATTATATATATGTACAGTATTTCCTGTAAACATTTTCAAAGAAAGATTTACTGTCTTTAATTTGCTAAGGTATACATTATATTTTCTATGTTACATAATGATATTAACGCTGTGTTGCTGCTATATATATATATATATATATATATATATATATATATATATATATACACGCAGACACACACACAAACACACTGTGAATGTCAGAAGATAAAGGAGAGACAGAAAGAAAGAGAAAGATAGACCGTGTGAGATAATTACGATTTTCACCTTCTACAAAAGATATATGTAAATTTTATAAGTATATATATATGTGTGTGTGTGTGTGTTTTATATATTTGTGTGCATGCATGCGTATATATATGTACGTGTGTGTGCATATATATATGTATGCATGTGTTTGCATATATGTGTATATATATATAATATATGTGTGTGTGTGTGTTGTATTAAGGCAAATATCCTAGGCGTTATCTTTCCCACCGTTGGAAAAATCCGAAATCTACCTTCGAAATGCATTCACCTCGCTACTGGTTGCGCATGCATACTATTTTAATCTGCAGACAAGTAATAATTCTACTTTATTTTGGCGAAACTATGCTATATATAAAATGCACCGGTCATCCGACCACGCCTCTTAGCAGTTATTAGTTTGAGCTATAAATACGCTTCCGTTTTTCTTTATCAGCTTTAGTCTTCAAAAAATAAATTACAATTACCCTTTATTTAGTTATATATTCACCATTATTTGCAATGACCTGATGCCACATATCAGGCATTCGATACCTTTTAAGTAAAATTAAACAGCTTATGATGAGAAAAGGTTTACGACGAACACTTGAAGCTGGTTTTCATTAGATAAAATTTGTGCGTATAAAAGTCTTTTTCAGAGATCGGAAAAGTTAATAGTTGGTTATTGCAAGGCCTCGTGAATATGCAGGATGGGGTAAAAGAGACCAAAAAATGTTACGAAATTTTCCTTTATGCGGCTTTGTGGAGGAGAACATTTGGTTAACATGGACCCTCCGTACACGAGATGAAACGGAATGTCAGAAGGACAGTTTTTCCCGCTTTTATTTTAACTGCAATGACAATGTTTATTGTTTTAAAAAGCGGCGATTACAAATGTAATAAAGCCGAAACATTTTATGAAAGTGAATTTATGCAGTCAGTTTTTTATTTTTTACAGAAAAATGAACACTTTGTTAGGTTGGTTATTTACAAGAATAATTTTATATTTACAACGTTCTAAAAAACTAATAAAATTAAAACTAATTCAATATTTATCATTTACCAATTTATAAACAAATAAATATGAAAACATTTTTTATTCATAAATCTATAAAAAATTTACTAAATTATTAAAATATGTGAACCAACTATAATGAAATCTTTATTATTTACCATTTTATAAAGTTTGAATCAGAAGTCTGATTGTTTTGCAATTATTCCAGTAAACAATATAAGTAAATAAATAGTGTTTATTATTTTTGTTGTCAATTCACGGGAACAAAGAAAATTTATAATTTCACTTTCATATGTTTAGGTTTTATTCCAATTCTGATCATCGCCTTTTAAAAATAATAAACATTGCCGAAGAGTGAAGATAGTTAAAATAAAAGCGGTGTCATGGGGAAAAAAAGTCCTTTTCACTCTCTGTCTTATCTCGAGCACAGAGGTTCATGTTTTCCCAACATCTTTCCTATTGACGAGCACGAAACTTTTATGGACACGTTACAGCTGTTGGACGTATAAATGTGCATTTAGGGTTCCATTGCATTTCAAGAAATATAAATGAATAGTGCCATGATGATCCCACTATATGCACAACATTATCTTCTATGAAGCACAGCTTTTTAGCATAGATTATGAAGATTTATCCTTGTCAATCCATTGCTTTTTGTGTTGAAATTGTATATCTCATTTTCCATTACCTGTTATAACACATTTAAAGAAAGTTAAGATGATACTTTAGTCATTACAACTGATTCCTCAAAACAAAAATTACTTATGACTCAAACTAATAGATTCCAAGATAGGGAACAATTCCATCTATCGTCGATGATTTATGAGCTGCTACCGAAATTTCGAAGATATTTTAATAGCCTTCAAACCGAATTCAGCATGGAGAGTTAAAAGATAAGAATTGGGAATACTGTTTTTCACAGCAGCCGTGGGGATTATCACTTTCAACACGAAAGACTGGTGCCACACGACTTACCTAAACCATATCATTCCTACTTCCATCTTGTACGCTTTGATGTATGGAATTTGATGACGAGGAGGGTGGTCTTAGTCACAAGAATGTCAAATTACGAAATTATAACTCGAGCCTCGGTCGTTATGTTTTTGAGTTCTCACTTTATTCGCGATGTTGTGTAGAGAAGTTAAACCAGAGATGTGTTTTCAAGTCATTTGACCATTTCCAACATCTTGACAGTCTTTACAGGTTTTCATGGTTTAGCCGCGTAATACTGGCGTCTATTTATATCACCTGTCCATATTCCGTGCTTTGTTTTCCCTCGACCACATGTAACACTGACGTGTTCTTCGATCATACTAACAAGACTTTCTGTGGTCGAGCTACACTGTCTCTCTAAGTGATAAGTACTAGTTTCTTTTTTATTTTGTTTTAATAAATGGAACGCTGACAAGGAAATTATCTTTCATCCTGATTTGAAATCAGAATGTGTTTTCTTCAATTCCTTCATTAGCGATCATCTGATCATTTTTCTTGCAAGCTTGTTTTAATTTTTTATTCACTTATAATAAATAATCATAATAGTAATAATAATAATAATGAATCGTCGGCGGTCGATCACAATTGAAATTACAGAATCATTCTGAATGTGAATTTCATAATATTGTTGAGGGCTACATACGTTTTTAAATTCAGAGTTATCTTTATTAGACTATTTACCAACCACGGTTAGAGAGTTCAGTCCGTCCTAAAATTTAACCCATAGTTGAAGTAAGAATAGATGGTTCCATGCCTTTCCAAATTGTATTTGTACAAAAATAGGCTGGAATTCCAAGTTAGCTCACCGATTGTTTGTTCTGAGCTGCTATGACACCACCTGTACATCTTACAATTATAATTCATTTTTATTCATATTATGTTGTTCAATTATGAATTTATAATGTATAATTTCTATACTTTTTATTATGATCTATAATACATAATTTCTATGTATTTTATGTTTTATAATGCTAATATCCAAATCAAAATATTATTAAGATGGTGGTTAGTATTACAACCAAATCTTATTTTAGATAGAAAGCAATATAGCTTAGGTGAGTTAGACTAATTGCCAAAAGGAGAGATTTGCTGAAGGAAGTTGGTTGGATATAATGCATAAAGGAAGTTTTATTTAAGGTAATAATATATATATATATATATATATATATATATATATATATATAAATATATATACATATATGTGTGTGTGTGTGTATTGTGTGTATTTAGGCAGCATCTTTTCATTCATACACGTTTCATTAAATAATATAGACAAATGTTGTCTATTTATTTTATGTAAATTCTTTTCATAACGTCTAAAAAGTTTAGTAACATTATCGTTGAACGAAGAAAAAAATTCACAATATTGATCCATATATTTTTAATACAATCTAAGCTTTCGGCTTACATAAGCCATTATCAAAGATGTCAATCACAACATATTAAGCAATATACGGACAAGACAGTGATGATAGTCTGTCATTGTTTACATAGATGATTTCTAAGCAACAATAAACACGCGTGCTAGAAGCGAAAATCGCACCGCATCTCATGACGTCACACATGACCACGCGAGAGTGAATTGGAGAAGTATGAAGTATGTGAAGCCGTTGGTATAAACCAATGGCTTCTGTTACCAATTATAGACATATGTCTATAATTGGTAACAGAAGCCAATAAAAATAAAACATTGAGATTGCTGAACTTCTTTTTTTTTCTTTTGTATATTGAGCCGCGAAGGAAGCGCTTCTCGCCAAGTGTGTGGGTTTCTCCGTCGCGCAGAGTTGTCCACGAAAATCAAATTCACGCGAAGGGCCTCGTCAAATTTTCTTTGATTCCCGGTCGTCTCCGCCACCGCCATTTGGGGACAGAAAGAGAATAGGGAGAGAGGACGACAAACAAAAAAATTGTATAAACATAAACATGTTTGATTAGTAAATGTTTTTACGATTCTTTTCAGACATACCGATGTGAAATCAGAAATTACTATATATTTGCCTATTTTATTGATATACAAATATTAATTATTTTACGCCTTAATAACTTGGTAAATTATTTAAACAATATTAAATGGTGATATATATTAGGATATATGAACAGCTTAACGATTATGAGCGCAGAAAGTGAAAACTGCGAGTCGAGTTCAAATTCCAGCCAACTCTGTGCGGTTCACTTTCGTACTAATGCCCTTGGTAAAGGCATATATCCATCTCTTCTCCTTCCTCCACCAGCTATGGGTTAAATAGCATGGTAAACTGCGCTCTTTGCTCTTAGGTAGCAGCCTGTTTAGGAGAAGGGAAATTCTGAATTCCAAACGGGAAATCACCCCACCATTGTTCCCAAGAAACCGTAACAATTCACAGATATTAATGAAGAAAACAAAAATAATGAGTTCTGAAGGGAGATGACATTGAAGACATCTGTACCTCCGTCAGCAAATCTTTTTTCATGACAATTAGTCTAGTTTTTTCACAATAGTAGCCTTATGAGAAACTACCTTAGAGGGATACCTAATTTAGGTCAATCATTAATAAGCTAGTCTGGTTGACCATCATCTCAGTCAGTTATGCGCCATTCGTGATACACGCTTAGGCAATTATGTATCTTTCGATACATGACTGACGATGCAGATTTTTCCCGCAGTGGGTTACCATTTCTTTCTGCGGTAGACCAATTGCCATCCAAGGCTATAGAACCCGTTCTGTCCTACTATTTACCCATAGCTGGATGGGGGAGAAGAAGAGGATTTATACCTTTCCCAGGGTATTAGGACATAAGTGAATGTAATGGATTCGACTGGAGTTCGAACTCCGATCTCTTATTCTTCACTCTGAGCCGCTATCCATTATTCCACTGTACTATATTGAATTTGATCCTCACAGGTGCTCCATTTCTATTCAGCATTCATTCTGTTGTCGATCTGTTTGGATCGTGGTATTCTTAGTCTTCTATGTGCCCCCTCCCTCCAGAAAGTGGGCGATCATGACTATCCACAAACTCCTATTCTAGCCAGCTCTTAATAACACCTGTCTTTTTACGATCCCTTCCACTTCCCATTCTGCTATCTATTCACATAAGTTTGTCAGGTAAATGGCCAGATGCTACTCTTTCTTCCTTCTCCCTTCGATATGTCCTGTGAATCTTAAATTTTCCAAACCTTCCATCCTCACCATGTTCCAAGAAATTTCACTTGTCTTTTTTGATTATAAACGTCCTTTTGGTTTGGATTTTCCTTAAGACTTCCTTGTTGCGTACATGCTCCCTCCATGGTTTTCTCAGCATCCTTTTGTAAAACCATATTTCGGTAGCCTTCAGTCATCTGTGAGAAAGCTCGCTGCTATATAGGAGGATTGATATTACATAACAGTTCAACACTGTCTTTTTTGTTTCTAACGATTTTTTTTTCTGTTTCTTAGTACTTCGCATCTTTCTCTATCCCAAAGCGTCTTCGGATTTCAGTGTCACACACACCGTTCTCTGTTAATACGCTTCACAGATATTTAAATTGTGGTACGTGTTTGATTTTGTTATCTCCAATTTGTAAGGTGTATGTTGGACTGACTTTTCCTAACAACCATATATTCCTTCTCGCTTTCATTCACTACCTTCTGTATGAGCTCTTGTAGTTTCTTTTCTGTGTCTGCGATCAACACTGTGTTATTTGCATACCTTATGTTGTAAAGATTGTGGCCACCAATAATGAATCCTGCTATTCCAATGCGCGTTCGGATTTCGTATAAGGAAAGGAAAACAAACCGTAAAAGAACAAAAACATGATATGATGTAAAAATACACTTGAAGAAGGTTGAAAATTAGCTTAAACGTTGTTAAGGAGTCAACGCGATCGATTATTTCCTTAATTACATACTTTTGGATTAGTTTTGAATCCAGAGTTTTTCTTCTCCTAAACAGGTTACCACCCAAGGCTATAGAACACAGTCTGCGCTACAATTAACTCATAGTTGGAGTAGAAGAGTTGGTTTCAAACATTTCCCAAGCATGTAAGTGGATGTAATGAACTCGACTGGAATTCGAACTCAGCAATCCGAGCCGCAAATCCATAAAAACCACCGTGCCTCAGACAACAGAAATACGTAATAATCCGAATTATATATAAATAGAATAATCAATGTACACACAGACGGTTATAAAATGCTTTGAAGTTTGTTTTTTTATTTGTTGTTTTGTTTTTGGTGTCGCTTCCTTGTTTCTTTTCTTTTTCTTTTCATTTTTTTCTTTCTTTAGCCATTTTTCTTTACATCGCCATTTCTCTTTTGTTTTCGTTTTTTTTCCCTGCCCTTCTTTCCTTTCCCAATTTTTCTACTTTTTCTTTGTATCCACACTCTCTTTCCCACTGTATTTTTCCTGCTTTTCTTTCTTTTCCTGATTTTCTTCTTTTTCTTTATATCTTTCACTCTCTTTTTTTTTCTTCTGTATTTCTTTTTTTCTTTTTTGTCATTTTTTCCCTATATTTCCCAGGTATTAAAGGAGAAAATGAATGTATGGAGAGCTATGAATACCTATAAAACACTATAAAAAATAATGAAAATCTCAACAGTCAATTCCCACCTGTATTTTTCTCTAATACAACTTGATAAAAAAAAAAAAGAATCAATATCCATGAAAAAGAAAAAATGCGTAAATATTCATTCAGATCTTTCTAAAATTTTGTAAATGATTATTTTCATACATGTTTCTCACAGTGATAATTAATGCAGCCAAATGTAATTGAAAAAGTATTGATAAAACGTTTTCCATTCTAAAAGCCTATGATTATTCGTCTATGTTCTCATTTACATTAATCATGTTTGCATTTGTCCCTCGGATATTTACAATCTGCAAAATGGGCCCCCGACATTTTTTTAAGCCTTGCACCAAAACGATAAGCAGCTTTTCAACCCTTGAATGCGTTCTGCGTAGGCGCAAGATATTCCTACTTACCATGTCTGCTACAGTCAATTACCGCTTTTCTTTTCCTTTCTTCTTCCTTTGTTTTGACTGTTCCAAGTTCGCAAGTTTCAAACTCGCTAATTTTATTGCCACTGTCCTCCTGACTATACGGTCAGACATGAAAAGAACATCAATCTTGCCGCCATCCTAATTCTTCGATATTGGTTTTCTTTTTCATCTTCCACTCGATATAGTCATGTGTGAAACTGGTCGTTTAGTTCTTGCGTGATAATTGAAGAAAAGGCAGGTTGATGTGTTTGTACCGTCATAGAGGAAAATGAGAAAAAACAAAACAAGTAGATAAAACAAAATGTTATAATGCCGCATATCGAAATCTCAAAATATTTAATCGCTAAGTAACTAAGTTCTTATAATTTTGTCAATGACAAAAATGCTATAGTTTCTGAAGAATAATGCAAATTATAAATAGTAAGTTTTTTTTCCAACATTTCCAATTCTTCCGTCGTCACCATTTCCGATTTCTTAAAAGAAAGAAAGAAAAAATACATATTCTTCATACATATTTCAGTTTGTGTTTGCAATATCTTAAAGGAATGTAGATAGCCACATGATGCATATCTTTTATTCAATTTAAATCTCGTAAAAAGACAAATGTTATTTCATACAAAGCAGCTGAATTCCTACTATATTATATGGCTGAAGGCCAAATCAAAAATAAATAATGACAAAAGGTTCTCTGACATCAGTAATAGAAAAAACTTCAAGATATTTTTCTGTGCGAATTCTAACGAGATTTCCAATAAAATCCAGTTTTAGTTAAGTAAATTTTGCATATATTCAACACGGGGACAGTGCGTACTACTCCCTAAATCCCTGCCGAGGGGTAAGCTTGATCGGGAAGCCCCAGGCAATGCTTTGTTACTCTAGCTATCTTATCAATATTTGCTTTTTTTCTACCTATATTTATATACGTTACAAATTAAACTGACTATTAAAGAATTCAAAATTTTCGTACTTTGACGTCAATCTTGCAAATCTTTTTTGTCCAAATCTGTGAATTTGTTCTGTATATTTACCATAAGAACACTGCAAAATTAACTATTTCTTATTCATAATGCTGAATGCGCTAAAATTATTCAACATTTTCACAAAAAAAAATCAAGTTTATGCTAAAAATTGCTGCAAAACATTGTTGATTTATTGTCTATTATGATATGTCTCTAATTTGTATTTAGATAAATTGTATTTATTTTCAATTTTTCTAGTTGAATTGTTCACCTATGTTGCATATGGTTGATTATTGTACATAATTAGGTTACAATAAAATTTTTATTTTCTATTACTACCTTATGATCATTGAGATAGAACGTGTTATCTCGTATAATAGATTCGGTGGAGGCCCACGAAACTTTTGCACCGGCTCTGATTCGACTACATTAACTGACTTCCTGACTCCTCCTGCTATACTTTATTTTTACAAGCGTCAGATTAGACAAAAAATGGAGTATTGCCATCATATATGAAATGAAACTGCTTGATCCTTACTTTCCAGTATTGGTAGCGTTTAAAATCGTTTACGCTTTCTTCTAGAGGAAAACCTATTCGCCACTTCTTTCCCACAGATGCAACATCGCAAACGTATCGCTATTTCTATAACAACTTTTCAAATGAATTCGATTCTTTAATGCCACCAGTCCAGACCTTTAAAGCTAGGGAACGCCATACTACTTCTAGAGAGTCAAATCAATCTCCGACCCCCACAGCCTTCTTTGAAGACTACAAATTTAACCTCTTCAAGTTAAGGGTTATCTATCGTCCTTATCCTCATCATCATTACTTCATATTTCCTGCTATAACACACAGCTCATTCACCATAACCATTTTAACATTAACCCTCTACTTTGAGTGGCTCTCGTGCCTTATATTGGGTGCGCTTTAGTATACAAAACGTATTTCGGAATTATTATTTTCTAAGTATGAAAATTAATATTCCACTCTTCGATTGGTAAGTATTGTCTGCGAGGGAAGAGAAAATGACCGCTTTTAAGAAAATTTTAAGAACTCGAAATTAAATTTGACATTTCAATCTATATAATTTCTATCTGAAATACACCAGAATATTTTACTTAATTGAAATAATAAATTTAATTATTAAACTTTCAATTAAAACTAAAATGAAATCTTCAAGAAAGATTTTTCATTTTTAAAATTTAATTTTAAACCTTAGGTATCGAAAATTTATGCCAAAAAAGTGGAGGTCCCTAGTATTGTCTGTGAGGGAGGGAGGGAGGGAGGGAGGAGGAGAGAGGAGAAATCATCAGGAAAGAGTTGTGAGCCTCCTTACTACTCTAGAAATGTACCTGAAAATATTTCTGAAGAGAGAGTGACACAACATAAACGTATGCTTCCTTCTACCTCTGTAAAAGGTATACTAAAATAGACATAATAGACGAAAAAAAAAGAGATAATTATTTAGAGTCAAAATTTTTTATATACATTGTTTGCAAGTGTTTTCCATATGTACCTGATACCAATAGATGTCTTGTGTAAAAAGAATTTACTGCGTAAGTGCGTGACTATATAGTTCAGTCTTAGTGAAGAAGTGTCTTTGAGAGAGTCTTTATTAAACGGTGTGAGACAGTGTGAATGGACTTCATTGAAACTGAACGACCCAACTCGAGGAATGATCGTAAATGTTATTAAAAATAGATACAAAAAAAATGTGTCATACGATCGAAAACTGTGAAAGACGTTGGTCTTCATTATCCTGACATTAACTTAACATTTTTTTTATTTTCCTTTTTAATTCGTTTCACCCCAAGCAAGGCGATAATGCGACAGAAACGCAGTAAATTACAAGGAGTGAAAGAGAATGAGAAAATTTTAGTGGCGAAAATGGAGCCAATGGCAATAAAGAACAGGGTTCAAGAAGACAAAAGACGACAATTTATGTTGCATTTAAATTTTTGAAGATTGTAGTTATGAAGCAAGAAGTCGGAAGGAAGTTGCACAGGTGAGAAGTACGAGAAAATAAACTGTTAGAATAGAAGTGGCGGTTGCATCTATCTAGTTTAAAAGTAAAATGGAAAGACATAGTTGCCAATCTAGTAGCACACTTAAATTCATGTCGTCGAGGCACTAGGAAAAAAGGTCATTACAGCATTTGCCATCAAAATATTTTTAGAAAGGACAAAGGAAAGCAACATCACGTCGACGAAAAAGTGACTGAAATCGAGATGCCATGTCAGGATCGATTAAATTACAGATCCTTATTTGATTTTTTTTAAGAATCTACAGCACCAGAGCAGATACAGTAACAATATTCAATGCACTGATGATTAGTATATTTATAAATGTACAAGATGACGAGAAAAATGTTCTGAGACAATACAGTGAACCAAATTTCCTTGCGGTAGACATAGCAATTCATTAGATATAGTCACTCCTCTTCATGTCAGTGGGAAACGTGAACGCAAGAAGGCGTAGAATATTGCCCTCCTGGAGGTTAGCATCAGCCATGCAGATGTCAGACAAAAAAAGGTTCTCTGTAGTGATTAAATGAAATCAAGTTTGTTTACTCGCATTCACTGATCCAAATATTCTTTATTTATTCCTTTCAAAA
>OZ010583.1:31623136-31830636 GCA_963932145.1 Acanthosepion lycidas | reverse complement strand
TACACGTGTCCATAGAGACCTTCTCCATGTGTGACAGCGTCAATAAAAGAATATACTGAATCTACTACATGTGCTTTGTATTATTTGTTCTTCACTTCTCATTATTTTTTTTTTTTTTTGGTAGGGGGTTACAGTACCACCCTCCACAATTCTATTCAGAAAGTAAAGTTTCTGACTATCTCTTATTGATTAGAATACGAAGGAATAATTCCTTTTGCTTTCGTTCTATTTGAAAACACGAGTATCTTTTGTAATGAAATGGTGCTATTTTTTCCATTTAAAGTCTTTCAGCGGCGCACGTGTAGAAAAGTCCCCCCCCCCAAAAAAAAATACTTCAACTCTACGCCGACCCACCCCCTCACTACTGACTTCCTGGATTGTTCTCCATTAATATCCTTTCGGTCGACATTCGTTCACCCTCTATCTATCGCCGACTGTTATTCATAATTTGTCAGATCCACCTGTGGTGACAAAATCTGCTGCTTGTCGCTAACATCAATTCCTCCCAACCTGGCTGCAAAATGAAAAGGGGAAGTGATCAAGCAATAAGGAAAGTAAGCGAATACGAAAATAGAGATTTTATAAAAATGAAGGATGAGCAAAGGAAAGAGTAAGGAAATGAAACGACAAAAGAAAGAAATGGTGACAAGAAAGCTACAAAAGAAAAAGAAGGGAAAAAGAATGTGACAAAAGAAAGAGCGGAGGAAAAAGAAAGATAAAAAAAAAAGAAGGGGAAAGAAACGACAAAATAACAAGAGGGGAAATCAAAAAAGAGAGAAGGAGAAAAAAGAAAGAGAAGGACAGATGTAAAATGTAATAAAAAGCCGTGCAAAGCAGCAAAAGAAAAGTGAAGAGAAAATAAAACAATATTTCTCCTTTAAATTAAAACGAAGAAACAAAAAATCCGTGAGAATTACTGAAACAAGAATTTAAAAACAAATTCAAATGCGAAAACAAATTAAAACACGCGAAAAACAAAAATTTTTTTAAAAATAAGAAAGAAATTAAAAAATTATAAAAAGCGGGAAAAAAAAAAGAAAGACCTGACGCTAACACCGATATTGATAATGGTAATTATCATGAAAAAATAACTGTAAAACTTTCTTCTTTTTTTTTTCTTTTTTGTTTAGGATTAAGAGAAAACTGCAGATTAAATACGGTACAATGAAAACACCATGTTTTTCGAAAACTAATCTCGGACCTCCTTTATGAATTGCAAGTTATAAGTATAAAATGAAATTACGGTGATGCTTTTCAGTGTTTTTTGTTTTATCGATTTAGCGCTAATGACAATTGTCAGTTGTCAATTGATCTTAAAAGCTTTGCTTAAAATTGCAATAAAAAATCTCAAGTATCTTAGGAAAACTTGTGCTTCATTTCGTTGAGTTCAATTTTAAAAAATGAATAATAACTGCAAGAATTCGCGTTCTTCACGTTGGTCGCATTTCAACGCTAAAAACCTATTAATTTTCATTAACAAAAATTTGCTGTTTGAATTTCCTGGATTATGGTTTTATTTCGTCTAAATTCTTGTAATTTCTAGCATAAATATTCATATAAACCAGAATTGCCGGAAAAATCATTATTCATCCTTAAATACACGTAGACACAGAAAACCGTTGCATGCCAAATTATCGATTTTCTGTACAGCATAATTTCTCGTCTAATGTAAATTCCAGTTTCAAGTTCCGTTTTACTAAGCCCAAATCCTCTAACAATCATTTCCCATGCCTTTCAAATCTTCTAAAAATATTGTTAAAAATCATTATTATTGTCGTTAGATTTTTTTATCAAGCCTCTAGCTTTCCGGTCAACTTTGAACTTCAAAAATGAAAATGCAACGTCACTCATTATATTATGTCTTAATTTATTTTTCTTTTTTCTCCCTCCTTAATACGGTTTTCTTTTTCTTATATTCTCCCACGCTCTGTAACTCCTTGCGTCTTAGTGGCTCTATTGGCGTGAAATGATTTTAAAAAGTCTTATTGTGCTTAATTTATAAATTAGGTTTTATCATAGAAATATATGTATAAGAAAAACTATACTGGAAACAGTTAAGGGGGGATTATTATACCGATGTAACCACCCACCTAAAACGCATTTAACTCTTTAAAAAAAAAAAAAGACATTTTAAAAAAATGAGTTTTACACGCATCTATAGAAAGAATGTATCTTTTCAATAGTCTATGATAACTTGAACAAGAATTTAACTGACATTTCCGTTAAATAACACGTTACAAAAGATATGATAACGCAGCACTATGTGGTGTTCACACTGTTAAACCAAATTTCTGTTTAAGATTATTATCAAAAGTGAAATAACATCGGCTCGTATTAAGTTGGCGGGTCCTTAAAATTTTCGTTTATAGCGAGAGGTTAATTTTGGATTTTTACTAGACGTTTCTTTAAGAGATTTATTCATTTAACCAGTATGTTAAGGTATAAGGATATAATATCTAAAATTTGCTATGAATTATTAGGATTTACCGAGTAATTACAAATGTGATTCCACCTACGTTCATTCTTATAGACAGAAAGTTCGATTTTTGATGCGATCGCCTATTGATGTATATTAGCACATCTTTACTTAAAATTTCAACAAACCGATCTTTTCTAAATTATTTTATATACAGTATCAGAATATTTTCGATATTTTGATGATGTTTATCTTCCCAAAATATGTATTACTGTTGTCATATTTAGGAAGGAGCTGCCCAAACCTCATTCTCCAGCCTTGACAGAGTCCACAAGGCGTCCCGATTCCTTGTAAGTGACGAATTATTCTCCACTCTCCAACATCTCTCCCACAGGCGGGATGTGGCAAGCCACTCGCTAATCTATCGCTACTTCCACGGTAAGTGCTCGGACGAACTACACCCTCTGGTTCCGCAAACCGCCCACATTGCCTCCGTATTCTATCGGTGAGAAGTAAGTTGAACTGGAACAGCTTCTTCCTGCGAACCACTGCCCTGTGGAACCGACTCCCAAGAGGATGTTTCCCAAATCACTACAATCTTAACCTGTTCAAGGCTAGAGTTAACCTTTATCTCCCACTCCTACTCGCACAAATTGCCTCCCTAACGTAACCCTCTACCTCGAGTGGCCCTCCGGCCTGGTAAAAGGTGAACCTTGCTGTAAAAAAAAAAATTAGCTGGTCTAGTAAATAAACTAAAGATTGAACATATTTACTTTTGAAACAAAACAATAGAGAGCTATATTTTTTGTTTTTAAACATTTCACCCCAAGCAAGGAAATAGAGCCAATAAGACGCAAATGGGTTACCGAGTGTAAAAGAATAACAAACAGGAGAGAGAAAATAAAAGAACAGGAATCAAGAGGACAAAATATTAGGACTGACATTGCATTTAAATATAATTAAATTACTGAACTCTCTTCTGACTTCTTGCTTCCCTGTCACTTGCGTCTTAGTGGTATTATCTCCTTGTTTGGGGCGAAACTATTAAAAAAAATATGGAGTCTTACAGGACACAGATGTAAACTTTAACTAAGATTGCATAGAATAGTTGTAGTATAAACCATAGGTTGGCTCCGTGGGCGTTGAAAAAAGGCAAGTAGGCCTGAACAGATAGACATATGCGAAACAAGCAGCCAAATTGAAGATGAGAACTCACACTGATTTGCAATGTGGCTTCAAAACGAAACAGCTCTGATGATGATGTTTCAGAATATTTAAACTGCTTCGTACTGAATATCAGTTAAAAATTGATAAAACCAGCCGACAGGGAAAATGGATAATAGTTTTCGACCGTAATTTAATTTTTAATCAATGAAAAATAAAATTTTGTTTTTGCTGGCGTTTTCTCTTAATGGGTCCTTTTTTTTAAATGATTGATTTTATTTTCCATTTTTGTTTTGCTTCTCACGTTTCCTGTAATACTCTTGGCTTTTATGTTGCTGAACTGCATTTAGCTGTAACTTTCCGAAATCTAAAAAGGATTTTACATAACTATGAGGAGATAATAAACAATATCCATCTCAGGCTTGACTAATCATTTTTCTGTTAAACTTACGTGAAGACATTCTTGCGTTTTGTGATCGGTTATCGATTGGCCGAATTCATTTTATCTGCTAAACAGCAAAAACAATCACTAAAGAAAGCCATATTTTTTAAGTTAAAATATATTAATCAAACTGAGCCATAGCCTAATTTCTACTTGGTGTACCTTTTGTAAGGTAGAGTTTCTTGGCAGTAGCCATCTCTTCAATTTAAATATAGGTTGTAAATAGTATACAAGATAACAGTAGCAAGGAGTAATCCCAAATCTGACTGCGAACTGTGCACAAATTAACTTAGCCGGAATTTGACCATGTAACTTCACTCTGCAGGGGGATATTCTAGGATTATCTGACAGGCCAATATACTGAATATGTGCGTATCCTAATGCTGAAATTAGCGGTTATTTTCCATAGAAAACAAAATGTCTTTTTAAACAATTTCGCTCTTTGTCAATAAAAAGAATTGCAGTATTTAATCAAACACGTAACAATTCCAGATTGAATATTTTAGAGCAAAATTCAGATAATCACTATGTTTCAGGTAGCAAACATTGATCTAGTCCTTTATATCACGTAAGTGCATAAGTTTTAATCGAAAAAATGTTTTTCACTTGTATCCGAAGGTGCATTGTGATAGCGAAAGAGGCCTTCCAAAAGCTAAGCAAAGTATTAAGAAACAAAAATTTCGTTAGAAATTAAGAAAAGAGTACTGAATTGCCATTACCCATAAATCTACCATATTTACCAAATGATTCCTACATTTTTCAGCCACAATAAAAATTGATATGCGCAAAGACATAATTGATGACTGGTCCAAAATCTCAAAGAAATGCAGCATATTTTCGTCCCTTCACAATTGAGATTATCTTAATGAAAATTTCAGTTTACCCTTAAAAATAACAAATATTAGTTTTAAGGCCTCAGAATCCCACTAACAATTTACCCAATTGAACAATAGCAGAATGAATATAAGCGTTGGTTAAATATATCTAATTATTTGGTTAACATTTACAGCCAGGCAGTACTGAACGACAGGAATAACCAATTCTAAGAAAATAGAATGTATGGTTAGCAGTAAAAGGAACAGCCCAAATGCGAACCACAAATTTCCAAAATCAATACGAAAATTTAAATAAAGAAGAGAACGGAAAAGGAGACACCGAAATCCAAAGTATCATTGGAATATCAAAACATGGAAGATTTCTTTAGAAACAAAGAAAAGAGTGCTGAATTATTATATAATATCTATCTTCCTATATAGCAGCGAATGCTGAATAATCTCCTCACATATGATGAAGAGACTTAAGGCAACCGAAATGTGGTTCTACAGAAGGATGTCAAGAATATCATGGACTGGACATGTGAGTAATGGGAAAGTTTTAAGGAAAATGGAAACAAAAAGGACAGTTATACTTAGACAGTTGAAATTTCCACGTCACAGAAGAGAGATCTTAGAGAATTTTACATTCACAGGATATTATAAGCATGAGGGATTGAGAGAAAAAGCGAGTAACCTACCTAACAAGTTTGCGCAGATGAATGACAGAACAATGGCTGAAAGGAATGGTGAAAAGACAAAACTTAGAACGCTGTGGAGCGCTATGACTGCTCACGTCCTGAAGGGACACGGCACAATTACTTTGTGTTCCTGCCTTAAAGCAGTGAAACATCATGTATTTCGCTTCAGCAGTAACCATCGAAAGGGAATGTTAATTTTTGTGAAATGCAAAAAATATGGTACAAAGCCTAAAATTGGGATGGCTGGTATTACTATTCTTATGTGTCTCAAGGATACAAAAGGGCTGAGGGTAAAATACAGCAGGCAAGAATAGAGAAAATCGGACCTATGCCATGGTTCCTAACCGCGAGGGTCTGTGGATTTGCTTATGAACCGGTTCCCAAGTAGGGTTGAGCGGGCATACTAAGCTGAATTATAGCTGGCAATTTTGAATGATAGGAATTATGAAAGAGAGAAGAGTGGGAAGTACGGACGCGGACAGGCAATACTTCGCACGTATTTCAATCGTTCGTGTTTATTAAGTAGAATTTTTTTAAAGTTAATTTTAAGTGTAATTCCTCAAATGTGTGACAATCGGCAACTCTTTTTACCTCAATCACAAAATATAAATATTCCCACTTCTCTTGAAAAGTTCATTTCTCCTCGGTAATTTTCTTTTACTTTGACATCGTCGAAATGTTTATTTGTTTGAATTACGAAGTTGGCCAATTCGTTGAAATTTCAGTTTATTTAACAATATTTTCTGAAACCTCTTTCTAGCATGATTTTCTGTTGTTTATGTTAGTTATGGGAAAGGAAAACAAAAAAAATTAATGTTAGCTCAGAACAAGACAAAACCGTATCTTAACATCTTTCGACTGTGTAGGCAGAGGCAGCTGAAATATTAAATGGCACTCTTCGGTTAGTCTTTATCTTGTTCTGGGCAATTTTAATTATTTATTTTTTTTATTCGTTTCATCTCTTAATCCTATTGCAAGTAGGTTTGTTTCTTAATTTCGATGATTTTTCTTCTGACGAAAGCGTGAAAAGAAAGGTACTTTAAAATCTTAATCATGACTTGTAATCGACTTTTGATTAATAAAAATGTTCTGTTTTAACAATACATTATATATATATATATATATATATATATATATATATATATTTAAAATATACAGTGTAACCCAGATATAAGAGAGTTATCGGGTCTCTTATATCCAGGTTTGGTCTATTTTGTTTAGGTAAGTATGGCTCTAATTTGGAACCAGAGAAAATCTCTCTTATATCCGGGTTACACTGTGTATATATATATATATATATATATATATATATATATATTACAAAATACGTGCAAAATATCTCCCTTTACTACAATTGTCAATTTCCATTTTTTCTCTGCAACCTTTTTATCTATCAATTTTCCTTCTTCCTCGATTTAACCATTGTCTGCCATTCTCACATTTCTTAAACACACACAATTAAATATTACCTCTTATTTGATTTCAGCTTTATTTATTTTTAAAACGTTTTCTTTCTTTTAATCCCTTTATTTTGGTCTACCTTTTGACTTCGTTTTTATCTTCTATAATTCCAAACACTTCTTAAATTCCCCGTACCAACGAACTTCCTTCCGCATCTGCTTTTTCGTTCTCTGTATTTCCTTTAGAATACCATCCGGATTAACCAAAAATTAAACCTCTACACCTAATTACGGATACTCATATTTCAATCCGTGTAACGGGAAAAAGAACTCACAGACCGAAAAGAATTTTTTCAAATAAAGCAAGGCAGCCATAATCTACTTAAAAAATACTTAAGAAAATTAAGAATCCTGAACGAGATCAAATAAACTCATGAAAATTCCCAGGCTGTTTAGAAATAAGTGGCATTTTAGACTCGACATTTGGTAGTTAACCAACTTGTAAACTTTTAAACGAGTCGCTTAAAAAAGTGGCATTGTTACCCACTACATTAAAAAAAAATAAATTAACACGTACAAGAACTTTGATTTTTCCTCTGAATCAGAGACTTTGGGTGTTAGTATTAGGTTGGTGCAAAAATAATGACGTAATAATGCCGTTTTTTTGACGTTAAAAAATACGTCAAAAAACGACATTATTACGTCATTATTTTTGCACCAACCTAATATTTATTTACAAGAGCAAATGCAACATAAGGTCATGTGTCGAGAGACTAAGTTTCTTCAACCGCCTTTGGCGTAAAGGAAGACCTTCAGTGCAACGAGTCTTCAGTGCAACGAGTAAGCGCTTTCCTGGACTTAGAATAGCAATTTACTAAAAGTAAATCTTCACTAAGAAGACTACAAGGACTCATTTTGTGGGCTAGGATGAGTTTTAATCCGGCAAAATCAAGGTAACTAGTTTTGAAGCAAGGTAACTGAAAAAAAAAACACGCTTCACACTAGCCGGAGGGACTATCCCAACATTAAGCGATAAATCAGTTAAATGTTTGTGGAAACTGATGATACGCTAAGTGATACGGCAGCAACCCAGGAAATGATTAAGGACCTGTAAACTTGGCTAAGTAAGGTCGATAAATCTGTATTAACCAGTCGCATCAAAGCGTGGATATGCCAACATACAATTCTGACGAGAGTCCTGTGGCCGCAGGGAATCTACGAATTTTCAATGTCAACACTAGATGTATGGAGAATAATGGGTATCTGAGAAGTGGGATAGGGCTTATCAGATGTTTTAGTATCGCAGTCCTATACAGAAGATCAACTGCGTTACAACTATCAGTCAGCGATTTGGTAAGAGAATATATAGGCTCGATAGACCCAAAGTGAGGCGGGCATTCAGGTACGTTCGGGCAGAAAAATGGAGTGCTACAAATAAACTAAAAGTTGCAGAAGAGCAAGTGAGACAAAACTGTTCAAGGCATCTTTGGATTACGTTTTCAAACTACGAAGAGAAACAAAGAAAAGGAGCGAAACCAGCTTTATACAAGAAATTCGCGCGCAAATAGAAAAATGAATCACTAAAATGGTTGGGTTAAGCCTAGAAGAAATAACAACGTAGAATAAAGTAGTCGGAAGAAATGACAAAACAATAAAATAGTCAGATATATGGTGCATCAATTATAGCGAACTAAAGTTCTTGGTTCAGGCAGTATACGTTGCATTGCCACACCTGGAATAAAACAGACTCCCCCAGCTTGCCCTCTATGTGCAGGTAGAGGGTAACTGTAGTATATACTAAGCAGGTACTCTAAAACTTAGACTGACAGACGTCATCGCTGGCGCAATGACCAGACATTAAAGACAGCTGCAGACAACTGACACCGCGATCCACCCTGAATAGACGCACAATAAATTTTGTTAAGGCCGGTGAGAAGAAACCATCAAAGAAAAGATAAAAAGCACCCAATATGGTTTTATCAGCTGAAGATTAGCATATGAGTAGGGGATCTGAAAGTTCCCAATCGTAAAGTAGAGATAACCCTACGCCAAGATATATAGTCATATTCTCCAACTCAACAAAAGAAATAATTATGTTAGAACTGACTGTTGCTTGGGAGGACAACGGAGAAGCAGCAAATGAAAGGAAAAGTACAAATTAACAAGAGTTAGTACAAGAGTGCAGAAATAAAGGGTTTTACCATGGGCTTGGATAAATGCTGTATTGACCTATCTCGTCAATTTTTTGTTAAATCATGTATCGTTTTCAGTGCTACGTTTTCGTCCATAATATTAGAGTGTGTATGCTTCTATCGTAGATGCTTGTCAGTGAAGTAATCCCCGATAAGATGATGTAATTGTGTTGCGTCTGATAGTTGATGTAGCGAATGCTTTATTGGGGGAAGCTTTCATTCTTAAAAAATATTTTTGGGGGGAAAGGAAATCTTTTCCTTCTCTCATCTCCCAGCTGTATAAATAATGATAGTCGTTTCGTTTAGTTAGCCGTTAAACTTGTTTCATCAAACTAATTTGTAGATAAATAATCGTTTCGTTTAGGCTAGCCGTTATTTTATTTTTTTTTTTTTTTTCAGGTGGGGATAGGCATCTCTTGTAGGTGCTTGCCGGTGAAGTAGTCGCAGACGGTGCCATTGATTTGTGTCAGTCCCTCAAATTGAGAGATAGACGTGAATTAGTGATAGTGTTGGCGTGTACTTTATTTGGGGCACCTGCGAGGGCCACATCCCAATTTTTTTTAATATAGATGTTTTCCTTCTCCAATACCCCGACTGTATACACAGTGATAGTTATTTTAGTTTAATCAGCCGTTAAACTAACTTGTAGAGAAATAATCGTTTCTTTTGTGGTAGCCGTTGGTTTGTGGATAAATGATTGTTTCGGTTAAGGCAATCACTGGCTTGCATATAAATAGTTATTTCATACGAACCAGCCGTTTGTTCGTGGGTGGAATGATTGTTTCAATCAAATTGGACATTTTCTGTTAGGTAAACAATAGCTTCATTTAACGTAACCATTAGGAATTTTTTTTTTATATTACTATATTTTATTTGTGTGTGCGCAGACAAAGTTTACCAAGGAAGATAAAGTAGACAAATTCACTTTCTTGAACCGAAAGAGTAATAAAATAAAATTTAAAAAAACTTACCACAGCCAGTTCATTATTATGAAATTGGCGCCAAACTCGAGCTAAACCCAAGAAAACTTACATAAAAATAGCGGTCGAGCAGAACTCAAATTCCATTGGCTGGGGTAACATGACAAAAACGTATAAAAATACGGTACCAGCTAACTGTCAAAATTTACCAATGTCAAAAAGTCTTGGCCCACCTTTCATCACGACTGAGTCAGCTTTGTTTACTCCCTAGGTCCGTATTTATTTTCTCCTTTCCCTCTCCCGTAGTGCGAGAGCTTCTTGATTCTGTCGTAGGGCAGAATACAGCGGCCTCCCTTTTTTGATGGTGAGACGAGTCCTACTAACATCAGTTATATTTATTTTACTTTCTTTTGATATTTAGTTTGTTTTGGGGTTCATACCCTCCCCTCTCGTTGTAAATAATACATAAAATTTTATGTATAAATTTTTATTATCATCCAATTTTTATATCACAGGGTGCGTTGTGTATATTCCCCTGAGAGGATGCGGTATTATGGTATATGGAGGATTGATTGGTGACTGATGAGTTCTTGTGGTGAATGCGCAACTTGTAATATGCGAATGGGCCGTGAATCGGATTAGCTAGGTATAGGATAGTCAGTGAAGACCAGCCTCAACCCATTCCCCCTTTTCGGACTTGTGCCATAATTGTATATTTTTATACAATAAATATCGACAGCCTCTTGATTTTGTCTATGGGCAGAATACAACGGCCTCTCTTTTTTGAGGGTTGGTCGGGTCCTACTAACATAGGTACCTCCAAGAGATCTTTAAAAAAAGAGTATAGCGTGATGAAAAAGACGCCAAACTTGACGAAAACAAAGTTTTATCGTCTAAATGCTTATGTTAATAAGAGGAAAGATCAAAGTTTATTTTAATTATTTTTTTTTAATTTTTCCTTCTTTTTAGAACATTCGAAATTTTGATAAAAAAAGCCTTGTTTTTTTTTTTGTATCACCGGAACTAGTAAAATAACAAACAATTTTTAGCACTTCTTTTTTTGTATGACACACATAAATTGGGAAAATCTTGCAAAAATAAAAAATAATTGTCGGATGTTAATGAAACTTTCAGAAACTATTCACAAATAATCGAAATTATTATAAATATGTTTTTTTTTTATTAAAGTCATGACAGAAATATTTTTTTATATATTAATTACTCCATCCCTAATTAATTTTATGAAAACGCTAGAAATTCGATCGCGTCAGGTTTAGTGATTACAATAGTTAAAAGCACAAGGCTTTGAGGAATGCAAATCATTTTTTTAATTGGATCCCCCCTACCTGAAAATCAGCTCTGAATTGTAACATACAAAACTAAGATATTATTTAATTTCAAATGCTTTTAGTTGTTTTTATGAATATAGACAATATTTTCTGAAAGCAATGAATTTTTACAGTATTTACATTATGCGGACCATTGTCCTCATCTTTGTCGCCATATTTGTCACAACGTTTCGGCCGTTGAACGCTCCGGCCTTCTTCAGGTGGTTGGAATTTCGAACTGAACCCTTTATTATGATCCCTGGGGTAGACTGTTCTAGTTCCACGTGCCATGTTTGATGGATGTCAGTTATCAGTTATCTCCTGCTAACTTTCCCTCTGAAAGTTCTCCACTGCCTTAACCGGGTATTGAACTCACACTCTTTGGGTCCTGTCACTGGATCTAACCAACGCCTTTATCCACTGTGCCATGTGTTCTTGAGGACACCCACCTGACAACCACCTGAAGAAGGCCGGAGCGTACAACGGCCGAAATGTTGTGACAAATATGGCGACAAAAATGAGGACAATGGTCCGCATAATGTAAATACTGTACATAATACCTCATCTCAGAAATATAGACAGACTCTGAATGAATTTTTAGTACAATTATTTATTTCATTCATTATAATAGATTTTTACATTTAAGTTGTTAAAATATTATAAAATTAGTTAAAAGCAGCATCGGGTTTCCTAAATGTCCTTATAAGATAGATCTTTTTTTAGCGCATTGTAAATTGTATCATTTTGACTAATCAGAAGATCCGCAGTAATTAAAAAATGTGATTTTGTGTTTATAATCGGGCTGTAATTATAACGTACGGAAGACCACCCGGAATACAATTAAGTTGTGTTATTTGAGTTAAGCATTCTTCTCTCTGTTAAGGCCTTTACTTTTGCGAAACACATGTGGAGAAGATAACTTGATTTTTCAATTTCAACTGAGAAGGCTACTTACAAGTATCATCTTATGAAATTTATATGATCTTATTTTTATATTAATCTCAGTTATGACATTTTCCCATAAATGAAATATCAACATTAATAATAAAATGAATGGAAATACAAATAACACAGTAAGATGTAATAAATGTACATAAAATTATAGTATTTTATGTACACTTCTGATAAAATTTCATAAAAAAGGTACCTATAAATTAATTAGATACCTTTCTTATGAAATATGAAATTTAATCTCACTCTTAAGTCTTATTTTAATTTCTTTATAATATATTTTCTATAAAGCATCGTAAACATAAAGGTGAAAGCTAAGTACAAAAAAAAATAATTAGAGCGCTGAAAGTTTTCCTTAAAAATAACGAGGTAAATAATTTGTTCACTTAAATGTAAATTATTTCACTTTTCTCCTTCCGTAAAACAAATAAGCCTCACGTAATCCGTCAATATGTCATTCATCACCTGTCAAGTGACCTACTTTGTTTTATTTTCAAATTACATCTTTTCGGCGCAGAAGCTAAGTTAAGCTTGGTTCAAAATATTTTAAATAAACATTATAATTTCTGATTTTCTTAAAATAAGTTTTGAAAAAATGATAATTGATATTTAAAAGAATTTCAAAGTGAGATTTTCATTTTTTTTATAAAATGGAAAAAAATGGTTGCCATCTGTCAATTTTGCTGACTCAAAAAAATAAGATTTTTAACGAAAATTTCGGACTTGCTAGGAACGATTAAAAGATGTACAAAATACCCCCAAAATACTTTCATCTTAATAATAACAAACATTTAGACGATAAAGTTTTGTTTTATCGTCTTTTTAATTATGCTATGCTCTTTTTTTAGCGATCTCGTGGAGGTACCTGTACTAATATCACTTATCTTTATTTGGTTTCTTTTGATATTTAATTTATTTTTGGGTTAATCTCCTCCCCTCTCATTGTAAATCAGATTTTTTATGTATAAATTTTTTATAATCATCAATTTTTTATGTCAGGGTGCGTTTTTTTAGGTTCCCTGAGAGTATGCGGTATTATGATATATGGAGGATTGATTATTTGACGTACGAGTTCTTGTGGTGAATGTGCAAATTGTAATGAGTGAATCAGATTAGGAAGATATAGGATAGTCAGTGAAAAACATCCTCAACCATTTCCCCTTTTTCGGCCTTGTGCCCAAATTGTATATTTTTATACAATAAATCTCAATATCAAAAAGTCTTTCTTTCCGGACGAATTGAGCCACAAGCGCAGATCAACTTTTTGCAAGAAATTTTGCAGAAATTCTTCTGTTAAGTTTTCTTTATATTTTGATTTATTTTTGTCTAGTTTTGGACATTTTTTTTTATTTTCATTTTCACTTTTGTTTTCTTTTGTATTTTTGTAACCACTATCTCGTTTGAAGCTAGTTTTTATTTGAATTTTTGCTTAATCTTTTCCTGTTTTTTTTTTTTGTTTTTTGTTTTTTTCAGTTATAAGCCAATTTTTAAATGGCTGTAACTGTTTTTGTACTATGTGTTCCCGACCTTTTTTTTCTATTTTGTTGTTTTTAATTTACTCTTCGTTACTTAGTCAAATTTTTGTGTGAATGTTGGGGACGAACTTTTTTAGTATTTTTGCCGTGGTGGGGTACGGCTACCGCGGAGAAGGTAGAGGAACATGCATCCACTAAAACGGCTTTATGATATAAAAAAGAATAGGATTACAACGAAAAAAAGATTTATACAAACTTATGGAGAAGTTATTGCTAAGAATCGAACGTATTAACATTGATTTTGTGTTAACCGTTTATCAGGTAGACCAGTTCAGAATGACAGCGATCAAATAAAGACATTTCAACTTTAGAGATGGCAAGAATAGATCCAAATAAAGTATTCTACTTTTTTAGTCGTTTAGATGTACTGCTTCCAGATGAGAAAAAGACTTAGTGGGTTTTATTCAAATATTTCGTTTTATAAATAAATTGTCACAGCTTAGTAAATAATTTACAACAAAATACAACACGAGAGATCGTAGAGTAATCGAAATTACTCATCACTCGTTGTACAATAAGCAGATTTTCGTTCAGGGAAGGTAGTGTGGAATCATCCACAACAAACCAGCCTTTCCTCTTTTTAAGAAATGCACTCTATATTTATTCGTATAAATACAAAATGTGGCACAAGGCCTAAAAGGGGGGTGGGGAAGGACGGTCTTCATCTGTCTTAAATCTAAACTTAGCTAGTCGCAGACACTGACCCAATCAAGCCAACAATATTCCAATCACCAAAACAACACATTCACTCCTTACCTTTCTTACTACATCCACCATAATACCTCAAATTCTCGATGATGTCCTAACTAGACCCCTTATGTACAATTATTGTTCGTGGGGGGGGGGAGGGTCAAAAATTAACAACTTTTAAAAAATGATCCCCAAATGAATATTTACAATGTGCTTTAAATATTTACACTAAACTAAACAAAACTGTGTTAGTAATAAAAACCCCCACAAACCATGAATGTGGCAGAAAACATCAGTTCACCGGACGAAATCAATGCGGGACTATGAAGAAATGAAAAAAAAGCATTCATACCTCCAATCATTCACGCAGGCATACACACATTCATACACAACAACAAATACGAAAAATCACACACACGAAACGAAAGTCGTCCCGCATCCACCAGAGAACTGACATCACTGACCACCTAACGAGGGAGGGGATGGGGAATTAAACAAAAGAAAAAAAATAGGGACAGAAATAAAAGGGACCAATGAGCATGCAAACCCTAGCTAAGTTTACTAGAAAAAAAGGGGAAAACTAAAAATTCAAAATACAAAAACCTAGTCTAACCTAAAATCAGGGTGGGTTGCCTATGTTCAACCCTGTTAGGACAAAATTCTGTAACTAACCGACATCCAAATGCCACTCTAGGTCAGCCCCTTTCACTCTACACATTCGCGCAAGATTCACCCACCTTTTGCCGAATTCCGATGAAGGGAGCCGCCGCCTTTCCGTCCTAATCTTGACTTTAAGCTGATGCTTAAAGAACAAGATCAGTTGGGAAGAGGTGAACTTCTCGCCCTCATGGAATCCCTTCTGACGCGTCGTCCAAATCACGACTCTCTTAATCCCTAGTAAGCAACAGAACACAGTGTTCAGCCTTCGTCAATTGCGGCACCACATTGCTACAAACAGAACTGGCTTCCAGGACAAAGAACTTTCCCTGCAGCATGCGAACCATGAGGCCTTCAACAAACTTGCACAACGGCACTACCGTCCTGCACTGAAAAAAGGCGTGACCAATGGTCTCGACTTCGCCAGTACAGCGACGACAGTTTGGATATTTCTCCAAACCTGCTGAACAAAGTCTCTTGCCGACCCAGAGGGCCCCACGAATCATCAGCCAGGTGGAGTGATGCCTCATCATTATTGAGACATTTCAACCCAGGCGCCCAAGGCCATATCGAGCGAGCCTCCTGCTTCGTAAGACCGAGCTCGTCGATCAGACCATCTTGAACGGACCCCCTAACTAACAACTGATACAATGCCTTACGAGACAACGCCTGGGCGTCGGAGAGGCCACCCGTCGTCCGTAAGAGGAGCTTCAAAGCACTACGACATTCGCGGTAGAAGGAGCACTCGGCACGAGGTGTACGGCCGGCCTCCTCCTCGCACGAGTGCACACTTCTCAGGGATAGGAAATGTTTTCGGACATCTTTCCAAAAGGTGCCCACCTCATCCAATCCGCGACACATTCGGTCTAGAAAGGTAATGCGAAGCATATATTGACGAATCTCAATGCTAGGCATACCCAGACCGCCCTCAGAGGGATGAAGGCAACAGATCTCGCGACACACCATAGGGGCCTTGTCTCTCCACAAGAAAGAGAACAAGGTCCGGACTAATGACATTAGCCTGGCATACGGGAGTGGAAGCACAGACAGTCGGTAAAGGAGGATCGGATATATGTGTGAAACACATACCTCCGCCCTTCCCTTCAGGGAAAGTCTCCTCCGAGACCACAGTTTACCCGCGATCTCGGCCTTCCCTTGCACCTCCGACCAATTCATTTCCAACTGGAGATCAGGACCGAACCAGACGCCGAGAATCTTGATCGGCCCATCCGTCCAGAGGAAAGGTCCGGGAAGAGAAACTCCCTTCCACGCACCCAACCGCAAGCCCACAGACTTATCGCGGTTGATCTTGGCCCCTGTCACCATCTCATACCCACTGATCTCTTTGCTGACTACGTCAATCTCGGCTCTGCTCGACACAAGAACCGAAACGTCGTCAGCATAGGCAGAATACCTGGCTGAGGTGGAAGCCCCAGGCAGGGAAATTCCGCGCAGGACCGGATTCGCCTTTAACTTGCGAAGGAAAGGTTCCAACGCAAGAACGTAAAGCAGAGGCGAGAGCGGACAACCTTGACGAATGGAGCGAGACAATACGAAAGGCTTCGATCTTACCCCATTCACTTCCACCAGCGCACCGAGGGTCGCATACAAAAGTCGGATCCAGGAGCGAAAGTCGGCTCTGAAACCGGCCGCCGAAAGGACAGCCTCCAAAAATCGATGGTCAACCCTATCGAAGGCCTTGGACTGATCTAAATTGATCAGCGCGGCTTCACTGTCGACTTGTTCTAAGATCAAGCGTACCATATGAAGATTATCCTGAATAGTCCTACCCTTCACAGCACAAGTCTGTTCAGGGCCAATCAGACTAGACAGGACAAGCTGCAAACGGTTGGCTAAGATCTTCGCCAAAATCTTTAAGTCCGTATTTAACATCGTTAAAGGGCGAAAGTTCCCTAACCCATCCCCACCGTTCTTGTCCTTACGCAGCAACTTGATCACACCCCTGGTGAAGCGTTGGGGTAAAGACCCCTGCCTCATCCAGTGGTTGTAAATCAGTTCCAGCAAAGGCACAAAAACGTGCGACAACCTCAAGTAAACTTCGTAGGGAAGACCATCTAGTCCCGGAGACTTATCCAGGCCAACCTGCTTCAGCGCTTCCCAGATCTCAGCCATGACTGTTATGGGACCCTCGCACCTAGCCGCTTCAGCTGCCGAGAGGCAGGGAAAGTCAGCTAAATAGGCGTCGAACTGAGCAGAGCTCAGACCGGGCTCCCTGGTGAAAAGATCCTGAAAGTAGTCCCGAAAGACCTCACATATGCCCGCGTTTGTAGTCACGGTCCGCTTATCCGGCAACGTGACGCATGCAACATGTCGCCTAGACGCGCTTCGATTTTCTTCTGCACGCAGTTCAGCGGCCATATTCGTTGCCTCAGAAGACATTCTTTTTAACCTAGCCCTAACTACCAGAGCTTGATCCTTCTTGATAAGCAAGGAGGACAACTCTGCCTTAGCTAAAGCTATGTCCCCACTAACACGGGATTTCACAGCCCGATCGACTTTATCTTCTAAAGCAGTTTGCGCCGCTAATCTATCTAGATTGAGTCGACGACTAAAATCGGCAGCAAACGTTCAAATTTTAGATTTAAGATTTCCCCACTAGGCGTTTCCCACAACCGCTCCCGTCAATTCCCTTTGGATGGTTAGCTGGTCCCGGAAACCCTGATCACCAAAAAGTGAACAGTTCAATTTCCAGTAACCAGCCAACTTAACCTTAGGCTTATCTAAGTTTACACGGACCCGGACAAGCCTATGATCCGTATAAACTATGTAATGGAAACTTGGACACCCTAAGAGCCCTACATCGACTCTCCTAACTAAGACTCGGTCCAGGTAGCTCGCAAGCGTCCCAGGAGCCGAGTTGCCACTAGTTGTCCAAGTCCATGCTACCTCCCGAGGGTGTTCATTCCGGAACTTATCGACCAGATCAAACCGATCGATAAAGTCCCGAAATGGTTTCACGTCCGGGTTGTTAGTACCTTGTTTATGCCCTATACGATCTATATCGGGGTCAAGGACGGCATTCCAATCCCCCGCTAAAACTACCCGACGAGACGTCAAGAACGGGGCGATCTGCCGAAACAAAGCAGGCCGCTCGGAATGGGTATTGGGCGCATAAACCCCAATGAGACGTAGAACCTTATCCTTTATGGTAACATCCAGCACGCAAAGTCTGCCCGCCGGATCCGCGAAGACAAGGGTACAAGCAGCCTTCAAAGACCTGCTCACTAGCCAAGAGACACCCCTCGAACGACCATCAAAACAGGCTGAATAAAGGGCGAACCCCTTAGACAGTATGTCCTCACGATCATGAGAAGAAAACCGGGTCTCTTGTATACAACATACATTCACCCCGAGGCGCTGAAGGTCACGAGTGAGCCTCGCCCTGCGAGACTCGGACCTCAGGCCCCGGACATTTAAACTGGCTAACCAGAGAGCCATCGTGAAGCCGATTAGGGTTGTCCTTCAGGATAGAACATGGCTGGGGTGAGGACACCGACAGCTTGTCCCATCGAAACTGACATCATCTCAGTATCGAGCGTATCACTCTGAGACAAGCCACCGATGTCCGCGGGATAGGTTAACTTAAGAGCCCTATAAAGGGATGGGTGAACATAAAGAGGGACCCTCCCTTTACACTTCTTTGTTTCATCTAAGTTCTCCTCTAGGAGAACTACTGCTGGGGGCACCACTTTCAAGGAGGCCTTAGCCTCCTCTATCATGCCCCATATCTCCCGCGTACCCGGGCCAGTCCTCACGACGGTTAGCTGATTCCGGGCCTTAAAATTTTCCGGCACCTCCACATCTACGCCCTTGATGTGCCGGAAGTTCCATAGAACTTTTAAGGGCATCGGGTTTTTTGTCTGCCCGAAGACCCTATCAGCCTGATCCCGGGATACGCGGCAGACGTCTTCCCCCGGGAGATATGGTGGTTTTATTTTCTTTTTTTTCTTATCAGAGACTGGAAGAGTATCGGGGCTTCTATTTCGTTTCTTTTGAGGAGACTGTGCCGGAGTTTGCATGGGTGTGTCTTTCGGTGTTGTGGAAGGTGTCATGCCAGAAGGTGTTTTTACGGGTGAAGGTTTGGAGGAACGAAGAGATTTTGCGGGAGAGTTTGTCAGAGATTTAGGCGGAGGTGGTTTTATGAAATTTGATGGAGGGGAAGACGGGGCAGAGGATAGGGGGCCCGGTGCCCCCAGCGATTTTTTATTTTTAGCCCGCTTAGCCTCCAATTTTTCTCGCAATTTCTTGAGGTCCAGGATTTTCTGCCAGCTTGGTTCGTTGATTTTTTGGGTCTCAGTAGCTGTATCTGCATAAGACGCCGAGGCGTCGCCCTCAGAGCTGGTAGAGGGAATGGGGCTGTAGGTCCCCGGGGTCATGTTGGGACTGAGGAACCGCTGTTTGGGTCTTCCCCTTGCCCCTAACCACGAGGCGCCATTCCCCCTCCTCCTTCTCCTTAACCACACTTGTGGCAGGCGTCGGTTTCGGGGGTAATGTGGGTCTGGACCCAACCGAGGGATTTTCCCCAACGGTCCGCCCCGCAGCTAGGCCCACTACAGGCGGCGCGGATTTTACTTTGTCGGCCAAGGGGGTATTTTGGTCGCCTGTGACCGGAACTCCAGGGGCCTTCTTCCCTGGGCAGGAGGAGGAAAGGTGACCAGTCTCTCCACACCTCCAGCAAGTTGGTCTCCTACCGGTCACTATGACCGGCATTTTCCGGTCACCAAACACCAAACAGTTGGGGACGGACTTGAAGGCCTCTTGGTCCAGCATGATATCAAAAGTCCATCCCCCATTCAAATTGTCCGAGAGAGCCCCTAAAATTTGGCCGTACTGCATAAAAAATGCAGCCAAGAGCTCTCCCGAAATTTGAGGAGGAACCTCGAACACGGCCACCCTGGTCCGTCTTCGGCCTTCGTATTCAGTTCTTAGAATTAGATCTTTCGTGACCAATTCTTTCTTTGCCATGGCCAGACAATCTTCTGGTGTGGGCAGCAGTATGTCCCACATGAAGAACCCTGTACCTTTAATTACTCTTTGGGGTTTTATCCCCAGGGACAAAAGTGATTTAATCACTGTGTCTTTAGTGGAGCGACAAATCTTTTTGGTTTTTTTGTCCACCACAAAAACGGTCACCATTCTCTTTTTGAACACATCGAGCTCCTGGACAACATCGACGAACCCATCTTTATTTACAAGATGGGCGTAACCTTTCGCCTTATCCAGGAAATCCGCCATGTTCACAATACAACTTGGTGGGGACTTCCAGCAAGAGGGCAATTCCTCGGCTGTCTTACTTTGTGCCTCCTTTGGCACTTCGACATTAGCATCTCCTTTCTTGGAGGTAATAATTCTGTCAGTTTTGGGGCTACCATCAGCCCGCTTCTTGGCAGCATTGTCAGGGGGGTTGGCTTTCGCCGCCGAACCAAAAAGGTCCTTTTTAATATTGGCCCGACTGGCACCGTCGGCCATATTGAGAAATGTGGAGACTACCACCTGCAGGATCTTTTAAAAATTATCGCCAGAAAAGGAGTTTGGTGGGGTGGGGGAAGAAATTATACAAATGAAAACAAGCCTGGATGTACCAGTAAAAAGAGAAACAAAGACAATAAACTTTTTAAATGATAAATAAACTGGAAAAAAAAAGACAAACAAAAATTAAACAGGAAAAAAAAAATAAAAATGGCGCCCAAAGGCAGCCGAAAAAAAAAAAAAAAAAAAAAACAGAAACTCCTTTTTTTTAAAAAAATTCAAGACAAAAAAGAAAAAGTCTGGTTTACAACCAGGAAAAAAAATAAAGGCTTGCGGCCGAAGCCGCCAAAGAAAATAAAAAGCAAAAGAAAAACAAACTAGTTAAACCAAAAAGACGAGAAAATGCGACCGAAGTCGCTAATAAAAAGGAAAAAATAAGTTTTCTTTTTCTTCAAATACTGTGCTGGTCTTTTTTTTTTCAAAAAACAACTAGAAAGAAATAAACAATAAAAAAGAAGACGTCCGGTAAGACTTTGTCAAACCGGACTAAAATAAAAAAATTATGAGGGCCGAAGCCCAAAAAATAAAACAAACAAAAAGAAATAGAAGAATAAAATCAAAAAAATAAAACTTAAAGAATAACTTATCAGAATAATCCTCTGAAAGACGTCCAAAAAGTTCTTGCAGCACTGAAAGAAAACAAATCGTTAGCAGAAAAAAAAGGTTCGTCGTTCGTCAGAATTTTCAAAAATATCAAACACACGGTCAAAACAGTCTCTATCACTCTCTTTTAGGAAATGCACTTTTCCTATCTGGTAAATAACGTCCTACTTTCATACAAAATATCAACGAAAAACCATTAGTCAATCACCTTCAAACTAGCTCGTTGATTGGTCAGTTCTGACCAATCAAACCGCCTGCACGCGACAAATCTGTTTTACCGCGTTTTCCATTTGATCCTACCACGTGATACACGACCATTATATAAACCCAACACGTGTGATATTCTCTCTCTTCTGTTCCTGCTCTTCCTGACTCGAGCCTAACTTATCTACGTCACTCGTACATCTCAACACACCGCCAAAATATGACCCTAAAGGAACTCCGTCTCGACTGATCAAGTCAGACGTTAAATGAACAATACTTAATTCATGCAAGTATTATATCTGAACTCTACCTAACTTGTTCATATAATTCCAAACACTCAATATTAGTTTAATAATTACTTCCTTTTAATATGAACTCATGTACAACTCTTTACCTAATCAAAGAGATATAACTGTCTAGCCTTTTCACTCAGTATTCATGCATGTATACCAAACACTAATAAATTCAATTGTTACGTTTGAAACAATGTTTATGAATCATTATTTCTCCTTTCTTGTCTAACGTCAAGAGTTTTTGATCTTCATTAATTAAATAATAGGGGAAGAGGTCTTATTTGGAAAGTACATCTGGGATGGCCTTGTGCCAGATTTATCTCCAGAGAGAAATAAACCAAATATGTTCACCCCCCCCCCCGCCTACAGTGGTACTATATAAATGGTGGGATTGAAAAAAGACTCTTCTACTACAAGCTCTTTCGAACATGTACTGTCCCCCAGTTAGACCAAAAGTGAAGGCTGCACTCAAAGAAAATGGTGTCGTGATATTTCGCCAGGATCACTTTTTTTTTTCTTTTTTTTTTTTTTTGCTGACCAGACAAATATTGCTTACAAGCTTGGCTAGGAAGTATTCCCTTGTCTATTATTTTCTGATTGACGTTTCTTCATGTATTAACAGGATTGTATTGAATAATTTCAGTGCTCTGCAAAAGACATCTCTTTGCTTAGAAAGATAAGATTTGGGAAGATAATATGAACTTGCTTGAAAAACAGTGTAACAACAATAAATATATTCGATAAAAGTATGCTTAGTTGTTTTCATATTTTTACGTAAGTTATCTAAATAACTGTATTACGCAATAGTATCCTATGCCTAATAAGTCTAGGAGGGGTAAAAATCTCTTGTGAATTCTTCGTTTTCGTGGTGAGCCAAAAAGTTAGGTATCACGTGTGTCTTCTGTTTTAACATGAAAGTCGAAGGCGTAAGTATGCTGTATGAAAAGATTAAGTTGCAGAGATTGTAATAAGCGTCTATTATGTACTGTCTCTTCAAGGACGTGGGCGATTGTGGTTCTCCAATTTACGATTTGTCTATACTCCTAACGCTTGTCCTTTCCTACCCTTATATAACTCGACAGTAACCCTCTAATAAAAAAAAACTCCTACCAACTTTTGTCACTTTGCAAAAATAAAAATAACACTGACGTCTTATTTTAAGATATTACCAAAATTGCACAAAAATATCTTTAAATACTAATGAGTAATTTTACTCAATAAAATCGCCATTGGTTTCAACCACGGCCTCCAGATGACTTCGGAATCTCCTACATCTCTTCTGGACGGTCTCCATCTTTAAGTTGGGGAATGCTGCCATAATCCTTGCCTTCAGTTCATCTTTGGTGTTACAAGTAGTTTTGTTGGTCTCTCGCGCAACTGCGCCTCCGCACATAATAATCAATGGAGTTGCAATCTGGAAAGTTAGGTGGCCAGATGTAAGGGGTGATATGGTCGCAGAAAATGTCTGACAGCCATGACTGGGTTCTCCTGGCATAGCGCAGAGCCCTGTTGTCAGAGATAGGGTCTTCCAGCATCCACCCTCTTGACCCAGTGCAGCACTACCTCAAGTAACTTGATGTAGGCCTTCGTATTGAGTCTGAGGCCCTGTGGGAAGATGAATGGAAGCATAACGTCGCCATCATTAGTGATCACTTCAAACACCTTCGTAATCACCATTAGACTCATCCAACTCTTTCCGAATCTGTATTGTCCTCAGAAAAAAAAACACTGAAATGTTCATATTGGAGCATCCGGCGCGAATACCAAGCAGTACAGCATACCATTTCCAAATTTCGTCATGATGCTCTTTTTCTCACAAATGGTACCAACTGACCCTATTGTACTGGGCAGTCGACAAAATCAAAAACAAACGAGCATGTGCAAAATTAAAAAAATATAAAACTGCGACAATTTAGCCATCGCACCCTGCATATTTGTTCGGATATTTTGTACGCTTGTAGTGTGTGATTTACACAGGAAATAGTCTGAAAGGAATTTAATGTCAAAAAAAAAAAAAACATTTGCTTCAAGTGAAGTTGATCTGTGGAGATCCTAGTCTGTTCGAGACTTACCCTAGGAGATACCAAGTAGACTTTGATTTTACTATCAAACATGAGCACTAAAGGAGCCAGCTGCATCAGGGAGATGACCTGGAAGACAAGCTCATATTCACCTGGCGCGAATTCGCGGCTTAAAGAATGTCAGTGGCTGAGTCCCCAACATGTAAACGGGTGGTCGACCCAGTCGACCTCATCAAATCCTGACCTTTTCAACTGTTAAGTCACTTTACGTTTCGACTAGATTAATATTTGCTTTTTATATCATCCTCACATTTATAAAACTAATTCTTTTGGGGTTTTTTTTTTTTTTTTTTTTTTTTTTTTAGGAAAAATCTTTGTCTTCTTAGGCAATGATCACTTCTATGAGGCGTGTATCCGTAGAACATCAGTAATCATGATTCTTCTCAACTTCCTATCCTTTATCCCTCTTAGAAGTGTTTTTAGTTTTACTATCCCTTCCCGCTGTTCTGACATCCATTTACACAAGGTCGTTAGGTAGGTTTCTCTTTTCCTTTTGAATTCCATGTGTTCTGTGTGTCAAATATTCCAAGTCTTCTTCATCCATTATGTGTGCGAGTAATTTCAACTGTCTCTTACTAATTGTCCTTTTCGCTTTTATTTTCCTTAAAAGTTCCTTTTTTTTTTTTTTTTTTTTTTTTTTTTTTAACACGCCGTCCAAGTTATTCTCCGTTTTCTTCTACAGAAACACATCTTTGGTGTTTCTAGTCTCCTTTTCATTTGTGATTGTGTGTCGCACGTTTATGAGAAGCTAATGTTTTCTGTTAGTCTATGCACATCGTCTGTGATTTTCCGCAGAAGGCTACAAAAGTGAAAAAAAAATTCTCCACTTAATTACTGGCGACAAGCGCACAAATAATCAAATCTGTGGAAGTGTGTGTGTGTGTGTGTGTGTGTGTGTGTAACATGATTAATCGAAACCGAGTCATCGTCGGTTGTCGTTCAAATGCAGAACCAAAAACGCACAACCACTTATTTAGGATTATTTCAAGTCCGACAACGTCTCAAATGATCTTGAGATTTTTCATTATTCTGTTTTGTTATTTTTTTTTTTTTTTTTTTTTGTATTCATTACTAAACCAACCATAAGCAGTATTAGTACATATTGGTTTTTACATAGTTTATAACGATTCTACCTATTACGGTATCCCGGAGATGAGCACTGACCGTGTTTCTGATAAAATATTCCCACAAAACGAATTCAAAGTTCGAATTTGGTCAATCTCAAATCCGACCTACCTTTCATTAGTCTCTTTTTCTTTTCTTTTTTTTTTTTTACCTTAACCCATACACGATGTTGCTATGATATCTACCGGGTAAACAGATAAGTCTGATTACTGAAAAAAAATTACATCAGTCTATGAGTCTGTACAGAAATTCCCAACTCCATGTTCATCGTTTAAGAGATGGAGTTTTCCATCAGTTACAATGATCTTTTTGGGGACTGGGTGATTACAGTGTGAATACAAGCTTTCAAGACAAATACGATTTTTTTTTTGGGGGGGGGTCCTATTTCGAAGAATTATTCATCAATATCATCAATATCTTTCTACCTCTATTTGTCTCTGGTACAATAAAACCAAGGTATTAGCGTCTCCCAGCAGACCGACTTTTTTCCAGTCATGATAAAGAGCTGTACTCTTAATAAGGCTTCATACTCTGAACGTCTATTGGACTCAATATTAGTTCACTCCAGAACTCAAATGAAATTCATACAGCCTATTGCTAAAGATGCTGTAAAACCGTTCGGATCCTCGTTTCGCTCTCGAAAGTAACTGACTCTACCTGCTACGCTCTCTTTACAGACCAAAAAAACAGGGTATTGTTGTCATACCTGGGATGGAGCTGTCCACTCCTCACTTTCCGGCTTTGACACCGCTCAAACACTTTTGAACTGCTTTCTGCGCGATGGATTATTTTCAACCCTACAGCCACGCTCCCTACAAGCACAACGTCGCAAGCTTATAGTTTATCGCACTTCAGACATTCCACCAGTTCAGACTTTTACAGCTAAGATTCTCCCTAGCATATGAACAGGGTCCAATCATCTCCACCCCCTTCGTATTCCATTTGTAGGAAGGAAGTTCCACATAGAGAGCTTCTTCTCGATAACCGCTACTTTGTGGGCTGAACTCTCGTAAAGATGCTTTCCTGATCACTACATTCTTAACCGCTTCAACTTCAGGGTCAACTGTTATCTATCTTACATATCCTTACGATCTGCACTTAATTCCTTCCCTTTATTCTTATAATAACCTCAGTATATAACCCTCTACCTTGAGTGACTCGTGAGCCCTGTATTGGGTGAACATTTAATAAAGAAATATATCTATATATTGCTTAAAACTTATGAAGGTAGTGTTCAATATCAGGATTGTGTGTCTGTAGATATAAACCGTATTGGATATTAAAAATCAAACCTGCATGATGATTGGCAGTTTTGTGCCTGAAGTGATTTTCGGGTGTGTATCTGATGATCGATTTACATCTCTATCTATAAAAGACAGGGTGTGTGTGTGTGTGTAACGAATGCACGTCCGCAATTTTCGACGGATTTGCACCAAAATTTACATGCCCATGCTCCAAGTTAGCGGGAAGGCCAAGACCGTCTTTGCATTTCCCAACTCTCATCGATAGTGGAAATAATCGATATTTTTCATGCTTCTACGGCAGTTTTCATGTAGTTTGCGGCTATTTTGTACTGGCCAGAGTGAGAGCTAATAGCTAGCAGCCACGAATAGGCAGGAAGATTCTATTGGCCAGCGTGAGAGCCAACAGCTGACTGACACGAATGTCAACTAGCATGCTATCATGCAAAAAAAAATCGATAGCTGCATTCGTCACAAATGGGAAAAATTTAAATCTGCATGGCACTTTACTCCAATTGGCTCATTCGCTTGCTTAAACTCAACGTTGATTCTGATTCCGCAGAACTGGGTTGGGTGTGAAAAAGTAATTAACATTCTTTTTTTTCATTCGGTTTTTCCAGTTATGAGTCCTTTTTTAAAGCTGATCTTTTTGTGTTCATTTTGTTTAGTTCTTTTTTCGTAACAGATTTAATGTTTAGTATAGAGCTTCGAAAAAATTTGAAGTGTGAGAGAGGCAAGAAGTAAGGCATGTAGCAACATCAGCACGGCAAAGGGCACTCCTATAAAGGCAAGGAAGGGCAAAAATATTTTAAGTCAAGTGATAGCGATTGCTGTACGAGTCGAACGATTTTTGAATCAAGCAGGCCATGCTGTTAGTTATCACTAAGCGGAAATTCTTGGATAAGCTTTACAGAGTGAAGGGACATAGAAAACCCCAACTTGCAAAAAACGTTTTAAAAACGACTGGAAACAAATGGAATTGCTCACGGCTTCTCCATCTATTCATTCAACAGTCCGTGGTCTTTCATTAAGACAGACATAAAAGAATATTTAAAGATCTCTGGGGAAACAACAAAAGCCGTTGCAATTTGGAGTCGAAACAGTAGAAAAATTAGCTAAATCAACGCGTGAAAGACTATTGAATCTTACAAAATGTCAAAGAGCCAATTTTAGCGTAAGAAAAAAGTATAACTATTTATTCATGTCTATAGAATATTGATTTAATCAAATGTGTCCCCATAGCCAACATGTCTGAGTTATAAATTAATAACAATATATTGCAAAGGGTTGATTTGTTTAATAAAGCCTGAAAATGCCTAAATAAGTTAGCAATATTTTTTTTATAAGGTTGCAAAAATATGCTGAAACACAGTATATTACACATATAAATATATCCTGGAAAATTTACCAGCATCACTTGATTAATACGAATTATATTGTACAAACATTCTTTTCATATATCGTACCTTTTCAGCAGGAGGGCGATCGTAAATCTACACAACCTCCTACTCTTTGTAACTGTCCTCTTACTGTCCCTCTCAGTTCCTACTCTGTCATCGATTTACACACTCGTTAGGATACTCGACAATTCCTTCTGTCTATAGTATATCGTGTAGCTGTCAAATTCTCCAAGTCTTTATCATTATGTATCCCAGAAATTACAGCTGTCAAAAACCCTCAGTACAATTATCCTTTTTGCCTCCATTTTATTAGGTTGGTGCAAAAATAATGACGTAATAATGTCGTTTTCTGACGTATTTTTTAACGTCAAAAAACGACATTATTACGTCATTATTTTTGCACCAACCTAATACTTAAAACTTCCTCGGTAATCAAATGCTTCGTCCAGGCACCCTTCTGTAAAACTAGATGTTACCTTGAGTCCCCTCTTCATCTGTAAGGAAATTGTCTAGTATTCACTGCCATGTGAGAGGATGGATATTACGTAGCAGTTCAGCACTCTTCCTCGGTTCTAATGTAAATTTCCTGTTTCTAAATAGTTTGCTTAGCTTTTAGAAGGCGCTTATCATTATTCCAATATGGCTTCAGATTTCCGTGTCACCTTTTCTGTCATAACACTTCTCACATATATAACTTTAGCGACTTTATTTTAACGTCTCCAATTCACAGCACGCATCTTCGGCAACCCCTCTTTCAAACAACTTGACTGTTTACTGTAATCACCTGAATGATTTGTCGATACCACTAGTGTCCCAGTTTGGTTCAACCGGTCCCCCCACGGTGCTCAGGAAGCCAAGTCGGGAATGCAACAGTCTCGGGCATTGATCGCATGGTAAGGCGGATGAGGGTCTTGGCTGGAGTTTTCCTGGTCTTGCCTTGCCTTTTTTTTTTTCCTCTACAGTCTTCCTCCTCTCCTCGAATGTGGAACACCCGAAATGAATTGCTCTTCGCCAGAATCGCCAGTTGGCGGCTTCCGCTTTCCACGGTGTTATGACAGATTCTGGCTCGAAAAAGAAGCACGATTAATTGTGAGTCAATTGAAACCCTATAAGGATGTTGCAATTTTATTTCTCGTCAGTCTGGGTCCGTCAATATGTCCGTAGCCTATAGAAAGAAAATCGTTTATTTTACAGTTTGTTTTTTTTTTGTTTTGTTTTGTTTTTTGGTGAGGGGGGGGGTTCTGTACTTTCTTTAGTTGTATAGCTATTACTAGCGTCAGTGGTAGACGATCTATCTCGAGTAAAAGAATTTAGAATGATGATTTTTGGAAGCAGACACATTGATTGGCTAATTTACAGTTTAGCACCAGCATTAAAAATTTCCATAATACTTAAATTTGTGTAATTGTACAGGCTTCATTTGAGCCTGGCTTGATAAACTTGATAAAATATAACGTTTTGGAGTTATCGACAGTAAAAGTTCGGATTCATTCACGTTGCGGCAGCCATTACTGACGTTGTTTACATTTGCTGCGGAACAGCTATGAGTAACATTCACTGGTCTTGATTATTGCGCACACATGGCATAATTGAGCGTGTATACGTAAATAGTTCTCTTCCGCAGTAATTGAAACAAATAAGATCAGTAAAAAAAAAACAACACAGTCCGTAATAGAACATCAAACAAATGTAAAGACAAAACGTTATCAAACAATCTAAGCATTTTCTTTTAGTAATGTATAAAGCATTATGGTTTTGAAGTTCTTGATTAAATGATTTTAAAAAATCTATTTACGAAGTTTAGATTATAAAGAAACAATGACAAAGAATGAAGATAGATGATATTTTAGTAAGGATTTCTTGAATTCTACAACGATTGACATTAATTTGGATGTCAACACAAAGACGTGTTCCTACTAAAAATAAAGTTTATAGTAACAAATATGTTATTGTATGAATAATCAATGGGTTAATTTGCAGTTTAGCACCCGCGCTCAGTTCGCATTAAAAAATATCCTTAATACTTACATTTATGTGCAATTGTACATGCTTCATTCGAATTTGGCTTGATAAATTTGATAAAATCTACCGTTTTGGAGTTATCGACAGTAAAGGTTCGGATTCATTTGCATTGTTGGCGACAGACATTACTGTTGTTGTATGCATGCATTCACTGTGGGAAGCTAAACGCGAAATAATGTAGTTAACGGGCTTCTTTTTCTTTCTTTTTTTTTTTACTGTCCCGCCACTTACCTTCATGTTCTCCTTATTAAATTAGGAAAACCGATTCGAAACAAATGCTTGCCACCAGAATTATATAAAAAAAGAACAATTACTACTCTTCATTTTTATTATTACCTTTGATGTCTTCCTGTTCTCCAAATTAAATACGATAAAAACAGCAGGTAGCGTACCTTGTAAGAAAGCAAACACACGAGAAATCAATCAACAGGAAAAGTCAAAGTAAAAATAAGGAAAGTAAAATAAATACAAAAAGCAATAATTTACTTTTATTTTACGAATTGTGCCAAATATTTCACATCTCTAACAAACCGGAAATGAAACCAGAACAAATAATAAAATTGAAATGAAGTCTAAAAAAAAAAAAAAAAAAAAAAAAATGGCATCTACATAGTTAAATCAATAAGTTCGTAGAGTAATAATTAATTTAAACGGTCAAATGAAAATAAGATTGCCACGACAATTTTCTAACTGGAACGATTCCGCCAGTCTTGGAAACAATCCTAAAAATCGTGGTTTTTATCTAGCTTGAAAGCCTCTCTCTGGTGCCTGCTATAAAGATTAAAATGTTTTAGTTACAAAATAGTCGAAGACATTAAGGAAAGTATTGCATAACTTTTAAATTAGACTAGTTTTTCTGCTCTTATGTAATTCTTGATATGCAATTAAGAGATGCTATTATGTTAATACTTGACAAAGCCTAAGATGATTGCGGAGAAAACTTAACCCGAGATGAAAATGTTTTTCTATTCCGTTTAACTTAAATCTGGAAAATCAGCACTTAATTCTGAACTGTCATCAGCTTCAGAGTATATTTTAATACACTAATTTTTTTAGAATCCTCACAGTATTTAGTAATGTTGAAATTATTACTAACATTTTTTGGTTGAGATTTACAAACCTTACGTTTCGTTCAATTTCGCAAACCAATCGATAAAACTTGAATAAGTTAGTTTGGAATAATACTTTGACAAAAACCCTACTACTGTTTCATAATTTATACTACTTACTGAGATTTTTCTCATCAGAGTCCATCTTGTACATTTACAAATCTACCATTGAATACTGTTGCCATATCTGGTCATGTACTCCTGCTACTCATCTCAAGGCTCTTGACAAAATCCAAAGAAGGATCTGCAATGTAATCGATCCTGACTTGGCATATCGACCAGTAACTTTCTCACCGGCGTTACGTGGCTTGCCTCTGTCTTTTCTACAAATATTTTCATGACAACTGCTCTGACGAAATGTTTTCCGAGTGACCGGACTACGTGAGTTTAATCATGCTACTAGATTGGCATCTAGATCCCGCACTTTTACTGTTGAATTAGGTAAATGTAACCGTCACTTCTTCTCAAAGAGTTTTTTCTCGCCTGTGGAACTCTCATCCGTTTCTTTGCTTCCCTGATAACTACAATCTTCAAAAATTTAAATGCAACGTCAATCGCCATCTATCTTCTTGAACCCCGTTCAGCTTTTATCCTTTCCCCAATCCCCCCTCCCATACCCAGTCATTTCTCACGTTAACTCTGTAACCCACTGCGTACTAGTGGCATTTACACCTTGCTTAGGGTGAAATGATTAAAACAAAAACAATCCTAAGAATTTTTTTTTTTTCCTCACGCTAACAGCGAAGAATTTTTAGGATTTCTTACTCTCCAGCATGCAATGTGTGTGAAAATTTTTCTTTCTGAAGCTAAATTCAAACTTTTTGAAGCGTTTGGCCTTGTGATTTGTTTATTGTCCTCGTAAATGCAGTGCAAACTCGAAACTGGATTCTTGTACATAAAAACTTAAAAAGATATTAAAAATGCAATATTGTTTTTTTCATAAGTATTTACTTTAAATATTAAATTGTTTTTAAAATAGTGGGAGTATTTTGTATGTTAAATAATAAAACTTAAATTTTTCCACAAAAATTAATTGTACTAAGCTACACTCTCCAGTAAAACCAACTGTACTTTGTACCTCCTTACCGGTTAGCACTTCTCTCCCCAAAAATGGTTTCGATCGGTCAATGTATGCCGTATGGCTATTTTAGAGGGTGTGATGGACAGATTAATGGAAGTTACAGAATTTTATATGTAGATTTAAACAGTAAGTCGTATTTAGAAGAAAAGAAAATGATCGACTGAAAGAAAACTTAGAGGCGTAACATATGTACATGCATATACTTCAAAGTAACTACAAAGAATATACGCAAAAAAAATACGCAGTTTTCTATTAAGAGTAATGAACGAAAACAAAAAATAATTTACTCAGCTTTTACATAGTAAGACATACGGGAAATAGTGCCCTCCCAATATCGAAATGCTGAGAAAAAAAAAAGGTTATAAAAGATAAAAATGTCAACTGGAAATATAATGATGTAAACTGTCTTCTCGTCTTGGCTACTGATCTATTGGAGGCGGAATTAAAACTGACAGGGAACCTTGTTTACTTGGCAGAAAAATACGGAGGAGACTGAGTTTCCACGGAGAGGAAGAGATCCACATCTACTCGGGGTTAAGTTTGTAATTAACACATCTTTCTGTCTTGTTTCGTCCTTCGAAAAAGATATCGGTATTCATCAATGCAAAGAAGGATAGTTTTCTTTCTATACACCGTGCTTGTCTTATATAAGTCAGGTTACATTCGCACTTTCACTTTCTTTTTTTTTTCATCTGCACCTTTGCTAAACCTATATTAAAGACCCAGTTCTATACCAACGGAAGCGATAACGGTATTCGATTCGACACAACAGTTGGTCGATAAGGCTAACGTCTTAACATGATAATGCAAGAGAAAAAAAGTGAAATACATTCTGTGAGACAAGCTTGGTAACTATCGGACGGCAGAAGATGCCGAGTGTTACGTCTTACGAGTTGACTAATGGCGCCAAGCAAAGGCGCATAACTACCAGCTACATATTTCATGTATTTCCACGTCATTTCGCTGCTTTACGGGTGTAAAGACAAGACAGAATGATGCGGAAAAGAGGAAGATAAGAAAATAAAATAGACGTAGATTACAAAAATACAAAATAGATATAAAAGAAACGGTGTTAGTTTTTGTATTAATATTAAAAAAAAAAAATACGTGAAAAGAAAAAGGAGTTAAAATATTGATATCAGTTATCAGGAAACCCATCCAAAACGTTATCTAAATTGTTACTGAAAGTAAACCAATCTGTAACTCAAGTTGTAATTGAACAAGAGGACTTAAATGTACATAAATATCAGAATAGAAACAGTGTCTGATTTAAGTATAGGCTACAGACAATTCCTAAATTGATGTAGAGAATCGTAAAAGTTTATAGCGTACCCAGTTTCAACTCCTAGCAAGTAGAAGTCAAAGTAGAATTCTCAAAACTGCTTCTAAAAAGCTTTGCAACATTCAAAATTAAGACCATGGTTATCATACATGATTTTTTTATATATATATAAGAAACTCGTTATAAACTCGTTTATAAGCTACGGCACTAATATTTGACTAAAATTTAAACCACTCCACCACGGTAGTCAGTGTGATATGTTTTTTTTTTTTTTTATTTTTTTTTTTTTTTTTTTAAATGACGAGAACAAGGGAAAGAAAAATTAGAAAGAAAAATATTGCAAATCCTCAAGCTATTTCTACGGCTGTCAATAAATAGCGATAAAGAGAAATGATAAAAACGACTGAAATTAAGATGAAAGAATAATCACAATAGAGAGAATAATTGGCAATGTTTGTAATAAATAAATTCAAGAGAACGTTCTTACTCTCCAGTGTAAAAGCAGTTTAAAAAATACAATGAAAAGTGACACGGTTCGTTATGTGCTTCGACAATATTTTATATTATCGGTCAGTCAAAAAAAATAACGACAATGAAATAAAACCTTTCCCTGTGTTAAAAGTGTCGGAGGGAATGATTATGCTGGAGACTGTCTTCTCATCGTAGTCTTTTATCAGATTAAAACTGACAGGAGAAAGTGTTAAGCAGACCAACAAAGATCATAGTGGGCGTGGTTTGGGTTTTAATGAAGAGAAACAGGGTAACATCTACTAATGGCTTAGCTCGTACTCTACACAACTTTTACTACACATTTTGGTTTTACTACACATTTTGTTTAAAAAAGTAAGATCCTTTGAACTGATACAATATATATATATATATATATATATATATATATATATATGTGTGTGTGTGCGTGTGTGAGATATTGTTTTTGTTCCAGTGATCATACAATGCGGGTTTCACAATGTGATTGTTCGTTCGCAACGTTTTAATCTCCACTGTATCTACGCTAGACACTATTCGATCTGGCTAAAACAATGGCACAGTATCGCAACACCTGAATTTTTAAAAGATTTTATATTTTGCAGGTGTGTAAAAGAAAAAGAATGTACTGATAAGGGTAGTCGTAAAAAGGCAAAGAAGCGCTTGTCTCAACATGTACATGCTTCTCAGGAAATTAAAAATTGAACATTATTCCTAGTTTCATCTGCCTGACTGTAATAAAAATAAAAAAAAAAGTGGCATTATATATTAGGTTGGTGCAAAAATAATATTTCTGTAAGCGATTGCAAGTTAGCTTAAACCGTCTTCCACAGGTCAAAGGGTTGAGAATTCGAATGTCTCTAGAGACTTAATTCTTTTAATTCTAATCTACGCTGCTTGCTGCCGGTCGTAGGACAGCCTCAGTAACTATTAGAACTAATAATACATCGACAAAGTCGGAGATTAACCTCAGTCGAAATTCTAGTCATTGTGAACTCCGTGGTCTTTCGATGGCTAAAGAGTATATGCTACGCTAAAGCTACATACGGTTTTGAATTCGGAGTCGTTCTTCGCCTAGACTAGCTGCCAACTACGGCTAAAATAATGATTTTCTAAATGTAGTACAAGGCCGAATGTATTGGGCACCCAATGAGGATAGAACTCACTAATCAATCGTAATTGGGATGGAATTCGAACTCTGCTCGCCGATGACGCATCCCAGGCCGGTAACCATTATACCATCTGTACATCCAACTAAAATTAAGAAAAAAAAAATGGTCAAAAATGAATATTACTGATCAATTTATCTAATAAATAAATAGCAAGTTAATATTCCGAATTTATACATTTTAATATTTTACTATTTCTATTGTTTTCTCTTACTTTTGAGTCTTTAATTTTGTCTCGAATTATTCTAAAATTATCAACAGGTTTTGTCTCGCTCATTACGTCTTTATTTTCTTTCTTATTTCCTTCTTTAATCTTTTTTTCAGTGACAACACCTCCTCTTTTTATTTCCATGGTTTTCTCTGACATATTCTGCCATCGTCTGTACTTCTCTCTAAATCTCTTCTTCGTAGTCTCAAAAAAAAAAAAAAAAAAAAAAAACACAATTAATCCTCCTTGTCTTTATCACAGACGGGCTCACACACATAATCGCCGCTTTTGCTGCGAGTCGAGGCCTGCTCAACAAAAGCCGTTTCATAAACAACTCCAATCACTTCGGACACGGATTGTATAACAGAAAGAATCATCCTTGTCTGACCCTCTAAACCAAGTAGCTACGTTTAACTGGTATGACCCTGGCTTTACTTACAGAAATCCAAGTCAACAGTTGAACTTTCTTCTCGATGGAAACTGCCCTGTTCTCGCCTTTAAGACACGCACACTGGCTGAAATCTATTCTCCATTGTCAATGAAAGCTTCGGCGATATTTTATATTATCGTTCGGTCAAAAACATAACGATAATGACATGAAGAAACCTTTCTTAGTGTTAAATGTATCGGATGGAATGATAATGCTGGAGACTGAACAGAGGCTACGATGAGAAGACAATGGGAGTCAGATTAAAACTGACAGAAGAAAAGAACGATATTACAGGTTGGTCCGAAAGTCTTGTCACCCCTACATAATATAATTTTCTATTTCAAATGGCTGCCACAAAAATGCTGTTCATACAGACCTTCTCGGTGTGTGACAGCGTCAATGAAAGTGAATAAACTGAATCCAGTACATGTACTTTGTTTACTGTACTACTTGTTCTATTGTTCTCATTACTTTTGATAGAGGGTAACAAGACTTTTGGACTACTCTGTAGATTGATTCGTTTTTCACGGTTTATCAACTAGTTGCAGGTTATTCAAAGCCAGAAAATAATTTTAAACTATAAGAATTTTTTTAAGATAATGATCTAGTGATACAAGTCTTACTCCTCCATAGCTGGGGGAGAAGAGGTGGATTCATACCTTTCCCAAGAATAGGCAAGTGAATATAACGAACCCAACTGGAACTGGAACTCTGCTCTCCGATTAACAATCAGCCGCACACCCAAGCTTAGAGTACCTGGTTTCCCAAGCAGTCACCCATCTAGGTACTGACCAGGATCGATGTTGCTTACTTCGGGGATTTACAGGAACCAGTATTTCAATGTGATGTGACCGTAAGCCGATATAAATTTGAGCAGGGTAAGAGTGCTTAGAAGACGTGATTCCAGCCGAGAGAATCAGAGCCACGTCTACCCAGTGCTTAACTTTTACTGTTTACTGTTCTCTTCTGTATTCTTTTTTAAAATAAGGGTTCTTTTGAACGAATACATATAATATGAGAGGTATTTTTCTGTTCTTCGTGTTTGTCTTGTTACAATGAGAATATAATGAAGATTTCGCAGCGTGTTTGTTCGCTCACATTTTTCCCAGCAGTAGTTCTACCTGGTTAGCACAATGATGAGTTATCGCAACACTAGAAAATATCTTCTTTTAATTTTTCTAAGACGAAAGATTTTATATTTTACAGGTGTAAGAATTTAATGGTCAGAGTTGTCGTAAAAAGATGAAGCATTTGATACAGCATCGAATGTTAATGCTTGTGAAGAAATTAGAAATTTAATATTCCTAGTTTCATCAGCCTGACTGCATTAAAAAAAAAACACGTTTAAAATTTGATATTTTACGGTGTAAGAATGGCGCTCAATATCAGAACGTTTGTACATATAGAACTCAACACTGCAATAGGTTGTAGTGATAACTTGAGGCGTGATACTAAGTAGTGTTGATTTATTTGATCATATACATTACTTCAGTAATGATTGGATAGGATATAGAAACTAGTTGAAATGTAACAAAGATAAGTTATCAAGCACATAATCGTTATTATCAGTAATGGCAAAACCCGACCATTTAAACGAAGAGAGATAGTTTATATTAGAAAAAAAGTGTTTGTGTGGACATAGCTATCATCAGAGTGTTGGTCCCAGTCAATTTCACGTCCTGGGTATGGCGATAAACTACGTCCAAAAGTAATGTTGCCAGCCATACGTTTTTGAAAAAAGTAATGTTGCCAGCTATACATTTACTAGTACTATATATTTAATATAACTAAATTTGGCATTAAATGACCTACAGTGGTTGATATGTCATAAAACCCAAACAACCAGTTAGTTTCACACTTCAAGCTGTCATCATATCAACTAATATATTTGGTTGTTCAGAAAGTAACGTTGCAGGCTTGAGAAAGAACTAAAAATCCTTTCAAATATAACAAACGTTTATGAGGGTGGGCTGAAAAATTCATAGGCTATGGAGTGATGCTAGAGCTGTGAAATCTTGCACGCATTAATTTCAACTCTTATCAATAATTACATTGTTTCTTCTCGGGTAAAATGACATCTGACTATTCAAATATCACACGGTGATGGATGACATTCGATTGATTATAAATCAAATACCCATTTCGATTAGCATATCCCGTAAGAAAACGGAGAATATTCTGAATAATATTTTGGCATCACGAATGCCTCAGCTCGGTGGGTGTCACGTCTTCTGCCACCTGATGCACAAAGCTGATCAGATCACGAGAAAATCTGACAATGAAGAAAATCCAGCTGGTTATCTTTAACGTTTGCTAACCCAGAAAGAGTGTTAGGTTCATTACTTTAAACCAGAAACAATCCATGCAGTGAAACAAAACTCCTCACCTGCTCCAAAGAATGCCAAAGTCATTTTATCAGCAAGTAAGATGATGGAATCAGTTTTGGGGATGCAAGTGGCATTGTGTTTAGTGACTATATTTTAAAAATTCCACACCATTAATAGAGTACTAGACCAGCTTGTTGAGGCAATTGCGAAAGGCAATCTAGACCAAACAACCAGGAAAAATTGACGAAATGGGTCTTGTTTCATCAGGACAATGCTTCAGCACACAATCCTTGGTTTCAATCGCCTGACTGGTATTGAACTGGTTGATCACCCTCCCTATTCTCCTGATTTAGTCCCATCTGGCTATCACCCGTTCCCCAACATGAAAAAACACCTGACTGGGAAATAGTATCGTAGTGATTACGCCATATCTATTGTTTTTTGTTTTTGTTTTTTTTGTTTTTTTTACCAACAGGATACAAGCTTCTTCAAGGAGATCCACGCACTGCAAAAGCCGATAAAAGAAATGTAAGGGACGTAAGGTGGGGTGCTATATTGGAAAATAAACCTCATTTAGTCACATTCCATGAGAGTATATTTGTCAGCCTATGAACTTTTCAGCCAACCCTCGTAACTTATCCGTCAGTAATATTTAATAGTCATTATTAACGATTGCAAAATGGCCGCCATCAAACTATTTTTTTTTTTTTTTTTTTTTACTGAAATAATTTCGCATTTGGGACGATAAACTGATAATATAGAAGTAATTTCTTCCCTACTTTTAAAGCTTTTGCCACAAAGTTTTCTAATGATATAATTAAATGGAAATGTTAATGTTCAAAGCTAAGTGAATCATGAGAATAAGGTAAATTGGATTAGGAGAAAGAAGGAAAATATTCCAAATAAACAATTTGATCTACTCCTTTAATTTTACCGAGTACGGCTTTGCCTATTCTCCTGTAGACCAAAATTTGATCTTAACAGTAAAGTCCGTGTACCAGCTGATCGGTGTTTAGAGACACAATTGTAATAAATAATGGCTGCATGACATTTCTAGTCTAGGGCACTGACAGAGCACACTGAGAAGCATTTTCATTTTCTTGTACAAAGCCAGTCAAGCTATTAACAGCATCTTTATAAAACGGCCAATAATGATTACATTAACCACGATAACTCCAAAACAATTTTCAGTGTTGACCGATTTGTATTTTACAGTTTATCAACTCGATGTGGGTTATTTAAAGTCGAAATATTTTGGATTATAAGAATATGTCTCTTTTTTAGCTAGTGAATATTGCATTAACAATTTTTGTTTTTTTAAGAACAATGATTTTTTCCAAATACAAGTCGGGGAGAGGAGATGGGTTCATACCTCTATCAAGGGTATTTGAACGTAAGTGAATTCAAGGAACCCCGCTGGAATTCGAACTTAAGACTCCAACTTCTCAGCGATCCATTACACTACTCTCACATCCGCCCAGCATCGAACAAATTGCGAACTTGGGAATGGGTATCTTCTATACAAAGAATCTCCACAACTTCAATGTGGGATGGAACTCAAATATCAACGCCAGTTGGAATTCAAAATTAAATACAGTTTATTTCATAATTGTAAAGCAAAAACTCCCTATACATGATATATAATAATCACACTTTTGTTTGTGTGTGTGTGTAATATATATATATATATATATATATATACACACACACAAGAGGTGTATTTCGGCAGCAATAATTCTTTCAGGCATGTTTGATTGAAAATCTCGACTAGTTCTAATTTTTAACTTTATCAAATTTACGAATTAGTAGTTTTATGTAATCGGTAAATTTATCAAAGTTCATATTTATTTTTATTATTTTCCCCCGAGTACTTTCAAATCCTGCTACATTCATTTACAAGGATTGTGTTTTGCGTAGGTTTACAGAACTGTTTTTTGGTTAATTCCGGCGTTCTCACGTTTAGTAGAACCAATTTCGTGTCAATCAAGGTAACGTCATTTAAACGACCGTGATGGAATTTGCATGTATATTTTTTTTATACATCTCAATATACGATCCCCTATGGGAAAAGATACTTTATTTAATGCTGGCTGCTTCTTTTGTATTACAACGTCCTACAGAATTTAGATTTTTTTTTTCTCTGCACTGTGTTCTGCAAACAATTTTATTACTATCTACTTAAATTTGTCTTATGTTGAGATAAGATATATATATATAATATATATATATATATAGAGAGAGAGAGAGAGGAAGTGATGTAGGTGATATGAACGTAAAAGTTCGTTATAATTATGTACCGAGGGGAACTAAAGCTGTGGAAATGGTAAATTTTAAATTTGAGTTTTTGCCTGATGTGTCTAGACAGTTCAGCCGATTTCATTTGATTTCACTACTTTCGTTTTTATCAATGAGGTTCTTAAATATCGCATATTGTGACACCAGAAGATCTGTCAAGAAAGGTGAAATCTTGATTTAGCAATCAGTGCACTTTCTAGACATTTTCATTTTAGTAAATTGCTTTCTCTTAATTAAAACAGTATTTTTTTAAATTGAAATTATGGACACTCATTACGATGAGCTACTAATGCATGGAGTTTTGTTTTTGTAAAAAACAAAAAAATCTTTTGAAGTTTATTAGAGAACAAAACACGTCATAGAACTTTTACACTTTGCATTCAATTGCCTAATATTGTTCTGATATATAGAAATGTATATATCATATATATCTTTTACCAGTTTAAGCTTTTTGGTATATAGATATATAAGAGCAATACCAAAAGACAGAGCTTACGTATACAAGCAAATAAAATAGCGAGCATTTCTTTATACCGCTATAATATATAATTATAATATTACATAATTATGAATAATGACATAATCAACATGCTGACATTCCACGCCACCTTGAATAAAAGGTGAGGAAGAAAATCCCCATCAATACTGGAAAGAGCAATAAATAAGTCGGTTTTTGTCAGGGGTCCGCGAGTAAGAATTTGCTAATAATAGACTTAGTTCGTATCATTTTCATGTGGAAGGAAGGTAAATTATTTTCGTGGGGGGTGGGGGGTGCTGGGTGACGTTCTTGCTAAAAATGATGGGAAATAAAACGGAATGTGGAGCTTTTAAATTATTCTCGCAACTCTATAGTTTATTCTTCGCACGTCTCTCTATGAATATCTTATTCTATCGAAATTGGTATCGTCTAACAGGCATCAGTTGTATATTTCTACCGCTGCGATGTTTGGATCTATTTGGTTTAGTTCAGCGGCGAGAAGACAATTCTCTAAGTCAAGAGATTTTTTGTGGTGGAGGAGGCGTTCAAGAAGAATGAAAGGAGGCTGAGTATAGAATATATAATATAAAATCCACGATATCTTCAAAGTGTAAAATACAAAAGGCTGAAAGAAAATAAATAATTAAGTTTGTGAGGGAGTGAGAGACCGTAGTTAATGTTTAATAATCCAACTATCCTCGCCATCATTTGACATTACTTATTACATAATGGCGATTTTGTTGTATATTTTGCTTATAATTCTGAATAGAAGGCCCTTTGACATTTAGAGTCGTGGGAAAAGACCATTAACTCTTGTGAATGACAAGCCATTTTCTTGATTGTCCTGAGTAGGAGGCAAAGTTTTATGCCCTGACGTAAATCTACGCATAGATTGATTTGTGCGGTAAAAAGATCAAGAGATGATAAAGGTTAAAAATAAATGTTTTACGTATTATTTTACATTGGATGACGAGTGAGAAACTTTTGAAGACTGAGAAACTGAATGCAAGAAAAAAAAATGAATAGGCAGAATAAGAAAAAATCAGGACGAGAAGAAAAAGACAAAAGTGAAAAGGAATAGGAAAAGAAATAAATATTAATAAGATGGAAGAGGACAAGTAAGAAAAATAAGAAGGAGGCAGAGAACCTAAGAAAAATAAGTAGGGTTATTTGGGGGTGGTGTAATGGGAGGAGGGTTTTTTTTTTTTTTTTTTTTTTTTTTGTTTTGTTTGTTTGTTTTTTTTTTTTTGTTTTTTTATTACTTAATAGCCTTTTTTCAGAAATCTGAAATAAAGGCTATTAAGTTTTGAACATCTCGTCAGGAAATATAAATAAATATAAACAACACGGTCAATGGCTCTTGAGAAGAGTGCTTGCATTACAGTATCACGAGATTCTCGATAATAACAAGATTTAATGGAAAGGCTGAATGTGGGGGGGGAGATGTAAAAATAAAGACAAGGAAATGTTTATTCAAAAAATAATATTTTCTTGTAAGTAAAGCTGCGATAATCTAGCTTTACGCTGAATCAAAATAGTAATAATTTCAAAGAAAACAAACGCACTTACTGTAATTGGTACAGCTGCCGTAGAGATCTTGCTTACAGAACATATTTCTGCATAATCTTATTTAGTGCCTCGCCATGAAAAATTCATTTGCAAGCTTACCTTACAATCGTCACTACTATCCACTCTTATTTCTTTACGGCGTGCTCCACTATTGTTCCTATATAAAACCACTTTCTCAGATCAATCGTTAAAAATGTCTGAGTGAGTGGAGCCTGTGGCTCTTTGCGAAGACCATTCTCGTTCGAATCTTGTGAACTGGCGCTGCAGAATCACAAATAAAAAAAAAATGTCCCAAATAACAGAAACATTACGTGTGGGCTTCCAAAAGCAGCGACAACTAAAACAGATATATGCATCTCGAATAAAAAAAAAAATAATGACAATCAAGATGTTGATGTTCTACGCTACTTCAAACAAAAAGGTTAAGAGGCTCCACCCCTACCACAATCAATACTGGAAAGAGCGATAACAGCTACTGAACTTGAGAAATCTATTTTCCTGAAAAGATTTTATAGACTTCAACCGACAGTAGTAATAGCTGCTCGGTCAATGAATTCAAATGTTTCCTTATAAGGAAACGGCTAATATTACCATTACCCTACAAATCTTACTTTAGTAGATATCTTCTTTTTTTTTTTTCTTTTTTAAGCTTTTCACCCCACGCAAGGTGGGGGTGCCACTAGCACGCAAAAGGTTACAGAGTGGGAGCAAGAGTAAAGAGGCGTGAAAGAGGAAAGAATGAAGAGAACGACGGGGAATAGGTCAAGGCATCTGGAGATGTCGATTGACATTGCATTTGAATAGTTGGAGATTATAGCTATCAGGGAAGCAAGTAAGAGGAAGGAAGTTCCACAGACGGGAAGTGCGAGACATGAAGCTATTGGAGAAGAGACGGCTACATTTAATCGTTTCGACAGTGAAAGGGTGGGACCGAGATGCCAACCTAGTAGCACGTTTAAATTCATGCAGTTTGGGAACTAGCGAAAGTAGCTCGTCGAAGCAGTTACCGTGAAAGTATTTGTAGAAAAGACAGAGGGAAGCGATGGCACGTCTGTGAGGAAGCGACTGTAAACGAGATGCCAGATCAGGGCCAATCGTATTGCATATCCGTCTCTGGATTTAAGTACAAGTATAATTTGATTTAGTTACTAGCAGTCTTCATTGTAACAACAAAGAAGCATTTCAAGTTTGTTTTCGAAATTAGTAGTCAATGATCTTTAATAAAAAAAATTATATAACGTTTCATCAGGTCGACAAGGAGACATTTATGGTCTTTTTTACTCGTCCCAGATTTTCTTTTCTTTTAATCATTTCATTTGAAGCAATGCGATAATGCTACTAAGACCCAAGGGGTTACTGGGGATAGAAGAGAATGAGAAAACTTGAGAAGGAACCAGAAACCCAATGTTAAACAAGAAATAAGAGATAAACCCCTATTCCTGTTCAAAAGATGGAGGAGGAGTGTGAACTGGACGATAAGCGAACCTATCTACTCCTATTGTATAGTTATTATACCGTAAAGTATTGTTTAATCACCAAATTATTATACTGGCGAATTCGGAACTATCGCTGTCCAAATTTCTTTTTACGTACATATTTCTTTTTATATTTTCTTTTACATCAAAAAGTTCAAACGTTGGTCAGGGAGCAAAAACTGACTCAGCTTTCGTATATTACGTGGGAGGCAGAATTGGTGATACAGAAAAAAGAAAATGGGGAAAAAATAAGTTTGGCAGATTGGATAAAGAGACACTGTTTAGTGAAAGCATATTACACTATGGAACGTTCTAATGTTGATGCTGTATTCTCCGCTTAGATGGACTAGAGGCAAGACTAGATGTCTTTTAGAAGAAGAAAAAGGATAGAGATTTTTCTTATTTTTTTAATAATATATATGAAAAGATTACTTTGAAATATCAATTTTATCCCGGCTTCGACGTTTCTTGGTAAAATTTTGAGTCTTCAGTGGTTGTGATTTTAAACGGTATTTCCAATTTTAATATTGAGCATTATATATAAAAATATCTGCTGTTTTATTTATATATATATATATATATGTTAGTGCGATGGGCAAATTGTCAGCATTTTATATTATTAATTTCGGATGCGCGTTGGTTTTTATTTTGTCGCCTGCACAGTATAGTAGGGTCAGTTTGGCACCGTCTGTAAGAAAAAGAGCCTCATAACGCAATTCACTCACCCAGAAATTTACAAACGGCATACTGCACTTCTTGGCATTCACGCCGGAATCACCAATACGAACATTTCAGTGTTTTGGGGTGTTGATTGAGGACAGTCAGAAGATTAGGAAAGAGTTGGATGAGTCTAATGGTGATTACCAAGGTACGCCAGCTCGGAAAACATATTCTGATCGTTCTGATAAGAAAAAATTCCCGAATTTGTCGGTGATGGCCTCAGACTCAGCATTGAAGCCGAAATCAAGTGCCCTGGGTCAAGAGGGTGGCTTCTAGAAGACACTGTCTGCAACAGGACTCTGCACCATGCCACACAAGCAGGAGAATCCAGTGTTGGCTGTCAGACAATTTCTGCGATCACATCATCCCTTACATCTGGCCACCTAACTCCCTATACTGTAACCCCCTTGATTATATGTGGGGCACAGTTGAGCGAGAGACCAACAAAAATCTTTGTAACACCAAAGATGAACTGAAGGCAAGAATTATGACAGTATCCACCAACTTAAACAAGGGGACCATCCAGAAGGTTGAAGTTGATTCCGAAATTGTCTGTAGACCGTGGTTGAATCCAATAGCGATTTTATATATCTTAAAATGAGATGTCTGTATTTTCATTTTACTTAATAGATCCAAGTCACAAAGTCATTATTGAATAAACGAGGTTCTCAAAGAGGTTGTAATGAATTTCAGCTTACTGAAGGATATTTCACAAATAACAGAAAACCCGGTTGTTAAAATCTGCAAAGCATTTTTTTAATTTAGTAAAACGCACCCAGTGAGGATCGAACTCACAAAACAGTCGTAATTGATCTAGCGAGACAAGCTTGCTAACCATTACACCACGTCTAAGTGTCCAATTCGAGTGACAATATAGAGAATGTCGTTTTATCAAAGAATGAACAAAGAGCTTATAAATAACCTAAAAAAACAAAAAAACTCTTTCCTGAAGATACGTTAACTTCAAATGATGTTTCTCAGTTTATAAACAGTATTTTCTGTTTTTAGTAATCTTTGTTGTTGCAGCGTTGCCATAATATTGTGAATAACAATTATTCAATAAAAGGTCCATCTTCTAATTGTGTGCTTTATTTTCTCAATAATGGCAGCGTTTTTTTTTTCTTTTATCTGTATAAAGTCAATAAATGACTAAGTTCGGCTTGTCTCAAAGTTAATGTCAACAAACCGAATCACGTGAGCCAATTGATCAAGATGAGCTTAATAAGGCGTGAAATCAAGCATAAAATAGTCTTTTTATGGTGACAAACAATAATATCAGTCCTGCGAAACCTTAGGATTGATAACCTAATGTTGGATTTTAAGAGAAAAATATAAGGTTTGCTTTGTTCCCACACTCAATTGTATCTCAGTTTGATCATACAATAATATCAACTGAAATAGAGCCTGGAAATTTACAGGGTTTCTGTTTGAGGTTAAATCATCAGCATAACCAAATGCAAGATTCTGAAAAGCTAAATATTATATCCAGTCCGGGCAACTTTTCTTCATTTCCATTTGGAAGAGACAAACCGGGTTCTCAGTTTCTTTCCATGCAGCAAATGATTCACAATGACAGTCGCAAGAGAATTCACCTTGTCTTGTGAAATCCTACAGACTATCGAATGTTATACTTGGAAAAAAAAAAAAAAAAAAAGGGTCCACTCGGTTATGCAGCTAGATAGCCCGGACGTTAACATTTTTTTTTTCAAATTTAAGTATTTGCGTTATCGTTTTCGGTATAAAATTGTAACTGACTTTTTTTTTTTTTTTTATTTCTTCCATATCTATCTATTGAGTCGGTCATATATATATATATATATATATATATATATATATATATAAAGAGAGAGAGAAAGAGAGAGATAAAGGTTGTTCCAATAACTTTGGCCGATTTTAGCGTAAATTAAGTTTAAGTGTCTAATGATTTCTTTCTTTTTCTTTCGGATTTGACGGACATTTAGGCAATAATATTTTTCACATAATTGCCATGATTCAAAAAATATGATCCAATAGAGAAATAAATAAATTTTCACCAATAACACTGATTTATTTACGGCTGACTGATCCGTCTTCATGAAACACCCTTTATATATAAGAAATTGTTTTTTTTATGTACGAAACCCGTTACTAAAGTTTTAGTGGACGTTTGCTGGACCAGAGTCTAACCACTTGTGACTCAAAACTACCAAAAAAATCAGAGACTCCACGCATAACTTCCGCTATATAAATTTGGACAATCAAAAAATTAAAAGAAAGAAACTTTTGATGTTAGTCAAAACTAAGGTTCGCACCAGTAGTCTGCGACCCTAGTCAAAAGGATATGATGACACAGCTCTGAGCTAGACGAGGAGAGGAGACAGCAAGAGAAACTACAGAACAACATACGCGACCACCATAGAAGCCAGCCATGCATGAACTAATTAAGAGATCATCTACTAATTATGTTTTCTGCCCTTCTTAGAACCGAGAAAAACAAATTAGATTGACGCTGACCTATTTCTAAGCTGGAAACAACCTACCACTAGAAATTCGTTCTGCTATCAACGAGCACACTGGGACTAGTTCCGGGATTTCTTTCGCGATGTCCCCTGGGACGTTGTCTTTACGCTCCTCGTTCAAGAATGTGCTTCCGAAGTTTCCACCTGGGTTAAAGCTGGAACGGAGACTTCCATCCCCTCAAGAAAATATATGGTCAAATCGCGCTCCTCCCCTTGGTTCTCCGCTACTTGCTCAGCTGCCATTGCCCATAGGAACCACTTCTTCCACCTATATCGTAGCGACATCTCTGACTGAAATAAACATCTGTCTCTGCCCGTAACGAATGTAAGCGTGTCCTCAATGAAGCAAAGTCACTATTTGCTGCTCGAATGAAAGAACGTATTGCATCTCGCAAATTTGGCTCCAAGGATTTATTGGCGTCTCTGCAACAGCGTACTTAACAATAGCAAACCCTCTATACCTTCTTTGTTCAACCAGTTCGAGGTTCTGAGCTCTTCTGCCGACAAGGCTGAATGCTTTGCTCGGAAATTTTCATTCAATTCAACGCTCGACTCTTCCGATGTACCCACACCCGATTTCCCCCTTAGAACTGACTCTCTATTGAGGGAGCTGCACATAACCCCGTCATCGCTATTGGGAATTATCTCTAATTTAGAACCCCACAAGGCTAGTGGTAGAGATGGGATACCAGCCATTGTCTTAAAGAAATGTGTGCCTGAAGTGGCCCCTGCCCTCTCTAAATTATAAAACTACTGCCTCAATGAATCTTGTTTTCCAGACTGTTGGAAGTCCTCATCCATTGTTCCTGTCTTTAAGAACTCTGGTGACTCTTCTGACCCTTCTAATTACCATCCTATCAGTCTCCTACCCCTCTTCGGCAAAGTTTTCGAAGCTTTAATCAACGCCGAATTGGTTAAGCACCTTACATCCCATGGTCTGCTCTCCGATAAGCAATATGGTTTCCGCTTTGCCCGTTCTACAGCTGATGTGCTTACGGCCATCACTGCAATTGTTTACCAAGCTCTTCATAATAATAGAGATGCTCGTGCCGTGGCTCTAGATATCTCCATAGGGTTTGGCATGCCGGCCTTCTTCGCAAGCTTCAGGGTTATGGAATTTCAAGTCGATTGTTTGACTTAATACAATCATTGCTGTCAAACCGCGAATTGAAGGTCGTTCTCAACGGATCCTCCTCCACCTCCTATCCCACGAACACAGGTGTTTCCCAAGGCTCCATCCTAGGCCCTACTCTGTTCCTTATCTTCATCAACGATCTTCCTGACGTCATAGATCCCAAGTAGGCATCTACGCAGATAACACCACAAATTACTCCTGCCTCAAAAACAAATCTCGTGTCGTTGACAAAACTAACCTGTTCGTTCGTCTCGAAAAGGACATCCAATCGGTTGTGAACTGGGGCAGGAATTGGCTGGTTAACTTTAATGCCCCTCCCCCCCCAAAAAAAAAACTGCTCTCTATTACTCTCCACAGAGAACCATCCCCGCCCCCCCCATTAGAATGTCTGACGCTCAACTTCTCGAGAGCTCCTCTTTGCGACTACTCGGTCTCACATTGACTGCCGACCCGAGATGGAACAAATACATTGAGTCAATAGCTTCGTCCACCGCAAGGAAAGTTGGCTCCCTGTGACGCGCCAGGAAATTTTTCTCGCCAGAGTCGATCCCTCAAATCTACAAATCAACCATTCGCCTTTGCATGGAGTATTGCTGCCATATATGGTCTGGAGCCCCTTCTGTTTGGATCTTATCAAGAACATTGAGACAGAGACGGATATGCAATGTAACTGGCCCTGATCTAGTATCTCGTCTACAGTCGCTCTCTCACAGACGTGCCGTTGCCTCCTTGTCTTTTTTACAAATACTTTCATGGTAACTACTTTGATGAGCTGCTTTCGCCTGTCCCCAGACTTCATGAATTTAAGCGTTCTACTAGGCTGGCATCTCGCTCACACTCTTTCATTGTCGAAACTATTAAATGTATCCGTCTCTTCTACTCCAATAGCTTCGTGTCTCGCACCTCTCGCCTGTGGAACTCCCTCCCATATTCCTGTTTCTCTGATAACTATAATCTCTAACTATTCAAATGTAATGTCAATCGACTTCTCCAGATTCCTTGATCTATCCCCTATCCTTCTCTTCATCCTTTCCTCTATCACTCATCTTTGCTCTCGCTCTAACTCTCTGTTACCCCTTTCGTGCTAGTGGCTTCCCACCTTGCTTGGGGTGAAACGGTTAAAAAAAAAAAAAAAAAAAAAAAAAAAAAAGATTACTAAGGTCTGACTCCGAAACTACCGATCCAAAACGGACTTTCTCCCACCTGCTACCAATATCTGCCTTTATAAACGAACATTTTGCTACACTGAATATCAAAGGACTCGCTCAAAATCAAATAAATCAAATATATTATTTTATTTTATACCCTTGATTTAGTTAGTTTTATTTCCAAAGTTTCGATAAAATAATTACCAAGAATATTTGGCAATACCCCACAAGCCATAATTTGGGTCGTTAAACTAACAGAGCATCAGATAGCTTTGTTTTGGGTCTTTAATTCTGGGATATTCCTTGGAGGCACCTATTTTTGCAGGGGGTTCATAAATCTATAATATTAGGTTGGTGCAAAAATAATGACGTAATAATGTCGTTTTTTGACGTATTTTTTAACGTCAAAAAACGACATTATTACATCATTATTTTTGCACCAACCTAATAGTTGTAAAAGTCAAAACAATGAAAATGTGTTTTGTTTAATTGTTTTGTTTTTTTTAACATTTAAACGGAAATGTAAACAAAACAAATATTTAAAAATACGTGAAACAACTCCAGTACTCTGATCTTCGTATAAAAGAAGCACTTGTACAATTTCAGGTTCACTGTGGATGACATGTTTGATAAAAATTGTAATTCGTTCACTTCAGATGAAAAGCCTTTTGATAACGTAAAGTGCTAAATTTAGAAGTCGCATTTTCAAAATGCTCAGATATTGTACTTGTGTTATATATCATATAACCTGAAGACAATAAGCATGTATCTAATTATTAATTGGCCATTACGAAAGAATTACTATATTACATGTACGTGGAGAGACCTATATAACAGATGTAAGAAAAAAAAAAAACCCATCGACAAAACCTACGCACTTAAAGTAAAAACTGTACGAGAAAACCACTTTAGAAGTAGAAAGAAATTTCGTTAGAAACAAAAAAAAGAGTTCTGAACTATATAATATCGGTCCTTGTATATGATGGAATGATGGGTAATTTTATCACAGAAGAAGAAACTTGAGGTAACAAATATGGTTCTACAGAAGGATGCTGAGAATCACATGGACTGAACATGTAAATTACGAAGGAGTTTTAAGGAAAATGGAAATAAAAAAAAGACACGTATACTTAGAATCAGAAAAACAGTTGCAATTTCTAAGACACACAAGGAAAGAGAACTTGGAGAATTTGATATTCACAAGGCATACTAAAGGTAAGAGGGACAGAGGAAAGCAGCGAGTAACCGACCTAACAATCATATGAAAGTTGTTGGCAGAATAGGAATAGAGAAACATTGCTAAGAGTTACAAAGGATAAAAAAATCTGTCTATATTTCTAAGATGTGGTATTGTAACTATTTACATCGTTCTGACTGTTGTCCTCATCTGTCATATTCATGACATTTCGGCCGTTATACGGATATCACCTGAAGAAGGCCGGAGCGTACAACGGCCGAAATGTCGTGAATATATGACAATATAGATGAGGACAACAGTCCGAACAGTGTAAATAAAGGTTAAATTGTGGAAAGTTATGGTAACATAAAGAGACACGGTGCATAGATAATGATGATCAGGTTGTATCTCTTATAGACATCCTTGTGATATCTGTCCTTCTTTGTGGCAGCGAATATTGGACAGTCTTCTCAAAGATGAAGAAGAGACTCGAGGCAACGAAGGTATGATTCTACAGAAAGATGCTAAGGATACCATGGACCGAACATGTTAGCCACGATGAAATTTTGGAGAGGATGCAAACAAGGAAGCAGCTTGTACTTAACATCAGGAAGAGACAGCTGATATTTCTGGGACACGTAATGAGAAAAGAGGGCTTGGAGAATCTGATACTCATAGGGCGGATACAGGGAAAGAGAGACAAGAGAAAGCAACGCGTGGCATACGTGGCGGGCTTAAGCAAGTGGATGACGGAACAGTGTTTGGGCAAAGTAGCAAAAGGACAAAATATTTTGAGAGCTACAATGGATAGAGAGAAGTGCAGTGCCATGATCGCCTACGTCCAGAACTTACACGGCACATAAAAGAAGACTTCATATTAGGGATTTTTTTTTTATTTTAGCATTTCCGTATTTGTTTTTATTTGTAATTGGGAAGTTCTATTGTTTCAGTTATAGGACAAGTACCTTCGGGTACTTTGCTTCCTGGGCTACTGCTCATTCCACCAGTATTATAGACGAAAGAATATTCTATGACTTTTCACACTGCTCTATGTTGGTTTGGTTTGTTTTATGGCATATCAACCACAATGGGTTATTGAATGACAGTTTTTATTGCTGGTAATATTTTTTTCCTTCAATAATCTATTTCTGGTAATATTTTTTCTTCAAAAATGTATCGCTGGTGATATTTTTTCAAAAAAATGTATCGCTGGTGATATTTTTTCAAAAAAATGTATCGCTGGTGATATTTTTTCAAAAAAATGTATCGCTGGTGATATTTTTTCAAAAAATGTACAGCTAGTATTTTATTTTTACTTATTTTCTTTTAAATGTTTGGTTAGGTTTACGGTATATCAATGGTAATGGGTTATTTAATGCCAACAAGATTTTTATTGCTGGTAATATTTTTTTCAAAAATGTTTTGCTGGTAATAATGTATTGCTAGTAATAATTTTTCTTCAAAAATTTGTTGCTGGCAATATTTTTTTACAAAGTATTTCTGGTATTAAAACCTATTGTTACACTTTCATAGTGTTTTCATCCCAGTTTGGGGGTTAACTATTTACCCATAGCTGGGACCCTATCAAGTGCAACTCGCGGGTCAGGGTGAACCTGGGAACACCAGCAATTAAGAGGTGGTTATACGCTCCTCAAAATCTCCTGATCAGAGGCCTTGATCTTGGACTCTTATCGTCTTACCCAGGACGCTGCTCTATATTGTCCCCATTCCCTCTTAGTATGTCACTGCTTATAAGTGCTTCTGTATAATAGTTATATAGAGAGTGGGAAAGTTCACAATTCCTCTATCTCTCTGCCACCCTTCCAATATATGAGGGCCAGTTAGAGCATAAAGTGTGTGCGTATTTGCACCTTCCTACCTCTGAAAGAGATCTGTATATATAAATGACAGTTGATTTAGTTACAATAACAGGTATCCTTCCATATGCGCGTACCTCCCGGGATTGTGCTAAGATAAATAATTTTCGTCAAAAAGAAAGTGAATAAAAGTCTTCCTAATCTTCTGGTTCGTATTAGCCGAGCAATTATTTTGACCTTTTAAACGAATCGTGACTCGATTAAAAAATAACCAATAGTACACGAGGCTGTCATTCAATCTTTTCCCTCTTAAGATGCGACGTCCAAAAGCGCGCAACAATCACTGTGTGGACAGATCCAGCTTTCTAGAAATTTACACGCTTCCATCAGGTTTATTAATCCCACCCTCCAACAATCACTACTGTAGCTCAAAACCCCACATCCTCTTCCACAGCAGCCGTCAGCAATGTCCGGACCTAATGAAAAAGACGTGTCATTATTTTCTGAGTTTCCGCACGAATTTGGCCATGTTCCACTAATCACAAATATTCGTGTTTGTCTCCATCTGCGACGGCGTTTGTTACAGCAGTAGTGATAAAACCAAAACTAGACTCATCGTGGACTGGTGAGTGTCCAGCTTATTGTTCATCTTAACATTATCATCGTCACTAATGGCAGACTCATAGCGTTTTATCTCAGATTACATTAACGACAAGGTCGTTGCTGACTGAAAGGAAGAATTTTAACAGAAAACCCTTGCCGATTTTAAATCCAATTCTCTTTCCGTTTGTTTAGAACGAGACTATACCTTTCAGAACATACCGTTTTCAGTTATATATGTAAATGAAGGTCAATAGTATAATAAGCTAACCGCAGGTTTGTGATTTCCTTTACACAGTAACGGGAGCTGGCTGCGTTACAAATTTAGATATACAGTGTAACCCGGATATAAGAGAGTTGTCGGGACCTGGAAAGTCTCTTATATCCGGGTTGCTCTTATATCTGGGTTTGGTCTATTTTGTTTAGGTAAGTATGGCTCTAATTTGGGACCAGAGTAAATCTCTCTTATAGCTGGGTTTCTCTTATATCCGGGTTACGCTGTAATTATTTTTTGTTTAATAATAGCAGGTTGTTTACAACTAAAAATAACGTCGATCAGTATATAATTGCAGGATAAGGCTTTTAAGGCAAGCAAATTTTGTAAATAAAATATTCAATATTAAAGAAAATTAGTAATAAAAATCACTGATACTCAACATCAGAAAGAGAGTTCAAATTTCTAGGAGATATGCGGAAAGAAGGCTCGGAAACTTTAATACTGACAAGTCAGAATGAAGTCAAAATGAACAGAAGAAAGCTTGAGTAAATGGATAGAGGAACAAAATTTAGAGATAACAAAAGTACAAAATTTATTAAAAGCTACAAAGGACAGGAAGTTGTAGAGAGCCATGATCGCCAACGTCTCGAAGGGACACGGCCAGAATAAGAAAAAGAAGAATAATCTCCCAGCCGAAGAAGGGTCTCCAATCTGCACTTCAGGGGCATGATAAATCGACTGATTTATTCTGCCACTGAAGTGTGGACTTACTCAGAGTAGAGACAGTCATAAGATAAGTAAAGAAATTTATTGTATTTATTATTAGAACAAATATATGAAGAGCAGATATGCTGAAAAACACGAGTATTGCCAAAAGAAATAATGTCAAAATATTCATGATCCATGAAAGATGCAAGAAAAACTGTCGATTTCCAGCACCGCTCCAGTAAGTACTTGACCCTCGTGCTATGATCTACCTTTACAAGAGTCAGATAAGACCTAAAATAGGGTACTACTGTCATATTTGGGAAGAAACTGACAAATCCTCACTTTCCAGTCTCAATAGTGTCCAAAAGAGTCTCCGCAATCTTGTGGGTGACAAATTGTTTTCCACCCTGCAACACCTCTCTCACAGATGTAACCAGCCTCTCACTGCCTTCTCTAATTCCATAGAAAGTTCTCAGATGAACTACATTCCTTAGTTCCATCAATTCTAACCTTCACGGCTAGGACCCGCCATGCCACTTACATTGTAGCAAACCACCCTCATTCTCTCTGTATTCCATTGGTGAGAAGTAAGTTCTTCTTCCCGCGAACCACTGCTTTGTAGAACCGACTCCCAAGAGGATGTTTCCCCGATCACAACAACCTGTTCATATCTAGAGTTAACCGTTATCTTCCCCCTCCTATCCGTATAACCTACCCCTTAACGTAGCCCTCTACTTCGAGTGGCTCCCGAGCCTTGTACAGGGTGAACCTTACCGTAAAAAATGTGAAGAGGGTTAAAAAAAAAAAAAAAGACATTTTGTTGGTTGTTTAATATAAGCCTCCATCCGTTATTTAATGCAGAAATCTGAATATTTTGTACGCAACTTGATTTTATTTTTTAGAGATAATGGTTTTAAATGATAGAAATCTTACTAATTAACATATATCTGGGCGGGGTAGAAGAGATGGATTCATACCTTTCCCAAAGGTACTAGCGTGTAGGTGAATATAATGGACACATCGGGAACTGGAACTCGGCTCTCCGATCAACAATTCCGACCCGTTATCAATTACACCATCCGTACATCCACGATTACATCACCTGGTATTTCCAAGGGGTTACCCAACAAGCTACTGACCAGGCTGGACGTTGCTTAACTTCGGTGATAGTATGAGGACCGATGTTTCGACGTAATGTGGCCGTAAGCCAAGAAAGAAAGACGCAGGGAAAATAAAACCTGTAAAAAGAAAGAAAATTGGTAGGAAAAATAAGTCATGTAAAATGAAAGAAAGCCAGATGAAAGGGAGGGGTCGCCATGAAGAAAGAAAGCAATAACGCTGATACAATAACATCGTTAAGAGATAAGGTTTCATATTAACGTGATGAACGCATATGAGAGTTGGGCACGAATCGAGGGGGAAACGGCACAGTATAAACACTGCTGTGGATGGAAAATTAAAAATATTTCAGTTCTACGTTATACGCTAAGAAAAACTTTAGCGTAGAAAAATAGCATCGAGAAGAATTGTTAACAGATTCCGCAGGTTGTGTTATAAATTCGAAGTCCACCCGAGAAATAATTGCGCAAGAAATTATGTCCATAGAAAAAGAATGCAGTTGTAAATGCTGTTTGCTGTATCGTTAGGAAAATAAATAATAGGGGAGATGAAATACGTAAGCAAGAGAGAATAAAAAAGAAAATAAAGTATGGAAGAAGAGGGCGAAAAAAAAAAAAGAGGTATAGTGACAAGGACGGGTAAATGAAGTATAAGTAGGAGAAAGAGTGAACGATGAGAATCACTTTAACGGAGAGGCAAGAGAAAGAGCGAAGGCGAGGAGAGGCAAGAGAAAGAGCGAAGGCGAGGAGAGGCAAGAGAAAGAGCGAAGGCGAGGAGAGGCAAGAGAAAGAGCGAAGGCGAGGAGAGGCAAGAGAAAGAGCGAAGGCGAGGAGAGGCAAGAGAAAGAGCGAAGGCGAGGAGAGGCAAGAGAAAGAGCGAAGGCGAGGAGAGGCAAGAGAAAGAGCGAAGGCGAGGAGAGGCAAGAGAAAGAGCGAAGGCGAGGAATGGCAAGAGAAAGAGCGAAGGCGAGGAGAGGCAAGAGAAAGAGCGAAGGCGAGGAATGGCAAGAGAAAGAGCGAAGGCGAGGAGAGGCAAGAGAAAGAGCGAAGGCGAGGAGAGGCAAGAGAAAGAGCGAAGGCGAGGAGAGGCAAGAGAAAGAGCGAAGGCTAAGAGGGGCAGAATAGCAACAAGAAGGAGCGGTAGAAGAAGAGCGACAAAATGAAATAAAAGATGAAAAAAAAAAAAAAAAAAAAATTAAAAAGTAAAAAATGTAATGAAAAAATAATAGAAGCAGGAAGAAAGCAATGCACAAAAAAAGGTTATTCAGAAACACCTATAAAAACAAAACATTGACGAAAGACAATGATAAACAAGTCTAGAAATTATAAAGCAAACATTCTAAACAGAAGAATCCGAGTATCACTTTCGAATGCTACAAGGTCGAACTGTTATTAAGTCTGTACCCAGAGATAAAAATGTATCAGAATGGTTGAAAAACTAAACAAAGACGAGAGATTAGAAATTGTCGAAACGAAAAGTTGGCATCCTCTACTAAGAAGCGGAAAATTACCCCAAGACAACAGCTCGTAACCCCACGAAAATCCTGCCAATTCACTCATAATACAATTCCATTTTTTTTTTTTTTTTACCTTCGTGATTTTCATGAAAGAAAAACGTTTAATCTTGATTCTTGGAATGATGACAATGCTTACCGAAGGCTTTTTTGTGCATATGCACACACATATAATATATATATATATATATATATATATATATATATATATATATATATGATGAGTCGTTTTCTTTTCTTTTTTTAAATGTAGTGATTGAATGCATCGTAGTAAAACTTTTTATTATAGAAAACGCTTGCTTCTTAGCACGCGCACATATAGGCGAAGTTTCAGAAAGAGGGCATTGTGAAATCTTGTGCACTCCTAACATATATATATATATATATATATATATATATATATATATAAAGAGTGGTTCGAATCTCACCATGGTCGATTTGTCAGAAAAGTGACACCTAGACTTGATATTATCGGCCTTTGGAGGCGATCCTAGCGTACATGACCTTTGGAAAGTCTCTGAAAACAAAACCTTGTCAGTGAAATTGGGTAGACATATGTTTGAAAGCATTCAATTTCTGTGCTAGCAAAAAAACACAAGTCATTGTGACCGAGGGTTTATGCGTCTTGGCATTTTTCAAAACGCTATTCACGTTAGATTAGGCGATCTCTCTCTGAAACTATCACTAAGGATCCACTGAGCATAGTTGCAGTATAAACCACAGATGACATTTGTAAGTATTGAAAAAACAAAGGTGCCTGCGCATGTGCCTGCAACGGAGATTGTTTAGCTGCCCGAGTAAAAGAGTGTACCCGGAAATGTGTGGCCGACTATATATACATATTTCATTGAATAATATAGACATATGTCTATTTTTATGATAATCCTGTCTAGTTGTCTCATCAGATTCTTGATAAGATAAAATTCATCAAGGAAGTCTCCGTGAATTTTTTTTTTTTTTTTTTACCTAAGTACTTCCCATGGCGCCTATAAATAAACGATTACCAACAGGGCGTGTTGGCTTTAGGGGTTTCATTTCCCCCACATATCCCCACAAACTATGCCTTTTACCTCAAACTCTGTAACCCTCTACCTCGAATGAATCTTGGGCCATTTACGGGATAAATATTATTGTAAAACCTAATTACTATTGAGACCGCGTCTTCTGTCAAAAGAAGATTTATAGTTTATGATTATTCAAGACTTGGGTGATCATGGCTCTCCACAACATATTGTATTTTGTTACTATAAGTAACTCTTACTCCTTTTTACTGTTCTTCACCAAATACAAGACTCAAGAGCCACTCAAGATAGAAATTTACTAAATAAGTGCGTATAGATCGGGAGCAAGAGGTTCATGTTGTGAGGACATGTTGAATAAATAATATTGACAATAGACGATGATATTAAGGTTGTTGTGATCGGGAAAGCACTCTCTCCGGAGTCTGATCCACAATGCAACCACCCTAACTTATTGTTCTCGTTCTGCCAAACATTTACTCAATCACATGTAGTTTCTTTGGTGTTTCCAATTGCTTCTGTTCTTCCTTTGCCATGTGAGTGTTAAATTCACCAAACATTATTTCCTCATTATATCCCAAAATTTTCAGCTTTCCCTTTATGTGTATTGACAGCAGTTGGGTGCAGCATCACGGAGATGAACACATGCTCCTTTTGTTCAATGGAAGCCATTTCGAAGTAGTCGGAAGTTGGGCCCTTGACAAGATACGTTGTCATTTCTGATAATCACTGCGCATGTTAGACGTAACGCATCGGTGGTTCATCGATGTTGAAAACAGTGGTCAAATGAGCCTTCACAAATGTTGAGAATAACATGAACAGGGCATGTGAGATATAAAGAATTGTTAAGGTGCCGTGGAACTACAAAGATCTTGAACCGATGCTCTTTCACTACATGCGACATCATGTAATGCTCAAATTAAGAGGTTGCAATGAAATTAGTGTTATGTCACAAGATTGCCAGAATATTTTATCAACATCTTGTACCATGTACCCGGGCCCCGGCATCCCTGGATCTCCGACGAGGCCCGCCGCATTATAGAGTGTTATTCTGCTGCTCGTCTCTGCCTCGACATATCCGAGTATCGCAGACGGAACATTGCACAGAACATCTCTACCCAGGTTGACTGCGAGCTCTACTAGGACAACGAGCTTGCGAAACGAAAAGGTGCCGCCGGCCAAAACAATCAGAGTCGTAAGGTACATGCCTAACCTTTCGCCAACCTCCTCCGCCCAACCGTGATCTCTTCAACGCCACCGCCGCCACCACTGACTACAACAGTGATTGCTGTACAGACGCGGGTTAGCACACACGAAGTAGCGAAGGTCTTCCACAATCTCCAGAACAATAAGCTTCCCCAGCGATCTGCAACATCACCGCCGAATTCAAGAGAGGTGGGGACAACATGATTGACTGGCTGTTGGTCATCATCAACCAATCGTGAGTGATGAAGGAACGTCCGGGTGAGTGGCGATCCGGTGTCATCCTTCCTTTCTGGAAGAGAAAGAGTGATAATCTTGTGTGCGACAACAACCGAGGAATCACCCTCCTCTTCATCCCGGCCAAACTCTTCACACGGATTCTCATTGACCGCGCAACTCCCTGCCAGCAGATATAAACTCCGCCCTCAACAAGCTGGTTTCGTACCCACCCGCTCCACCTCCGATCACATCTCCGCTCTTCGGCTCCTCGTCCTAAGTTTCTGGCCGTACCACAGAAACCGACACTTTTACCGATCTGAAGGCTGCCTTCGACACAGTTGACATACCGACACTGTGGAACATTTTGTGCACCCTTGCTCTCTACTGCTAAAGCTCCTTGCTCGCTTCACCTTGGTTTATGACGGCGCTGAGAGTTGCGTGTAGATCAACGAAAAGATTTCCGATTGGTTCTCGATCGCTGCCGGCGTCCGCTAGGGGTGTGTAGCCGCGCCAGATTTATTCAGCCGTATCCTTAAGCACCTTATAGACGCCGTGTGCGACCGCTTCTTTGGTGTTCGGCTTGGAGACTACAACCTAACCGCCCTGCTGCTCGAAGCTGATACACGTGGAAGATGGTCCCAATCCATCGCCGTGCATCATTGGCAGTGACACCATATACTTGAGCTCATAAGTTTCCAACGTCGACGACCTCCTCACAGCGATCAATAGAATACGGGGGCTGGCCGCAGATGCCATGAAATACCTCTGGAAACCGCTATGACGGCGTCGCGACATCTCTCGACGCAGCAAGATACTAGTTCACAACGCCACCGTCATCTTTGTGCTATTATACGGCATTGAGAGGTAGCCTCTAAGCAAGACATTCGCCTCCAGTGTCCATGGATTTGAGTTCCGCGTTTTCGGGGTCATTGAGAATGTGTACACTGGTCCGATTTTGTGTCCAATAAAGACTCCACCGAAGAACCGTCCAGGCGTGCATTCTCCGCCTCCTCGCTGTGTTCGCTGGCGTGGTCCCGTCCTGCGACGATTACCCTACCAGTCATCTGCAAACTGGAGACGACGAACGCCGCTGCAAGAACGTCGTCCGCCAGGACCTCCAGCGGATTTAATCTGGTGCTGGAAGATGTTCTGACGCTTTTCCAAGACCGTGAGAAACAAGGTGGTTCTGGAGAGCCCAACGCCTTCATTTTAGCATCAGTTCCATGTAATCGAGTAAAATTCAGTATACAGCAATTTTATTTGCCGTCAAATTGTATAAGCCTTCACTAAATTATTCTTTATTCTACCTCAGCGAGATCAATGTCCACACCGCACTTGTGAAATTTATAATTATTTTTAATGGCGGGATTACCTACTTACTGACCGACGGTGGGTTTTAAATTCAGTGTTGTTCTTCTTCTAGACTAATTGCTCACTACGTCTAGTAATCCGTGTCTTCTCTGCTATTTAACACATAGTGGTGTGGAGATAAAGAGATGCATGCCTATCTTTCCCAACGGTATTTTTACGGAACTGAATGTAAATTAACTCGACGGAAATTCGCCGATTTATCTTAAATCCCTAACTCGCATAATGTAAGCACTTCGATGTGGTATAATGGTTATCGAACTTGTCTTACTAAATCAATTACGACTGAATAGCGAGTTCGATCCACACTGGGTTCTTCACACTTTCGACCTTGTGCTATGCTTAGAAAATCATTTGGGCACTTCAACGTGGTATATGGTTAGCAAGCTTGTTTTATTAGATCAATTACGACTGAAAAGCGAGTTTGAGCCACACTGGATGACCCGTACTTTCGGCTTTCTGCCAAATCTAAGCTATGCTTATAAAATCACCATTACCTGCGTAACTTAAGATTTGACACAAGATCACAATAATGGTAAGCTGATTGACTACTGAACGAATTGATCTCCGGGACTAACTAACTACCCATTGCTATAGAAATAATAATAATGTATGTTCTTTGGTGACGAAGAAAAGAATATTGAGCAGTTACGTGACATGTCCTTCTCCACGGCAGCGAAGTTTGGACGATTTCCTCAAAGATGAAGAGACTAGAGTCGACGGAGATATGATTCTACAGAAGGTTGCTAAGGATATCATGGACCGAGCGTGTGAGCAACAATGGGGTCTTAGGGGATGCAAACAAGGAGGAGGCTTATACTTAACATTAGGAAGGGGCAGCTGAAGTTCCTGGGACACATAATGAGGAAGGGGGGTTGGAGAATCTGATACTCACGTGTCGAATGGTGGGAAAGGGAAACAACGGAAAACAACGCGTGACATACCTATCGGGCTTGGGCAAGTAGATGACAGAACGTGCTCTCGGGGAGGTGGCAGAGGGAAGGAACTTTTTGAGAGCTACAATGAATAGGAGGTGGAGAGCTATGATCGCCTACATCCTGAAAGGACATGGTACATAAAAAGAAGATAGGCTTAACCCCACCCCATCCCTCATCCCATGCGCTCACATTATATATTAAAGATATACTATATTTTGACACTACTTATATCTATAGGAGTACAAGATCTATATTAATTCAAGTTTACATACGTACATACAAGATCTACGTAAATAAACGTAGATATTTGTTAATTTAGTGGTAGTTTAATAAAGTTCACCAGTTTCCGAACTGGCTCAAGTCAAAAGGAAATCTCGGTCCATCTGACTTGACCTCTGACCCAACCCGACCTGACCATCTGACATGTAACCCAACTTCCCACCTCATTCCATGATCGTAGACAATTTGCATTAACCTCATTATACGAGACTCTTCCACGGAAACGCCGATTCTGAAAGACAACAGTTCAACTAAATGGACATTATTGACATGATGTCGAGGAAAAAGACATACCGACTGATTTTATTTCCATCTTCCTCTGCACTAATCTGCGCGAATAATAATGAAAAGAAAACCCGCCAGATTTGAAACTTGACTGTTCCAACACACCAGGCGATATGATGATAAAGAAGTAGAAAAGAAATGCAGAAAATATCAGAACCTCAATCGGAAACTAAAGTGTGTGTGTGTGTGTGTGTGTGCGCGCGCGCGCGCGTACACTTCTCTCTCTGTCACACACACCTGATTGTCATGGTTGCTTTCATAATAAGTGCACTTGGAACAGTTCCAGATCGGAGGTTCAACCCGTATGGGTTATTTAGTGCCTAAATCAAAAGCTTACAAAATCAAACTAGAAGTAAAAACTTGTTTCTTCTTACAAGAAATGAGATTAAACATAACATTTTTTTGACAATATATGTCATGTCTTCAATTTTCCAATAAAATGTTCTCGTGGTTACTTTATTATGAAAATGTATTACTGGTAATATATATTAGCTTAAAAGCCGACCTATCGCATTTAAGTTAGCTCTTGCGGAAGGCTCTTGATTGAGCCTTCGGCTTGTTCAGGAGTTTGAGAGTCTTTGCATATTCTCAGCATTAGAAGCTCTCCTGACTGCCGCTTGATTTAGGTTTTTATTTGCACGGGACTCTTTTCCTCACTGCAGCCTTGGCTCTTTTGATTGAAATCTGGTCCTCTGTTGACGGAGATTTCTTTTTGCGAGGCATACTACTGCCGTATGAGATAGGCAACAATAAACTACAGAAGAATTCATGATTGATCGCTGCATTTAGACATTGCATTAATATTTAAGCTTTCCTTTTAAATGTTCAACGATAATTCTTCTCCTACCATTTTAATTTAAAAACAATTTGATGTATGTAGGTCCTTACTTTCCATAGAGTTAATTTTATTTCATAGGTGACTTTCGCTAAATTTTGCAATTAATTTCGATTATTCCTAAATTTATTTCCAAGCTATAAAAATTGCACAAAAAAATTGTCGCAAAAAATCACGTAAAAAAATCGCCGAAAACAATCGCAGTAATGAAAACTTGGCAATCCCAAATTTCAGGATTGCAGATCCGGGTCCAGTCCTGAATGTTTTTAATTTGCTCACAGACTCAACCCTATTCCAAAATGGCATATGTTGGGCGACGAGTTAAGTTGAAAAAGTGTGACACACTGACATTCGCATTTATTCATACAGTAGATGTGATATTTAAAAGTCAGAGAATGGTGTCCCTATAACTGAAAAATCTGCCAGCGACACAGAGGTTCGCATTTATTATATAAAGAAGACTAGATATTTAAAAGTTAACAGTTGTGTACCTTTAATTGAAAAGATGTGACACAGAGACCTTTTCGCATTTATTATATAGATGCAGCGCTGGTATTTCTACTATAAAAATGTATTTTTATACTTTCCCAGTGTTCTGATTTTTGTTTTTGGGTTCACTATTTACCCATAGCTAGGAACCTAACAGGTGATACCATCCCGAATAAGGGTAGGCCTGGGGACAACAGCAATTAAGAGGTGGTCCCATGCTCCTCAAAACAGTCTCCTGATCAGGCGCCTTGCTACCGGATGTAGTTTATAGTCATACCCAAGACTACCAAGTCGGAGGAATTAGTATAACTGATATCTTGGATCAACTCAACATTACTTGTATCTCTATTAGGTTTTTCGAAAAATAATTTTCGATTTTAGGATCAATTTTTGATCAATTTTTAACAGTTTTTAAATAAAACTGTTTACATACATTAATTCAGAAGTAAAATAGGTGCCCTAAACATCTATATATTTCTTCCATCGATTTTCAACGTTATTTATGCATTTTCGATAAAATTCTAAAGGCTTGGAAGCCAAGAAAACTTTGAATGCAGTTTCCGCATCTTTGCAATGGAATGTTTTTTCAAGATGTTTGAAAAAGTGGTAAGCGAGAGATCAGGGGAATATGATGGATGTGACAAAGTTTTGTATCTGTGAGCTTCCGTAGTGTCATCCTGACAATATTTGGTCGAGCATTGTCATCAAGCAGATTTAGAGATCGTTGATTAACCAGTTCCGGTCGCATTTTGCTTAAATGAATGTACATTTCATTCAGTTGATGGGCGTAATTTTCACTGCTGGGCAGTGATGCTTTCGTTAGATTCTAAAAACTGTAATGGTTAACGACATTGTGGGGCTACCGAACAGTCACCATAATCTCCTGTTAGTCCAATTTCGGTCTTAGAGGGTATTTTGTTGATTCGTCATTTGATCTATCTCTTGAGCTAATAATTTACGGCTGTCAAAGTATCAATTTGTCATCACAAGTCACTATTTGATCAAAAAATGGATCATTTGAACTTCGCACATGCAATATTGAAGACTTCAAAATTTCATGAGAGTTGTTGTTACTATCACTACCTGGTCTGAATAAACAAATACATGTAATGAGAATACCAGCAACAACACAGAGTGTAAGAGGTACTAGAAAATAAAGTAATATACATTGGGAAAGGGACAGACGTTGCTTAGAGCTACAAAAGATAGAAAATCGTGGACAGCCATGATCGTGCATGCCATGTCACATAAAAAGAGATTTACTTTTTCGCGGAAATTTACACCCAGACCACCAATATCTCGGAGAGCTCGTCCTTTATTTCCAATCATGTACTGACAACACGCTGCAGTTAATTGACGGACTGCGTAAAAGTTGGGATAAAAAGCTACTGAAAAGTAAGATTAAATTAAACACTAGTAAAGAAATATTAATAATAAATGCCCCCTGATGCTACACCATGCATGGCCCTCGTGACTTCTGATCTTAACTGATTGGAACCGTTAACATATACATGTTTTGTCTTGGTAAATTAAGACTATATACATTACATATGCCATTCAGTATGACAGATTTGTTTGTTAGTTGCCTGACCTGCAAGGCTGTGCGCTGCTTTCATCAAAACCGGTCGCCATATAGCATACATTTGTCTGTGATTCATGTGCGTGATATAACCTTATTAGAGTGAGTGCCATGATGAGTATACTGGGTCCATGGCTTTTTTTTCTCTCTCTCAATAATAATATCAACAATAAGGTTGTTGATTCTCAGATGTCTTCACAAGAACCTTTACTAAATTTATGCTTATCCATAAAATTTTAGAAGACGTAGTTTTAAAATGAAATCAAAAGAATTGGCCGATTGTTTTGTTGGCCTGTTTTTCTTTTTTATTATAGTTTTTCATTATATTTTTGTTGATTTTTATGACAGAGTTATTTTTTCCATTTCTGCCTAAGTAAGGCGATATGGCTACTAAGACGCAAGGGGTTACTAAAAATGAAAGAAACTTAGAAACGTTATTGTAGAGAGAAAGGACAATAAAAAAAGACAAGATTCGAGCAGAGAAGATGACGATTGATATTGAATATAAATTTTTAAAAACCGTAATTGGCAAAAAAACAAAAGGCCAGAAGAGAGTCCCACAAGCGAGAAGTACGAGAAGAAACTCTTAGCATAGAACTTGCGGTTACACCTAGCAATTTATACAGTGAAATTATGAAAACCGGCTCCCAATCTGGTACTGCGCTTAAATTCTTGCGTCATGGTATTATAGAGGAAAGCCATGAAAATATTTATAGAAAGGTACAAGGAAGCTGCCTAAGGATAGTAGGAAAATGATTGAAGCCGAGATGATTGGAAATAAAGTAACACCTTCCAACGAAGTTTCGAATCGCATACCGTACCCTTCGGAGCTTTCATCGCATACCCTACCCTTCGGAGCTTTTGTGACACGAACGTCTTATTAATTAGGCCACAAAAACCCATCAGTAGAGAAAACGGTTTTAGAATATTAAAATAATAGATGACTCGCTGCTTTCCACTATCTGTTATATCCCATGTTGTCGTGGATAAAGAAAAACGAATGAAAGTAAAAGACAAGTGTATGTTAACAGATAATAAAATAACTTTTAATCACTTCCTGTCTGAAAACAGCAATGATTTGTTTTGATTCAAACCAAGAATTCCACGTGCGTGTCAGCTAGTCACCATATTTAATTCAGAAGTGCCGCGCTAAATTTTCAGTTATCGTCCTTTGTAGGGGAAGCAAAGGAACTCCCTCCACCCCCAAACACTCTCTTGCTCTCAATATGTCCTGTGACCGTTAATTTTTTCAAGCCCACATTCCTCATTATGTGTCCTTTCTTCCTGACTCTGAACAGAAGTGTTCTTATTGTTGCCATTTTCATTTTTTCCATTCATAGATAGTTGTCGTTTCATTGAGGATGTGTGTATATACAAAAATAAAAGAAGCATAATATGCGCAATCCAACCAAATTTAATTTTGTTCGCTTTTCATGAAGTTTCCTTGGAAACAGGACACAGGATTGTTATTGGAGGACTCAGAATTATGAGGTTTAATTTTAAAAAGAAAATATAAAACACCCATATTTGAATAAGTGAATTTGCAGAAAAAAAAAAACAAAAAAAAACTGATGTCTGGAAATGGCGCGTGACTTATCAAAATTAATTCTGCATTGAAAACGACAGGTTTTCCAATGTTAGGTGTTAAAAACAATAAAGGAATTTGCATTATATATTGGGGCTGGTTAGAATAATGGTCGGTGAAAAATCAGCCGATAAAAATACTTTATGGAGTGCGAGAAAGTGTAGATTCTCTTGAAGTTTTTGTCGTTGGACGAAGGACCTTCGTTTTGAAAACTCTTATGCTTGCAGGTGAAAGATCCCAAGGAAAATAATGTACAAAATAACAAGAATTTTACCTGTATAGTTTGTTTTCATTTATTCAACCTTGTCGAAAAATAATGAAGACGCGCTAACCGTCCAAAATGTACAAGAAACAAGATTCTTAGAATGACGATTGATCTTTTCACATTGAAAAACTAGATTTTATAGTTTACTGTCAATAACTTCATTTGCAGACAATGAAGGTTTTGTCCGAATCAGAAAGCAAGAATAAAATAAAAGCAAACTTTTCAGGAAAGAATAACAAACATAATAGAAAATTATACAAAAAAAAAATAGAAAAATTAAAAAAAAAAAAAAGAAAGACAAATATACACAAATTTACTAAGAAAACAGCAATAACCGCAACAACAAAAAATAAAAAGAAGGCACAACAAAAAAATCTTAACAAAAGTAAAAGAAAAATATACAAAACATTTCTTTGCCGCCAGAAAATGAAGTTAGATTAGATTACCAGTTCACGTTGGGAAATCTATCCCAGAAAACCGTTCGCGTCCGCTCAACTGAAAAGTTGGCAGAACAGCGAGACAAACATTGCTAACAGCCCAAAAGATTGGAAGTTGTGGAGAACCATGACTGCTCACATCCGGAAAGCACACTGCGCATAGAACAAAAATAGACTTAACTGCAAAGAATAAAATTAACATACTTAACAGCAAGAAATTAAATAAACATTTCTAACAGCTAAAATGAAAAAAAAAAAAAAAACTAATAGCAAAAGAAAAGTAAACGGAAACGACATGAATATTTTGAATAAACAAACCTAATAGTAAAAAGTAAAATAAATAAAAATCGCTAACAAAATAGACGTCGAATCAAAAATTTAAATAAGGTCTATCTGCAAAAATTAAATAAAATTATCTAAACAAAAATAAAAGGGCCTAAAAGTAATATCAACCAAAAGACAGCAAACAGCAAAATAGAAGAAATCAGTAAAAAAAAGACCAGCAAAAGAAAAACACTCACAAAAAAAGCAAAAATAAACGAAATTAACAAAGAACAGACCAAACAGAAAAAATTAGACGACGACTTCATTTTCTTCTTTCTATGCTCCATGTCCTTTCATGACGTAGGCGATCATGGTTCTCCACCACCCTCTATCCCTTGTAGCTCTCAATAAGTTCCTTCTCTCTGCCACCTCCCCTACACCACGTTCTTTCATCCACTTAAGGCCGCTTAGTATGTCATGCGTTGTTTTCCCCTTTCTCTCTATTCGACCCGAGAGTATCAGATTCTCCAAGCCCTCTTTCTACATTATGCGTCCCAAGAACTTCAGCTTCCTCTTCCTAATGTTAAGTATAAGCCGCCTCCTTGTTTGCATCCTCTAAGACCTCATCGTTGCTCACACGCTCGGTCCATGATATCCTTAGTATCCTTCTGTAGAACCACATCTCTGTCGCCTCGGTTCTCTTTTTCATCTTTGAGGAAATCGCCCAACATTCTGCCGTAAAGAAGGACAGATGTCATGTAACAGCTCAGTATTCTTTTCTTCGTTACCAAAGAAATCCTTTTTTTTTAAGCAATTCGTCCCAAGCAAGGCAGGAGTGCCACTAGCACGCAAGGGGTTACAGAGTGAGAGTAAGAGTAAAATGGAGTGTTTGGGAAAAGGATAAAAAGAAGGACAGGGATCATGGTCAAGGCATCAGGAGATGCCGACTGACATTATATATGAATATTTGAAGATTATAACTATCAGGAAAGAAATTGATAGGAAGGGAGTTCCACTGACAGGAGGCGCGAGATAAGAAGCTGTTGGTGTAAAAGAGACGGCTACATTTAGTCGTTTAGACAGTGAAAGGGTGGGACCGAAATGCCAACCTAGTAGCGCGCTTAAATTCATGCAGTTTGGGAACCAGTGAAAGTAGCTCGTCGGAGCAGTTGTCATGAAAGTACTTGTAGAAAAGGCAGAGGGAAGCCACAGCACGTCTGTGAGATAGCAACTGCAGACGTGTTGCCAGATCAGGACCAACCACGTTGCATGACCTGTCTCGCAATATTCTGCCCAGCTTTTGGAATGTGTCCTTGGCCATCCCAAAACGTCTACGAATCTCAGTGTCGCATTTACCAGTTAACAGTAACAAATAAAGAAACCTAACAGTTAATAAAAACAAAACAAATAAGGGCACCTGATAATAAAAATTATTAGTCTGAGTTTCTGAGACGGGGAATTGTTATTTAGGCTATTTATTTTCGGACTATTGTCCTCATCTTTGTTATCAAAACGTTTTGACAGTTGTCCCCGTTCTGTCTTCATCAGGTGTATATCGATCCAGGTGACCTACGCTCTAGTACTTTTTTTATTTGAATAATAATTATTGTTTGGCACACAAAAGAAACAAGGCAGTAAATCAAAAGATGGCGTAAAAGAATTTAAGAGAAAGAAGTGACAGACTTATGACTGATCCGTGTTCAGATTAATTATCGAATCTTCAATGATTGAAATAGTTACGGCGCTACCTTTATTGACCGAACTCCTATGGTGTGAGATGAAAGGATCATTGAAAAATAAAATGAATCTTATTTTCAGCTAGAAAAACAAAGAGGGCAAAAAGAAAGAGAACAAAAGATGTAGACTTAACTTAATCGTCGACGCTTCTTCTGTCGCTTAAATACACATGATAATGTCCAGGGTTTGCGAGTTTAAGTTACGTTATAAACAAAGATCACTGAACTGTTATGTAATAATCCTCCAATACGGTAGTTGATGCTGGACCATCTCCTAACAGATGAAGAAACTTGAAGCAACAGAAATGTAAGCGTTCTGAAAGCAAAGGAAGTATTTGTCGCAGATTAGTTCCACAAGACAAAGAAGAATCACTGTAAGTCCAGACTCGAATATCGTGGGCAGAAAGAAATGCTGAAAACTCGATTCGCCGATACTATTTCAAATCACAATGCGTGTAACCAGTCAGAAAAATAACTCGCTCACTAACAAACGCCGAAACCAAAAATGCCCGAATTTTTCCTCCCGAATTGAGAACACCAACTGCTTTTATCGGCAGAACCTATTTTTTCCATTCGTCGATAGGATAGCTGGGATAGGATTTTCCGTAATTTGCATATCAAAATACTTTTATAGCGACTCCTGCGACTGACTTGTTTTTTCTTTAATTCAATTATTCCATTTTCAGCATGTTATGCGGAATACGTGCCCTTCTGTTTGGTAAGTAGTTTTCTTTTTCGACACTTTTTCCGTCGTAGAATACACGCGACACGCTGTCGCTTGGTTTGACGAGGTAAGTCGCCGTTTTCTTAGCTATAAGAAATATCGTTCTTCAGAAGGATGCCGAGAATTCCATCGACATATGGGCAACAATGAATTTTACAGAAAATAGAAACAAAAAGAACGCTTATACTTAGCATCAGAGACCGTTAACATTTCTAGGACATTATAAAAACGAGGATTTGGAAAATTTGACAGGACATATTGAAGGCAAGAGGAACAGAGGAAAAGTACGCATTACCTACCTAATGAACTTGAGTAAATAGTTGGCAGAACAGAAATGATGAGATATAGCAAAGACAAACTTTATTAAGGGCTACAAAAGAGAGGATGTTGCGGAAAGCCATGATCGTCTACGCCCAGAAGGGGCATGGCGTATAGAAATGTTTGCTATTTTCCTGCTGCTTATTCCAATGGTCGAAACTTCTCGACACAAAGAATCAATAATAAAAATGAAATAATATAAGATATAAAATAACTAATATTGTGATAAGAAGTCAACAATAAGATGCTTTAAATCTCGTAATATAACATTAATCCTGAAGAATATCCTGATCCAGAGTTTTGTGATAAGAAACTGTTATATACCGTAGCTATGAACACTAATGGCTATGTCCCAATCCTCATAAATACGCCGGACACTATTGTAAGTGGGGGTAATATGCTGTCCAAGTAGCCCACCACTAACAGTGGTTTACCTACTTCACGACGCTGGCGAGTATTTTATTTTGTTTATGTTATTAAGAATAACATTTAATCTTTAACCTCCGTTTTGATTATTCCTCATTGTGTAAACCATTCCTAGGTTACAAAAGAAACATTTAAAAAAAAAACATAAGAAAAGTTTAGGATGCGCAGGTAGTGTAACGGTTATTGGTGCGAAAGTGAAATTCGTGAGCCGAGTTCAAATCCCAGATACCATACAGTAAAATTACATAATGGGAAAACAATGAAGAGTGAATCGACCCATATCAACATCTAGTGTAGTAAAGTAGTATATCGTAATAGTCAATACCCAAATCACAAACTCAATATAGACATGTTTTTGTCTAGGGAAGATAAAGTGTTGGCAAGTGGAGACTATTTAAATTATACTACTGCTGTATGTCTCGGAAACGTAAAATGTTTGATGTCACTTGTAGATCTCCGATGTGACTGTTCTCTTTCTCTTTCGTGAGATATTGTTGAAAAGTTGTATATTTTAGTGGTCAACACAAACTTAATATGAACAACTTTCCGTGTTCTTGTCTTAGGAAATGTACAGTCTCCTCTATGTAAACATTAGTCGGGTTTATATATATATATGTCTGCAAGCATCTAAGTGGAAGCGGTACATTTTGGCAGGTGGTCTTACTCCTCTGCAAGGGGTGAATTTAAAGCATTATAGGCCCTCCCGACAGAGCAAACAAGGTAAAGAAACACTACTAACAAAATAATAAAGCGTTTGTCTTGAGCGTTGTTTTTATAAAAGCGATACTAAATGATTTACATCTAAATTAAATGAGAAGATTTTATCAACACAGTTCAGTGATTAACGCAAAAACAAAAACGACCACAAAACAGACAGAATAATAAATAGAAAAAAAGAGAGAGAAGACAAAGAAAGAAAAGTCACTAGGCCGACTGTTATTTAAGTTTTAGGATAGACTTTATGTATATTCTGGTACACATTCCTTTTTCTCTGACATCTTCAGATTTGTGTTGACATGATCGAAGTGATTTTGAGACCGGTATATTTCTTCTGTTTGTTTTTTTGATTGTATATTATCATAGTTTTTGGTGGTATTTTTTCACTTTTCGACAAATAATCTATACTTTTTGGCTTGACTTATTTGGTATCCAAAAATTTGCAAAAGATGAATGAAGTGGTGACATCCTAAATTTCCAGGAACTATAAAGGCAGGTAATCTTTAGGAACCTATACTGCTTATTTTCTTTTTAGTCTGAGAATGGAAACAAATCACTTTAAAGTATCGAAAAGAATTAAACCATTTTAATAATTTAATCTATCTTGCTGCTTTCAGTCTTTTCAATTCGGTATTATCAGCTCATGGAAAGATTTTTTTTTTCTTTTATTAGCTTAGAAATGGTTTCACATACATTGACTAAAAGATGATACGATTACATTATGCAATTCGTTGACGTTGCCTGTGTCAAAATTTAGGGACGTCAAGTCGAATTCTAGTTTATCACAAAATGCTCTCTTTACATTGTCATTTTCAACAGTCTGTGTTATATTTAGGAACTTTTTTTTTAATTACGTATACAGAAGCGAGTCATCTTGTTTGCTAGGATTTTTGTTTGGTTACCAGAAGTCTTTGATCTGAGTTAAGGTATGAATTATATACTCGAACATCAGTCACAAATTGTATGGAATCTGAGATGCTGAAATCAATAAACATTTTGGTTATTTCATAGAGGCTATGCTAAGTTATGTATAACTTCGTAGGTTGATCAAACCATGTATTGCGGATTGAAAATATTTTGGAATAACAAAAGTTTAATAGTTTGCCATTACTGTTTGATGTTTCAGTTTCAAAGGGTGACGTCTTCTTTCCATCAAAGGAATAGAGGCGTTCAAAAAATAAAATAAACACATGAAGTAGCATTAAAATCCCCATTAATTCAAAGCTTTCTATAACACAAAGTTTACTTAATTCCCTGTAAAAGTTATCTTTTCGATATAGCACTTTTTACTTGTTGCGTAGCCAGATACAAGCCATGCAAAACTATATATACAGTGATCAGTCTTTCTAACTATGGTAAGATATTGTCTATCACAATATCTGATGATTTGCGAATTGCAATTCCTTGTCGTATCTTGTCCTTCAGAACAGTTCAATAGAAATGGAGCCACTAGCAAGACAATGTACTTCTTGCCTACCAAAAATAAAAGCAATAACGTTTGCAAATAATTAAGAACTTGGATTCTTCACTGAATATAATGCTATGAATGGCCGGAAAATGTAAAAACTTCAGGAGAATGTAGCAAAGAAAAGCGGGAAGAAATGATTATGAACTGTAAGAAGATAGAAACTAATACTTACAATCAGAATGAGACAACCGACATCAAAAAACGTATAATACCGAAAGATGCCTTTCAAAAAAGAAATTAAGCAAAGTATTAAAAGATTGGAAAATCTCAGTAGAAACGCAAATAAAAGTGGGTCGAGCTGCTCTATAATATCTATTTTTTAATTATTTCACCCCAAGACGCAAGGGATTTTACTGAATGAGCAAGAATATGAAAAAAATGAAAAGATTAAGGAGGGAGAACAATAAAAGAATAAAAATCAAATAAAAAGATAATGATTCATATTGCATTTGTATTTTTGAATATCAAACTTTACTGGAAAGCAAGAAACTGGAAGAGAGTTCCACAAGTGAGAAGTGCGAGAGTTGAAACTATTGGAATAGAACTTACGGTTGCATCTAGCCATTTCAACCGTAAGGTTATGAGATCTTGCCGCCAATCTAGTACTGCGCTTACCATGGAAATATTTATAGAAAAGGCACAGTGAAGTTCCGTTACGGTGGTGTCAAGGTGAGTTAAGCCGAGATGCCAGGTCATGACCAATAATATTACAATTATTTGTATTTTACCAAGAATCGCTAAATACATAATAGAAGCACCAAACCAGATGTCACAGCAATATTCAATGTACGGACGAATAGTAGACTTATAAATGCGTAAGATAATTTTACTCTATCTAGTACGAACCAACTTTCCTAGCAGCAGACCTAACAACCGATTCAATATAATCTTTCCATTTCATGTCAGTGGAAAACGTAAGTCTGAGAAGTCGCAATGAGTCACTTCCTGGGGGTTAGCATCAGCCATGCTGATGGAAGGTTAAAAAAAAATGGTTCTCCCAGAGAATTAAGAGAGCAGTTTTGTTTTGGAAACGTGAAAATCAACAAACCATTTGTTGCCCCAGTTAACAACGGAATGTAAGTCGGTTTTGAGCTCAGCTGCCAATTTGAGATTATCAAACTGATCAGATTTATTATTAAGACAGGAGTAAATAGTTGTATCATCAACAGATATACAGAGTTGATAACAATTACGGAATATCAATAATAAAAATTAGAAACAAAATAGGTCCAAGGATAGTTCCCTGGGGAACACCTGCATGGTACTGAATGCCGCGAATTCTTTTAACAGATAAAGAAACTTGAAACTATAGAGATGTGGTTCTACTAGCGAATGCTAAGATTACCAGAACATATGGGCGACGAGGAAGCCTGAAGGAAAATAGTGACTAAAAAAACTTCTGCTTGCAATCAGAAAAAAACAACTAAAAGTTCCAGAATAAATAATGTGGAAAATAGGTTTGGAAAATTTAACACTCACAGGGCATATCGAAGCCCAGAGAATAACAGCGAATAACCTACATAACGATTTTGTAATAATGGATGACAAAACCCAAAAAGTGAAATGGTGAAAGAAAAAAAGGAAAAAAAAAAAAGGGAAATTATCTCCAACTGGCTTAGAAAAAAATCTCTCCAAATGACTGTCGATATCTGCGCACCTGAATAAATAGGTGTTTCGGTTAATTTATCCCTACCCCAAGCCATAATTTATCCCGTCTGGTCAATTCCGACCGTGTGATTCCTCGAAGGCAGTTTTAATTTTAATACACATGGGACCACCCAATTTCAGCACCTACGCAGCTTGAAAATTCCGATAATTTCCTGTATTTACCATGTCCCGTGACTGTAGTGCCGAGGAATGCTGTGGAGGGCTATGATCTTTCAGGTTCTGAAATACCTGGCACAGAAGGATAAATGCATTTTTAGTTGTTATTCTATTGTTAATGATATACACCTGCATGTATCTTATCACCTAAACAATTTGTGCAGCGTCGGCAAAGATATCTTCATCCATTGCTTGAATCATTTTATTTGAAAATCATAAACACGCCCATTTCTGTTTGCGCGACCTAATTCGATTAATACCAATGTTTGATTGATAGCTGCAGAACCAGATCGTAGGTGTCAATATGTGCACTTGAAAAATTAATTCCGTCTTCCCGCCTTTCTCTTAAGCAGTATCGAGATTGAGGAGTTGTGATTGGAGAAAAAAAAAAACGAAATAATAAAAACGAAATCAATCCCCGTTTATTCTATTAGTCGGTCGATTTTTCTCACACTTAGTATCTGCTCACAAGTTAAAACACTTCCGTTCACCCGTTGACAATTTCAGTACATTTTCTTTTTTTTTAAGATAGAGGCTGTGTGTGTGTGTGTGCAGTAATCTACACGAATGGTCCAGCCCTCAAATGCAGATTTTAACCATTCCTGAGGATGAGTCACAATATGCGTCTCCGGACTGTCAAAGAACAAATCAAATCGGGCAGCCGAGAAGATTCGCCCACTTCTTCACCTACGAAATGTCTTCCTTCGTGGACAGGTGAAAAAGAGAAATGTCTAATGTTTCTGACAGAAGTAATTAGCTGGTAAGCAGCGTAGAGTTCTGCAATCAGTGGGAAAAAGCTGCAAGAAACAATCACACCTTGACAATTTGGCTGTGATAAGATGTCGGTTTCTATTTGCGCTTTCTTTCTCGTGAATTTAAAAGGACACTTCTTTTAAGTTCGGTTTCCTTGCCAGAGTTTGTTATAGTGTTATTAATAGCGGAAAGCGAGGCGGTTGATTCTTTTGCTGAGCTCCAATCATAAACTTAAACAAGGAGTTAAATAAAATAAAAACACACACACACAATTCATATATGGCCACGGAACGTTCGCGTTCTGCCGATAAGACTCAAGTTCAAATCTCACCACTGTCGGACATATGGGCACATCACATTGAAACGCCAGTTCACGTACGAACACCGAAGTTAAACAACGTCGAGCCTGGTCAATACCTAGATGGGTGACCGCCTGAGAATACACGGCGATGTAAGTTTGGATGTACGTGTGATGTAATGGATAAGGTTCGAAATTGTTAATCGGAGAGCCGAGTTCCAATTCCAGTTGATTTCGTTATATTCACTTACACGCAAAAACCCTTGGAAAACGTATGAATTCACCTCTTATCTCTCAGCTATGGGTTAATTAGTAAAACTTGCATCACTAAATCATTATCCCAAAAATGTACAATACAAATACATTTTCTGTCTTTAAATAACCTGCAAAGAAGTGATAATCCTTAGAATGCGAATCAATCAAAAGGATCACTATGGTCGATTTATCAAGATGGTGATTTGTTAATCTTATCGATTTGGGGAGAAGATCCTAGCGAGCGGAAAGTGAGAGAAAAGTGATACCACGGGTTGACCCAAGCTTCATGAGTGAAATTGTACATACAGGGCGGTTTGGAAGCCGTCGACGATTATGCGTGCACGAAGTCACAAGTCATCGTAACCGAGGGCTTGATTGTACTGGCGTTGTTCAAACTGTTAATCATGACAGATTATGCTCTCTCTCTAACTGTAACTATGGTCCGCTCAGCACATTTGCAGTATGAGCCACAGGTGGGCTCTCTAGATGTTGAACAAACACAGTTATGTCTGAGTAGGTATCTGAAACAGGGCTCGGGAAGCGAAGAGCCGGCCATTATTAACCATATAGATGGTTATTAATTTTAATTCTGAAATGTTCACTTTATATAAAGTGAACATTTCAGAATTAAACTGCAGCTCGGCGCTTCGTAGAATAAGTGTTAGCGATGCTAACTAGTTGACCATTACTACGGAGTAGTCAGTTCGATCCTGACTAGGTGACCCATACAAAGTTAGACATTACATATACCAACGCTTATTGGCATTTCAGAAAATCAACCAACTTAACAAAAATTCAGTTTATCACTGTCAAACTACGGGCTTATTGATCTACTCACGTATACTGCGCATCTGATTACAAAATGGCTTCTAAATTTATCTGAAAAACTATAAATTAAACAATAAATAAAAAATCGTGAAAATAAAAGATCATTGGAATCGGTCTGTCATTAATGAAAAACAGATAAAGCAGCTATATTCCGATCGATTTTTCATGGACAGATAGTCACGATAAATAGATTATTGCTGTATCCCAGCCACTGTTTTTCAATTACTGTGACATACCAGTAATATGACTATAGTCAAGATAACTTAGTACCTCAAGTGACTAGATTTATGATTTTCTGAAGGTCATTCGTAAAAAAGGAATTAAAATAGTCGGGATGAGAAATCGAAATTGGTTCGGCAGTTTCCATTTTCCATGTCGTTAACCATTGATGTCAATTCAGATTTCCTGTCTATTATGGGTCATCTGAGAAGTACATTGATCCCTTTTCTTTGGAATTCATCGAGATCTTGAAGCCAGAGAATCATTAAGCTCCGTTTCTGTTTTCGAGTATCTCGTTGTGCCTGTGATCGATCATTAAAAAGAAGCGATAATAAAGTGCTAAGATGTCTGGGGAACAAAAAGCTCTTGTGGTGTATTATCGACTGATGTCACATGGACTTCTACCCTCAGGATATGCCAACGATTTTCTACCTTTATTCAAGGATCGGTCTCTCGTCCCTCATTTGTCGAAAATAGAGATCCAAATCAAAAACAGCACTAGTTCTATTCGTTAACGCATACATATTAAGGACAATGGAACATTTATTCTGTATGGTTTGTGAGAATAATTATGAAAAACTAGAAAAAAAATTAAATAGAAGCACATATGCAAGTACACGTACACACACACACATTTTTTATGTATATATATATATATATATATATATATATATATTATAGAGATAAAGACATGTGAATGAAAGAACAGGAATCCAACGTATTGTAAGCTTAACATAGTCACCCACAGCTATACAGATTTGCATATCTAGGTAGCATTGATTTAAATAAGATGTATTAAATTCTATCTATACGGAGCGTATGTTTAATTTTTTGCATTTTTCTAATAATTTTTTGCACATTTCGATCAAAATTGTTAAATTGTACAAAGTAAATGTTTTTGTTCGATTTTGATAAACATATATAACTATATTTATATATATAACTATAACTATATTTATATATATATATATATATTTATATATATATTAACTATATATATATTAACTATATATATATATATATATATTAATTATATATATATTAACATGTATATAGATATACATAATTATTAAGACACATCTATGTAGATATAAAAATATTAAAACTTTACATCTATGTAGATATAAAAATATTAAAACTTTACATCTATGTAAATATAAAATTATTAGAACATGTTTTGATAATTATGTATATGTGTGTTTGTGTGTGTGTGTGTATATATATATATATATATAATTATTAAAACATTATTTTAGTGGATATCCGTATTTGCGTAAACGGCCCGATTATTATAAGCAGTATTCATTTCGCCTTCGGGTTGCGCTCTCGAGAAATCTTAAAATGTATCCTTCAGTATTCGAATCAGCGTACACTTTTGAAGGATAAACCACCTTTTTTTGGCCGCTTGGCTACGGAGACCTACACATTCAGACAAAGTTCTAATTTCCTTAAAGCACATTCACTCGTTCAGTTTTGTTTTTTCTTTTCGAATGTCATATCTGCTTAGATTTGTATCCGAAAAAAATGTAAACGGAAATTTCTAAAGAATTTATGAATACTTTTTTTTCATCCGAAATATTTTTATTACTTCGAACAGATTTTTTTAGTGGAGACCCATATTTGAGTGGACTCTCCATTTATTTTAAACATTGTTACATCTGCCAGTGTATGCAGATATGGCTGTCGAGAAAATATGAACCAATGAAAGTGCTTATATATAAGCATTAATAATTATAACAGGTTTTATTAAACAATGCTGACAAGGTATCTGACCAATTTTTTTAATTTTTCTAACATCTTACAACAGTTTTGTCACAATTAATTTTTCAAAGATCATTATTTGGATCTATCCAGGTATCAAGATTATAAACAATATGTGTGTGTGTGTATATATATATATATATATATATATATATCCTATAAGTTCTGTCCGAATTTTGAATAAAGAAAACAAGTGGTGACCAAATGTTACATTTAATTACAGATTCAATCAACAATGTATTTCCCTCATTATCTATCACTTCCTTCCATCTATTAACAAGCTTACTAATTCCATTACTGTAAAATTCTTGTGGCTTTGATTCGAAGAACTCACAAATGTCAGTTTTAACCTCTTCCTGTGTTACAAAAGCTGTTTCTTCCAAATGATTATGTAAGCTACGAATCAAATGGTAGTCTGAAGGAGCAAGATCAGGAGAATAAGATGGATGAGGAATTTTCTCCCAACCAAGTTCTTCGATTTTTTGTGACGTGATTCTTGCTGTGTGGGGTCGCGCATTGTCCTGATGAAACATCACCCCTTTTCGATTCACTAGAGCAGGTCTTTTTTTTCCACAAAGCTTGGTTCAAACGCTCGAATTGCTGACAGTATATTTGAGCATTAATTGTTACATGAAGTGGTAAGAATTCAAAGTGGATTATTCCTTGGCGATCCCACCAGATTGAAAGAAAAAGGTTCTTTTGCCCATAAAGTTCCCTTCTCGGCTGTGGCTGGGGTCCTTTCCCTTTACCAAGCCACTGTCTACGACGCTTAACATTTCGATAAAAGATCCATTTTTCGTCGCCAGTTACAAGTCTATCTAAAAAAGGTGAAACAAGTTGACGAGAATGGAGAGAAGAGTAGATGTCAACTCGGGATTTGAGGTCGTTTTCAGACAATTCATGAGGAATCAATTTTCCAAGTTTAGGAACTTTTCCAAATTGTTGAAGATGACGATGAACAGTTGTATGGTTTGAACTGAGAACCACTGCCGATTCCTCAACTGACAAAGCAGGATTTTCTTCAAGGGCTGCTTCAAGAAGTTTTTCATCAAACTCAACTGGACGTCCGGTTCGATCTTCATCTTCAATGGTGAAATCTCCACCTCTGAATTTTGCAAACCATCTTCTGCAAGTTCTTTCATTCATACATTCCTCTCCATAAACTGAGTGAATGTTTCTAGCCGCTTCGGCTGCTGAGTTTCCTTTCTTGAACTCAAAGCATTATGTGCCTCAAATGATTCTTGGGTACTTAATCAAACAAAGTTTAATTTTATTGTTCTCTAAAATAAAATTTGATCAGTTTAAATGCATCTAGACATAAAAATAATGTTCAGCTCCATTAGACATTATAAAATACTCTTTAAATTTCGTTCATTTTAACAAAAAGTTAAAATTTGGACAGAACTTATGGAATGACCTTTTTATATATATATATATATATATATATATATATATATATATATATATACACACGTGTGTGTATATCATATATACGTCTGTGTATATAAATATATATATATATACACACACATGTGTGTGTATATCATATATACGTCTGTGTATATAAATATATATATATATATATATATATACACACACACATGTGTGTGTATATCATATATACGTCTGTGTATATAAATATATATATATATATATATTACACGAAATTGCATTACCTTAATTATTTTTATAGTATAATACCTTCCTTCTGTGGAAGCCACATTTAATAGAATCTGGCCAAACTTCTTGTTGATCGACTTATTTCTGAAGTGAGAATTCGTATTATTTTGGAGATTGTATATTATTAATAGCTAGATTCCTCTTCGCGTGGAAATGAACTGGCAGGAAATATCCAATGTTCGTTTCTACTTGATAGCCCTCCAATACCCAATAGGGGGCACGTAAGGGAGTGTGGGGGATCTCTCTCCTAAGAGTGTTAGTCTCACTTCAGACAACACTGACCATAGAAAGACATGCCTGTATTTTTTGTTTTAAAAAAAGCGTATGTAGGAATTTGCCAGTCCTAAATGTAAGCTATCCTCTATTTACACTCCTCCCCTGTCTTTTGAACAGAAGTTCAAGTTTATCGATTAGGATTGGGTTTCCGGTTTCCTATAAAGGTCTTTTCCTTGTCTTTCACTTCCAGTGGCTAATTGCGTCTTGATGGCATTATCACCTTGCTTGGGTGTGGTGACTCTTGAGCCTTGTACAGGGTGAACATCATTGTAAAAAAAAAAAAAAAAAAAAAAAAAAAAGATACTTTCAAGGGGGTAACGATTACGTCAAATATAGTTTTAAAATGGTGTGTAAATTTGCTAAGAGTGTTTGTGCGGTGAGGTCAGGTGCTGAATACGAGATTTTGTCATCGTAAATGTTATTAACCTGAACGTGAATAAATGTGTTCTCATTTGATGCATTATGTGCAAACAATATTGAACCAAAGATTATTTTTGGTTTCAAACTAGAAAGCAACATTTTGTCTGAAATCAACGAATCAAAAGAATTTGTCGATTCATATCTTCGATCCTGGCTTGAAGCATTTCGATTGTCTAGTCGCACTGATAAGCTGTGATACAGCGAAACAGGCCTGTATGCGAATGATATAACGCTCTCGAAAATCTTTCGGTTGAGCACTGTTGAGAGATGGGCGAATACTATAAACAGCATATGTCAGCGCTGAAGCATCGCTCTTCATTAATGAACAGAGCACTCTGGCTGTCTGGCGATTGTTTGCATTCGTGAAAACAATATGCTAGAATTCGTCTTTCTCTCTGCTGAAGCGCCGACGGCTCGGAGGTAGAAACTCCGACCGATACCAAATCAGTCGGGTTTCGATCCTGGCTTGAAGCATTTCGGTTGTCTAGTCGCACTGATGTGCTGCGAAACGGGACTTTAATTTGACATATATATATATATATATATATAAAAACCAGGAAATCAGCCGATTCCGCTACCTTGGTTTCAACCTTTCGGTATCTTCAGGCGATTTAGGTCAATTGATTTTCTAACGCTTTATTTTTAAAAAATAAAATTTTATGAACGCTATATTTAAAAAAAAAATGAATGAATAAGCGCACAATGTGAGGTGTGATAGAAGAGGAGGAAGTCAGGTGTATTAAAAATGTATCGGTGGGGCATTAAATGAAATATACGTTCTTTTTATCCCACTTCAAATGAACACAAAAGGAACTGTTTAGTACGTATACAAAGAGTCAGTTTCCGATCTCTGGTTCAAAATGTTTTGGGGGGGCTTGGAAATGTTATAGCTAATTTGTCTTGTTGATAAAGGTTGCAGATGTTGCTAGGATTGTTGTAAGGTTAAAACCTCTCAACAATCATAGCAACATCATTTAGAACCTTGTAAGTTTCTAACAGATGTTTCTATGATTGTCATGGTGATCTTTTCCTCGCAGAAGGTGCCCAACTGACCCTAGTAATCTGTGCAGTCGATAAAATCAAAAACAAAGCAAAAATTAAAAATATAAAATGATGACAATTTACCCATCGCATCCTATATTATGTTTCTATACTGTTTCTATTTTCTTTAAAAGGTACAATCAGTGGAACAGGTTGATACAGCGTACTAAGTAGTCTCGTTTTCAATATATCAGCCAGTACCAAACAGTGTCAATTACAAATTATTCCTGAGAAATAGTTCTGAAAAAGCTATTTGAAATGTAGTAAAAATATATTATTTATTGCCACTTCTCAAACATAAACTCCGCATAATAGCATGAATAAGGCGCACATTTGTCTAAGTGAAAAAGTTACTTGTCAAGGTGAAAAATAATGGTTTTCCATGAAGAGCTTTTTGATGCTTACAGCACATGCGACTGAATCTTAGATAGCAAAATGGCGGAAATATTTCTACTCAAAATAAGGCGCTACGAAGTGTTAGAAACTGTTTTGTTTAGAAATAGAATTAAAAAGAAAAATGACTATTTTTTTTAAATTTATTTCAATTTTACCAGCTTTTATGGCGAAGAGTAAATCTCGTCCTTCACGAAAATAAAATATGAAAAAAGATGCAATATAGCAGTTCGTTTCTCAGTCTCACAAAGATCGGCCATTTTCTTCCAAAAGAAATTAGTTTTTATAGTGCTAGTTTGCTGAAAAGAACCGTCGCTAGTAGGGGAGGGGGCACGTTAAGCTTATAAAATGTCATGCATTTCTCTCGCTAGCGTCTTTTACAGCTTTTCAACTCTGGTTTTAAGATGTTGCCGCACGTGGGTAAAGTGCTCCCCAGTGTGGAACATTCATTTTCATGGTTTTCCCTCTTTACCTTTGTGCTCTCTCTCTCTCACACACACACACACACACACACATACACACACTTGCTACGCGCAAACTCTCACACACGCAAACAGCCACTTTATTATAGCTAGTTTCAGATTTTTTTTTTCTTTCGTCACATGTAATTCCTTGGCTAATACATGCATAATCGTTTTTTGTTTTGTTTTGTTTTTTGGTTTGTTTTTTGTTGTTTTTTTATATTTTATTGTTTTCTGTTACTCTTTTCTTTTTTTACTTGGACTTGCATTGAATCCGCCAATATTGTTTGTGGGGTAAACTTTCCAGGAGCCTATAAATATTTACTATCTAAAATGTTGATTCCCGCAAAATAATGGTGACTAAATAGTTACCCAATCATACTATCATCCTGCAACAATAACAAATGAGGCATCCATCGATCTCTCTCAAAATATGTAGTTCTGTAAATCTGGGATTCCAGGTTCGATTCTCAGTGTAGAAGGCAGCCGAGCATTACCACAGGCTCTCGTGCATATATAGAGTTTACTACCATGTATCGGGGTTGAATCCAGGACTTACAGATAGACACCTTATTTTCTTTGGCTTAAATATTGAAACCTAATAACATGAAAAAAAAAAAAAAAAAAAAAAAAAAAAAGACACTAATCATCTGTCGAGATATTGATTTACATTTAACATGTCTTGTGAAAAAGAAAGGACAAAAAGAAAGTGAAACAGCAACTAATGATGGCACGTTCTCTCATAAAATTTTAATACATAAATTAACATTTTTTATAGGTACCTCCATTTGGTCACGTCAAAACAGCAGCATATCACGATGAAAAAAGGTCCATAAATCAGCGAAAACAAAGTTTTGTTTCAATATGTTTATGTTGTTATGAAGAGGAAAAACCAAAGTATTTTTTGATTATTTTTTGAAATTTTTTACTCCTTTCTAGCACGTAGAAGATTTTGGTTAAAAATTTTGTTTTTTTTACGACAGCGCAATAAGATAAAAAAAAGGTTTGTTTTATTTTGCGCTTTTCCCGAGGAAAACACACGTTAATTAGGAAATTCTTGCAAAAATCAAATAATTGTCGGATTTTAATGAAACTTTCAGGACTTATTGAGAAATGAATGAAATTATTTTTGAAAAATTTTTTTTCAGAAAATCTTGTTAAGAAGCGATTTTTTTTTAACATGTTTCCACCCACTTACATATTTTCATGAAATTTCGAGAAATTAAATCTTTACGCGCGGGATTTCTTTTATTAGTTATAAACAGGAGTCTTTATAGAAAGTAAGTCACCAGTTTTTTTTTTTTTGTTTTTTTTTGTAAAACAGTTACTGGTTTCAAAGAAAATCCGCTCTGAATTATAAGAAAAAAAAATGTAAAAAAGTATGACAATTAGAAAAGCTTTCACCTGTTTTTGTAAATACGTTATATTAAGGACATTATTTTGTGAAGAAATAAAAAAATTTTCTATGAATAAATATATTTTTACAAGTTTTTTTATCATTTTATTTTTTCATTAACTTCTTAATACTTCAAAAATCGTTTAAAATTCTTTATTGCTTTTAAGCACGTAATGCAATGATAACGTTAATGAAAAAGTAAATTTACCAATGGAAATTTGAAAAGCACATAACAGTCGTTTGACCCTGAATATTTTTAAAATAGTTTTTAAAAAAATTTTATTGAAAAAAAAAAAAAAAAAAAAAAAAAAAACGTTCATAATTTCTACGTATGGAAATGTATACATGACATAATCCTTAAAAAAATTTAAACAATTATCTAATTAATAAAAAAACTTTAAACAATTATCTAATTAAGAAAGTATGAAATAAAAATAGATATTACATAATTGCTGAATAAAAATGTTAATATTTACAAAGTACTAGTTAAAAACAAAAAACCGCGTTCGCTTACTTTGCAAAAATTGTCAATTTTGATCATCCATGGTAATCTGTCATCACCTCGTCACAATCGATTTCTTTGATAAATTCAAACACATCGTTAAGAAATGTTTGGATACAAATTTTTATGCTATAAGTAAGTACTGTTTGTTTCATATCAGATTAATTTAACTTTAAATTTTCTAATTTTACTCAAATAACGTGTCAAAAATATATAAATTTATTTTAGGAAGAAGTTTAAAATCAAAATTTTGTTTTTGTTTACAAATTTCTTAAAATTTAAGAAAATGGCCGCTTTTAAGAAAATTAAACAAAAATCGAGCATATATTTGACATTCCAATCTATATAATTTCTATCTGAAAAACACCAAAATATGTTACTTACTGTAAATAATAAATTTAATGCTTTAGCTTTCAATTAATAACATATTGAGACAAAACTTTGTTTTCGTTGATTTATAAGCCTTTTTCATGGTGATATGATGCTTTTTTACGTTACCTAACGGAGGTAACTATTTAAGTATGCTGGAGGTCGTTGAATCGCAAACTATAATTCTATAACGTCTACAAGAACAGCCATATACCAATGGCTTCCTTCGACGAACTTTATAAGCCTAGTAACACCGGAAAGTTGCGTTGGAAACAATGATCGTTTTCATGTCGACAGCTTTTGTTTGTAAATATATGTAGGAATAGCAACAGTTAAGAGACCAACAGGTTTTTTTTTTTTTTTTTTTTTTCAGTTGCCGATACGGTTTGTTCGAAGAAGAAAGAATAGTGTGCAAAACCGGTGTTCGACAATGCGGTAAATGTTTACAGGGACGTGGTACTGATGCCTGAAACACTTTACAACATAAACCGCTGTAGAAATAAATAACAGAGAGAGGCCAGCCATGCGTCAGCGTCTTCAAGAGGTTTTAACTTGAAGATTCGATGTTCGTGTTGATTGCCTCATTTTGCAGATTTTGGCAACTGGTTCCGAATAATGGTCATTCGCAGAAAGAAAGCCAAGTCACGTTGCGTCGTCTTAAAAACTGAAGAGAAAATAATGCATCCGTTACCTTAATGGTTGCATACTGGATAACCCAAGCATCATTAAAAGAGACTACCTTCCGTATTATGCTGGCAGGGTTACCCCGTGATGTTTGGGTTAAAATAGTTTCCGAGATTATCGTTAAGGTTGGTTGATTGAGTGATTGCTTTATATTATAATCCCTCGTTTAAACTTTACACGACAGTTAATTAAGCTTGAAATCACAGAGAAGATGAAGAAATAAATAAAAAGAGACATTCAGAACAGGATAAATTTTCTCCTCTACTTAACAATCAGCGTAGTGAAGGAGAAATCTGCTGAGGACAGTTTCTGTTTATATAAAGGCTAGAAACTAACATCCGTCAATGTGTCAGAGCTGAGGGCGAGAAGCAAGAGCAATTGTTTTAAAGTAGGAAATAGAAATGGCATGTACCTGTGTCGAAAGATTCAAGAGATAGCCATATATGAGCGTTGATGTAATAACAGTGTACATCAGCAAGCGAGATAAATGGCCGATCCGTACGTACGGACAAAGGAGTTAATCTAAAATAAAAAGCGTACAATTTGCATCGAAATGTGTGTTTGTAAGTGAGTGGTAAAAGAGAGAGAGAGAGCTTGCACGCATGCGTATTTTCGGCTTTCGTCCGCTTCATCTACAGAAAATTAATTGCATCGGGCTAGAATATTTCTCTACAAGTTAATACTCTGATTGCTTTGGACGCATTCCAGCATTCTCTGAAGGGACAACAGTTGATGTGACGTCACAGAGACAAGCGGATGCGGTAAAAGAATGTACGTCAACAGAAGAAAGAAAGGGCGAAAGATGCCGGAACAATAAGAATGGGAAGATTTGAAAGAAAATGAGTGACTTTGGGGAGAAACAAACAATAGAATTTAAAGGGGTAAGGGAATGGGAGATTTTTTTTTCTTTTTTTTTTTTAGGGAGAAGGACAACAAGAAAAAGGGTTAGTGAAGAAGAGGGAAAGCAGAGAAGATTGGAGAGCGAATCATAAAGAACGCAGCAGAAAGACAAATACAGAAAAGTTTGAGGTAGCGGGACTGAAGGAGAAAAACAGAAAGCATAAGTGTGATGGGAAAATACACGAGGGAAAAATGGATAGAGAAGAAAGCGAGAAGGGGGAAAGTGGGGTGAAGAAGAAGAGAAAAAGATTAAGAATAATATAAGAGAAGACAGAAGAAAAAAAATCAGAGCAAAGAAAAGAACGTTGCAAAGAGAACAATAACGGAAAAAGCGTAATGAAAAAGATTGGGGGAAAAAAAAAAAAAAAACGAAACAGAAGAATGAAACAGACAGATATAAAAAAAAAAATAGTTAAGGGAAAATTCGTGACAAAGGAATGGTCGTAACCAATAAGAGAAAGTGCAATACCTCCTTATCTGCGGTTTTTCGGTCCACGGTTTCATTTACCAATTGTCAAATTCAAAAATCAACTATTAAGATTTACTTAGAGTCCCAAAACGCCACAGCCATGATAATGGAATTTCAAATATGCCAAAGAGGGGCCGCAAAATGAAGTGCAAATTATTTCTTATTTGGAAAGAAACTCCTTTGAGTGAAAAATTGAAAATTACTTGTGGGAAAGAAAACGAATTTACTCTCAATGGAGTTCCTTGCCTTGAACGTCTATTGGGACTCAAGCTCACACAATACCTCAAATAGAAAACGTATATACGAACCAGTGCTTAAAACGCTGGAAAAAAAAAAAAAAGGTCGGCTCCTTATTATTTTCCACTCTACAACTCCTTTCCTACAGACGAAATATTGCTAGCCTCTCGCTATTTTAATGCAAACAGGCTTAAAAGCCGCACTCCGTGCAAGCTTTTAAGCTAGCTCTCGTGGAGGGCTAATTGGGCCTCCGACCCAAAACTAGAGTCCAGCTTAGAAAATAGCAATGATAATTTTGAAGAAATAACTTTGAATTCCACAATTCACTCAATGAAACTTCAAAACCTCACTTTAACTCTGAATCGGTCGATGTCCAATTCCGGTCAAAAGACCAATTTGGACCGAAATTCCAATTCAGGCCGAAAATCGAGTTCTTCATATCACAAATTCCACACTAATCAATAATTTTTTTTCAGTTATTTTAAAATTTGAATGTTTAACTGTTCCCCTTTTCATACGAACACAAATCTCAATTCTGGATGTTCAAGTGCCAGATGAGAGCAGATTTTTCAATCCCGGGACCATCCTGATCCCGAAAAAAGATATAGTACGTCTATGTAGAGCAAGTATGGCCGGAGTTAGAGGGGTTTCAGACACCCAGAATTTGCCGTTTATTTATTTAGAAGATTCATGTTTGGTTCCACTAGTCCAAACAATCACAGCTAGGAATCTCCATGCTACATAGTCATCCACATTCCCTTCATATTTCATTGGTAATGCGGAAGTTCCACTTTGACTCCCGAGAAAATGTTTCTGGTGGTTTTTATTCTTATTGGTTGGCTATCAGCAATGCATAGGCGTCTCACAACTCAGACAGAAATCCTCAGTATCGCAAACTAAGCATGTCATGCGCTCAGCACAATATTTATTGGTGAAAATAAATACATAAGTTGTGGTACAAGGCCGAAAAGGAAAGGTTGGTCATCACTGTACCTAACTTAACTTCCCATCCGTTGACCCAAACACACTTTTCATTACCTTGCACCATAATACCAAATTTAAATAAAAAACGCATGTATACCACAATCACCAAAACGACTGATTCACTCTGTGATCCTAACCTAACCCTAATACCTCATATTTACAAAACATTTAGAGAAGGGTGTAAAAATTTAACAGAATTTTTTATCTGTATAAAGTTAAACTCATGATAAGAATAAAATTATATATGATGAGAAGAAAAAAATATTATTATGGAACCCTCCCCACAGCCAACGTATGGCAGAAAAACAAGTTAACCGGGTGGAAAAACGTGAAAACATACACAAGATGAAATATTTTCACCGCTCCGGAGAACTCTGCCTTCTACAAAGGTCGGAACAGGAGGATGAAAATCGGAAAATGTGGGGACTAAAAAAAAAGGGGGGCGAGTGACCATTCACTCCTTAGTTAAGTCAACTACTTTTTAGAAAAAAAAAAAAAAAAAAAGACAAAAACTGCTACTCTCACCTAACAGGGGTGGGCAGGCCAAGGACCAAGTCCCCGAAGGAACAAGTCCTTCAACCAGTCAGCTCGAGATGCCACTCGTGGTGAACATCATTCACTCGCACCAATCGTGCAACAGCCATACACTTTTCTGTAGAGTCCTTGGAAGAAAGCCTCTCCATCCTGATCTTGACCTTCGACCGGTGCTTAAAGAACGCAACCAGACAATGAGAAGAGAGAGGTGCTGCCCCGTGAATTTCATCCATCCTCGTTGTACATACCAACATTCGCATCACAGTTCGCAAGCACAGAAGCACAGCGCTTTGCTCCTGACCGGCCACGAGCTCACATTACTACAAACAGAACTGGAATCCAGGACGAAGAATTGTTTATGCAGCATGCGAACCATGTAGCCTTCAATAAGCACACACATCGGACGTACGACCTGGCAGTGAAATGTGTGTTCGATAGACCCTTCCATTCACCTACACTGGACGTATTCTTGCAAATCAAACACTCCCGCCACGAAACACCTTTTGTCGACCCAGGTGAGTGATACCTCGCTATTAGAGAAACATTTTAACCCAGGCGTTCAAGGGCATATGGAGTGAAATTCTCCCTTCGTCAAACCGTGCAACTCAATCAACTCATCCTGAACGGCGCCCTAACACCCGATGTAATGCCTTTCTCGACGACGCCCAGATCCCAGAGAACCTTCAGCGCATGATAGCATTCGCTGTAGGAATACTCGTCTGGGGACGAACGTTTGACCCCCACCCTCGTTCTCAGCCGAGTGCACACTCTTCAAGAACGGGAAAACTGTTTTGGCATCATCCTCCCGGAAGATGCTGTTCTCGTCATCGTGTGTACACATCCGATCAAGGAAATGCAATTGCAAAGTATCTTAACGGGTTTCTATGTACGGCATTTCAAGACCACACTCGGACGGATGGAGGTAATAGACCTAGAGACGCACCAAAGAAGTTCTGCCACCCCAGAGGAAGTGAAACGAAATTTTCACTAAATCATCTAAAGTAGCGGACGGGAGTATAAGTACCGAAATACGGTAAAGGATGTTGGGGTAGATGTACGTAACGCACACCTCGACCCTCCGTCACTAGGAAAGATTCCTTCGCAGCCAATGATCAACCGCGGCTACGACCTTCCCCAGAACCTCTGGCCAATTCTTCTCCAGCTGAAAGTCGGGACCGAACCAGACGCCGATTATCTTGCATGTCTCCTCTGTCCAACTAAAGGAGCCCGAGAGAAATTTTCTACGTACCAAACCGCAAGCCAACAGAATTAGAACGGTTAATCATGACCCCTATGCCAATCTGGATTTCTCTTCCGACTTCGTCGATCTCGGCAGTGCTCGTTACAAGCCTAGAGACGTCGTTAGCGTAGGCGGTATACCTGACCGAGATGGTAGCACCAGGCAATGTTATCCCGCCAAGGACCGGGTTCGCCCTTAATCTGTTTGGGAACGGCTCCAGTGCAAGCACAGAACAAGGGCGAAAGGGGTAACCCTGATGAATGGGATCGCAACTAACCGCTTCCAGGCGAGGAAAGTTAGCCAAACAGTTGTCAAACTGAGCCAAACTCAGACCAGAGTCCATAGTGAAAAGCTTCTGAAAGTAATTACAATACTCTCCATATATGCCCTCGTTCGTTGTCAGGGTTCTCCCATCCGACAATATGACACAAACGATATGTCGATCAGAGGCGCTGCAAAGTTCCTCCGTACGCAATGCTGCTGCTATATCCGTGGCCTCGTCAGACATTCTATTTAATCTAGCTCTAACTACCTGAACTGCGGACCTTCTCGTTAAGCAAGGACAGCTCAGCTTTAACTACCTTATCACTATCTCTTGATTTGACAGCGCCCTCTATTCTAGATTCTAGTGCTTTTGTGCCACTAGTCTGAACCGTCTGCTATAATCGGCAGCAAAATAACTAATGGTAGCCTTAAGGTGCCCAACACTTATTCCCAAATACAGAATCCGTCAATCCCCGCTGTTAGAAATTCTTCACGTTCAACAAAGTGTTAAATTTCCGGTACCCAGCCATTCTAACTTTAGCCTTATCTAATTTTATGCAGACCCAGAAGATCCTATGATCTATGGAAACTTGGACAACCTAGCAGATCTAAATCGACTCTCCTAACTCAAACCCGGTCGATGTAGCTAGAATGCTACATCTTACCACCCGGGGCGCCCCTATCTGTCCAAGTCCACTCTATCCGCTTCAGATGTTAATTTCGGAAATTATCAGCCAGATCGAGTCTGGTGACAAAATCGCGAATGTCTCCTACATCAGAACGAATGAATGTACACCTACTAGCATTGTCGCGATCTAACTTGGGACCAATGGCGGCGTTTCAATTACTCGCTAAAATTACCCGTTTCGACAATATCACAAACTGATTGACCTGTTGAAGGAAGGATTCCTGTTTTCTAAAACAATTAGGCACATAAACGTCAATGAGTCGGAACGCTTTCCCTTTTATGATAACATCCAGCACGCACAATCTGCCCGCCGCAAAGACAAGTGAACAAGTCGCGTTCAAAGAACTACTTACTAGTCAAGAGACACCTCTCGAATGTCTAAGTATGCTGAGAAGAGGTGGAATCTCCTCAACAGCACACTCTCATAGTCACACGGAATCATGAAGGTCTTGAATAAAGCATGCATTCACGCTGAGACGTTGGTGATCACGAATGAATCTATCCCTTTTAGACTTGCTAACCAGAGAGCCATGAACAAAGTTTACTGGTGTTGCCCAATCAGGACAAACATGTCGGTGTCAGGACCCTTTCCTATTTCAGTTTTAATAGTGCCGTCCTCAGATAGCCCACCGATGTCCCTTGGGAACGTTAATTTTGCAGTCCTATAAAAGGAAGGGTGCATATAAACAGGGACCTCCCCACCCACAAAAAATTAATATAAATGAACGTTCCTTTCATTCTCTAATAGTGCCAGTGGCTGAGTGATGCAAAAAAAAAAAAAAAAGTTCGCCTCCCCCAGTACTCACCAAATTCACTGCGAACCCGGACCGGCACACACGACAAATCAACACTTTTCGCGCCCGAGGAGAGTTTATAGAGTCCTCCACATCTTTTCCCCATCCACTCTTGAAGATTTGGATGATCCTTAAGTCCCTCAGGCGCTTGAACTGGAGATTCTTCTTATCGAGGTGATCTGGGTCAACACGGCACACGTCTTCCTCAAAATGATATTTCACCTTTTCAATGTTTTTTTTTTTCGAAGTATCTACTCTGAGCTTTACACATAAAAGCTCCTCGGTCTTTTTATTGATGTTTGTGATTGTCTCTATTGGAGGTGACACCATATCAGCTAGTGAGGAAAAGGCTCAGATGTTGAACGCCTAAGTGAAAAAGGCTTCGATGGAGAAAAAGATAACTATTTTTTCCCTTTGAGCGAGTTGCTTTGGAAGTGAGAGAAATTGAGTTTGCGGTTGAGGTACCTTTACAGTTGCTGGGCTGTTTTTATGTGGTGTAGTTATTTTTTGAGTGGGGGAGACTTACCTCTGGCCGTTCCAAGGTTTTCTTCATCTTTTCTTTCAATTGAATTAACTTGTCTCCTTTTGCTTTTCCTTGACTACCACAGTTTCCTTTTTTTTTTTTTTCAGAGTATCCGTGTAGGTCTCCTCTCCTGAAATATCAAGCCTGGGGCCCACCAAAGACGTCTGTGTCATTACAGGGTTGATTTTTTTTTCTCATTTTAATAACGTTCCAATCCCCGTCCTTGTCTGCTATCTTTTTTTGAGGCGAACATGTAATTTATCCTCTCCTCTTATCCTCTTATCAACAGCCGATGAAGCCATGTCCACCTTTCTACCTGCATATTTGATGGGTTCTTAGGAATCTTTCTTTTCTCTGAGTGTGTGTGTGTTTTTCAGGACACACTACAGATACATGTCCCGTTACCCCACACAATCAACATGCAGGCTTCCTTCCTGATATTATAACTTGAATTTTACGTCCATTTAACAGCACGGCATTAGAGATTGCATTAAACGCTTTACAATCTCGCATAAGGCTAAATTCTCCGTTCCCTCATTTCCTTGTTCGTGATCACCTCTACGATTTCACCGTATTGCTGGCAAAAAGCACCGACTTACTTCCCTGTGATGAAACTGAGTATTTAAAAAATGCTGACTCTGGTCTTCTCGTCATTTATATTTTGTTCTGATCACACATTCTTTATTTTGAATGTCATTTAGCGTGGTCACACAATCATCGAAGGTAGACAAAAGTATGTGCCACAAATTAAAACTTTCCCCTTTCACTATGTGTTGCCAGAACTTGGATTATGTAGCCTTTTGTCGATCTTATTTTGTTAGTTTTTTTGTCCACAACGAAGATAGAAATAACTATGTTTTTCAGTTACTCAATCTCAATTAGTAGCTCATCTGGTTTCACAAGATGTGCATACACGCGGACCTGTCTTGCGAACAGCTCTAAGTTTATAATGAACGTCGTGGGGGTCCATGTAGCTCCCTTGATTTTTGTTCCAGTGCAGGGACTTCTTACTAGTTCCTTCCTTATGAGCGAGGAGGGATCTTTCCGCGATCACTCGCCTTCTCTAACTTGGGTCTTGAAAAGGGGCCTTTACGCCCCGAGAGACATCCTCCTCGTCCTTTCAAATACAAAATCAGTATTTATAAAAAAAAAAAAAAAAAACTAAAAGGAAATTTAAACAAGCAATTTGCCTAAAGTGCCGTTCGGTCATTTAACAAAACTTATGAATCAATCGCAAAAGGAATATCGCCATTAACAAAGAAAATAAAGAAACGAGTTAATGCTTTGAGATTGCAATATCTCCGGAAAATTGGAAACGAAATTAATGAAGCCAAACATCATATATGCTGAAATGTGGAGAAAAGCTCAAAATAACGAGAACATCATACAAACAAAAAACACAGAAGAAATTCCCTGTGCTTAAAATACACAGTCACATTTCAACGCTGACCACACTCAACTAAAGATGCTCATGGAAATAAAACATACACCAATATACATTCACTCCCTACAAAGTCTGCAAACAAACAAAAACGAACCTACTGATGAGGAAGTTAAGAAAAATAAGGAATAATAAAGCATCATTTGATATAAAAGGCTACACTTTTGAAAATATTAGTTTGGTGCAAAAAATAATGACGTAATGTCGTTTTTTGACGTTAAAAAATACGTCAAAAAACGATATTATTACGTCATTATTTTTGCACCAACCTAATAGCTTACTTTCTCCCGAATCCAATAGAAAGTGTCTCAATTCGATAAAGTTTGGAATCAAATGGAGTTTATCGCACATTGAAGCACTACGGAAACAAAACAAAATAGCTCTCAAAACTCACACACATAGAGAGGTATCTTAATTGGAAGCATTATGGTGAATATATCAATGAACATTGTATTAACTAGGCTCCCATCGTTTTCTGAAGTCAATACTTCCAATCCAGTTTTGTTTTCGTTCTTGTAAGTGGTCCAATTATGGCATATATGTCGTCAAACAACTCCAGGAGATTGCAATCTCTAATAGAAAATTGTATACCTGTTATGCAGATCTCACAGCAGCATATGACTACACCAATAGAGACTTCCTCTTCACATCCATTCGAAACTGCCTTCTAATCTCTGACTCTACTGAATGTCTAGATTTTGATACAGGAACTACATTGGTTCACAAAGTCGTACATGTCTGGCGAGGCCCCCAATACAAACCTCATCAAAAGTATGACAAGGAGGAAGTTAGAGTCCCAATCCATGTAATCTCTTCCTAGACAATGCACTGCATATATATACAAGCACAGATGTGAAGAGATGGGTACTGATCATTCAAGAATTCCTTACCACACCCCAACTGAATATACTAATAGAAAACAGCTATGCTGATTTCTCTCCCGAGGCCAATGTATTAATGAAGAATATGCTGATGACAAAGGTATTCATAGTTGGGATAAGAACGTCAATATCTAATTTTTTTTGTCCTAATTTCGGGATGAGGACTTATCATTTGCATTGTTTATATTTGGACTATTGTCCTCATCTTTATTATAAATAATCCTCCGACAAGTATTCCTAGAAATAAGACTAAAGATAAACCTTTTCAAAACAGAAACTATAATCTGGAATTGGAATGTGTATGGATCATAAGTATAAAAGAAAAAAAAAATGGAACATAGCATAAGCTCTGCTAGAAGTAGTTTCGCCCAACACTGCAAGTTGCTACGAAGTCAAAACATTAAATTATGTTCTTAAATAGCCTTTCATGTGAATGTCATGCATGGTACCAAACTGGTACAGAAATATCTAAACTGTCAGCTGCATACAATCACGTTCTCAGACCAATGGTTAAAAATGACCACGAGCGAATGACACCTGTAGATCTTAGCGATGACCATTTTACTTCGAAACTCCTGGTCTGGTGCTACAAAATCCGAAAGAACTCTAACAAGAACACAGAAACTGCATCCCCTGAGAACTTTCAACAACAGTAAAAACTAAAATGGATAAATACATGTAACTTGAAGAGAAAATTACGACCTAATCAAGATGCTGACATTCCACAGTACTTCAAACAAAAGTTTAGCAAGGAAACACCCATCACTTCTTGAAAGAGTGATAACAATAACTGGACTTGGGAAATCTATTTTCGTGAAAAATTGACCTAAAAGAATCCCGATCAATGAATACCGAATGTTTCCTTTTAATGAAAAGGCTACTAATGTTAACATTACCATAGGAAATGGTTAATTTCAGTTTTATCCGTGGCTTCAGGCACCCGCCGAGTGTCTTGGGATATTTTTTTTTAAGCGTTTCACCCCAAGCAAGGCGGGAAGCCACTAGGACGCAAGGAGTTACAGTAGATTTGGAGCAAGATCAGATAGGAGTGATAGAGGAAAAGGTGGGGAGAAGGATAGTGGATAGATCAAGGCAACTGGAGATGTCGATTGACATTACATTTGAATAGTTGGAGATTATAGCTCTCAGGGAAACTGGAATAGGGAAGGGGTTTCCACAAGCGAGAGGTGCGAGATAGGAAGCTATTCGAGTAGAAGATACGGCTACATTTAATAGTTTCGATGGTGAAAGGGTGAGAACGGGATGCCAGCCTCGTAGGGCGCTTGAATTCATGAAGTCTGGGAACCAGCGAATGCAGCTCCTCGGAGCAATAAAGTCTGCATACAAGAGGGGAATACTATCAGAAGAAAAAAAATGAAGGAGATCTTTGGTAAGATGCGCATTTCCAATTTGAGCTATTATTTTCCGAGCTCAAGTAAAAATTAAAAAAAAAAAAAAAAAAAAAACCTGTATACCATCATTGTGTTGAATCAATTTGAAAAGAGAAAAATAACTGTTTATTGATAGTTTTGATAAGCTATGGTCAATGCTCGATCCCAGATTAAAAAAGTGTCAACTTTCAAAACAACCTCCTCCCTCCTGTCTTTCTACCTCCATCTCTACTTTCTTCCCCCTTATTACTTCCATTTCTCTCCCTTTTTCACTGTTTAATTCTTAGAAACCATTATTAAAATAGTTATTATATTTCTAGGATTTTAATTTTATCTCCTTGTTCATTTTATATTTTTAAAATGTTTTTTCTCATTTTTTGTCTTTATGAACAAAGTGCATTTATTTCTAAATTAAAATATTCCTTTAATCTGAAACAGTTTTCAATAATTTTCTCTGATTTAACTATTTCTACTTTTTTATGGAAAACTCAAGAGACGCGCCTTTTTTACACAATGAAAATCTTTTCGTTCTTTTACATCTCTGTAAATATATATATGCAGTTTTGATTAAATAACTTTCGCATGACAACGTTTAACGATCCTTATCTTCATTATTCCTACAAAATTTTGGTTTTCTCATTTAAAATCTTCAGTTCGAGTAAGCTTAGCTTCTGACGACACATTGGTCCAAAGCAATCTACCAAAACACGGAGTGAGACAACTTGAGCCGAAAGTTACCACGTTTTTGTTTTTTGCTCTAGCACCGACCATAGGAAAAACAAAACTGTCCAACAGACCTTCTCTAGTTTTAAATTCATTCAGGAAAATAATAGTATCCATACTTGAAATAGACGCACAATTGTTATGTATTAAACAGTGTGTATTACGTCTATCGGCCTGCGCATTCAAGAAAGCTTTTAAAAAAATGCGTCCCCGGGCAGGGATCGAACGTGCCGCGAAACGCATTTTTATTTACGAAGATTTTCTTGAATGCGCTGGCTGATAGACGGAATACACACTGTTTAATAAATAAAAATTGGATGTCTCTTTCAAATACGGAATATCCACTAAACATAACATTTGAAGTAAAAAAAATATCTATATACTAATTATATTATACATATTGCTAATTATATATATATATAGATATATATATATATATATATATATATATATACACACACACGGAGAGAGATGTAAAAGAACGAAAAGAATATAAATTCAAACGTTTACAACATTAATTTAAAAAAGGGCTAAATACAAGAGTCGAGCAACAGTGATTTATTATGAACTGTTACATGCAAGTTACCACGACCAAAAAATGCATATTTGTTTCGATGTCTAATTAGACATCTCATGTGAAAATGTAAATTAACACCCAGAGGCAACATTCTGTTCCGTGTTTAAAACCAATAACTATCCCATATATATATATATATATATATATATATATATATATATATATAGATAGATAGATAGATAAGGTTGGTGCAAAAATTATATCGTTTTTTGACGTTAAAAAATGTCAAAAAACGATATTATTTTTGCACCAACCTAATATATACACACACACAGACAAGCATAGGTAAGTTAGTAAGTCCGTGGTCTAATAATAAAAATCATTTGCTTTACAAAATATATTCTTCATCATAATTCAACACTTGTGTATAGATCACATAAATCTAAGAGTAGACAGTGAAAATGTTTTGGAAATTTAAGAAAAATTAGCTAATAACTGTATTACGCTCTCATATCAAGTAGAGTGAGAGGTCCAAAGGAAAAAAAAAAAAAAAAAAAAAAAACAGTATTTCAAAAGCATAGCTTTCTCACCGAGAAATTTGGCACTACACCTTTAGAGATTATTTGCCCAAACTTAATGGCAGAACACTGTAGGCAATATGTAAGTAGCTCTGCTAACAAACAACACTTTCTTATATATATATATATATATATATATATATGCGAGTGTGTCTGTGTTTATTCAGTAGACGCTTTATGCTAATAACAATTTATATATAAACAAATTTATAAAAATAGTATAGCTGACCACTCGTATTCGAGGATACCTGTCTACTAGATCGGCTAGCCAATCCCTATTGCAGACGCTTGCTCAGGCGCATTTGTGTTATTCAATACCCACAGAGCCCACCTGTGGTTTATATTGCAACTATGCTGATCAGACCTTAGTTTCATTTTCTGTGAAAGAGCGTCTTATCTAGCGTGATCACCAAGTTGAACAAAGCCAGCACGCTCAAGTCCTCGGCCACGATGACTTGTGACTTCGTGCTAGCACAAATATCGATGGTACCCAAGGGTTCCGTCTGCCCAATTTCACTCACAAGGTCCAGTGGTGGTATGGTTTTCAGGTACTTTACAAAAGGTGCCGCACGCTGGGATCGACCCCTCCAGTCCGATAACAGCAGGAAGTCTCCTTCCTGACAAATCGCCCATATATATATATATATATATATATATAATATATAGAAAATAAAACCGAAGTTCAAAGTGACAGGTTCTATCCGTGAGCTTTACTTGACACACCAGAGAAAAACAAATCATCAGCAAACCTTTTCTTTTGGATTACAGCTGTGAGTGGAAAAAATGCATAACAGTACTAGCATCTGAGTCAATGAATGCCAATGTTTCCATATAAGAAAATGGCTAATATTACTATTTTTATCAGATAAATTTTCACTGTCCAATAAAGTAGAAAAAAATCTTAACCTGGGACTAACGAGATAAAAAAGCTAAACAAAAAAATTCGGGACCAACGAGGTAATAAAATAAAATTAGAAGCTGTGACCAATGAGGTAAAAAAAAAAAAAAAATCGTAACTTTTGATCAATTAGATTGAAAGAAATGGATTGCGTTTTTGAAGGACACGTTTTGGAAATTATTTTTGGCTTCTTGAAAAAAGGTTAAACAAATTTTATCAGTGATCCCTGAAACAACATCTCGGTGATGAGTTTTCATTCATCGAGGAGTTGCCACAAAAACTCAAATGCTAAAAAGAGTTGAGTTTTTTGTTTTTTGTTTAAGCATCAAACTGACGAGCGCTTCAGGTATTGGTTTTAAATCAGAATGTTCTGTCAACAGTTTCTAAAAATGATCCTCATCAACCCTTCAGTTGGGATGCAATTAAATTTTTCCGATTTCTAGCCCACTGCTCTAATCATTAATCCAGATTAACAAATGTTTGCTTTTCATGAATGTTGAAAATAGAAACATTCACATCTCTCAATAGTTTAATGAAAGGTAAACTGAATGGACGATAATACTTTCAGGATAAAACAAAATCATCATCTGACCAATCCGCTTGAAGTGAAACAAAAATAATTGGTCATTGAAATAAATGCAAAATAGAAAATCCATCCAATCAGTGGGTTAATGAACTGTTATTTTTGGTTAGATAAAAAGAGTTATGACGAGATTGCCTGGCGAAAATTAGTTTATATAACCATAGAAAAACATTTGCTCTTCAGGTTCATTTAGCGTCGAAGTTCACGCAGGCTGTTTGAATATGTGAAAGCTGGTTAATTTTGCTGCCACAATCCAGAACATAGAAACACCAATGATGATATGTGAAAGAAAATTAGAAGGCATTTTATCGTGGCTTAAGAACAGAGCATATATAAATATATATTTAAATAAACCAACTAGAAAGTTAATGGAAAATGCAGAAACAAACACTAACTATACAAAGATTGAAACGGAGTCCTACCTTAACAAAAAAAAAAAAAAATGCCTACAGTATAAAGAAACCCAAAATAAAAAACCAAATCATGCCAGAGCTATAATAATGGCAACAACAGGAATACGATTAGTGCCGCCAACCTATAATTTCAACAGAATTTTACACTAAAACCGCTTTTGTGCGTGAAATTCAGATTTACAGTTAGAGGTCGGATTCTCGAGATGTATTTTTGAGATGTATATGTTCTGCAATTGCTGACAGTTGTCCTCATCTTTGTTGTTTCGGTTGGAGAGCACAATGACCAAAACGTTGTGATAACAACAACGAAGATGAGGACACGAGTCCGAATGTAAATAACGTAAATAATCATAACTCCTCATCTCAAAAATTCACATAGAAAAATAATCTTGTTGATAGAAAACCTCCTTGCCTAATTCATTCCACTTTTTCAACTGAAATTCTTCTTAAAATATTATTTTATTGCCCTATTTTGCTCAACTTTTAGCAAGATAGCCAATTGTTGATTTGCGTAAGTGTCATTTTTCCGCAAGTAAGGTAATTAAAAAAAATCACTACAATGCAAGGGTTTACAGAGAGTGAAAGAAACAGATGACAATGAAAGAACATTGTTCAAGGAGATAGATGACAACTGATATTACATTTAAATTTTTGAAGAACGTAGTTGACACGAAAACGGTAAGAGTTCCACAAGCGATAAACGTGTGAGAAGAAACTATTATCAGAGAACTTGTGGTTACCAGTAGTAATTTCAACAATGAAATTATGAGACCTAGCTGCCAATCTAGCACTGCAAAAATGGTTTTCTAAGATTATTAAAAGAGAGCAGTATTGTTTTGAAGGCGTTAGAATTATGCTACTTTTTACCCCAGCTCACAACAGATTGTAGGTAATTTTCGATGTCAGCTGGTAATAATTTTTTGCTTCTAATAATTTTTCCTCAAAAATGCATTGCTGATATTTTTTTTTTACAAAATTTATTGATGGCATTAAAATCTATTTTTACACTTTGATAGTGTTTTGACGCCAGTTTGGGGAGTAACTATTTGCCCACAGCTGGGACCCTAATAGGTGCTACCACCCCAGGTCAGGTTGGACCTGGGAACACCAGCAATTAAGAAGTGGTTCCGCTCGGCGTATTCTGAAGCCCCAGCCGACAGGGCGTATTTTGGTAGGATGTAGAGTAATATTAATTGATAGTGGACGTATTGAAGTTTTTCTTTTCAAACAAGAATTAATATGCCAGCAATTACGTACAATTAATATCATATTTTATTGCTTGAACAAACTAGTTAAAAAGAACACAAAGGGAGTGAATGAAAATGTCTACACAGAGATTACCTTTTTCGCACATACAAATTTCCTACGAAATTACAAGAGACTTGCGTTTAAGAAGAGTTCTGTTGTAAGAGTTCTTGGTAAAATTATTACATATTCCTGTGTGTGATCAAGTTTAGGTTATTTATATTCCGTGTACTGTTGTGTTCAATGCGATATGGCGACAAAAGGGTACCCGCGGGAGGAGAACGAGACGCGCCTTGCCAGTAAAAAAAGAAAAAAGTGAAACATTGCACTCTTCATATATACTGCTTCTCGCAACCCCATCTAGAGCCCATTAGAATAAGTTATTTGGCTGACTAGTGGGGTAATCACATTAAGAATGCATGTCAAACAAAGGCTAAATAAATTCGAGGATATTTCAATATAATTCGAACAAAAACAGTAAAATATTGAAGATACCGATTTATTTTTTTCTTTTACTCTGTTAAACGTTTTTTTTTTTGTCACGATAAAATTAAATGTTATAAAATTAAAACCATTTCAGATACGGTAATAAAGGAAAGACTGCCTATTAACTGTAAGATAGACTGCATATTTGTCAGCAAATGTCCAAATTATGTATTGAGGGTTTCAAAATCAAGCAGTTACAGAACTTTACATGTCTGAAAATTTAATAAAAGACAACCGGAAATGTGATATGAAAAACCGAAAGCTTATAAAAATATCGAAAGATCTCTTCCAAAAACTAAACAATGTTTTAAGAGAGAGGAATACCTCCTTAGTGCTGAACTGCTATGTAATATCTAATATTGCAGTGAATGACAACAAGAGAAAAGATATGAAGTAAAAGATGTGGTTCAAACAATACATGATGAGAATAACACGGACAAAACATATGAGCAATGAGGAAGTTTTAAGGACAATAGGAACTTAAAAGGAAAGTCATACTTGCAATTAGAAAAAAACTGATGAAATTTCCGACGCACCTAATGAGGAAAGAGCCCTGGAGAATTTAACGTTTACAAGTTATACTGAAGGTAAATTAAATCAGAAGAAAGCAATGAATTCGTTTAAATGGACAACAGAACAAGAAAAAAATGATAAAGAGTCTAACGTTACTTAGAACAAAAAGAAAAGAAATTGTGACGAGTCATGAGAGCACACATCGAGAAAATTTAGACTTCTGTTAGATTTGAAGGAACATCATAGGTCTCTAAATAAATAGATTGAACACGAAACCATGTATTTTCGTTATAAAACGGATCTTTTCTTCTATTATAAATCATTAAAAAAATATGAATTCCCACTAAGTTAACTATAAACCTTTTGACTTGCCCAACGCTCATTTATCTAATCACTCAAATCTTAAATATAATCGTAACCATGGTTGTACTTTGAAATCAAGCAAATACGTTGCTGTGTTTTATATATAAACTTAATAGGAACAGATTTTGAATTGGTTATTTCTATTTGCTTCTGTTGTTAATCAAATTTGTTTTCCTTCTTAATTTTTGACTTTTATGCATTGCAAGAACAGTAGGCGTTCGCTTTGTACATAAACACAACAAATATTATGTACGCAGATTCCATTGCGATAATGTTTACCCCATATCGAAAACAAAACAATTATTTATGTTAGAATTCTATAGTTATTGCAATCACGTATTGACGGAAAATATTATTACTCTTCAAAATAAAACCGAAGATCTTAACAGAGTTGTTACTGTAATTAAGGCTATTTTATTTGTAACGCTTTTGACATACGAGGAGGTGCTGAAAAGTTGTCAGTTCAACTCAGTTTCCAAAATCTGAACAAATAATTCGATATTAGAATTCGTGTTGAAAACATTTGTGTGATGGAAAACATCAACACCTGATAAAGCTCCGAATATTAATATTCCTACTGCTCTCGACGTACGTGTACGTCTTTACGACATTTATATTACTTGCTGTCGATATATAAATATATACATACACGTTTTTAAGACATCATGGAATGTTAGATTATATTACAAGCACTAATAACTAGCTAGTGCTATTCTCAACTCAACAGACATATAGCTTACACTACGGCCTATTTTGTGAAGTATTTTTATTATATTGTGCGTTAAGAATGCCGTTTAGCTTAATCTGTACTGCAGAGTAGCCTATCGGACCTAAAATGGTGGTGCCCATAAGAAATCGCTGTTAACGTCTTTATATTCATTTATCTTGATAAACGGCAAATTCTGTGTCCGTCCATGTGTGTGAAATCTCTCTAACTCAGACAATACTTGTTCTACACAAACCTATAAGTTTTTGGAATCAAAATGATCCGGGATTGAAAATCTGCTCTTTATCTGGTACTTGAACATCCAGCATTTGAATTAACGTCCGGATCAGGAGGGAACAGTTAAAAATTTCAATTTTAAAATAACTGGAAATAAATTTAATTTTTTTAAATTTATAATGAGTTTAGAGTAACACAAACTTAGTTAATTTATTTTTTTCTTTTTTAAATTCAGTTTAAAATATCTCGAAAACTTTGTGAATTGAGGAAATCAATTTATTTCTTCAAAATACCAAGGAATCAGGGTTACAGTGAGAGATTTTGTGACGTGAGGTTTTGAAGTTTGGAGTCTGTGATTTGACGAACTCCACTTTCAGCTTGAATTGGAATTTCGGCCCAAATCGGAGTTTCAGCCTAAATCGGTCATTTGCCCGGAATTGAACTTATAGCCCGAATCAGAGGTAAAGTGACGTTTTGAAGTTCCATGGAAGGAAATGAGCAATTCAAAGTTATTTCTTCAAAATTATCATTGCCGATTTCTCGGCTGGACTAGAGCTCCGTAGACCAGGAGGTGGCATAAAAGCCCGTACTAAGTGCAGCTTTTAAGGTAGTTTCCAATAAATGACAATTTCCTATTTTGAAAAATGGTCCAACCCGGCCAGGAAACAATGCTATACCAGTGTAACAACAAAAGTCTGAATAAAACTTAGAACAGCTTTTAACTTTTAGAACCGTGTCAGACCAAAAATGGAGTATTGCTACCACGTCTGGACAGGAGCTGCCCAATCTTTACTTTCCAACCTCGACAGAGTTCAAAAGCGTTTGCGCAGCCTTATGAGTAATTATTTTCCACCCTACAACCCCTTTCCCACAGACGGAATGTTGCTAACCTTCCGCTGCTCTACAGCTATTTTCATGGTAGATCTGTGTTTCTCAACCGGGGGGACTGTAGGGTTTTGGGAGAGGTTGTTAGAAACAGTGATAAATAGGTTAATGCCTTTTATAAATTTTTGTTTTATTTTATATTCATAATTTTGCTATACACGTAAGGCATGTTGTTGGAAAATCCTTGGTTATTATAATAAAATCTTCAACCTTTTATATTATCTAAAATTATAGTAATCATAGGAAATGACATTGTCAATAAACGTTAAGCTACTGCAATAGTTTATTGGTTATTTTTATTTGTGTTTGTGTGCGTGTGTTTTTAAATGAAAACCTCGGTGTTAGGTTTTTATAAACAAGCAATATGATTTTCTTTTGCATTACCAATAAATTTGACCCAAAAAAATGGAAGGGGGGTCATTTTTCCTTAAACAATTATCCGAAAGAAAAATTATGTTTACCACGTTAACTTCGATAAAAATATAAAATATATTAATAATGCTATATAATTTTTTATGCAGGGGTTTCCAAAGACATGAAAACTATTTCAAAGTTTACACAAGAGTAAAAATCTTGAGAAGCGCTGTAATAGGTGTTCGAGCGAACTGCGTTCCTTGGTGCCACCATTCCAGATATTCAACAGCTAGGAGCCTCCATGGCACGTACAATGCGTTGACTCATTCTCATTCCATTGGTAAAGAATAAGTTCCACTCAACAGCTTCTTCTTTAGAACTGTTGTAATAGGAACGAACTCTCGAGTTGATGCTTCCTCGATCACTACACGCTTGCTTCCTCTCTATACGACATACCCATTTAGCAATCCTTTACCTTAAGTGGCGCTTAGGCCTTGCATTGGGTGAACAATAGTAAAAATCACAAAGAAAATATTCTACTGAGAGTTGATTCCTGGCGGATGGGGATAGGGATAAATAATATATACTTATATAAACCAACTAGAAAGTTAATGGAAAATGCAGAAACAAACACTAACTATACAAAGATTGAAACGGAGTCCTACCCTAACAAAAAAAACAAAAAAAAAAAAAAAAAAAAAAACAATGCCTACAATATAAAGAAACCCAAAATAAAAAACCAAATCATGCCAGAGCTATAATAATGGCAACAACAGGAATACGACTAGTACCGATGACCTATAATTTCAACAGAATTTTACACTAAAACCGCGTTTGTGCGTGAAATTCAGATTTACAGTTAGAGGTCGGATTCTCGAGATGTATTTTTTAGATGTATATGTTCTGCAATTGCTGACAGTTGTCCTCATCTTTGTTGTTTCGGTTGGAGAGCACAATGACCAAAACGTTGTGATAACAACGAAGATGAGGACACGAGTCCGAATGTAAATAACGTAAATAATCATAACTCCTCATCCCAGAAATTCACACGGAAAAATTCTGTTGACTGAAAACCTCGCCTAATTCATTACACTTTTTCATCAGAAATTCTTACATCATTATTATTATTAGTGGGGATAAATAAAGAGTTTCTGGTCCCAAGGGATTCGTCTTCTAAACATCACAGCTCTATTGCAATAACAGTGTAAGGTGAGTGAATGTACGACAAAATGTCTGGACAGTCGATTTTTCCTCGAACTTGCAATTTATCTGATCTGTAAATTTTTATTATTATTAAGTCAAAGTGTACTAATATACGAAGCTTAATATACTCACCAGGACACCCAGTCTGATAAGGGTAGACACGGTACAAGAATCACAGCCAAATGTGCACAATATGGGGGATAGGTTCTTATATAACCTTGTAGGTGAGAGCCTAGTTAAAATACTTTCAGCTTGGGTAACCCATTCCGCTCAAACGGTTTCTAGTTGAGGATGTCACGAAGTATTTAGTTATGACTCCAAGTCGTCTTGGTCATTTAGTGAGTGAAGGAGCACTCATGAACAGAGATGCACAATTCGTCAGTCCATCGGGACTTGTCTAACTGGTTATGATCATATTCCTGAAGGGGATGTTTGCTCTAGCCTACTTATTAATTCACGAAGACAAAAAAAAATATATACATTATTCATTCAATTAAGATCAGAAGCCATGAAAACCATGCCCGATAATACATCAGGATATTTACTGTTATCATCGTTACTATTATGTTGGTGCAAAAATAATGGCGTTTTCTCACATACCTTACTATGTGAGAAAACGCCATTATTTTTGCACCAACCTAATACTATCTTATAAAAAAGAAAACAAAATATTTCTAAATTCAATGTTACATTATTTAAAAAAGAAAAAAAAAAGCTGTGTTTTGCGTAAGAAAGTCAGGTTAGTGAAAATCCATTAGAGAAGATGTTTGGGATGTATTTTCTTCAACGCGAGCGTCTGGGGAAGGACGGCGTGGGGATTCAATGACGTAATAGAACGAGACAGTAGACAATAACTGCATTAGATCTTTTGATTTATAATCAGATAAACACTTTGATAAAGAACAGTCGGTAAGAAATTTCAGATATTAGACTAGTTTGAAATTTACTGAAAGTCAACCAGCAGAATGGGCATGGCGGGAGAAAGAGAGAGAGTTAATGAAAAGAAACAATCGATTGTCCCCTCAAAGTTCGAATTAACAAAACAAAAATAACTTGTTCACTTCGAACATTAAAAAAAAAAAAAAAAAACGAAAACTAATTGTTTAGTTGCATTGACTTGATATATTTTTTCCAATAAAAAGGAGACAAATGTTTCTTCACTTGCGTAAGCTTGTCGACAGATATATATATTTTAGCAAAATTAAGACCAAGCTTGATACTATTGCAGGTTACACAGAATAAACCAGAAAGATCGAAAGACTAATAATGACATAAATTATGTCTTTTCTGATCGCCTGTAACTGAAAAAAAGGGAAACAGATGACCAATGAATATGAACATAAAAATAATCATTAAAAAAAAAATAAATAAATAAAACCGCCAATAATTTTATTACTTCGTCTCCAGTAAAACTCTAGACGTTCTTTCAACCGTAACGTTTTACGATAAGAAATCCAGAGCAGAAAAAAAAAAGAATAATTTAAAATATCGAAAACAAAGCAACTCATTCATCTCAGCCTGACACAAACATTTAAAATATTGAATGCCGCTGTTTTACCAAGATCGTAAAAACAAACCGCCGATTCACTTTGTGCAAAAAAAATATTTCTGTATTTGGTTTTCCATCTGAACCACAATGCTATCAAATCTTCAATGCCAGTTAGGAATTAACTATTTGGAGATATTAGGTTGGTGTAAAAATAATGACGTAATAATGTCGTCGTTTTTTGATGTTAAAAAATACGTCAAAAAACGACATCATTACGTCATTATTTTTGCACCAACCTAATAGTATTATTTATTATAAATAACCATTTTTTTTTTCTTTTGTAATGAAAACCCATAATATTTTAACTCCTGTCATTATTTATTAAATTTCTCAGCAGTCTGGTGAAAGATTTTGTAGCCTACAAATCTTGAATTTAGCATGATCACCACTTATCTGTTCACAAGGCGCATTACTTTTAGTCTTTACACACCTTGCAATGTAGACAACGTAATTCAGCCTGAGGAAGATATATAGTTAACGTATTAACCTAATCATTAAATAATGTATTTATAATAGATACAGGGTGCGATAAGTAAATTTGTCGCGATTTTATATTTTTAATTTCGCGCATATGTGTTGTTTGTTTTGATTTTGTAGACTGCAAAGTATATTAGGGTCAGTTAGGTACCGTGAGAAAAAGAGAACCATGACGTAATTCACTCCGCCGGAAATTTGAGAAACGGTATGCTTGGCATACGCACCAGAAGCTCCAATACGAACATTTTAGAGTGTTTTCATGTCAAACTGAAATGAGTGCAGAGGATTTGGAATGACTTGGATAAGTCTAATGGTGATTACAAATGTACGGCAGCTCGGAAAACTCACTTTGATCGTTCTGATAAGAACTCCCAAATTTGTTGGTGAGGGCCTCAGACTCAACACAGAGGACTATATCAAGTACCTTGATTTGCTAGGGCTGCCCTACGTCAAGAGGCTGTCTGCTGGAAGACCCCTTGCCTAGCAATAGGACTCTGCACCATGCCACACAAGCAGGAAAACCCAATCATGGCTGTCATGTTATGCGACCACATCATCTTTTCATCTGGCCACCTAACTCCCCAGACTGCAACCCCATTGATTACAATGTTAGAGGCGCAGTTGTGCAAGAGATCAAAAAAATCCTTGTACAAATGAAGATGAACTGAAGGCAAGGATTATGGCAGCACTCACCAACTTAAACAAGGTGACCATCCAGAAGAGTTGCAGGAAATTAAGAAGTCGTCTGAGGGCCGTGGTTGAAGCCAATGGCGATTTTATTGAATAAAGTTACTCTTTAGTATTTGAAGATATTTTTGTGTAATTTTGATATATTTGTTAAAATGAGATATCAGTAATTTAGGCAATTTATACATCGTATCCTGTATGGTGTATGAATCGGTTATAGCAAGTACAAGGAAACTGAACACAAAATAAATTACGCTAGGGATAGTTTCATAACATAGCAAGTTGCTACAAAACAAACACATTGACCTAAAAACTCATTCATAAATAGCCTCAGGCATGGCGTCAAATTCATCCAGAAATATCTAAACTGTCAGCTGTATATAATCGCATTCTCAAATGAATGGTTAAAAATGGCTTTGAGCAAATGAAAGCTGTAGATCTTAGCGAGGACAATCCTTCTTCGAACTTTGCAGATTGGAGCTACATAACCACAAAAACTGTACCAAATAACAGGAACTACGTCATTTGAGAACCTCCAACAACGATAAGTATTTAATACAAGAAGTTAGGAAGAAAGTTCCAACCCATACTGGAAAGATTAATAACACCTACTGGACCTCAGGAATCTATTTTCCTGAAAAAAAAAAAAAAAAAAAAAAAAAAAACACGTTTTAATTTGGAAGATTTTATAAATTTCAACCAACGATAGCACTGGCTACTCAGTCAATGAATATCGATTATTTTCTTATAAAATGGCAAATATTACCATGTAACACCCGCAAAAAAATGTCGTACTACCGAGTTGGTTACGTCCTTCCATACAAGGATTATGAGGATACGCATTAAGTTTTCGAATATAGAAACTATTACTATTTCTTAATTTAATAATTTCGTATAACTTCTGATGAGTTGATATTGTTGTATTTATTTGCTTCCCCACGAGAGCAAATTCAAAACAAGGCCAGTTTAATGTGGGGTCCTGCAGGCATCCCTCTAGCCAGTGCCGAACAAATTACGCTCTCCTGTTAAGGCAATGTGGAGGTACAGCACAGAGGTTGCTTTATTTTTGTTGTGCCACGCCCGAAGACCAAACATGACCGATACAAGCTGTAGCGGGGCTTAGATACTTATGGCATTCTTTTATGATTAAATTTATTTTCCCTTTGTGATAAAATCCAAAGCCGATTAAATAAACATTGAAAATGGAAAACATTTCCTCAAACCAAACGTGTAATCCTTATCTTAATGGTCTTTATTTTCACGGTTTCCATTTAAGAAAAAAAATCTTTACAAACTAATGGCTGGATCAAAAATTGTTTTCCCTCTTCAAACGGATGTATACATAAGTAAACAAAAGAGAACAGCGCAAGGTGTTAATTACGAATTGGAGATACTAAAATCAAGCAAATACGAAAATTTAAATATCTGCAAAGTGTTTTAGCAGAAGACGGAAAATGTGACATCGAAATCCGAAGCCGCGTTGAGATAGTCTTGTAGCATACCTACGGACGATAATGGGTATGCCCCCATTCACATAAATACAGTAGTAAATACTATATGTTGATCTGTAGTTGGAGATTTGTCTCCAGCTGTGCTAGTCAAACTCTCTACATCCGGGCAGAGAGGAGCCCCAGACGAGGCTATGTCGAAGGGCAGAGTCTCGTCTCGGGAAACAGCTACCCGACTACGTTTTATACGGGGTCTAACGAGAATTTTTGGCTGAGCCTACGGACTCGGATACCCCACATTAAATTCGGCCTTGAGCCACATCTGACCGCGTAGGACGGTTGGTAGCTATCCTGCGGTTGGAGATTCATTGTGGAATTAACTTGATTCACTTCTAGGAGTTGACTACTACTTCTACGCGTCGCTGACGAATCTTATGCGTGTTGTTCGCGTCCTAATTATTATCGTTCATTACCAACCTTCGTATGATTATTCTATTCAGTAACCTTCCCTACGTTACAACAGTTAGAGAAAGAGGCTTTCCAAAATCTAAGCAAAGTATTAGGAAATACGAAATTTTCGTCAGGAAAAGAAAAGAGTGCTAAACTGCTACGTCATATCAGTCCTATTCTATGTTTGTGAATGCTTGAAAATCTTCTCACAGATGAAAAGACTTGAAGCAACAGAAATATGGTCCTACAAAAGGATGCTAAGAATACCATGAACTGAACATGTGAGAAACGAGGAGGTTTTAGGAATAATGGGGGTGGGAGACGATTATATTGAGTTCAAAAAGAAGCAGTTGAAATTTTTAGGACTCATAATGAGAAAAGCGGGCTTGGCAAATTTGACACTAACAGGACACATTGAAGGCAACAGGAACAGAGGAAGGAAAACAGTGAGTAAGCTACCAAATGAGTTTGAATGAATGGATAGCAGAACAAGGAGTGAGAAGGATGGTGAAATAACAAATCTTACTTAGAGCGATAAAGGACAGGAAGTTGTGGACAGTCACACGTCCTGAAAAATCACTGTACAGAAAAGAAGAATAAATCATTTCCACGCGACTAATACAATTACTACAACCAGTAACACACTTATACTGAGATTCACTCAGAAAGTACGTTATTTAACAAAAACGTACGAATTCTTTCAATGTCGGGTTGTTTTTTGTTTTTTGTATAAACAGTGGCTTGTCTAATTTAATTACGACTCAGTGAAACAAATCCAAATGAGATTTCCATTGCCTGTAAACTTGTTTTCCTAAAAAGTTCACTTACAAACCAGTGTATCAAAATTTACCATCCACAAGTATAAAGACCTCCCTCTGTTTAAATGCCGCGATCTGATTATAAATACAGTCAATTATCCATGTTACGAAGTCGATATAATTTTCCTGTTATGTTGATATTTTACAGACCAGTATGTCATACCTGCTCTTCACAAGTATGGCACACACTAATATATTCTATATAATTAATACAAGTAAAATTTTTGTCATTTAGCTGATTAATATTACCTTCAGCGTCCAGAGCTTCGTAGACGGGACTTCCGGGGAATCATTCCGGCCACTCTTCAAGGGAATCACCAATTGACTATATTTAGTCACCCCCACCCAACGTGGGCATCATGTGGCACAAGGCCGGTTTAACGTGGGATCTCCGAGCCCGTGGGATCGGCCAAAAATATGACCATTGAACCCGTATAAACGGGTTCAGGGTCGGTTTACCTCCCCGAAAGAGAATCAGCCCTTCGGCGTAGCCTCCTTCGGGTTTCTCCCCGCCCGAAGGCAGAGGGTTCAACCGATCAGCCGGTCAACCGACATCGACTGACTGACTCGGAATCAGCAATTGACTGTTTATACTTCTCGATCTTTCTTTTTTATATGCACTTTTCATTGATGCGAGGTTTTTTCATAATGCATATTTGTGTGCGTCCGTACGTGTAGAATGTCACTCCTTATAGGTTTTTTAACCTTGTTTTTACTTTTTTTCTTTTTCCTCTTCATTTGCTGACTACTACTCTTTTCCGAGCACACCCGTCTGCCAGGGCAACTAGCCAAAGCCTATTGCAGACTCCTGCTCTGTTGTTTATACTTCAACTATGCTGAGTAGACAACATTTCCGGAAGAAAGCGAGATTTTGGGAAGGGGGGTATAGAACAAGGCCAGTACACCCAACCCTTCAGTCACGATCACTTGTGACTTACGTGTTAGCACAACCATCTACGGCTTCTAGATACTTCCGCCTCTACCCAATTTCACTCACAAAGCTTTGATCAACGCGTGGTGTCGCGCACTGAATTCGCATCCTCGGTCCGGTAACACCAGAAAAATCACCTTCCGGATCAATCGAATCTTGGTGAGGTTCGAACCTCGTCTCATGAATCTTTTAACCACGTTGCCACACACATGAATACATATTATAATTATTGCTATTAGAGTTTAAAACAAAAACATGTTTACTGGTGATTAAACGATTTTTTGATTTAAGAAAAAAATCATTTAATCCCCATTCACTTATCATTGCCTGAAGAGGCACAACGTAGTGCCGAAACAGGAAAGTTATTATGTAGTGATTTCAACATGTTTTTGTTATAATATCTTATAATAAAAATAATATATTGCTCTACATTGTACTTACCACTTTTTAAAATTAAATGCTACGAACAGTGGAATTTTACTCCGTTCTTTCTGGCTCACACACACACGCATATATATGTGTGTGTGTGTGTGTGTGTGTGTGTGTGTGTGTGTGCGTATTAGTCGTTCTTTTTTTACTTTCTAGCTTCGTAAACAACTTTGGAACAATTCACCGTAAAGACATTGCCAACTGGCATCGCCAGTTCACACAAAATAGCTCTAGTACAGTCAAAGGTTACAGTAATGTACAAATATACGTGGTGTAAATACAAGAGATCACTCAATGTCTGAAATTAATTCTTGGTTAAATTGTTCGTAAAAAATTTTAAAAATTAAAAAAAAAAACAATCAAAAACAGCGACTATTTACTTTCCTAACGAAGAAGGCTGTAGAATGTATGGACCGAAACACAGGACAACAAAAGGAGTTTAATTCGTAAATATACAAGGAGCCCCTCGGCTCTGATTACCCTACGGTGGGTCCGTACTCTCATTCACGTCGATATGCAACAAAAAACTGAAAAAGACACTGTACGAAAGACAAGAGCAAAACGCCACGTCGAGGAGAGAGAAACTGTTCCCAATATTATATTAGTGTATTTTATTCAAGGTTTCGCTTGCTTTGTCTGGGTGGCATGCAGATGACATTTGGGATAACTTCTATGTCGGACTTATAAATCAGCTCTCCCAACCCCTTGCCCATCTACACATCTCGACACGTGATTTGCAATACGAATAGCTGGCTTCGAAACTACGCAAAGAACAGTCTTTCCCTTGCTAATAACCGATATGTACTGACTTCCATCGATACCGTGAACGGATACGCTCTGTCCGGCTTCGTTGTCAATTGGTCTTAAAATCCTGCATCCATTCATTTACACTTCGGTCAAAGTAGATGCTACTTAGAAGACGTCAAAGAAACCATCTAGCGGTTATAAAGCGGAAATTCTTGAGATCAAGATAAAAATCACTTTCCTGTTCTACGTGGGTGTCCCAACCATAGTGTCACAAACTGTCCCAACCAAAATTCGAATGTTAATGATTCTTAAAATTATAAGTGTATGAGTTTTTATTACAATTCCAAGTAGGGGAGATTCATGAATACGAACTATCAATTTGAAGAAAAAAAAAAAAAAAAAAAAAAAACCCTTTTCGTCAGTAACCAAACAAGAAACCTTCTCGAAACTAAGTTCTACTACTGAACTTTCATTGAGAAATTAGTTTCAGAGCATTTTTAATTTTCTCTTTATTCTCTACAATCGTTCGATGTGCGTGTTTATAGTTCTTTTCTCAATGACAAATTATAAACTTTAGTTACCACCAATTCAGAACCGAAAGAAATATTCAGCAATATAGATTCTTGTGAGGTTATTGAAACAAGCAACATTCCACTTGCCAGTGCCAAAACGACCAAATTTTCATATATTCTAGGCACCCTAGCACAAAGCGGTCAGTCTAGAATGCATTAAATTTGATATGAATATAAAACTCAAATATTACGTCTTCTTGTGACAAGGAGCTAAGGTAAGAAAATATTAGGTTGGTGCAAAAATAATGACGTAATAATGTCGTTTATTGACGTTAAAAAATACGTCAAAAAACGACATTAATACGTCATTATTTTTGCACCAACCTAATACAACAGTTTCCCGTTTTATATTTCTTTTAGCCTTGACAGCTCGATATATCAATTTCAACTGATGGATTCCGGAATTGTAAACACTGATAAGAACAGGACAATTCTTGGAGACGGGTTTAGGTTTTAACATCGAATACTAACGATATCATTTTATTTCTGCAATATTTTTACTTTTATTTTAATTTAATTTCTGGTACCATCTCATTCCAGTGGCAAATGATGGGAATCTTTTGCAAGAATTCTCCCAATTTCATATCAACGAGAATGATATCAAATTTAATTTACCATAGACAGTGGCTCCTTTTCTGAATTATAGAAATAGTTCTATATATTTGTTGGTTACGACATATTTTTCAAGTGCAACATTGATCCCGAGAAATCAATTAGGTTCTATGCGCTCATCTGAAAGGAGAGTTTCTTCTATTTACTTACGATATCCCAAATTATCAAATTGTTACATCTATCGTTCTGACTAGACCCACTGTCGTCTTATATTAGTGATGAAGCAGGAACCAGAAATGCTGGCCATAAATGTTTATTTTAAGTTTAAAAAAAAAATACTTTGTGCATCTATATATCGGACTAATAAAATAAATAGTTGAAAGTTTATTCACTAGTCAAAGTGCTAGTCCGATAAGGTTCGTTATTAAATCTGTGTAAAGAACAGATTCTAATTCAGGGCATATGGTATCGTGTACAGCTACAGGCTCAAAAGGTCGTACGAAATTTATTCTGAGTTAATTGGAATTCCAACCTATCGAAAACGAAACCATAGTTATCAAAATTATATGATACCAATTACCTTATCACAAGAGCAAATCACATTTATTAAGTTTCAAATCTATATTTGAATCAGCATATATATCATTTATTTAGGCAGCAAGTATTCACCAAACAAATTTTATTAAATTTAATCGATAAGGTCTGTGGTTAACTTTTAATTGTATTTTTCTAATTTTCGAATAAGAACAATTTTCGAGGTCAAAATTGTGGCTTAACGATCTTGTTTTCTTTTTACTTCAAGTACTTTGGACTGTCTCGGTCATTATTAGTAACTGACTGTATTTTTAGTGTAGTAAACAAGAGATTATTATACCATGCACGCTATGAAAATAATGCGTCCTACATATTTTTCCATAACAAATTAGAGTTACATTGATCGTAAGAATGCTATTAAATAGAGCAAGTTTTCAGCTGCAAAGCACCATTTTTCGACAGTAACCACCATAGGCCACGCATTTCGCCATTGATAAGCAAGAGCCTGCAAGCATTACTCGTAATTATATGGCACTAGTAGAAACGACCTACACATTGCTGTCACCAAAACTAAAAGTTTTATCCACCGCCTAACTCTGTGGTCTCCGTAAATGATTTGTGCTGAAAGTCAAAGAAAATACTGTTTCCTGGTTGACTAGCGATATTAACGTTATTTTAGTGAATAATGTCCGATCAAAATCCATTAATTACTTAAATTGCATTATTCACGTTTCGGATATGAAAATAAATATAATATATATATAATAGACATCGAAAAGTCCCAACAATTTTGCTTTGCTATAAAGACCTCCGTGTCCATATAGTAAAGCACGCCTAGTTAAAAAGACATTTTTCAAGATAACGGAACGCCGGTTAGACCCCTGACAAGAGGTACATTTCTTTAATGAGACTTTTTATGTTTAGTCCAGTGGACATTAATTTCAATAAGGAAAGAAAAACAGGAATGTCTACTCTTGATATGTATATCCATTAAAATGACGTTCATTGTAATAAAAAAAACAATGTCAGATTAAAATCCACTGTGTGTCAGTATATAGCCTATCATATGCATATTAGATACTTTCAACTGGATAAGAAAGAAAGCAAAGATGAAGTCAAAAGATCGATAAGGCACTCTGACGAACCCCACATCCGTGGCGTTGGTCGTGTATCGGTTATGATGTCCGATCTGTTTGCAAAGCGTAACATTCATACAAGCAAGGCAGAATAATGGTATTATTAATCAATCACTGAGCATTAATAATTTGATGCCTGCGCTGGGGTTAATTTCTACTATTAATCGGAATAGGCTTTGAACTCGATTTCACACCAAACCCAGGTGCAGATCTGACCAAAGATCACTCCCCAGTCGAGGGTGGAAATTCATGATTCACCCGTTGTCAGAAGCGACTCTAAGAGGTCATAGATGGATTTGTAAACCACCGCTCGACCGAAGTGTTGGCCAATCTCTCAACATGCAATGCAAGACAAGAAAGTAAGGATCACATACCAGACAAGGGGATCCACCGGGCCGCACCAGACTGGCTGTGGTAAGCTGACGGAACAGTGGTTTGAAATAAAACACTCAGGTAAATATGAAAGATTCAAGTCTCGTATTATTCATTAGTCCGAACATGTTATTAACCGGCACACCCACTTCAAAGTGACAATAAGTCGTACCCGCTTTTCTCGGCATTCCAGCTGCTTGAAATAATGTTGTCGTTTGGATAGTTCCATTATTATTATTACAGTAACAAACAAAAAAATTATTTATTGCTGCTTATTCTTTGTAAAGAGTCGAAATAGTCATCTTAAAATTTAAGAGACTGATATATATAAGTCAAGATGAAAGCCTTAAAAATCGATTTCAGTTATAATTTATTTCGTGAATATTTCTATATATTTCTTAATAAATGGAGACAATTTATACGGACTGATATACTAAATTGACAGGAAGAACGGGGAGCAAAAGAGAAGAGAAGACAGAGGAAGAAAGAAAAATAAATTTTCGAATATAAAATTTTTAAAACGTGAAATAGAGAGAGTGGGGGAGAGAGAGAGAGCGTAAAAGAAGGAAAGAAGGAAGAATCGAAGGTATACTAGTAAAACTAAAATAGAATAACCTGGCCAAGATTTTTTCCTTAAATGGTTGAAAGTTTGTACATGTGGTGTATGATCAGATTTGAAAGAAAAATTCTTTCAAATCTGATCACACACTACATAACCCGATCTACAAACTTTCGACCCTTTAAGGAAAAAATTCTTGGCCAGATCATTTTACATTGTGCTTTACACTCTCTCCCAACTCTCTCTCTATATATTTCATGTTTTAAAAAGAATTTTATATTGGAAAATCTTATTTTTTTCCTCTCTTTCTTTCTTCCCCTTGCTTCCCCTTCCTCCTGTTAATCTACTATATCAGCTCGCAAAAATTGTTTCCATTTATTAAGAACTTTCGATCTGAAGAGATGAATATATAGAAGTATTCACGAAATAAATTATAACCGAAATGAATCTTTAAGGTTTTCTTCGTGACTTATTATAATGCTCTGTAATTTATAATTGAGCTCTCTGTCAAGATTAATATCCTCCTTGCAATTATCCCTACCGGTCACAAATTAGTAGTTATATATATATATATATATATATATATATACTAAGGGCCGGCGCGTACTACTCCCGAACCTCCGATCTGAGGGGCCTCGGGCAGTGCTTTGTGACCTTCGCTATTCTATCATTTGCTTTTTTCTACCTACATTTATATGTTACAAATGAAACTAAGTACAACTATCAAGAGATGAAATTCTTGGGGATTTGGGCGTTATTCTATTGTCGTTTTAGTGTCAAAATCCGTGAATTTGTTTTACTCATGCTAAGTCTCGAAAAAAAAAAAAAAAAAAAAAAAAATAAAAAAGACACGACATAAAAATTCACTATTTCTTATCCATACTGTCGAATGTGTTAAAATTATTGAACTTTTTAACAAACAAAAAAACTCAAGATGTTAAAAATTTCCACAAAACATTGTCGATATATTTATCTTATGATGTGTCTAATTTGTGTTTAGATAAATTGCATTTATTTCTCAGTTTATCTCGTTGAATTGTTCACCTATATTGCATACTAGTAGTATAACCCGTCTTCAACCAGGACTTTCATTACTGGGAATTTTTATTGTTCAATTGGAGCAGTTTAAGTTTAGTCAACCCACCCGAAAATCAATATTTGTAACAATTGGGTGCAACTGAGGCACATCCCAAAATGGAGGATTAACAATTTGAATGGTGGGGGGTGCTGAAAAGGGCCTTTTTTACCTTCTCAGTCTTGTTTCAGCTTCACGTACAGCAGCAGTTGAAGAGGCGTTTCTCCTCAGCCATTGAGTCTTTTGATCATCATTTTCAACATCGCGCACAGAAGCATTCAGGTATATTCTTCTGGAAAGCTTCGAACTCAGTGGCTCTGATTGAAGCATTCCGAGAGGCATTTTGAGACAGGCGAACTGAACGTTCTAAAGACGATTCGTTATCTCTTATTCGCATGGTGGACCTGGCAGCAGCGGTTTTACGACCTAGGCAAGTTCTTTTCTTTGGTAGCATGGCTTAGGCAAGTATGAATACCAGAAGAGAACGCTGTAAAGCTCCAGGGATCACTAATCTCGAATAACGTTAGGAAAGTTTGGAAAAATAAATGTTCAGTAATAAGAAAGCAAGCATACTTATTACTACGGTAAATGCAATGCAAAAACTGGCAGGACAATAAAAAAAGATAATTGGGAACGGTTATAAACGACAATGAAAGCAATGTCTTGAAACTGTAGTAGTAAGCTTTATGCAACGGAAAAGGTAACTTCACTTGAGAGAGATTGAATTCTTGACCAAGAGAAGGGGAATGTGTAAATTGGACTCAAAACCGGGACTGAAGAATTATCTATAAAACAAAAAAAAAATATTCATCGAAATCGGATGAAAACTGTGAAAACGCATAAACAACATCCGATCACACACACACACATTTTGAGAATTATAGATATAGATGATCCATTATTGTACATAATTATGTTACAATAAAATTTGTATTTTATATGAATACTACCTCATGAAAATTGAGATATAATAAATTGGTGGGGGCTATATCAGATTTGGGAGTGAGCATGAGACCCTTGCACTGTCCCTATACTTATACTAATTAAACTGAACGGTTTATGGGTTTTCTACCCTGAGCTTTGTCATATCCTAATTCTTTTGACTGAATAACTCTCCTCCCTTGATCAGAATTCTCCAGTACAAAGGTCTGATCGGGGTTTATTTCGTTTAAAAGCTTTCTTAAGGTAAACTTGTTTCTTTTCTTCATTACAACATCATTGTGGGTAAGTAATCAAAGTGAATTCTAATAATATAAAATATTAAAACTGGTCCACAAATAGAGCTCAATGTATTTATTACAGAGCATATATATATATATATATATATATATATATATATATATATATAATACACGCTTTATTACTCGCTTGGGTTTTTTTCTTTGGACAAAAACTTAAGGCACTTGACGATTTATTTCGCCCTGCTCGGGTGCTTCTAGTTCTTGCCTTTTATTCCAATTTTTTCCTCGGTAACCAATTTGTTGTTGATAGACTTACAAGTTGTGCTAACCGAGGTTTTTTCCAACTGAGTATTAGCAGTAGTAGTATAATAATATATATATATGTGTGTGAGTGTGTGTGTGTTGAATAATATAGCCATAGTGTTTCTATTTTTATACTGATCTTTTCCTGTTCTCTAATCTGTTTCTTGTTGTTAAGATGATTTTCATGAAAGAAGGGGTTGTACCTTTTCTAAACAAGGAACTTTTGATCTTTTCAAGAACTAAGACACCTTACTCGATGAATTTCATCTTAACGTCAAGAAAGTGATTAGAAAACTGAAAAGGATCAGTATAAAATATAGACACAATATGTCTATATTATTTAATGAAACCTGTTTGAATGAAGATATGCTGTCTAAATATATATAACAAAAATATACAAAATTAAATCTGATATTTTATATGTCTATATTCAGTCTATTTAATAAAAATTTCAAAGAGAAGAGTTAATTTCAAATTCTCAAGTGGTAGCTTTATTTCCGATAAAATTATTACTAATTCAGTTCCAAATCTATTTCATTTTAGTACCAAACTGTAACGTTGTACCAAGATTTAAAAAAAAAAATGTTTTAAGCAGCAGCTTGTAGATTTGGGAAATTTTTCGGCGCGACCCCCGCCACCACTTCATTATCTACCCCATCGCCTCGTCTACTTTTCTAGTAAGAGAAGTAGTTAGCTGCAAGTCTCTCCCTTATTGGTGGCTAAGTGTCTCTGCAGATTCCGTCCGGAGTTTTGATTGGTCGAAGCTAGGTCCGACTCGAGCCTGGCTATGACGTCAATCGCATTTGACTTATTGATCAATTGCAGAATCGCTATCTCGTTCTACAAGTCTCTCCCTCGATTCCCGCCTCGTCAAAATCATGCTTTATGCTAAAGCGATAAAGAAAAACCCATGCACGGGTATATATCCGGGGCCTCAATAAATTCATAGCCTGACGCAGTTATAGATTAATTTTTCGTGAAACTTACACTGTATAATTTTCGATCAGCCCGATTGAGGACTGGGTTAAGTCCATTAACAAAAAGAGTTTTTTTTTTAATCATTTCACCCTATGTAAGGTAATGAAGCCATTAAGACGCAGGGGGTTACTGAGTGTGTGAGAATATAAGAAAAAAAACAGAGAGAGAGAACAAAAGAACATAAATTAAGACAGAAGATAACGATCGACATTACACTTAAGTTTTTCTGAAGATCAAAGTTGACTGGAAAACAAGAGGTCGGAGGAGAGTTCCACAAGCGAGAAATGTGAGAAAAGAAACTTACAATTACCTCTAGCCAATTTAACTATGTTGATGATACGGCGATATACGGGTGAACCTCCAAAATTCGCGATGGCCAGAGATTGGCAACTGATCTCTCGCTGGTTACATTCAATACCTTAAAAGCCAAACTAGTTACATTCTATTATCGCTGATGGGACTCTGAACTACCATCAAATGGACGTTCCCTCAGGGACGCCCCGTGATTTGAGTGACTATTGGTCCTCAAACTCGGCCGAGACCTCTAGTAGAACTCGTACATACGTTAAAGATGCAGGGAAAAAAATGGTCGGTTCTTTATACAGCTCCAGCAAGTGCCTGACTCCTCGTGTTATCCTCCACCTCGACAAGAGCCAGATCAGACTTAAAATGGAGTACTGCTAATATATATATATATATATATATATATATATATATATATATATATATATATATATATATATATTATATATATATATTACACAAAATTGGCCTTGAATTGAAAACAGACCACGAGCAGCAAGGTACCTTATTTGGTGATATTTGATCTTTATTCATTATCCTATCGACTTATTTACGTCTCTATAATATATTACTTGCATTGGCTATATTTTCTAAATGCATCATCTAGTATGTTTATCTATTGTCGAAAGTCCGAAATCATTTTACTTTTGTAAATCATTATATATTTAAATTGATTTAAAATATGTTTTTTTCGCTACACAGTTCTAACCATGTTTCAAAAATGGAAGCTAAAAGCCCCGAATTTAATTTTGTAATTAAATTAAAGACATTAGTTCCATTTCATCCTTAAGCGAAATTCGCTTGAGGATGAAATGGTTAGAACTGTGTAGCGAAAAAAAAAACATTTTAAATCAATTAATTTATAATATTAATGCTCTGTAAATTTACATTGAGCACTATTTTGTAAAAATAAAAATATCTATAAGAACACCGGATTATATATCTTACTGTTCTTTCTTTTTATTAATATACACACACATATATATATATATATATATATATATATATATATATATATATATATATATATATATATATACGGAAAACACGAAGCAAAAGAAATAAGATATATAACTTGTATTGAAAGCTCGATTTTATCTACTTAATGAGATATTCTGTTATACAGAGTAATTGAAACTTAACTCTCTTTTTTTTTTATAATGGATTCTCCCGTTTTGTAAAAATTAGTTAGACGGGAGAGTCCGTCAGGCATAAAATAGGAAGTCATTTTTCAATCACCCTATAGTAAAACTAGATATATCTTTGAGTGCCGTCGAACAGTGCCAACTATTACTATAACAATGGAATATCTCATTGCTATAAAGAAGAAAGAAATCAGGTTGCGTGAACGATAAATATATTGAGTCACATTGCGTTTTATACACTGCGTGCCAAATTATTATCGAGATAATTTTTTTTCTAATATTTCAAAAACCGTACAATCAATTCATACAAAATTTTCACACAATGTTGGCAACACTGAGCTGCGCAATCACTGAAATTTTCGTACTGATCTGTGCAATGTAAACAAACTGGTGCCATATTTGTTATCAGCACGGTGATTTGAGGGTGCCAAATTATTAGAAAGATTTAGTAAAATTCCCAGAATTGAGCAAACTAAACGTTTATTAATGTTGCACGTGAATGTTTATGATCAAAAGAAGCTAATAAATAAGATAATCAAACAAATAATAACAGATACAAGCAAAGGCACAGTTTTAAACAAATTAATAGGGAATGTGCTTTCCCTGTTTTGAAATTACTTGAAAAAGTCGACGATCCATAGAATTGTAGGATGTCATCTACTGTAATGTCGCGAGATATGTTAAGAATTGCTTCCCATAACTCACCGTTGCTCCTGAATTGTCCGTTGGTGTACAGTCTTCGCTTCATGATGCTGCAAAGGTTTTCGATTGGGTTCAAATCCGGAGAATTTGCTGGCTGCTTCATTTTTCGAGGCCCTTCTGAAGGCAACTCTTTGCCTTTTCATCCACGGTTCAAGATGCTCCTTCATAAACGCTATGTATGCATCAGCAGTCATTTTGACGCCATCTGCTACTCTCCATGGGCCCACTAATGTGTTTCCAATAATACCACCCCAGATCATTATGCCTCCACCGCCTTCTTGGCGTCTCAAACACTGATGGCGATTCTGTCCGTTCATTACTCAGCCTTTGCACCATCTATCTGGCCCATCAAGTGTTGCTCGAGTTTCGTCTGTGAACAAAACTTTAGAGAAGTCAATCTTCATATTGTCCTCGGCCCATTTCAATCGATTTTGAATGTGATTTCTCGTCAAAGGAGACTTCGATACAGGTTTGACTGTTGTTGCTATTTCCCTCAGATACCGACACCGAGTACTTTTCGACACAGTATGATCCCCAATGCGACTGAAAAGCTCTTGACTGGTAATTCCAGGGTTCTTCGTGGCCTCTTGTTTAAGTCGTGACATGAGACGACGTGAAATAACCCTCGGCTTGCCTTTATATGCCCTTTTGCATACTTGTGTAGGGTCGGCGGTGAACTTTTCACTGTCTGATGACACTTCCCTATCATTTTAAAAAATTCTCGGGTAGATTTACCTTTTGAAAGTTCTGAGGTAATAGTTTTCTTTTCAGCGTCCCTTAAACTGCTTTTACGGCCCATCTTTTCACTAAATTCTTATACTTTTCTAATAATTTGGCACGCTCAAATCACCGTGCTGATTTGAAATATGGCGCCAGTTTGTTTACATTGCACAAATCAGTACGAAAATTTCAGTAATTGCGCAGCTCAGTGTTGCCAACATTGTGAAAATTTTGTGTGAATTGATTGTACGGTTTTTGAAATATTAGAAAAAAAAGTTATCTCTATAATAATTTGGCACGCAGTGTATTATAGAATACATTAATATAATAAAATATTGGAAGAGACACATCGCCGTAATCGAAATCACTACAACAGTAACTGCGAGATAAGCTTATAAATTCCTTCTCTACAAAGATTGCAATAATGAGATGGCTTGAAGTATTAACACATGGTCATTGCAAGAATTGTTTAATTTAATGGCAGGCAAAAACTAATGTCATGAAGGAATACTATGTTGTTTATTATAACAATGCCGAGGGAATTAATTTTAAATGTATTTCAGGTGAACAAAATCGTGCAAAATACAAATTCATTTGGATCGTACTAATTACTAAAGGCTTGCAACAGCAGCAGCAGCTGCTGCCTGGTCGTCACTTCATTAGCGCGACTGCGCTTAATGTAATTTGAACTTCTGGCTGTGGACCTAATCACATTTGGATTTTAAATGAGCTCATTAGTTAATACAGAACTGATCTTTGAACGATACCTATATTAGTTCTATTGCGTTAGTAATATTTGCATTCACTCCCGACTGCTGAGAGCCTCTTATTTTCTAAATCAACATACTAATTGAGTACTGAATGTCGCTGAAGCAAAGTTTAGGTCAAATTTGCAAAATACAATTGTTAAATTTTTAGGTTTGGTTTATTTTGTTTCACGGCATATCAACCTTATGGGTTATTTAATACCGACAAGATTTTTAGTATAGGTTCGTATGAATAAAATAAGTATTCTTTCTAAGAAATAAGTGTGTGGATCAGTTTTAAAGATTTTTGTTGAGTCAAATCTATTGCCAGTAATATTTTTTTTTTAATGTATTGTTGGTATTTTTTCTATAAAGCCCTATTTGTACACTTTCGCAGTATTTTAACCCCAGTTTTGGGGTTAACTATCTGGGGGTTAACCATAGTTGGGACCCTAGCAGATGTTACCACCCCGGTTCAGGGCGGACCTGGAAACAAAAGCAATGAGGAGGTGGTTCCACGCTCCTCAAAACCTTCTGATCAGAGACCTTGCTACCGGAAACAGTTTATTGTCATACCCAGGACGGTTAAATTATTCGATTCCACTATTAAACACTAAAGTTACTGTGGTGATTTTTATTTATGCATAGGCCCGTGAATGACCTTCACCTACCAAAAAGGGACTATTACAATTCAACTGTTAATGTGATTACAATTTTCCAGTAGAACAAAGAATGCGTAACTTTTACATTCATACCACTAGATGAAAACTCACCCGACAGATGAGATTTGAAAATCATTACCATCATAAATTCTTGGGTGATATATAATTTAATCACTAGATCAAGTACCAAGATTATTCCATGGGGTTGTCCCAACTTTTCTGCCAATGGAGTTGGCTTAACACCGCTAGGTGGGGTGACTATCAACGGTATGAAATAAATGGATTTTTCTTCGCTCTCGAGGATGTAGTAGTGACAACACGGGACTCGTCCTCTTAATCCCCGTGAAAACCGACTTCTTAATTTTACCCTACCAAGTGGCGCACCTACACACACGCAACTGATAATCCCATAAATGTTTTTCTTTCTTTTTTGTGAGCTCTTTTGATGTACATGCATGACTCTTTCAAGTAATGCTGTTTATATAAAAATATGTGGATATAACTGGACAAAGTGGAAAAGCTTTTAAACTACGCGTTTTGCCAAGGTGACGCGTGTTAGGTTTTGCTACCTCAGGTTGCAATGAAAAACAAATGTGTGCAAGGAAAATAGGTTGGTATTTTTTTAAGATAAGAGTGGCAATAAATTAAATTATCTCATCAGATCCGAAGTATTGAATTCATTTATTCTGTAACTTCTCAATCTCTTCCCGTTACAGGTAGTAAAATCTTTCCGATACACGTTTTTGTCACTGGATTTTAATTGCAATAGTAAGCACAGGCATAACACTTAAGTTTGTTTTTTGGGGAGGGGAGATTGAGGACTTAAAATTTAATAAGCGTCCTCAAGATAACTCAATTCCTACCCCTGATCGTCATTATACGTAGTATAAATGTAAGCACGACATCAGGATTTGTTAAGTATTGATTTTCCAGTGACTATAAGCAGTCGTAAAAGGTCATAACTGATTTCTAGCATGGGCATTTTCAGTTAGATGTCTACTTTATATTAAACATTAAGGGAAGGATTCAGCTTTAACTAACATAATGCGCACAAAGTAAGGTTTCAGTTTAACAGATTTACATGTTAAATTGAACCCCGCGATAAAATACCAAACATTTTGGAATTTACTAAACAAATATGCTTAAATTTAAAACAAAAAATAAACATACTATTTGGACCTCATTAGTAGCCACTGAAAATTTGGTGACCATAGCTCTAGCCACCTATAGTGATTTGCTGACATTCACACGCATTATACTAAAATATTCACTGTTCCGAAAGTAAAATATTTCACGCAATTGTCAGACTAATTCACCGTCTGGCCACGGGTGGCATTGTATTCAATGGTGTAGGTTTCTAACAGTCAGTGACCAAGAAAAGCAAGGGATAGAGAATTAGTCGGTCAGAAGTGTTTTACTGAATTGTTATTACGCGACTTCTGCTAGTTCGACAAAATGAATCTCACACTTTGACGGAAAATCAGTGGTTTATTTATATATCATTTGCAAGTGTTTATTATTATTATTATTATTATTATTATTATTAAGGAGACGGTTTTACCCATTAGTGTATCCTGTCCTTCGTGCAGGAAGGGGAAAAATACATGCACATGGCCGAGGAAGCGCTCCTCCTACCGACAGACCATTGTACTACAAAGTTAAGAATGCACGAAGATGTCTTTGTGTTTGTTGCAAATGTCTGTTCAATCTAAACACTTTCATTATTTTCCATACAAAATTAATGAAACTGAGCTAATCAAAAATTAAAGTTGGTTGATTTTTACATGTTTGGGTTTTTATGCAGAATTTTATATGTAACACCCAGTGGGGATCGAACTCACTACCACTAGTTAACTAAACTAGTGTCGCTGATCATTACCCATTACCCCACGCGTCCATGAACAAAAAGGGAGATTTTAGGATAGGTTTTCAATGCTCGTCTGATGTACATAAATTTTTTACAAAAGATAAAAATTTATTGATATTTTGTTCCAAGTCCCGACAGAAATGTCAGAGATAATATCTGCATCATCGTTATTCTGGATGTGTGGTTTCCTGTAGTCTGTAACCAACAGAATATTATCCTGTTCTGAATCTAGGTAGAAAAATAAACTTCGAAACGCATTTTTTACTAATATTTTACAAATTTTTTTTTATTCGTTTTTAGTCGTCTTTCCTGTACAAGAGTTAATTTCCTGGCCTTATTTGTATTAAATTTGGATTCTAAAAGAAAATAAATTGAAGAATTGCAAAAATTTCTCCCGAGTCTACATGCCCGCCTACAGGTTTCAGCACAAACCAACCATCTTTACATAAACGTTTAGCCCTACAAATGATATATATTTGCCATCCAGAGACTGTTTCACAGCTCATCAGTGTGGCTAGACGTCCGGTTGCCTCTAGCTAAGATCGAAACCCGACTGAATTGACGTTAGTCGAAGATTCTACCGTTGGCGCACATATTCATTGTAGCATAAACAATTTTGACACAAAAAATTACTAAAACGCTTATTATGAAGGCTAATGAACATACAGGACTACCATGTGGTGTTAAAAAGAGGATAGTTTCAATAAAACAATTTGAACGTTATTTTAACTTTCCTCTCTTCTCTCCAATTAATATTTACCGGCGCTTGACTGGTCATATGACTGTTAACGGCCAATCAGCGAATCCCGATCTGTACAGAGCTCAATGTACAGGTAGACCCCACCAAATGTACTCCAGAAATCATGAGTAGAATTTGTGAGTAAAGACAGCTTTTATAACACCCACTAGCTTTCCTTTTCTAGGTCCGCGAGAAGGCAGGCAATATTTCTACACTTTGTCAGCATGTTCCTTATAGGAGATAAAAGTCTTCATTTACGTTCTTCCGACTTCTCCCTAACAGTCTTTATTTATTATTTTATATTATAAATATTTGGGGAATAATCTTCTTTCGACAGTCCGATATTACCGAGGCCACCACAAGTATATTTGGTAACCCAACAAAAATTAAAGAGGTCAAAAGAAAATTATTTAAAATATCAAATAATCATATAATTAGTGGTGTCTGGTATAGAATGACGTTAGTTGTATGAGAAAAGTGAAAACAGTTTCAAGAAACTGACAAAATATCTGAATTTATGGGATGCAATGAACAAGAAATTGAAGCCAGCGAGTCATAATCAAATCTTGGTACGCGCATATAAATTGCATAAATTCTGATAGAAAAATAAAAGCACAATTAAAAACAATGTATGCATATATACTAGTTTTCTTTGACTTGAGCATTAACTTGCATAAAATAACTAAAGCTTCTATTATACCAAAACCTTTACACACAAAAAAATCAATAAGCCGGACCAAAAGAAAATACACCCACTCAAATGAAAATATATAAATAGCAAAATAAAATCTTATATGAAAATGGCCTTTAAATACAAATTCCTGTATGACTATGTTCATATTGACCGCTGAAACCAAATGAATATTTAAGAAATACGAATACAAAAAAAAATGAAAGATATTTCTTTACTCACATTTTCCTTAATTATTTTATTATCTTGAAGATAAAAGATTTAAAAAAAAAAAAAAAAAAAAAAAAAAAACGACAGTAATTCTTAATTCCTTTTTCCTTTTGCAGTAAGGTCCACCTTTACAAGGCCCGAGAGCAACTCGAGGTAGAGGATGACGTTAAAAGACTATTTGTGCGTATAGGAGGCGAATATAACGGTTAACCCTAGCATTGAACATGTTAAGATTGTAGTGATCGGAGAAAACATCTTAGTAGCTTGCTCCAGGGCAGTGGTTCGCGGAAAGAAGCTGTTTGAGTGGAACTTACTTCTCGCCAATGGAATACGGAGGGAATGTGAGTTGTTTGCTTCTATGTAAGTGGCATGTTTCGGCCTTGTGCCACATCTAAGCCGGGTTTAGAAAATCACTATGTAAGTGGCATGGCGGGTCCTAGCCGTGAAGGTGAGACCTGGTGGAATCAAGGAATGTACAATTCTCATTCTAAGAAATGGGAAAAACAGTGGAAATTAAAAAAGAAAACTTCTGGTCATCGGCAAGAATTTGCAATGCTGAATTCTACGACACTTAACCCATTGACGCCCACCATGAGATTTGGTATTAAAAATAAGTTGCGTCTGCCAAGACACCTGCTAGACAGCTTTGTTTCAGGACTATATAAGAATGGACATAACCATTTCTCCTTCTCTCTAGAATGTCGTAGGTACAGGACGTGTCTAGTCACCTCCGCGGAATTTTCTTTTCCCAGACAACCGGCTGTTAAACTCCAAACCCAGTCATATGGCGCATCACACATACACACATTTTCTAAGAATAACGCCTATGTTTTTCTTCTTTTTCAGCTGTGTACCCACAAGTATATTTTCTCTCCTTGTATCAGTATATCTAAAAATATGTTAGATTCCTATGCATGCTGAATGTTTATTACTTCTGAAAATGTTGAATTCATTTTCTTCAAAAGTTCTCCACCTCGTTCCAAGTCAAACCTGCAAATACATATACTTCAGCAAGGGTTTTTTTTTTGTTTTGTTTTTAATTATTTCACTCCAAGCAAGGCAATAAATCCACTGGGACGCAAGAAGTTACCGAGTGCTAGAGAATATGCGGAAAAATCTTTAAGGGTAGAGGACAACAGAAAAACAAGAATTAAGACAGAAGACAACATTGCATTTAAATTTTTGAACATTAAAGTTGACTGTGAATCAAGAGCCCGGAAGTGTGTTCCACAAGCTAAAAGTGCGATAGAAAAAACTTAGTATATAACTTACGGTTGTATCTCCCCATTTCAACTGTAAAATGATGAGGTCTTGCCGACAACCTAGTACTGTGCTTATAAAAAATAAGTTTTATAAAATAAAATGCGTTATTAAATAGAGCTTTGTAAATAAATCCAATATTAATCATAGAATTCTAAAAATAATAAGGTATCGATTTAAGGATTTATATCCATAATCCATTAATGTTCACCATTCCCAAAATGAGGGTGGTCTTAAAAGGATCTTTGTTCTCGGGAAGAGTCACTGAGCAAAAGTAATTTAGGTCAGTTACCGAGAATTCACGAGACTTACCACTAAAGAATATACAATATTGGCAAGATGGAACCCCAACTATTCAACAGATAAATGTCATTACCCTTTTTCTTTCATTTTTTTTAAAATCATTTTACTCCAATGAAAGTAGTAAAACGACTAAGAAACGGGGCTATTGAGTGTGAAGGAATAAAAAAAAAAAGGGGGGGAACATTTTTAAGGAGTGAGAAGAATAAAAGAGTAAATCAAGAAGACCTTTTAAATGCATTTAAATTTTTGAAGATTAAAGTTGGCTGGAAAGCATGGAGCTGGAAGAGAGTTCCACAAGCGAGAAGTGCGAGAAAAGAAACTGTTAGTATAGAACTTAGGGTTAAATTTACCCAATTCAATTGTGAATTGATGAGACCTTGCTGTCAATCCAGTACTACGCATAAATTCTTAAAGTCTAGGTACCACAGCGGAGAGTTCATCTGAAAAATTAACAGTATTTATAGAAAAGGCAGAGAGAAGCTACATTACGGCGGTGGGGGGAAAAAAAAAAAAAAAAAAAAAATCACTGAAGCCGAGATGTCAGGTCAGGTCAGGAAGAATAGTATTGCAGAGTCTTTAGATTTTATCAAGAAAGTCTAAATATAGCAAGAGCATCGAACCAGATGTGGCAGCAATATTCAAAACATGGCCGAATGGTAAACATATAAATATATAAAATAGATTCTGGAGAGAAAAATTGTCTAGCATGACACAGTGAACCAACTTAACAGCAAACCTAGCAATGGAATAAATATAATCTTTCCACTTCATGCCAGCCGAGAATGTTAGCCCGCGAAGGCGTGACAAGTCACTTGCCTGGAAGTTAATATCAGCCATGCTGATGTGTTCTCTCAAATGGTTGATATGGATATGTTTTATTTTTGAGGTGTGAAAATTAACATAACATTCTTCGCCCCAGCTACAGACTGTAGGTGATGCTTTTAGATTAGTTACCAATTTGACTTTACCGAATTGATCAGACTTACTATCGAGACAGTCGTAAATGGTTGTCATCAGCATAGATACCAAGTTGAGAACTGATGTCAGGTTAGATGAAGGTTAGAGCCCTGGGGGACACCTGTATAAGTACAAAGAGATCTAGAAGAGTGGGTGTTCAGGTCAATTATCATTTTACAAGTTGATAAGAATGAACCAGTTCAACAAGTTGTCCAGAAATACCATGACCTTTCAACCTGTGAATAAGACTGATATACAAACGCTTCTGAGATGTTCAAAGCAACAGCCCGAGCTTCACCATTCTTATCTAAAGCTTGATAGACTCTTTCAGCAATAATCGTTAGTACATCAGCAGTTGACCTAGAGAAGCAAAAGCCATATTGCTTGTCTGAAAGAAGGCCCTGCGATATGAGAATGCTTAACCAATTCAGACTTTATTACGACCTCTAGCAGTTTGCCAAAAAGAGGTAGAAAGCTAATAGTCCCATAATTGAAAGTACCCGACGGTTCACTTGAGTCGGTAATGACTGGAACAAGAGATGAGGTTTTTGAACAGGAAAGCAAGAAGCAGCGTGGTATTTTTGTACACTTCGAATAAAATAAAAGTGGAATAGAGCAAAACTAAAATAAAGCAAAGCTTCCTTTAGGATATGTGCAAATTATTTTATATACCAGTTGGTAGAAGCGGCTATGTAAAACAAATGGACTTTCGTGTAGTGAATAATACAGACAACCATATATTTATGCTGTGTTTGGTTTGTTTTGAACTCTTAAAACTTTATTTTGCAATCAACACCATCTCTTGATAAGACACTAGAAGTGTTGAAACAAAATGGATATTTTTGTAGTGATGTTATAACATGCATATGTTATAATTTTTAATACAAGACGCGCATTATATATATATATATATATATATATATATATATATATATATATATAAAATAAAAAGGCTTAAATATCAATATTCCATGGTTATAATTTATTACATTGGAATCGTAATTACGATCCAATTCAGACCTACAAATTTGTAGGTCTGATGAATTGGAATTGAGAATTGGATCGTAATTACTATCCTCATATATATATATATATATTAACCACTAATATATATATATATATATATATAAAAGGCTCCGGCACGCAGAAATAGACTAAAGTCTGGTCAGTACTTAGGTGAGGTACTGTAAGCAATGGCAGAGGTCATCGGGCTATGAGTCGGGCTTGTGTCTTACCCTCAAACTGCTTGAATCGTATGCGGCACAGGCAGTTTTCAATTATCTTGACCAAATCTTATTGTATGAAGGCTGTCTTATGCTGCGTGTCCACGGTGTTAAAACAGCTATGAATGACTACAAACAATCGTGGGAGTACCATCAGGTTTCTAAAGGTCTGGGGGGGGACTAATTTATCCGCCGTAGCCTGGTTGGTGGTCATCCTCGCACAGCAATTAGATAACCATCGTTTATATTTCTTATATTTTGTGGACACACATCTTTGATTAGAAATCCCTGATTTTGTTGATTTTTAAACAATGAAAGCAATATCGACCTGATAGAGATGCTTCCTGATAGAGATGAAACCTGTATTCCTATATAATCTGGGAAACCATTTTCAAGATAAATGTGCCTTACCATTAAGCTAAGAGGAGCCACCACAGCAAAAAAAAAAAAAAGGTTAAATTAACCTATTTAAGAAATGCACATCATTCGTTATACCATTTTGTGATCTACATCTACTAAATTTGTTTTCATACTCGAAGCCTAAGGAAGGGAATTTTTAACCAATTAATGTTTTTTTTAATCGATATTATTTCTTATTACAAGATAAAATATATATTATATTATATATATATACACTTTTAAAATCAGATCAGTTGAATCCACTACCTTCGTTTCAACCTTACGGTATCCTCAGGTGATTTTATCAAATGACCTCTTGACGTTTTATTTTTTCAAATAAACGCACGACGTTGGGTGGTAGTGTAGTTATTGTAGTAGTAGTTTGATGGAACTGAGGTTTCGGAGATAATAGGTCTACATATATGAAATTAACGAAATTGTACATATAAACAACCACGGTCTGTATAAGGATGACGGCCTGATGATAGTACCAAACAACAGAGGGACAAATGAAACTATTAGAAAAGCGCTTTTCAAACTCTTCAAAAGCCTTGGCTTTGAAATAGAAGTCGAAATGAATAAAAAGTTGTCAACTATCTCGACGTAGAATTAAATCTTCAAGCTGGCAGTGTCTCCGCATACATGAAACCCAACACAAAATTAAAATACGTGAATATTAGATCTAACCACCCTGCGAACATAATAAAGCACATCCCTAAAAGAATAGAACCTAGATTATCAAGAAACTCTTCTAGTAAAATAATTTTTGAGGATAAAAAAGAAAGAATATGAAAATAAATTAAATACAGTGTTTCACAAAACCAAAACTAGAATTTAAACCTCAAATTAAACAACATATGAAGAACAATTGAAGGAAAATAAAAAAATATTTGGTTTAACCCCATCCTTTAACTTAGAGTTAAAATGTAAAATAGGGAAATTATTTTTCAAGTTACTTACGAAACACTTCCCCAAAAATTCACAATTACATAAGATATTCAATAAAGACACAGTTAAATTAAGCTATAGCTGCACTAGTAATTTAGAAACAATAATAAATAGACAAAACGCCAGAGATTTCAAAGCCAACGAGCAGCAAAATATACTTGACACTAGTAATTTATGTAACTGTAGAAATAATAGATGCCCATTAGACGGAGCTTGTTAAACAGAAGCAATAATCTATAAAGCAGAAGTAACCGATATTAATGGCTAGAATATAACGTACATAGGATGTACTGAAGGTACTTTCAAACGTAGATGGAACAATCATAGGTCGTCATTCAAGCTAGTAAATATTAGGTGCTCTACCAAACTAGCTATGTATGAAATTTAAAAGAAAAAAAACAACAGGGATCCGATCTTAAGCTGGAAAATTAAGAAAAAAAAAAAAAAAAAAGGCGAAACCTTATAACAACCAGAACATTATTTGCAACGACTGCCGACAGGAAAAATTAGCAAGTAAGACATTTCCGGATCCAAATAACCTTTTAAACCAGAAATTGAAGTTTCGAGTCCTTGCTTACATATTAGGAAATTTCCCTTAAGTACGTATGAGGCTGGATAAAAAAAAATTGTTATTTCAATTAACCCCCCGCGATACATTTATAATACCCTTGCTTTTCTCCTTTTCCCCTTCACATCCTCCACCTCCCTTTCTATTACACCCAACGTCATGCGTTTGTTTGTTTATTTAAAAAAAAAAATAAATAAATAAAATAAATAATATAGCGTTCATTACTTTAAAAATAAATAAATAAATAAAGCATAAGAGGTCATTTGATAAAAATATCACCTGAGGATACCGTAAGGTTGAAATCAAGGTAGCGGGCTCAACTGATCTCCCAATTTTTAAAGTTAAAATCACTACATGTTTTTACTTTTATTTTATTTTTTTCACACGTGTATTGAGCCACCTTTTAATACCAACGTTTCTTGGTCTGATTCAACTCTGACCATTAACCTTTTATGTATTTATATATAACAGATATTAAATGGTCACAATAAAACGTATATAGGATGTACAGATGGTTCTTTTAAGCGTAGATAGTATAAAACCATAGATCATTGTTTATGTTAGTAAATCTTAGATACTCCAAACTTGCTAGCCATATGTGGAATTTAAAAGAAAAAAAAAAAAAAAAAAAAAAAAAACAGGGATCCGTTCGTAAGGTGGAAAATTAAAAAAAAAAAAAAAAAAAAAAAGGCATAAACTATACAACAATCATCAGCGCATTTGTAACCTATGCCGTCAACATGAGAAATTAGCGATTATAACATTTTCGAATCCAAAAATCCTATTAAACCAGAAATCCGAAATCCTTGCTTTCATATAAAAAATGTTAAGTGAATATGAAGCTGGATAAAAAAAAAAAAAAAAAAAATGTAATTTAAAACCCCACTGTTAGATTTACAATACGTTTGCTTTTCACGTCCAACTCTCCCTTACTTTTACGATACATTTGTTGTTTTCCTTTTCTCCTTCTTCCTTTTCTATATAGTAATTTTCCAAGCGTAGCTTGGATGTGGCTCAAGGGCGAAAATAAGGGGACACCTAGTGAGGATTGAACTCACTACTCGGTCGTAAATGTTCTAGCGAGACAAGAGTGATTTTCTAAGCGTAGCTTAGATGTGGCACAAGGCCGAAATTAGGGGGCACCCAGTGAGGACTGAACTCACTACTCAGTCAATTGTTCTAGCGAGACAAGCTTGCTAACCATTACACTGCCCCCTTTTCTTTATATATTAACGATACGCTCGCTTTTCTCGTCACCCTTTTTCATTTCCTTCTTTCTTCTCCACACCTACCTCCTTTCTATTACACTTCATGCCATATGTTTGATCGACGTGCGTTTATTTATTTTTGAAAATAATAATGTAGGGTTTTTTGTGTGTGTATTTTTTTAAATAAAATAAAGAGTTAGGTGATCAGTTGATAAAAAATCGCCTGATGAGACCGTAAGGCCGAAACCAGGGTCGCGTATTCAACTGACCTGATTATTTAAACTATATATATATATATATATATATATATATATATATATACTAGGATAAGTATGATACAATAGCTAGTGGACTAATGATGCGCTTTAGTTCAGTACACTAATAAATTCGTCTATAAAACCAGCGAGTTAGCCATATTTCTACTATTTATTAGGTTGGTGCAAAAATAATGTCGTTTTCTCATATATGTTACTATGTGAGAAAACGACATTATTTTTGCACCAACCTAATAGTTTTCTACCAAACCTATTCTTGCACAAGACCGCAATAACATGATCGAACTCAATGCAATTCAGAATTGGCTGGCAGGACTAGTTTTGCCCCATTCGCTAAATATGTATTTCAAAAGTAGAACATTTTTTTTACTTTTGTGTCGAAACATGAACCTATTTTTGCGTCTCTCAAGTAATTTCGAGAAAGAGTCATAAGATTAATCACAGCGTCCCAGGATTGCTTCGTTGTATCTCACGTATGTTGAGCGAATAGAAAGAGAGAGGAGCTAACTGCCCACATCTAGGAGATAATATTCGCTGCCATTATGAAAAAAAAAAAAACACAAAAATTATTTGAAAGAGAGCAAGAAAGATCTTGCAAAATGACAGACGGACCGAGTTGTCACCTTTAGCCAGGTTGTAGTTTAATATAAAATGTCGGAATTAGTAAGTAAAGACTGATGACGCGTTCACAAAAATGGCCATTGCCGAAGCCAATTTTGAAAAGGCGCTATCATTGAATGTTGGCTTGTCGTGGTCAGTTGAATATTTGATGAGTGCGTCTGGGGATTATTGAATATTTAATTTCGTTTCTGTGCTGCTTGTCGATGAATCGAATAAAACGAACGAAAAGAATGAAGCCTCCGTCCATTATTAGTCGCATATACACCGACACAAAAAGTGAATGTATACCGTGTCCATATTCGAGAACCAAAAGAAGAGCTATTTAAGAAAGCTTCGTATTGCAACGGTGAGAAAACATTTACTCCTGTCGGCGACATTTGCAACCGATTCTAGTGGCCAATTTGCAAGAACCTCTTAATCTGAAATCTGCAACTTCATATACTTCGAACGTAAAGAAAAGTTTTTTTTTTCAAAAATAATCGTCATTATTATTGGAGAAAAAGCCTACTAGTTATCTTGTTGGAAGACTAAGCAACTGGGGGAAGGAAAAACTTCTGTTTCGGATGAAATGCCCTCATCCCTATTTTGAAAGTTCTCGCTACAAAAAAAATGATTTTAGTGATGTGAATAAATTAACAGATCGCGACATCTATCAGAGATGAAATTTAAATTTTTATTAATGCATTATTCCAAAATTGAACACATCAGCAAACAGCTATTAGGTTGGTGCAAAAATAATGACGTAATAATGTAGTTTTTTGACGTTAAAAATACGTCATAAAACGACATTATTACGTCATTTTTGCACCAACCTAATATCAATGTCAACAACTGAGCACAAATTGTTATTAATTAAAAAAAATAGTAATTAATGTATAATATTATCCATAACTTCATGTACAAGAATGGCGTTTTTGATAAAAGTTTTAAAAAAATAACCATAAATACGTAAACAATGCATATATTGTTGAAAATTACTTTTTTCGCAATATAAATATTTGTGCTATGTTATAAGGCTTATTACCTAAACAATAGTAATACTGAATATTTATTTTAAAAAGCATTATTTAATCATATCTCCCTAATAGCTGTCACGATCTGTAACATTTAACAGTGTTACATCTAAAGAATCGTAATGCTTGGGTTGAGCCTCCATGCATAACGATTTAGGTTATTTTGCTTTTGATGGGTATTCATTGTCATTTATAAAAAAATGATTTAAAAAAAAATAAAATAAAAATAAAAAATGACGCTTTCTTTTAAGCAAACCAAGCCATTTTTAATTATGTTCTAACTTTTTCATTGTTCTTGACAATGAAGACCTGCTACGATGCTATATTATTGTATACATAATATATTATTACACATAATATAAAAAAAATATCATATTCCACCAGCTGCTTGCCAAGATGGGATAGAACTTTGGTTTAAATGCCGACTTAAGTTTTTCATCAAGAATCGAAGATTCTTTGAACCAGAAATAAAGTTAGTTTCATAGGATTTTGCCATTGCTGCTTTTATAAGTTAGCAAAAGGAAAAAAAATAACTTGTTTCAGTCTGAATGGTCACCATTTTTCGTCTCTTCTCTTCCATAAGTAAGCATGCAAAAATCACATTGGCTTACTCTTCCAGCTTTATTTGCAGGCAAATACGCCAAGAAATGGTAGAACTCCATGAATCCTAGAGTTGTCAATCAGAATCGAATCCTGAATAAATTATGCCCGTATCGTTTTAAATATTTTTAATTATAAATTAATGATATCCGTTGAACCCCAATGAGATATTAGTTGGTGATGCCCACCGCCTACAAGCTAAAGACAGTATCTGTCCGCGAAATCGCTTCAAAATCTTTCTTCGTATATTGTCTTTCCAAGTAAGGTAAACAATTCAGATAGCTTAAAAAAAAAATTGCATTGTTAAAAGTGTCGTGAGATTCTCCTCTGCCTCTTTCGTCCCTGTGAAATGCGACAAACTGATTTCCGTTAGAAAGCATTTTTCAACATGAATTCGATAAGTCCCCTCCACACTCTCCCGATGCCTTTGCTAGTTCATAGTACAACAGTCTTCGTCCGTGGATACCGATTGGGGGGGGGATAAAATAGAATAGAATAAAATAAGAGTTGAAATAGTAGTTGGCTTAATTACTGCTTTAATATTTCCCGGAACATGGACCAAAAGAATCGTACACTAGCAGTCGTTCAATAAGGCAACAGCTTACTTCAAGCTTCCCCCCCCCCAGAACGAGACTTAATTGCCAGCCATTTATAATGTCCTTACAATTTACAATTACCCAGATTCTCTTTCCATCTCGGTCCCATGGGGTTAAATGCGAATATGAAAGAGTGGTTTGTTGGGAAGGAGGCTTCAATGAAATTAAAAACAAAATAAAAGTAAAAATCGTACAAATAATTGCTCTGCCTTGGAGGAGAATGAAATATACGAACCACCATTGAGTTTTTTTTTCCCCTACTTTTCTCGTTCACTGCTAGTGATTCATTCATTCCGTCGCTCGAGTATGCAACACACAATACGGCGCACTTAAGCCATGGCAGTAGTTGTAGTATGGATAAAGAATCTATGTATTGACGGTAGTGGAATTAGAAGAAAAATCCTCCCCCTCTCTTGGTGCTTCTTTTCTTTCCTCGTTCAACCATAAGGAGTAAACCCAAAAAATAAAATATAATGGTATATAAAACAAAAAAACAAAAATATCGGAAATATTGAAATATTGCCTTTACGATAGAGACTGGAGTATTTCGATTAGCATCGAAACAAGAGTTACAACGCCGACAACGAACTGAAAAATGATTGTAATTGACAGCTCCATGGGTAGAGTGATGGAATGATGGTTGTGAGATCTACATTCTACCTACCTTCCTGCGAAGGAAATCCAATTAGTAATTTATCTTTTTTTCTTCTGAAAGAATTTTTCACAAATAACTGAAAAATAAAAAGCCTATATCTTATTGCTAGAAATATATCCACACAAAAAAAAAAAAAAAGACAATTGATTTACGTTCGAGAAGTAGGTTTTAGAGTAAAACCGTGAGAGAATTCTAACAATATTTTTGACGATTTATTTTAATGTCAGGACATACGATCATGGCTCTCCCCAATTCCGTTTTCTTTATTATCTGTGAATTGCCATGATTTCCTGGGAAGGATGGTGAAGTGGTTTCCCGTTACTTTCTCTATGGTTTTGAATTCAGAATTCTTCTATAATGGTTACTACCCATGGTTAGAGAGACCAGTATACCCAGATTTTAACACAGTTTATGGAGGGGCTAGATAAATAATGGATTTGTTCTTTTCCTATGAGTATTAGCGCGAAATTGAATATAAGAGACTAGTTTTGAAGTAGAATTCGTCTAGCCGAGCCAACTTAAGGCACTGATCACGGAAAACGAACATCTTAAAGCTTAAAAATAAAATTAAAACAAAAAAGGACATTTGCACCGTCTTTTTCTATGTGCCAAAGCTGAAACATCAAACGGAATTGGCACCAGAGTGGAAAAAGAAAACATTTTGTAAACTTCATTTGGGTTCGGTGGTCCCGAAGTAATTTTTCTGTCCCTTTTTCATGGTAATTTTCATGAACCTAGGAGATGGAGAAATAGCTCTTTGAATTTATTGTAGTTATTCGTGTTTCTTGAACATGGAGCTTCAAGTTGGTTTTAACTTGTACTACTTCGACTGATACAACAGAAAAGCTGTACTCATGTAGAGCAATCTCGAAAAAGATTCCACTTTTTTCTCTTTTTCGGGCGATTTCTTCGTTTACAAATATTATTTCTGCAAGACAATTGTTCGGTCTGTTTTGCACGTATTCCTTAATTCAAGTGGAGCAATTTCAGAGATTGTGGCCTGACAATATTTATCTCGACGCCATCATAAACTTTGACAGAAACTAAAATTTTACTACCCAAAAATGACTGTCCCAAAATATTACTGTACCTCCTACTTGCTGTCTTTGAAGCCCCCATTTTCTTCAGATTTTTATTACCGTATTTTTTTTTTCTTTCGTTAAAAATGCTCTCAAAAGTCACTGTGTGTTAACACTGATAGGTCAAGGTGTAAAACGGAGTTTGCCAACAATCATATACCCCAGGTACTCACATTCATATAATGTAAGTCTACAGTTATCATTCCGATGTGATAAATATCGTATATTCAGTTAATATCATACCGTTATTTCCAATTTTGTTGTTGGGTTTGTTTGTGTTTTTTCGAGTATTTATAATAATCGATACTGTAAGTATTTCGTTAATCTAAGCATGCCATACGGTATCTTCAGAAACTCCAGCCATGTAATCAAGGTCGAAGGTTATGTTTAGTATGTACACCAAGAATACTAGCCTTTACCACCGCCCTTTGTGTACTACTGAAACAAACCAGTTCGCTCAATAAATCAAGGTAAAAAAAAAAAGTCACAGAACAAGTTTAACACATAGCCTCTTATCCCAAAAAGCGGATAAAATTCCAGTCTCATGAATAAATTGAATATTCAAGGAACTTTTACTTCTAATTTTAATGTCAAATTGAAACTTTCTTCACAAAGTCGGGTCTTATGAGATAAGACTCCCTAACTATGAAATATCGAATATGTGACAGTAACGTTGTTAGAAACGCTTTAACAGCTTAAATTTATCTTCGTATACGATCTCCGTGTTTTGTAGACATTTTGGCGTAAACTGAAAAAAAAAAAAAAAAGTCAACCATACACACACACATTTAATTTACTATGAATTTCCGAGCTGATCCATAAATTTGGGAAGCACTTGACAGAAATACATGACTTTCTTACCAGCCACCATAATTGAGACTTTGTGACCGTTTTTCTTGTGACTGTTACCGGCCACAATATCAATAGGCTTACTGTAAATTCCAAACGAACAGTCAATTCCAAGTACCTACTATCCGCCATGTTTGTGTGTGATAATGGTGCCTCACCGATGCGATCTGGAAACAGACGAGGCCACCAATCTTGTCGGTATAGTTCTTCAGAAGAGAATACCTTTCCACGAATTAACAGAATGAAATCAAAGCAGAGACATCACGCAAATAAAAATAAAGACTTGGGAATAGAGGAAACAGGGCGGGGAGGAAATAAAGAAAACGATAATATGGTCTACGTTATAAGCAAACAAAGTGTCCACAACGAGAAGTCATAAAAAACATGAGTAGTTGACCAACGAAGTACGGGATATACCGCCTCAAAGATGATAATGGGTGAATAGGTATAATATTGTACTGAAGATCTAGTTAATAATAGGTCCAAAATATGATAATCTTATGATAAAAGAAAAATGACACCGTAGAAACGATGACTTGTACTTGAGGAAAAAAAAAAATAACCAATTATAGGGTGCATCTTAGCGTACTTTTAGGCCGGAATTAAAAGTCATCGGCAGGTCGACTAAAGAAGTTCTGTAGGGACATTATTATTATTATTATAATAAATCAAAGTAATAATAATAATGAAAATCATAAATAAAATAAAACAGTAACATTTAAACTTTGTTTAAAATAATAAAAATATTCCCAGCATGCAACAAAAACTGTTCCTGCCGAAAATACGGACATCCCGTTAAATTCAATCTCTTCGCCACGAACCCTAAGACAGTCAACACGCGTCCAAATTCTTTCTGTGACATGGCGTGTAGTAATACGGAGTGATTTCTCCCTTTTATCACATGCACAATGAAACAATTGTAACCCAAAATACACACAAAAAAAAAAAAGATTTTATGAAATTAACGTACAATTTACCATGCTTTCTTATTCTTTCTGTACGTTTTATTTTCTGTCAAGTACGTTTTTTTTATCTCCGTGAAGACTGGGTTAATTTCTGCTGCTTTGATGTGAGTGACATTACAGTTCATTGATAATCCTGAATGATCTGATTCAAATTGGATAACGTTTAGGACTATCTCAGCAACCCGTGCTCTGTATAAAGAGAGAATTTATCGAAAATCTGATTACCAAGCCTCGTTTAAAAAAATAAAATAAAAACGAACGCCTACTGAAACTAGTTTCAGAATATGCAACATACATTTGATTTTTTTTATGATTTTGTCATTACAATGATACAGATTTTAATTTTTTTAATATATAATATTTGTCTATACAAGTTGTGTGCACGTTCTGCGATTGTAATTTTTCATTAAAACAATGTTTCTTGGATTTTCAGTAACCCCAGTCCCGAGAGTTCAAAAGAGTCTCCGCGTCTTTGTGGGCGATTATTTGACACCCTACAACACCTGTCCGAGAGACGAACTACTAAAAAACTAGCTAATATAGAACTTGAAAGCCCTGTAAGTTTTATGAAACTTGACATACAACGGTATATTACTATAACTTACATTAAATACCCTGTACATTTAAGTGTGCAAATAGTTCCAATCCTTTCGAGAGAAAAAAGAAAGAAAAAAATTAAAGTGGCATTTGGTATATAATATGAAAATAGCTATTTTAAATTCAATGAATCATTGAAAACAAAATTAGAAACAAACATATCAACCGACAAGAAATCTCGTTACAATTGAATAAGCAAGGTTTATATTTTTTTTTTTTTTTACTAACAGGGAGATTAAAACCTACTAGCAATCGAGAAATGCTAATCTTATTAAAATACAATGCTTTAACAGATGTTAAATAATTTTCATTATACAGGGGTGGATACTGAATTTTCAGTTAGAGGTGGGGGGGATGTTCCGCAGTAAAAATCTCAATTCAAATTTTAATTCTGCAATCATATAGGTTATAGAAATGAGTAAAGAGTGTTCATATAATTTAAATGTGTCTTTTTATTTGATATGTAAAATTGTAAATTAAAAATTTTATTCAAAGTGTGATTAGCGTTTATGAAAGAGGATTTACTAAAAGTCAATTTTCGTAGATTCTTATTTAGAAGGTCACGATTTGATAATTATTAATAACTGAATATCTTTGTGAAAATACCAAAGAACAAGCGCGTTAAATCTGTCTTCACTCACTGAGTGCCTCATTCGATTTCTCAGAAATTCTGGGGGTAGGAGCGTACACTCTCTACGAACCTTGATCAGCCCCTGTAAAATTTGGAACAGATGTACACCTTTCAATTCGCGCATACATGAGCCCAGCGATATGTCATGAAAATCAAAGGGACATAAGGAGCAGTTTCTCAGAAAAAAATATACAAAAGAGTTATGCCCCTTACGTTCTACCATTTTTTTTTTTCGTCTTCACTCACCATTTCTTCTATACAATAAAAGAAATAAAAATAGAGAGATATGTATTTTTTCCAACTTTGAGTGCTGTAAAATAAAGAATCTTTAATTATATCAAGAGCCGATAACCCGAAGTGTTTATATATGTTCATTACGAAAAAAAGGAAATAATTTAAGTCCAAGCATTTTGTTTTTTCCCTCGAGCTGTGACTGCTTAAAAAATGTTATTTCCACATAGTTTTTGGAAGGAATTGTTTAGAAGATTTACATGCCCATTACCCAAATAATGGTTCCTAACCAGAACTGACGATATCACATGTATCAGTTCAGCAGACTGAACCACTCCTGGTCGCCAGGTTTTGTTGAATAATCAATTTGCAAAAAAAAAAAAAAAAAAATTTATTTCACTCATTTAAATCGTTGCATTATATTCATTAATTGAGATTAGTTATGGAGAAAATGAAAAATAATTACACGTCCCAAAAAAAAAAATAAAAATAAAAATTCTGAAAAAAATTAAAATCTTCAAAAGTGCCGCTCTGTCGGAGAACAATTCTTTGATCGATTAATTTTATATCTACGTTTGTAAATAAAAGGCGTGTTTTAAGAAGAGAAACAGCATTAATTGTAAATATATTAACAAAAGAATTTACTTCCGTAATATTAAAAAGTGAAATAAATGAAAGATTTTGTTTTTTTTCGTAACAGAGTTAGGCTTTTTACTGACGCTGTAATAACGAAATTCGTAACTGTTGAGTGTTGAGTGTTGAAGTATCCGTGGTAAACAGTAAACACTAATGTATTTTTTTGTAGGATGTCTTAGGAGTACACACCTATGTGTGATGCAGGTAATATGCTAGTGTTAGTAACTTAGTAGGTATGATCATAGTGGCAAGAAGAGTAATAAACTAACCTTAATGTAGATAGCTGCCGAAGGAAATTCATGCAAGGATTAAGTAAGATAAGTATTGTTCGGCACTTCCTTGTTGGTTCGAAGACGTTTCGAAGTTGATTACTTAAAGACTATTTGCAAAATACTGAGTCGTTCTTTGGTTCTATAAACATCAGTCGAAGAGATGTCGTGTTTGTTCTAACGTCTCTTCTTGTAATTCACCGTAGTTGACATTTTGCAAAATACTGATTCTCCCACAGCGAGGACACTTTGGAGGCAAAAAGGTGCACTAACGAATTAGGCTTTTAATTTGTGTGTGTGTGTGTGTGTGTGTGTGTGTGTGTGTGTGTGCCATTCACAACAATTGCTTAAGCATTGAATAGTAATTGAGAGAGCATAGTTCATTTTATATCTCTACTAAACTCCCAAAGTTTATCGCGCGGGAAAAAATATCCTATTCGGGCTTTTAACTTACTGTTCTTTGATTGGCCAGGTACCTTTTTGATTAAGAAGCAATAGATATTAATACTATAATTCTGTGATTCCATTTTTTTTTTTCATTATTTTATTACTTGCTTTAAAAATTTGGTTAATAATACTTTCTGCTACACATCTGCGGACATGCATCTCGTAACCCAGTGTAGTAGAGTGACTGAAAAATTACATTTACTGCAGCAACAGTAATAACAGATGTATCTAAGGCAACATAGCTGGACGAAGTCTATCCCTCTTCAGGATGGTTTTGAATTCAGAGTTTCTTTCTTTCAGATTGATTGTAGCTATACTAAAAGATCGAGTATGCCCTACACTTTTACCTATAGATAAAGAAGGTATGAGTTTGCGCTTTTTCGAGTGATCGAAATTTAAAGTTTGCTCATCGCAAATATATCTATTTTGAGTATTTCTCTCTTCTGCATTTTGTAAGTATCTACTTCTAAAGAATAAAACTCGAGAATAAATTTTTCCACTTAACACCATTATATTTATAATGTATTGCCGACCAAAATGCACGTCATGTTTTTAATAAAAATAAATTGAAATCAAGAAAATAAACATAACACTATAATATATATATATATATATATATATATATATATATATATATTGTGTGTGTGTATTTAGGCAGCATCTTTTCATTCATACACGTTTCATTAAATAATATAGACAAGTGTTGTCTATTTTATGTAAATTTTTTTCATAATGTCTGATAAGTTTAATAACATTATCGTTGAACGAAGAAAGAAATTCACAATATTGATCCATATTTTTTTAATACAATCTAAGCTTTCGGCTTACATAAGCCATTATCAAAAATGTCAATTACAACATATTAAGCAATATACGGACAAGACAGTGATGATAGTCTGTCATTGTTTACATACATGATTTCTAAGCAACGATAAACACGTGCATATAAGACGCCAGAAGCGAAAATCGCACTGCATCTCATGACGTCACACATGACGACACGAGAGTGAATTGGAGACGTATGAAGTATGAGAAGCCGTTGGTATAAACCAATGGCTTCTGTTACCAATTATAGAAATTTAAGGATATTTGTAGAGATTCCATAATTGAAAATTGCCGCACAAGAACTACGCAACCACCCTGACATTATTGTAAAAAAAGCTGATAAGACCGTCATTTTTATCATCCTAAACAAATTGAATTACAACAAAAAAAACTTGGCCTCATACTCCATGATCACATAAAGTTTAAAAAACTTAACAAGAACCCGACCAACCAACTAAAATCAAAGCTTAATAAACTTATTAATGCTAATAATGCTGAACAGAACTCTAAAACTCCCTAAAATTGTTGGTAATTATAGACCTGGCTACATATACGGCACTATAAAAACACATAAACCTAACTATCCTCTCCGTCCTATCATATCGCAAATTCCAACTCCTGTATATCATCTAACAAAATACATTAACCAACTTATTACTCCCTACCTTCCTAGTAAATACAGTGTTAAGTCAACATTAGAAGTAATCCAAATCCTAAAAGTGAAAAACCCGACAATGAAATCATGGCTTCACTTGATGTTGAAAACTTATTTACCAATGTCCCTGTTAGTGAAACTATTGACATACTTATAAGAAATATATAAAGTAACTCATCTTTACCCCCACTTAAAATTAATCCTAATATATTAAGAAAACTACTATTAGCTTGTACTACTGAAGTCCCTTTCTTCGATCATAATAACAATATATATATATATACAACGTGATGGTGTCTCCATGGGTTCAGTACTGGGTCCGACATTTAGCAATTTCTACATGTCGAACCTCGAAAATAAGATATTTACAGATTTTAAAAAACCATCAATCTACCTAAGATACGTTGATGATATTCTTATGTTAGTTAAAAATACAGATGAAATAATTCAACTTCAAAAACGTTTCCAAAATAATTCTGTCCTTAAATTCACATATGAACTCAATACTACTAATAAAATCCCCTTTCTTGACATATTGATAAACACAAATAATAACAAATTTACTATTTCGCCATACAAAAACCTACAAGCATAAATTCATGTATACTTAACTACAAGAGCGAATGCCAATATTACTACAAAATAGCAATTATAAAGAATCTAATACATCGTGCAGAAACTAATTCATCCACAAAACAGATTTTTTACAGTGAACTAAAGAATATAAAACAGACACTTATTAATAATAGCTTTCCAAACTATATAGTTGATGAACAAATAAGATGCTTTCTTAGAAATCTCAATACTAAGCAAATTGTACATAATACTGCTTCTACTGATCTCAAACATATTAATCTCCTATATTGTAATCAAATGCATACTAATTATAAACAAGATGAAAATATACTAAAAAATTCAGTAAATTCTAATATATCAACTACAGATCCTAGCAAAAAAATTAAATTAATCATATACTACACTAAATCTAGTATATCCAACTTAATTCTTCGCAATGATTCTTCTCCCCCAGTTAGCGATTTGCAAAAAACCAACATAGTTTATAAATTCAAGTGCCCTTTGGGAGAGTGTATCTCCAACGAATTAAATAATATTTATGTTGGTCACACCACAAACTCGCTTTCACGACGCTTGACACAACATTTGAATGAAAACTCTAACATTTTTAGGCATTTAAAACAACATGACTGCCCGCACAAACAATTTCGTAAAATACTTGTCGAAAACACAATTATACTTCGACATGAAAACAATAGACAAAAACTAAAAATTCTTGAAGCATTATACATCAAACAGTTGAAACCCAACCTAAACAAAATCAATTATGGAATCTCTACAAATATTCTTAGATATATATAATTGGTAACAGAAGCCATTGGTTTATAACAACCCCTTCCCATACTTCATACTTCTCCAATTCATTCTCGTGTGGTCATGTGTGACGTCATGAGATGCGGTGCGATTTTCGCTTCTAGCGTCTTATATGCACGTGTTTATCGTTGCTTAGTCTGTCATTGTTTACATAGATGATTTCTATCATCACTGTCTTGTCCGTATATTGCTTAATATGTTGTAATTGATATCTTTGATAATGGCTTATGTAAGCCGAAAGCTTAGATTGTATTAAAAAAAATATGGATCAATATTGTGAATTTCTTTCTTCGTTCAACGATAATGTTATTAAGCTTATCAGATCTTATGAAAAAAATTTACATAAAATAAATAGACAACACTTGTCTATATTATTTAATGAAACATGTATGAATATATATATATATATATATATATATATATATATATATATATATATATATATATATATATATATATGGCTTACGGCCATTTGACGTTGAAACTTAAGAGATTTCGAGTATGGTCAGCACCAAGGTGGATGGCCGCTTGGGAATACCAAGTACTGAAAGCTTGGATGTGTGGGTGGTGTAGTGAAGAACGGCTTGAAGTTGGAAACCGGACAGCAGAGTTCCAATTCTAGTTAGAATCGTTGTATTCCCTTACGCGTCAATGCCCTTGGGAATGGTATGAATAAACCTGCCCACAGCAATGAGTTAATTACGATAACTTGTATCACTAAAACCTCATTATCTCCCAAAAAATCTTACAATCTAAAAATATTTTCTCGCTTTAATTAACCGGTAAAAGTCTGATAAACAGTAGTAAAAAAACACTAGTCAATTATATATATATATATATATATATATATATATATATATATATATATATATATAGAGAGAGAGAGAGAGAGAGAGAGAGAGAGAGATGTGACACTATTTAGGGTTGCGTGAAAAAAAAGAAAGGGCGAGAATTAAATTAGGTGATAAGAAGCTATCACGAAAAGACACTGAGCGATGTTATTTTTTCTAACAAAGAAAAGTGGTAAAGATTTTATTTTCATTAGCGAAGAAAGTAAGATGCCGGATTTAATTTGATTTATGACGACGCACCGAATAAAAGATAGCCGTCTGCCCGTGGCTATAATGAACATTTCAAATCGGTCAAGTGGCCTACAAAACTGAATGCTAAGAGATAATATTGGTCAGGTCGCGCGCTGGCGGAGAGAGGTGTCAGCTGGACCACCGACAGGTTAAAAACAAGGAAAGATTAAACCTTTAACTATCTGCGGAAATATCATTTGAGAAGAGCACCTGTTTTGTGTCGGAGGTGGCCATGATAGAAAAATTATTTTATCGGAACGAATAATTGGCACCAGGGTGCAAAGTCGCCAAATGACCACCCACTTGATGCTGGCGAAAATCTTGTTGACGAGTTCCAGACGGCGTTCGGTTAAGATAAGAGTCGTAAGGGTTTGTTGTCGGGAAGAAGAAAAGAAAGAAAAGAAAAAAAAAGGGAAGGTAATTTTTTTTTTTTTTTTTTTGTTGAGCTAGATTTTTAAACCGATGCCAGTCTAGCCACACCCACGCTGCTGGGCGTCCATTGGCTGAATGGTGGCGTGAGCGGTAGGCGAAGGTAATCATGTGAAGAAGGAGGTGAGGCCTGTTGACGCCGCCTGAAGGGATCGGTGTGAGATGCCACTGTGAGAGAGAGGGGAAACCTGTTGACGCCTCTGAAGGGATTGGTATGAGATACCAATATGAGAAAGGAAGAATTTGGGAGGACGATTCCCTTAAACTAGAAACTAAGGACTTCCAAAAATGGAAATTAATAAATTTTCCTGACTGAAAACAAAGGAAATCCTTGATGCGGATTTAGAATTATCAAGGAACCTCAAACCCCGACAGGCCCACCCCGGTTTTGGTCGGCGTCCATATAAGCAGAGTCGCAGCGAGTGGACGGCAAGTTGAGTTAGTTGGGGTTAGAAAGACAGGCAAGAGTTGAGCTGTGAGCTCTGAGACCCGCCTTGCAGAAAGCTGACTTAAGATCCACGCATTCTCGGCCTCAACTTCTAACCAAGAACAATTTATTTTTGAAGAACGACTTAGACTCACACCACCAAAACAAGTTTTACGAATATCGCCTGAAGATACACCAAAACCAGTTTCTTAAAAGAACAATTTAAGATGTTAAGACTCGCCTAACAAACACAAAGTGTCACGAATCCATATTAGCGGTTTAGGAGAAAGACGCAGTCCTGTATTCAGCAACCAGATATAAAATATTGTTATTCTTTTTTAACACATTTGAACTTTTCGAGTTGTTACTTTATTTTCTTTTACATATACTTGTGCGGTATTACCCTTGTTCGGACTCGACTTGCATTGTGGCCCGGCGACTGATTGATTTCGTCTACCCAAGATCAAATCACAACGTGGGGAGGTTAGACTAGAAATCAAAACAGTTACTTCGGTAACCAGACGTTGGAGGCGAGCTGGGAACGACAAGTCTGATACCTAATCTAACCAGATTCCCATCCGAATCAGCAAAAAGTTAGAACGTCACATTTGGTGCCGCGACCAATACCAAGTCACATTGGTCGTCACAGGACAGGATAGGACGGCGACGGCGCGGAGACAGACGGGGTGATGTCACAGAGAGAAAGAGAGAGATGAGATAGAGAGTGGTATTCGGACAAATTGGTAGGAGTGATTATATATTGGGTTAGCCAAAAAGTTCGTTTGCTTATTAAGTATAAAATTTACTTAATAACTTGAACCAACTTTTTGGCCAACCCAATAAAATAGCTAGTGTTTCATTAGAGTAGCCTAATATCGGCGCAGAAAAGGAATTCGACAATCCTAGTTCAAGCTTCGACCTAGGCAACTGTGCTCATTTTTGCACTAATTCATTTGATAATGGCAGAAATCTATCTCTTCTTCTTCCCTATGGGTTAAATAGTTGAGTAGACTAGGCTCTCTAGTCTTATGTAGCAACCAGTAGATGAGAAAAGAAATTACAAATTCTAAAATGTACAAAAGGCAATGGGAAATCACTCCACCATTATTACCAAAAAGTCATGGCAGAGAAATGAATCGGGTAGAGAGTCATGATCACTTCCGTCTTGAAGTTACATGGCATGACAAGAGAAAGTATTTATGTCCGCAGTAATATATTAATAATGGTTCTCAGCACAAAGTGTCCATGACAAAAGGGTAAGGTTGTTATTTACTTTGTTTCGAAAACGGAAAAAAGCATAGGGTACTCGGTGAAGATCAAACTCACTTCTCAGTTATAGTCAACCAGATTAGCTCACTAATAATTACCCTATGGTAAAGTGACTAGCAGTTATTTACTGAGCTGATTTTGGTTTGGCATAAGGCCGAAAATGTGAGACATCCAGGGAGAATCAAAAACACGACTTATTGGTCAAGTAGAGCAGTTATTACCCCACCCACAAGGCACCCTTGGTAACGGTTTGGTTTGGTTTGTTTTGTTTTACGGCATACCAACCACAATGTGTTATTTAATGCCGACAAGATTTTTGTTGCTGGTAATTTTTTTTTCAAAAATGAATTGCGGGTAATAATATATTGTTGGTGATAATTTTTTTCCTTCAAAAATTAATTGCTGGTAATAGTTTTTTACAAAAATGTATTGCTGGTATTAAAACCTATTTTTACACTTTCATAGCGTTTTGACCCCAGTTTGGGGGTTAAGTATTTGTCCATAGCTGGCACCCTAACAGATGTTACTACACAGGTCAGGGTGAACCTGGGAATACTAGCAATTAAGAGGTGGTTCCACGCTCCTCAAAACCTCTTGATCAGAGGTCTTGCTGTTGGATGTAGTTTATCATCTTACCAAGAACGCGGATGTAGTTTATCGTCTTACATAGGACGTTCTTTGGTAACTCGGATGTTGGTTTTATGATTTTCTTATACACAATATCCACATTCTTTTAATGTTAATTTAAAAAAAAAGCTTGTTATTTCATTACCTCTACTAATATCGTTTCAAAACAGTTTAAAATCTCTCTCTACTCGCAAAAATAGTTATGAACGATCTTTACAGCGAATGAAACAAAGAAATGAAGCAGATGACTCATACACATTCAGTTACAGTTAGATCTATTTTTCAATTACACAATCTCAAAAGGTTAAGAGGTTCTCGGTTTGGATCAATCCTCGGAGCAACTCTAAACCTCCCAACACTTTTCCGAATGACCAAAATCTCTTACAATGAAGGATATCAAAGAGAACCTAGCACTGACCCGCGAAAATGTCTTGGCAAAGTTCAGTGTTTGGCACTGACATTCTCACTACCCTATCACGAGAAAAAGCCGTTTCTTTTACGCTCAGGTAATTTATTCCAGAATACAGTTTCTCCTTCCTTCTGTGCGTGTGTATCTTTGCGTTCTCCGTCGACTGGACCTATTCTGGTGAGGAGAGAGTGAGAGTGGTCGAAATTATAACAGACAGCCGAGGTTACCGGCATCCCGTTACAAAGAGCGTAAGGGTGATATCGGCGGTCGATGAGAGAAATCTATGACGCCGACAAGGGTTCGGATGAAACGGGCTTCTCCAGGCTGAAACAGCAAATGCAAAAACAAAATCTGACTTAACAAATCGTTGGAGAATTGCGCATCTCAAGATGTCGACATTTACTGACTTTCTATCAAGTACAGCCACACAAATTTTCAAAACTAAAACAAAGAAACGTAAGTTGTTATCGTTCTAGATGAAGTATTAGTCTACGGTGGGTAAAGAATCAAAACATGATTACAATGACAGTAAAATTATTCCTTAGTATTGTGATATCGAGCAAGCAAGACCAAAGTCAAGTTAGATAAATATAAGGAATATACAAAGTCTTGAAAGTAGTCCTACAAGGTGAAAAAAATGTTATTTATTATAAATAAATATTTATTTTGCGATATTTCTGTTATGGTTATTATTCACAAGTGTCAAGTTTCATTTCGAGCAACACTGGTCATGTACATTGTAGAATAACAATTATAAATCCACTCTATCTGCCTTTTAAGAACGCCGTCGATGACCTTGTTGAGGGAGTCGCGAAAACAGCCAATCTGTCAAAGTCACCACCAGTGACTTCGGTCAACCGATCCGATACATGCATCAAGCCCTACCAACTCTACCCTTCCTCCAAGTCGTTTCACATTCCCACAAAGAAACCGATCATATCACGTTTCCGTACAATCACCGAAGTTAAGCAACGTCAAGCGTGATCTATACCTAAATGGATGACCGCTTGGGAATACTAGGTTCTGTAAGCTTGGGTATGCGGGTGATGTAATGAATAATGGCTCAGGATTGTTAATCAGAGAGCCGAGTTTCAATTCCAGTTGGGTTCGTTATTTTCAATTACGCGAAAAATGCTCATGGAAAAAAGGTATGAATCCACATCTTCTCCTCCCCAGCTATGGGTTAATTAGTAAGACTTGTGTCACTAAATTATTATCTCTGAAAATCTTTTCTTAGATTAAGTAAGCTGCATAGAGTTAATAAACCATAGAAAACGAACCAATCTTTTTAATTAAATAATTATATTGTTAAAAGTTTGAAAGAAAGGTTAAACAATGAAGGGCGGATTACGAGAATTCCGTCATTGCAGTTCTAGGATTCATTTGCGAAGAACGGAAATGTTGGCTGCAGTTTCATAGTAGCTGAAGCAGTATTACTGTAACGTTAAAGTTGTAAAAAAAGAAATAATAAAAACACGTGACTAAATCTCCTGGAAGAGAAATTATTGTTTATTCACCTCCGGGTTTCGTCAAGTAATATCCGCGTAAGGGTGTGTGGCTCTGGGGCTTTCCCCGAATGTGCATGTGAGCGATTCTTTGGAATGTGGATGCAAGAGATTCTTTATCGTTCCCCTTTTAGGATGTGACGCTTGTATATCTTCCTGACATCGTGTTGTTCCACTTGTGCAAATCCTAAGCGCAGCTGGGTCAGCCACCTATTTACGTGTCGAGGGTAGCTATTGGCTTCATATGAGGCTCAAATCTGCACCTGATGGCAGTTTTCAGATCAACCCTCTGACGCATTTGTCTACTCCGATGTGAAAATGAGGTCAAAATCTATTTCACTATCTCTCAGGATGAGCCCCGTATATACTGGGGTCACTACAGATCAATTCCTCTTAACACAAGTTCCTTATTGATATTAAATTCGAGTCAGACCATCTATTTCCTGGCGTGAATCACATACTAGAGTCAAATTTTAGGAATTATTATTTACGCTATTTACAAGACTGGACAATGAAGAATACTGGGGATTAGACGTTTGAAAGAAGCAGCACATATGTTAGGCTATGATGGCCTCCATGGTAAGCCTAGCATAGAAATAAATACTAAATGGGAGCCGCTAATAAAAAAAAAACAAATGACAGCACATCTCTAACAGCAGTAGCAGCCGTAACAAAAGATAAAAGCTTCAGTAAGTGCAGTCACGCATGATAAGCAGCAACTGCAACAGGCAGGTTAGGTTTAAGACTCCAAGTTATCCACAAAGAATTGTCCAACGGTACACGTTTAGTGGATTAAAGTGTCAGTTTGTGTATTTGGTGACATAGTAATTGTGAGCTCAATCCCTGAGCCAGGCACTGTGTACTTGGACTCAGTGAAGATAGGGCAATACTAAAAATAAGAACTACACAAGATATCCCTAGACATGGGTTGTGAAAAGAGTACAGTCTACCACCATAGATTAAATAAAGGCTTTAGTTCAGAATTCCCTGTAAGTCACACGAGTCGTTATTCACCTAATGAAAAAAGTCATAACGGCCAAAACTCTGTGATAGTAACAACAAAGATGAGAACAGTAGTCCGCATGCAATCAGTGTAAATAATGATAACTCGTCATCCCAGAAATTCAAACAAATTTTTGGTATTATGTTTCAGTCATTTATTGAAGCTTCAAGTTTATGGCTAAAGCGAGCAATTTTATTATGGATCCCAAGACTTTACCACCGAAAAAAAAAAGTAGTACTTCAGACGCTGTTTATAAATATCTACTAATGGATTAACGCCTTGAAAAATCTTCAATGCAGCCATCGTATATACATCTGCTGTTACTGTATAAATAAAATATATAATTTCCTACTTAGATAACAAAAGAAACGAATACCAGACGCGATCCTTTAAAATCGATAGCTGAAAGTTTTCTCTTCAGGGTGAAAAGGCATGATGTAATAAGCGTGAATAATTTATATGTAGTTCAGTTACGCCCGAAGCAACGCGTACAGCAGGAAGTATAGATTATTATTCTTTTTCTATATGTCATGTCTCTTCAGGACGTGGGCGATCATGTTTTCTCAAATTCCTCTCCGTTGTAGTAAAGTTTGTCTTTTTGCTCTCTCTCCTAATCCATGGTCTACCAGCAATTTAAACAAACTCGTTCTTCTCCTATGTACCGTGTCCCTTCAAGATATAAACGATCATGGCCCTCCACAATTTCCTAGTCTTTGTAGCTCTTAGTAAAGTTTGTCTTTTTGCTATCTCATAATCCCTGTTCTGTCAACCATTTACACAAATTCGTTAGGTAGGTTACTTACTGCTTTCCTCTGTCAACCCTGCCTTCGGTATGCTTTGTGAGTGTCAAATTCTTCAAGCCTTCTTTCCGCATTATGTATCCAAGAACTTCTTTCTGATTCTGAATACAGGGATCCTTTATGTTTCCATTTTCCTTAACACTTCGTCGTTGCTCACATGTTATTCTCGGCATCCGTCTATGAAAACACGTTACTGTTACCTCAGTACCTGTCTAAACCTTCTTTTCCATGGCTCTCCACAATCTCCTGTCATTTGTAGCTCTTAGTAAACGTTGTCTTTTCTTTATCTCTCCTAATCCGTGTTCTGCCAGCCATTTACACAAGTTCATTAAGTAGGTAAGTTATTCGCCGCTTGCCTCTGTCCTTCTTGCCTTCCATATGCCCTGTGGATGTCAAATTTTCTAAGCTCTCTGTCCACATTATGTGTCCTAGAAATTTGAACTGTCTCTTTCTGATGGTGTCCTTTTCGCTTCCATTTTCCTTTTCACTTCGTCAGTCCATGGTATTCCCAGCATCCTTCAGGGGATAGGGAAATCCTCTTGGACTTTGCGATGTCACAGATAAACGCTGATTTAACATTAAAGGATTTTGTTAAACAAAAATACGTCGATAGCTGACGCCTATTTTCCAGAAATCTCGAAAGCAAAACACTATTAAATTTATCGAGAATGTGATTAATTATAGCGATTTAAACGATTTTGACTAATTTCCTTGAATATTATCTACATTATAGGCAAAAGTAGTTTGTGCCTCCTGCTCATTGCAAAGCAAGATATTGCGAAGAATTTAAATTCAAAACCGGTTTTCATGATTTTCCGACTGTAAAGACTAATATATTCATTTATGGTGGACTAATGGTTTGGTTTGTTGATTTTACAATATACCAACACTTGTATTACCTCGGATCGAAATTTGCCATTGTCAAGCAAATGACTCTCACCACGAGGCTTCTTTTTAGTAAAGAAATTTAGAGGAAAAAGTAAAAAAAAAATATGTTTTGTTATGGTCCGGAGAAGTCAGAAAACAATACTTCCGTTTAAAATAGATAAGAAATAAATAATGAAATAAGTAATATTTTAATAAATGAGTTTAATTGGAAACAATTGAATAATTTGTTTATGTCGGAATTTACTTTATTAAAATATTACATATGTCTTATTATAAATATAACTTTGTATTTAATATATATTAGTCTAAAATTTTGTTTCATGAAAACGCAGAAAATAAATACTATTTTTATTTAAATCTAGTTTAAATTTTTAAAAAAATAATAATAGGATTAATTTTCTGTGAATCTTAATTCCTGGAACCGAAGTTTTAGAAAACTTCGATAATCGAATAGTCAGTTTTCTTTCGAGATATTTATCTCAAATGATTTTACAATACATTATTTTCTCTTGCTGCTGGACAGCCAACAGGTTTCCAGTCGATAGTATCTTCTGTTTGCATTTAAGAGATAAATTATCATTATACATTGATTCATTCGAACTTTCACGTAATTTCTAATGAAAAGAATCTAACCTAGTAAATTGAATAAAGTGTCCTGTTCGAAACTGCAACGTTACTGAATATAACAGACACGTGAAAAAAAAAAACGCGGAGGGTAAAAAATCCGAAACGTTCTGATCATAGAAACCAACGGTAGGAATACACTAGTATCTAATAATTAAAATTTTTTATTTATTTTATATATATATATACAGTGGGGGTGGGAAATAAATATTCGTACATTTGAAAAATTGCATTTTTATAAATGTAAAACCCTTAAATAAAACAAATCTCGGCACATTTTATGTATAAAGACACATACTATTAAAAATAATAATAAACTTAATTAATTCTTATTCTGACAGAAATTAATGCATTTTTTTTTAATTCTAACTGGTGAAAAAAGTAGTCGTACAAATCAATTACAGTGTAACCCGGATATAAGAGAGTTGTCGGGACCGGAGATGAATTCTCTTATATCCGGGTTACACTGTATTAGAATAAAATAATCAATTATGAAAAAAGTATATTCTACAATGTTCTAGTAATGTTACCAGTAATTATAGTTAACACTATTATCCATTATCAGAGCATTCTGCAATTTCTAGTCTTACGAGAAGGTTCTAATAATGCCTAAAGGTAAAGAATTGACTATTTCACAAAAACAACACATTTTGTCTCTTTGGAAAGATGGGAACAGTTACAGGACTATTTCTAACAACCTGAATATTCCTTTTACTACAATTGCTTCGTTCATTGCAAGGTTTAAAACTCGTAACAGCGTCGAAAAGCAAAGACGAACAGGTGCTCCGAGGAAGATTTCTCTAAGATCAGCAAGGATATTAGGACGCCAGATCCAACAAAATCCACAGGTTACCCGAGAAGAGCTGCAGGAACATCTGCGTGCATTAGGGATTAAAGTAACCAAGCGTACAATAAATAATGAACTACACAAAACAGTCTGAAATCACGCATCCCAAGGAAGACTCTACTCCTCTTGAAACGACACAGAAATGTTAGGCTAAAATTCGTTAGAGAGCATAAGGATAAAGAATATTCGTTTTGGGAAAAAGTACTACGGACAGATGAAACTAAAATAGAGTTGTTTGATCATAATTATTGAAATCATGTGTGAAGGAAGGACGGTAAAGCCTATTTACCAAAGAACACGTTGCCAACTGTAAAGTTTGGTGGTGGCATTATCATGATCTGGGGCTGTTTTTCTACAAAAGGTGTTGGCAGAATATCAATAATAGATGGCAAGATGAATGCCGAAAGATACCAGAAAATCCTGTAAGACAATTTAATGCGTTCTGTTGAGAGATTTTGGCTACCTCCTGATTGGGTTTTCCAACTGGATAATGATCCTAAGTATACCACTAGATCTACAAGGAAATGGTTAGTTGAAAGTAACGTTGATGTCTTGCGATGGCCAAGTCAGTCCCCAGACTTGAACCCAATCGAGAATTTATGGCGATATTTGAAAATTCAAATTGGGAAAAGAGCACCAACAAATATCAAGAATTTCAAGACAATATGCCAAGAAGAATGGGACAAAATACCACTCAATGTGTGCAAATCATTAGTTGAGACGTACAGTAATAGACTGGTAGCTGTTGAACTCAATAAAGGATATTCTACAAAGTATTAAATTAAGTTAATGTGCTTTTATTTTGTTTTGTACGAGTACTTTTCCAATCAGTTAAAATGAAAAAAATGCATTAATTTCTGTTAGAATAAGAATTAATTAAGTTTATTAGTATTTTTTAATAAAATGTATCTTTACACATAAAATGTATCAAAATTTGTTTTAGTTAAGGCTTTTACATTTATAAAAATACAATTTTTCAAGTGTACGAATATTTATTTCCCCCCACTGTATATATTATGAAATGGACAAAGTTCGAAGAATTATTTGAAGACATTTTTATATTTATACGTTCTTTTTATAGATACAAATATTTAAGTAAATGCTCTGTTTATAATAAAGTGTATTAACAACATTTACCGGCCTGAATGTCCGAGAAATTTTCATAGAAAATATGTGTCCTTCGACAGGAATCGAACCTGTATCCAACATGGAACCTTCATATTGCGTTCATATAGCGTTTCGGTTAGCAAGGTCGATTCTACTGTTTTCAAACTACAATTTTCCATTCATATCTACTTGATGCGTATCCAAATGTAAACAAATGACGTCACACATTATGAAATGGACAAAGTCTGACAATTATTTTAAGACATTTTTAATTTTTTTTAATTGTTGGACTTTGTCCATTTAATAATACACACACACACACACATATATATATTCAAAATTAAAAACAAAAATCTTAAATGTCAAAATTTTCTTTTCTCTTCCATATTTCATTCTCTGGGGAAGCTTTAATAAAAGAAAAATATGTTAGACTTATAAACGTTTCCTATTTGTTCCTTATTCTCATTCTGTCAGATTACAATCCGCACACACACGCACATTATATTAGGTTGGTGCAAAAATAATGACGTAAAAATGTCGTTTTTTGACGTATTTTTAACGTCAAAAAACGACATTATTACGTCATTATTTTTGCACCAACCTTATATATATATATATATATATAAAGAGAGAGAGGGAGGGGGAGAAGAAAAATCATTTACAACCGATTCGTTTTACAATTTAATTCGCTCAACAGGTTCAAGTCAAGAAACAGCAATAATAAAGAATTGCGATACAAATAAGAAATGTGGAAGGATCCCTGATCGATTCAAAGAAGAAAAACGTCACGAAAAGTAATTCTGAACAGTACCCACAAATAGGAATAAAATTTACCTATGCAAGTCACGAAGAAAACCTGAGCCGTTCCGTGTTATGTTTAATTAGTGCTACCAGAGTCATACCATCAACAATTAGTCATTGCTAGTGCTGCTGTCTATTTTGGGGCGGTGGGAGTGTGGTAGTAAAATAATTTGATTCTATTTCCGCTGTTAAAATCTTTAACACCGATTTTCCTGCAAAGCACTCGCTTTTTTCAACTTGATCTTATGGATTGTTAAATTATCCTAAAAATACATTTACACCAAATCATTTTAATTGGACAGGTCTCGTGGCAGAGATAGTTGCGCATTTTCCACCAGTGGTCATTTTTCGAACTAAAAAAAAAAATATTACAAGATTTTGGATGCATCAATTTTTTCACGCCCATTTTGCGAGGTTTGTCTTGGTACCAAACAAAATTATGGATGGAATAGTCCTAGGACAATAACGCTTGTATTAATTCCTGACATCTGTTAATCTTTATACAGCCTTTCCCCGGTCATCCAGTTGAGATAAAAGGGTTGTATCTGTTCCTTCTGCCGATTAAAATGATGAGGGAAACACAGTCCTAGGTATTCCAGCCCTGTGGTAGCACCCTCCTCAATGCACTAAAGACGGGGCTGAATGACCACCGACAACGGCGTGACAGTGGTCGTGAGGACTGGGCAATTTTTGTCCTTATCCTCGTATATACGCGTATTGGCATCCCACATTAAATCGACGTTGTTTCATTATTTTTTTGCATTATAATATAAAAAAATATATAAAATATGTCACATGACTAAGGGAGAGACTTGCCATAACTATACCAACGTTAACTTGGCTTATTGCATTCCCTGCGTTCAAGAAAACTTTCATCTCACGGTTAGACAGGAATGATTGGATTAATTCAAATAATTGCACATCAAAAAGCACATCAGCGGTATTCCGCTTTACCCGGTCTACTGCTGATGTGCACCAATCTGTGGTTCAATAAGACAGGAAATGGCTTGTAAATATTAATGCATCCAAAACGAAACTGCTCTCACGTTTTCCAATGACCCTGAGGTGGAACAACTACATTGAATCAATAGCTGCTGAGAATGCCATGGACAGAACATGTGCGCAATGACGAGGTTTTAGAGAAAATAGAAACAAAAAGAATACATACTTAATATCAGAAAAAGACAATTCAAATTTCTAGCGCACATAACGAGAAAAGAGGGCTTAGAAAATTTGACACACACAGGGCATATTGAAGTCAAGATGGACATAGGGAAGCAGCGATAAACCTACCTAACGAGCTTATGTAAATGGTTGCCAGAACAGGGATTAGGAGAGCGAAAAGACAAAATTTACTATGAGGTGTAAACGACAGGAAGTTGTGGAGAGCCATAATAAGGGATGCGGTATAGAGAAGAAGTGTTTAATCATTAGAAGGAAGTTTTAATGTATTTAATAAATCATGTCCTTTATACCACAGAATACACTTAAAACGTACCTGTTTTAAGAAATAAAACTGCTAAGAGCCACATGAAATAAGAAGTTGTGGAGAGCCATGATCGAATATATCCTGAAGGGAAGTAGCGCATAGAAGAGCCCTTCCATCCTTCACAATATATACTTCACTTCCACAAGTCGATGAATTTGCCTTAATCGAACGGCTAACTTTGAGTATGAACACGTGTGCTTATTAGGTGTTTGACGATTATTGCTAGCCTCTGGCATCCAATCGATTTTTGATGATGCTGAAAGAATTTTGGTATCCAGGAATGCTAAAACAGGGAAAAATACAAAACACTCAATCTTTGAGAGCTTTCAGAGCTGGCAGTCGTTAAATTCATCGGCAAATACAGCGTAGCTAAAAGAAAAATAGTATAAGAAACCGACTTACGATGAATAGTTCACTGGTGAATTCGAATACTAATGTAACATTAAAAAAAAAAAACGAAATAGAATAAGAAGAGCGATGCTTCACAAATAAAAAACGTGCAACACTCAAGAAATAATGCATTGACTCTGAAGTGAGTCTTTAACACATCCAATATTGTTCAAATACTCACATCTCTTCTTTGTATAATTGCTCTTAACAACGTTTCAGCTGATCGAGGTTGAAGAATGAATCGGCCAGTAATTATCAAAAATCTATATAAATAAAGCGCTGTGTACGTGTGCCTATCTGTCCGTTTTTCGATCTCGGCGAATTACAAACAACCTTAAGTAACGGATATTGTAGTTACACGTGATTAAAAGTTAAATTTAAATATCGAACAGTGAAAAAGTTTTTTTTTAAAAAGTGGGACACAGTATGTTGCTCATATGTTATTTTTTCCTTTTTCGAGCATGCGTACTGTAACGTATTCGAAATATTACATAGTTAGGGTTCCCCTAAATGTCTTTTAAGACTAAGAGTGACTTTATGTCATAAAGAATGGTGATGTTAATAGAAAATAAAAATTACGCGCAAAATAAATGTAAGCAACAACAGAGAATAATATCGAAAAGACTAGAGCAATACAAAGGCAGAAGCACATATACATATGTTTTATAAACTACGCAAAAGTATTTGATAAGGTATAACACAAGGATCTATTTGAACTATTAGAAAAACTTTATTTGTGAAGTATTATTAGAATAATACAAAGCTTATTCTGCGAGCAAACCGACTACCTACCAGGATTTAGTATCAGTAGGTACAATGTTAGTGACATAAAATATGCAGATGACACTGTGTTGGTGGCAGACAGAAAAAAATCTACAGGATTTCTTATCAATCTAGTAAAAGTAATTTAGAAGAACGGACTAACCGTATGGATAGTAAAACTCAAGAAACGAGTTACGAATTGGAGATGATAAAAACAAGCAAGTACAAATGATTTAAAAAAAACATGTAGGAAGTGTTTTAACAGATGACAGAAAATGTGACAACGAAATGCAAAGATGTACTGAAATAGCGAAAGTTACCTTCAAAAAACTAAGCAAAGTGTCATGAAATAGAAAAATTTTGTTAGAATCAGTTTTATGAAGTAGTTTTCATACATATGTTAATAATCTATGCCAGGTAGCATTTTAATTACTTCCTTAAAAACAAATGAAATTAGACAATTTATTATAATGCAAACTGGCCATTTCGGCCTTTGATTCTAATATACAATTTCTCGGATCTATCACTTCTTTGGAAATTGCTTTGTTTATGTTTGGATACGAAACTGAGTAGATATGAATGCTTTGAGAGTCTGAGAAAGATTTGTTTTTATAAGGCACTATTCGACCTTGCTCGATCGGCAACGCACTCAGTGGTTGAGTCGGTATAAGCACGTCGGATCTAACGATGGTTTCTCCAGCAAAGGAGGAAGTAGGTTCGTATCCTGCCGATTTTTTAATAAGATTTCTCGAATATTCAGACCGGTAGATGAAAATAAAAAATATATATTGTTTAATAAATAAACTGGGTGTCTAGTAACATATGGGTGTCCACTAAAAATAACGTTTAAGTAATATATATATATATATATATAAAAGCCATTTTTTAATTGCCGGCTACTTTTGATCTTGGCCGAATAGTTTACCCTCCTAATGGGCGAGTTTGGTTTGTCCGTCATATAGAACTCGTCTGGTGGTATATAAGGTACCCATTCTATAAACTCCAACTACTTGCCGCTTGACGAGAGTTAGCCGCGTGCGAAGCACTTAGCTCTTAGCTCTTGTCGAAGTCTCTGCCTTCGGGCGGGGGGTGAACCCAGACAAGGCTATGACAAAGGGCAGAGTCTCGTCAGGGTTGGTAAACTGCTACCCGAGCCCGTGTATACGGGGGCTACGGGGAATTTTTGCCCGAGCCTACGGACTCGGTTTTGCCCCGCAGTAAAAACGGCCTTATGTCAAATCCTGCCTCAGGGGGGGGGGGGTAAATACCCTTACCGCCTGACGTCAGAGCTGGCCGGCAGCGAGAGTTGGCCACGTGCGAAACGCTTAGCTCTTGTCGAAGTCTCTGCCTTTGGGCAGAGAGGAACCCAGACGAGACTCTGCCCTTCGGAAAGCCCCACGTTAAGAACCACCCTTGTGTCACATCCCGCCTTGTGGGGATGTCTCGGGTAAATATCTTGACCGCCTAACGATTGCGCGCAAACGCATGCAACTAGCAGTCGTCATTAGCCAATGCCTACCTATATATATATATATATACACTTACATGCTAATACCCTTGGGAAAATTACGAATCCTATATATATATATATATATATATATATATATATATATATATATATATATATATAAAAGATTATGTACAAAATACCCTGGAGATTACCCGGAGAACACAACGACCGAAACGTGACAATAACAACAACAATGAGGACGTTAGTATCAATGTAAATAATGATCACTGCTCATCCCAGATATTCAGACAACAAAAAAAAAGATATTATTTATATTTCATTTTCTCGGAGCTGAAACAAAACATCGTTATAACGTGTACAAAAGAAATATCCAATTCTCCATCGGAGACGACCACGACCTAATTCTGAAATGTTTCATGTGTATTCTTAAAATATACATAATTAAAAATATTGATTTTAAAACTTTTCTGATGACGACGTAATTCGTAAACAGGGCATTTCCTCGTGGGACTTTTACGTTTGTAAACACGTTTGCTTCCAGTTTAGCAGGAAAATGCCGACTGAATTTACCTCAAACAAACGAACAAACGTCAATATAACATACGTATAAACCTACAAATAATTATGAACTTCCTCAGAAGAACTAAGCAAAGAATCGTGATTTATTAAGAACAAGTAAGGAGGATCTGGGGGAGGTACGGTAATTGACAGATTGAGGAATCGGAGAGCCGAGTTCGAATACCAGTCGAATCCATTACATTCACTTACATGCTAATACCCTTGGGAAAGATATGAATCTTTTTCTTCTCCCTCCAGCTATTTATGGGTAAACAGCAGGACAGACTGGTTCTATAGCCTTGGATGGCAACTGGTCTACTGCAGGAAAAATCTGCCTCGTCAGGCACGGTGTAGTAATTGAAAGATTGAGGAATCGGAGAGCCGAGTTCGAATTCCAGTTGAATCCATTACATTCACTTACATGCTAATACCCTTGGGAAAGATATGAATCCTCTTCTTCTCCCTCCAGCTATTTATGGGTAAACAGCAGGACAGACCGGTCCTATAGCTTTGGATGGCAACTGGTCTACTACGGGAAAAAATCTGCCTCGTCAGACGTGTATCGAAAGATACATCGTCGCCTAAGCGTGTATCACGTATGGCGCGTATGAAGGAAGATCTGTCCACACGTGCATCAAGAACTCTTTGTTTCTTTCAACATGTTGTCCAACAAATCTGAAACATACCAAAGATAGATATAAATCCTAAATAACTAAGACTTTCTCGGCGTCGTTCTGACACACTCTTTTCATAAGCTACCATTGCTATCCAATGAGATTCTCTTCTATATGCATGCCTCGCCCTAATTTCCTGTCCGTTTTAGCTCTTACTAAAGTTTATCTTTCTCTCCTAAACCCTGCTCCACCATCCATTCACTCGAGCTCACCTGGTTGGTTGTGCTTTGCTTTCCTCTAGCCCTCTTACCTTGAATCTATCCTGTGTGTATAAAATTTTCCAAACCCTATTTCCTCATTTTATGCCTTAGAAATTTCAACTGTCTTTTCCTTATGTTAAATATAAATATCCTTCTTGCTTCCATTTTCTCTAAAGTTTTGTCGTTTCTCACATTTTTAGTCTGTAGTGGAACTAATGTTAATAGAAAACGATTAACATGAGTGCTACAAAATAAAGAAGTTTTTATTTTATTTTATTTTTACAACACAAGACTTGTGAAAATATCTGATAACAAAAATTAATCGTTCGTGTTTTATTTTTCTTTAGAGTCACTGAGAAATATCAAAAGCCGCGTGGTGTTAAAAGCATTATCGCTAAGTTGGGAATTGTAATTTAAATACTGTTAATTCAGCGGTCAAATAAGCGGGCTTGCGGTGATAAACAGTTGCATTGCATCTTGCCGGACAAGTAAACTGTTCTGAAGCATTTTGAAAATATTCTCTTTATTTAAATGTTCTGATGGGCTCACGAACACGCGCGTTAACTCCATAAATTTCTTACGAAGCGACCGCATATTTTTTGTACACTCGATTGGTCAAAAAATGTGGTCGAGTGTTCTATTTTTTTTTAGAAAACGTGCATAGGAGTTTTTATATATTAGGAATTGCGTCAAAGTTGATCCGATTTTTCTCGAGTTTTCAATGCATCATTTCCTGTAAGTCCATTTTGCTGTAGAGCCACATTTCTCTTGCCTCGAGCATCAAGTCTTTTTAGGTAGGTTATGCGCTGTTTTCCTCTGGTTATATTTGTTGGAATTTCGAACCGAACCCTTTATTTAGTCCCTGGGGATAGATTTTTCTAATTCCACGTACCATGCCCTTGAACATCTGTTTTAGTTAATTCGCCTTGATAATTCTCCAAGTATTTGTCGTTTTATAGGGAAATTCACTTTCGGGATCAATCAACCAACGTTTTTATTCATTAGTCAGTGAACTTTTGGGGACTTATAAACCTAATTTCTCAGTAACCAAGAAGTCCAGAACGTACAACGTCCGAAACGTCGTGAATGTGACAATATAGATAGGGACAACTGTCCGAACAACGTAAATAGTGTAAATAGTTGCAAGAACTCATCTAAAAATATAGACAGATGTTGAAGGAAGATAGGGTTAAAAAATATATATTTGCTGACTAAAACAAATTCTTTTTTTCTCTTACATACACACATAAAGGTATGTCTTTGTATTGCTATAAGCCACCACAATGGCAAATCATCCATTCAATCTAAATAAAACAGAAGTACATAATGGACAAATCTTTTCTCTCCAACCTTCTTTCATCAATGCAAAGATAGATTATTTCTATTTGTAGAGCAATTTATTCTAAGATCCTTACACGCACACAACTCGAATTAACGGACTTTAAAGCATTTATTTTTCTTGACTATTCCTGGCAATTGGTGGAACAGGCAAACGCGGATTAACAGTCAAGTATGTTCGGAGAATAAATAAAGACATCTTAAACTCGGTTTTCTCGAGGAACGTCAAGGGACATTTTAGTTCGTATGAGAATTAACATAAGCCGAGTGGATCAGAAATGAAACTAAAATATCCGGTTTGTTTCATATCACTTGAGGATCGTCGCACTTTAGAAGATCGAAAATGAAGTTTCGAATTTGATCGACTTTAAGTGCAATTTAAAGCTAATGAATACAGAAATATGTAAATGTTCCTCGGAAAATTCCAAACTATTAAGTTGCTGAATGAGAAGATTCGGTTTAAACAAAATTGAAAAAAGCAATTCTTCAATGTTTCGTGTCCCTTCAGAACGCATACGATCCTGGCTCTCCACGATTTCCTCTCCTTTGTAGCTCTTAATAAATTTTGTCTTTTTGTTATCTCTCCTAAACCTTGCTCTTCCTCGTCCTGGGTATGACGATAAACTACTTCCGCGTCCTGGGTAAGACGATAAACTACGTCCAACAGCAAAACTTCTGATCAGGAGGTTTTGAGGAGCTTAGAACCACCTCTTAATTGCTGGTGTTCCCAGGTACACCCTGACCCGGGGTGGTAGCACCTGTTAGGGTCCCAGCTATGGGCAAATAGTTAACACTCAGGCTACATCCGCGTCCTGAGTATGAGGATAAACTACGTCCAACAGCAAGGCCTCTGATAATATGTTTTTGAAAAAGATAATATTGCCAGCTGTACGTTTTTGAAAAAGATAATATTACCAGCTTTATTGGCTTGGTTGGGGTGATCGCGAGTATAATATCTGGTTATTCAAACAGTAAAACAATTAGATCTAGTTTCCGATCTAGTAGTAGTACGTTTAAATTCATGCTGTTTGACACTACTTGTAATGCAGCAATCAAATTCAACACCGACAAAATATTATCTATTAAATTCTGAATTAACAAATATTTTACAAGCATATTTTTACTCGTTTTATGGTAGAAAACAACAACTTTAAAGCCTGCTGCATCTTGTAGAGGGTGCAAAGAAGTCCCTCAAACAAATAATAAAAAGAAAATACACTACAAATAAAGTAAAATAAACTTTTGTTTATTTTCGTAAAAAAAAATATATAAGAATTATTTTTTGTACACAATGGAATTGTCCGTAAAGCCGTGATGTCAGCTTGCCCCTGTACTCCCTCTGGTCTGATGAGAGTTTCTATCTTCCTTATATCTGAATGATAAGGCTCCGGGGAGATTAAGAAATGGGTTTCTTATGTCGAGCCCTGATTGGTCAATAAATCATATTTTTGACCACGTGGTGTGCTTTCCGCTACGTCCGAACTTTTGGGTGCGCCGTCCTTGTTTTTGACCCCACAGGGTATGGTAAGGAGAGAGTTCCCGCGCAATTGTATTTTTTTGGATACGCGTGGTGTGAATTAATTTTTATTGTGTGTATGTGTGTGTGGAAAGTAAAATAAGAAACAGCACAATCTTGAGAGACCTTGATAATATTTAAACTCTAGGTGCAGGTAATTAATCGAGCTCTAAAGAGCTTTAACTCCATTATCTTTTTCATTTATTAATCTTTATCTTTCCCTAGGAATTCTAATATTCCAAATTTTACTCATTTTTCAGGTCCTTGGCACGTATTTACGTTCCTGTCCTTTTGTTTGGTAAATGGATAATTTCGGATCTTAAATTGTCTCCCCCTCTCCAAGAAATTCTAATATGTATTGTAGCGTTTTCATTTGCTTTCCAAGTTTTGAGCATATGGTTTGTATTCTAATCCTTAGTATAGAAAAGGAAACTCTCTTTGAACTTGAGATGACACATGGAATGTTTACACATGCCTATACAGATTATTCATCAAAATACCTGATACCAGGACTGACTGAAACGAGTACCTTAATCCGTAAATCAACTTTACTACAGGCAGTTAATATCAGTTAGCTTGTAAAATCTGACCTGAGCATTTTTTTGCCACACCGATTAATTGTTTTTATTTATCGATGTCAACAAACAAAACTTTTTTGACATCACGAGCGAGATCGCAGTGATTTGGACGAGCGACCAAGATTTTCGAATGCCATTTCTCCGCCCATATACAGAGGAGAGACCTCTTCCTTCGAAAATGCCCAGAGTAACCGGTGCGTTTAAAAAAAAAATGGCCGATGCGTTTAAAGCAATAACCGGTGCATTTTTTCAAAGGTCCAGTGAAAATCCCTGGAAGATGCAGATCTGTTTGTTTATTTTTTCGATGTTATCAAGTTTATCATTGCACACATATCTTCTTGTCGATGGTATAGTTTCAAAGATCACATAGATCTACTTTTGGAAGGCTTATTTGCTGGTGAAGCGGAACAGCCAGTTATTCAAAGGAGGAATAGATGGGACCCTGACAGGTGCTACCACCCCGGGTCAGGGTGTACCTGGGAACACCAGCAATTAAGAGGTGGTTCTAAGTTCCTCAAAACCTCCTGATCAAAACCATCGTGTCTTTTCTGAAAAGAAAAGAAAACTCCCAGAAACTACTCAATAATTTAACTTGGCCAGGTTAAATGCTATTCAAGATATATAGAAAACTGGTAAAAATTGCTTCTATTTCTCTTTAGTAAAAAAAAAATGATCAGCTTTCTTTTCCTTCAACAGTTTTTTTAGTGTCAAAAAACTGGTTTCGAATATTTTTTTCTGTGTTCATGTTTGTTTTTTTACGCATTTTTCACTTCATTAAAAAAAAATAGCATTTCTTAAATAACACGGATATTTTTGTACGTTCGTAACTACCCTTCTAACAGAAATTGTGTAGATATTGTATTTCCAGGCATATAGAGTGACTCGATGCATTTTCTGGGGCTAACGTTTTCCGCTGATATGAAATGGAAAAACTATATTGAATCAATTGCTAGGTCTACTGCTCGGAAAGTGAGTTCACGGTGTTGTGTTAGACAATTTTTTTCGCCAAAATCTATCTTACACATTTATAAGTCTACTATTCGTCGATACATTGAACATTACTGTGACATGGTGCTTCTGATATGTATTTATGTTCTAGATAAAATACAAAGAACCTGCAATGTTATTGGTAACGAACTGGCATCTCGGCTTCAGTCTCTTTCCTACCACCGTAGCTTCCCTGTGCTTTTTCTACAAATATTTTCATGCTAATTGTCCTGATGAGCTTTCCTCTTTGGTACTCAAACTATGAATTTAAGCGCAGTACTAGATTGGCGGCAATGTCATCATTTTACAATTGAAATGACTACACATAACTAAGTTTGATGCTAACAGTTTGTTCTCTCGCACTTCTCGTTTGTGAAACTCTTCCGACCTCTTAATTTCCAGTCAACTTAGATTTTCAAAAATTTAAATGTAATGTCAATTATTCTCTTTTATCTTCTTAAATCCTGTTCTTTTATTGTTCTCTGTTTCTAATAATGTTTTCTATTTTTATTCTCTCACACTCAGTAACTACATGCGTCTTAGCGGTTTTATTGCCTTGTTTGGGGCTTATATATATATATATATATATATATATATATATATATGATGCACTTTTCTTTACTAAGAATATATTGCCTCCAATAAACTAATATTATGAAGAGGAAGCCTCTGATGCTCGAAAAATTTTAGCTGTTGCAATTCCTTAAGTGATGTGGTTTGTGTTATTTGGTACAGTTCTTTGATTCTGTAGAGCCAGGCCACAAGGTTCAAAGAAGTGTGGTATTTGTCAAGGCCGCCAGTCCTCACTCACTCAAAGCCATTTTTAACCATTGATCTTAGAATGTGCTTGTATACAGCTGAGAGTTTAGATATTTCTGAATGAGTTTGGTGCCATGCATGGCATCCATATGAAAGTCTCAAACTGATGCAATTATTTAAGAACATGACTCAAGTTTTCGGGTTAATATTTTCATTTTTGTAGCAGTTTGCCGTGTTGGGCTAAACTACCTCTAGCACAGCCGATTCTATGTTCAGTTTCCTTATCTTTAATGCAATTATGACCCTGAAGTGATTTTGGTGATATGACATCATACGAAATATTCCAGTAACAACTGATCCCCATAATCGATGAAGCATCTGTACCATTTTTAATTTCTACCTCTTCTTCATGGTTTCATTCTTTTTTCTGATTATATATATATATATATATATATATATATATATATATATGAGAAAGATAGAGAGATTTGAACTAGTTGCAGTTAGTATAAAAAGAGTGAAGTAAAAAGGCAAAAATAGTGTCTCATTTCTCCCACCTTGAATCCAGAACCTGAGAAAAGTGATAAGCAAGTTAAAAATGCAATCCTCTATATGCTGTCCTTTCAAGATGTGGGGGATCATGGCTCTCTGTAACTTCCTATTCTTTGTAGCTCTTCCAAATTTTTGTTTTTACTATTCCTCCTACTCCATATTCTGCCATCCACAAGCTCATTAGCTAGGTTACTCATTGTTTCTCCTTTGTCTCCTCTTGTCTTCAGTGTCAAATTCTCCATGACTCCTTTCCTCAGAAAGTGGCCTAGAAATTTAAACAAGCTTTTTGTTTCTCTTTTTATGAACATTTCCTGATTATTCACATGATCTGTCATGTATTCTCAGCATCCTTCTGTAGAACCGCATCTGTTACCTCAAGTCTCTTCTTCATCAGTGAGAAAATTGTCCAGCACTCATATAATATCAATTCTTCTATATGACAATAACAGCTGAACACACTTTTTCTTTGTTTCTAAAGAAATTTTCCTGTTTCTTAATACTTTTAGTTGTTGGAAGGCATTTTTCCCTTTTTCAATGGTCCTTTGAATTTTGGTGTCACATTTTCTGTCCTCTGTTAAAACCTTCCCAATATATTTAAATTTATGTATTTGATTTTACATACTTGATTTTGATATCTCCAGTTTCCTATATTCCTGAATTATATGAGTAAAAAGAAATAAATCAATTAAACACTTGTTACTTTTAATCATTTTTCCACAGTTAGTTTGCAGCCATTAAACAGAAATTCAGAGAAAAAAAAACAAATTAGTACCTTTTGGGATAATTCAGCTATAACAGCTGAGATCACTTCCATAGCAGGTTTGCTGAATTAGGCCACCAGAAGCAAATTAGGTTGTTTGCTGAATCAGGCTACCACCAACAAATTATGTTTGCTGAATTAGGCCACCAGCAGCAAATTAGGCTACTTGTGTTTTACTCATTAACAACCCAAATAAGAACAGCTTAAAAATTAGTTCCAAGGAAGTTTTAAGGAAAAAGTTACAAGTGGTGAAATTCAAAATTCAGTAACATTGGTTGCCAGTGTCTCTGTTTTGTACTGCTGACTAATTATAGTTTGAATACTCTAACGTTAAGGGCACATCTTCTAACCAGATTTATTTAACCTATACAGCAAGGCAATCCAAAGAGATTTATTATTGGTGGACACAATATTAACATAAGATATGCATATCACACTGTGTTGATGGCAGACAAAGAAAGAACTCTTTGACAGGGTAGTAAAAGAAAGTGGAAAGAAAGAACTAAATAAGAAAATAAAATGTATGGTTTTCAGCAAGAGAAACAGGCCAAGATATGGGCTACGAATTGATGTCAAAATCAAACCAATCCAGAAATTTATAGAAAATGACAGAAAAAATGCCTTCCTAAAGCTAAACAAAATATCACAAAACAGAAAAATATTGTTAGAAGGAAAGTGTGCTGGACTGCTATCTAATATCAATCCATATTATATGGCTGGACAATTTCCTCACAGATGAAAGGGAAACTTGAGTTAATGTAAAAAAGAACCATATCCTTGTTATTTTTTTTTTTTAAATCATTACATACCAAACAAGGAGATAATGCCACTAAGGTGTAAGAGGTTACTGGGGATAAAAGAAAATGAAAAAACTTTAGAATGAGCCAGAAACCTAGTCCTAAACAGGAAGCAACAGATAAACCTCTACTCCTAGGAAAGAAGTGTAAACTGGGTGATGCTGAGAATACCTGGAAAGTGGTGAGGGGGGGAGGGACATGCGAGAAATGAGGAAGTTTTAAGGAAAAGGGAAATACTTTTACTTAGAATCGGAAAGAGACAACTGAAAATTCTGAGATACATAATGAGTAAAGAAAGCTTAAAGAATTTATCTCTCACAGGGCATAATGAAAACAAGGGAGATAAAGGGAAACTGTGAATAACCTACCTAGTGAGCTTATGTAAATGGATGAGAGAAAAGTGATAATAAAAAAGACAAATATTGCTAACAGCTGTATATGATATGATGTTATCGAGAGCCATGTCTTGAAGGAACACAGTGCATGCAAAAAGAAAGGTTGTTTTGGAATTAAGAACCATTCATTACTCCATATCATGTTTTTCTTTATTTTCTTGCTCATTACGCCTTTTATCACAATTTTTAGTAGACTGAGTCTTCAGCTCTTGACCACTAAATGGCAAGTACAATCAAATTGATATTTCACAAGAGATCAGTGGATATCATCAATTGATGATATAAAATTTTCCTAAAGATAAGGACATCATTCCTGCATGATTCAAATCTAAATAACTCTCAGATTCATGAGGTAATATCATTCTCAAGAGTATTTGCCTGCAAATAAAGTTGGAAGAACAAGCCAAAGACAGTGCTGTATTTTCAAGTACACTTCTCAAAGAGAAAAATGAAAAATCTGGAAAATTTGGTGCAAAGAATGTATAATTTCATTTTGCACGGAATGCATCAAGGAATATCATAGGTCAGTTAGTAAAGTGCCACACATGATACAGACTTGGGTGATCATATATCTTTCGATACATGACTGAGGCAGAAGATTTTTCCCACAGTAGGTTGCCATTTCTTTCTACAATAGACTGGTTGCCAACAAAGCTCAAGAACCCAGTCTGCCCTGCTATTCAACCCATAGCTGGGAGAATAAGAGATGGATTCATACCTTTCCCAAGAATATAACGAATTTGGCTCTCAGAGTTCTCATTCCGAGCTGATATCCATTACACCACAATGCATATATCAGAGGTAAAATATTAAATTTAAAAAGCTAACATTTCTCTTTTTCACTTTATGTTCACTTTTTTTTTTTATAGTGATGTTCACCCAGTACAAGGCCCTGGAGCCACTCAAGGTAGAGAGTTAGAAAGTAAAAGGTACAGCTTATGTGGATATGTGCGAAACATAAGTTAACCCTAGACTTGAACAAGTTAACATCGTAGTGACCAGGAAAGCAGCTTCTTGGGAGTTGATTCCACAAGGCAGTAGTTCGTGGAAAGAAGCTGCTTGAGTGAAACTTACATCTCACCAGGGTGATATGAAGAGAATGTGTGTGGGTCACAACAACGTGTGTGGCATGGTGGGTCTTAGCTGTGAAGGTTAAGGAGTGTAATTCATCTGAAAACTCATCATGGAAATAGTGATGGAGCAGTGGGAGATTTACGTCTCGTCTGTGAGAAAGGGGTTGCAGAATGGAAAATAATTCATCACCTACAAGGGAGCAGGTCCAAAAGAGTTAAAGTAGAATTTTTATTGTTTTTGTAAATAATTAAAGCAGAAATAAGCATAAAATCTACATTTTTTTAAAAATGAATTTTCTCATTTTTTTTTTTTTTTTACCGCCTCCATTTACAGGTGAAATAAAATTAAACAATCCAGTCTTCTTCTATATGCTATGTTTCTTCGTGATGTTGGCAATCATGGTTCTCCACAACTTCCTTTGTTGCACTGAGCAACATTTGATTACTTACTATTTTCCCTCTGTTCCTTTTGCTTTCAATATGTCCTGCAAGCATACTCTAGTAAAAAAAAGAATGAAAATCTCAGCAAGTTCTATAGAAGAGGAACAAATGCAACATATTACAGATTTTTCTAGATAACATGCTTAAGGCTGAAATAAATATAGAGTAACAGACTCAGGTACAAGGGAGAAGAACATTGACAGGAGGCAATGCTAGGATTTGATTATTTTAATCTAATAGAATTCAGAATTAAGATCAGAAGGGTTGATGAATGATCCTTGACTGACAGACAATTTTTTTTGTTTTCGCAAAATCCTTCTTAAACTGAAGTGAATTAAATTTACAAGAAAACACTTCCTCTCAGAATTGCAGCCATCAAAACTCTAAGGATCTAAGGCATCAAGCAAAGCTTGTTTCACCTTTATTAAATCAAAATACTTTTCAGCCAGAACCTGAGAAAAGTGATAAGCAAGTTAAAAATGCAAAACTGTTTCTCTATTCTGCAATACTATGACACAGGAAAAACCTGAACGATTTCATGGAAACAAGATACGAGATATTTTATGTGATGTGTCACTTCAGGACATAAGCGATCATGACTGTCCACAAATTCATATCTCACCTGAGCTCCTTGATAAAATCCAAAGAAGAATCAGCAATATTATTGGTCCTGATCTGACTTCAGTCAATTTCCTGTCACTGTAAGGTTGCCTCTCTGTGTCTTTTCTATAAATACTTTCATAGTATTTGTCCAGAAGAGCTCTTCGCTATGGTGCCTAGAATGTATGAATTTAAGAGCAATACTAGACTGGCAGTGAGATCTCATCAATTTACAGTTGAGCTAGCTAGATGCAGCCACAACTTTTATGCTAGCAGTTTCTTATCCAGTACTTCTCACTTGTGGAACTCCCTTCCGGCTCCATGCTTTCCAGCCAACAGCAAAAATTTAAATGCAATGTCAATTGCTATCTACTGATTACTCTTCTCACTCATTATTAATGTTTGGAATCCTAATTTTTCCACATCCAGTAACCCCTTGCGTCTTAGCGGCTTTACTGCCTTGCATAGAGTGAAACCAGTTAAAAAAAAAAAAGCTCTATCCCCATACCATATCTCTCACACCATCTTGCCATCCATTGTACACAAGCCTCTTTCAGTGGATTAATCACTGTTTCTATCTGCCTTTCTTGCCTTCATGATACCCTGTGAGCATCAAATTCACCAAGCCTTCTTTCCTCATTATCTGTCACAAACATTTCAACTGTCTCTTTATGATTCTACATAAAATGTCCTTTCTGTTCCCATTTTCATTTATGCACCTCAATCTGGCCAGAGCACCAATTATGCCTATCCGCTATTGTACACACTCTTGCTAGCCGTTTTAGTGGTTTTCACTTCTTGTCATGAAGCCAAGTGAAGAGTACGTTTCAAGCAGGGTGTGTCTTTCATCCAGTTGAGATTTCCATTTGCCGCTGGATCACATAAATTCATCTAATATTGATTTGTTGTATACTCGCTGAAACGTAACTCTTAAAGTACTCTTTGTACAATTCAATGAACCATCATTTTTGGTTTCCTGGAAATTTACTCAAAAGGTAAACAGATTATAAGCAAAAATGCTAGTGTAGCAATCAACAATAATATAGGCTGTCCAAATAGTTTACAATCGCTCTTGCTTGAATTTTCCACTAAGATTTTGAGCTATCAAGATTGCTGTATTAGAAGAATATGTTCGTGAATTGTTATTTCTTTCACCCTCAGGAGAGAAGAAAAAGATAGACCAACAAAGAACTCTCTTACAGTGAGAAATTATTCAAACTCCAGGTTTACTCACTCCAAAATACCCGCATGATTCCTTACCAATGTTTGTGCACATTCCTGGCTGTTTTACTAACAACTGATTACCTGACCACATGCTTTGGTTTATATACACTTCCACCCTGTGGATGACATTGATGGATATTATCCCTAAACAGAGAATTTCCTATTAGCATTGCATATGACCCATGCTTCTAAAGTAGGCAGGACAACAAATTTGGGTAAAAATTCAATGTAAATTTGCTAAGTAGGATGCTAAAATATTTTTGAATTTTGGTAAACATTAATCTTGTCACTGCAAATTCCTCAAATATGTGAGGTGGAGCAGGGAAAATTCAGTTGAACTGAATTTACTAAATGTTACTATGTTTATTTTGGGTTCAAATCCCACCGATGACATTCTTCTAAGTATTTTATAGGCTCAAGTTAATATTTCTAAACTAAACATTTTTTATCAGGTCTCAATCTAACTTGTCTGCTATAATTTTTCCACTTGGCATTTTTATTCCTTCACCTAATATTCCAGGTGCTTTCTCAGTACCTCAAGTCTCTTGAAAGATGTTTCATGCACTATTATGACTCCATCAGGGTCACTGCCCTTTTTTCACTTTTAAACTTCCTCATTGATTATATACTTTATCTATGGTATTTACAGCATTTGTCTGTAGAATTACAACTGTTGCCTGAAGTCACCTCTTCATACGAGGAAATTGTCCAGCATTCACTTCCATATAGAAATAACAATTCAACAAAAGTACCTTTGGATTTGTGTCACATTTTTCCATCATTTTTTATAACACGTCCCAAATGTTTAAATTTCTGTACTTGTTTGATTTTGATATCTCCAATTTGTAGCTCCCATCTTGGGCTGTTAATGACCACACAGTCTTAGTCTTCTTACAACTGAAGATTAGCCCTTTCTTCTCACTTTTCTTTACTACCTTATCTGTGAGTTCCTGTGTCTGCTGCTGACACAGTATCATCAGTGTATCATGTTAAGATTATATCTACCAATGATAAAACCTGGTAGGACTTCTAGTTCTTTTATGATTGCTTAAAGGTTGAATAAATTCAATGAGAATATGCATCCTTGTTTAGGCACATATTTTTGTGTAATTACTGAATTCATTTTCTATCCATATGCAAGCAGTTTGTTCCCATCAAATGTTCCATATTATTCTAATATTTTTCCAAAATAAATCAAGTATTTCTAGCAGTTCAAATTGGTCTTTGCATTGTATCTTAAATCGTTTTGTGTGACCTATGAAACATAGGTATACATCCTCCTACATTTGTATCCCACATTCTGATAGCATTTCTTGTTCCAGTGTCTGACACACTGCTTTGACCCCATTTTCAGTCCAATTCTGCTACACACACTACTCATCATAATTTGGATTATAAGCTTAGTTATGTGGCTAATTAAGCTGATTGTCTGATGGATCTCACATTCATTGAACTCACACTCTTTGGGTCCTGTCTCTGGATGTAACCAATGCCTTTATCCACTGTGCCATGTGTCCTTGAGTCCAGTGACAGAACCCAAAGAGTGTGAATTCAATACCTGACATCCATTAAACATGGAACATGGAACTAGAACAGTCTATCCCAGTGAGCAAAATAAAGAGTTAGGTTTGACATTCCAACCACCTGAAGAAGGCCGGAGCGTACAACAGCCAAAACGTAATAAATATGTCGACAAAGATGAGGACAATAGTCCAAATAATGTAAATAATGTACATAATACCTTATTTCAGAAATATAGACAGAAACCAAACCCAATCATTATTTTTGCAATATCTAAGAATGTTTGATTTATGGTGAATAAAGTGATTTTTGTACACTTAGGTTATTTTTGTTCTTTCTTTGTACATTTGCATTTATGGAAATAAATCAATAATTGTAAATTGCTTCCTAATATTATGTATAGTTGCTAATTAACAAATTACTGGAGATTACTATCACGATCCTTGCTAAAAATGTTAACAGTAATTGTTATTGCCATTTTTGTTTTAATATATTAAAAAAAAAAAAGTATACAGCGAATTTGACATACCATTAGTTCTCAATGTAACTGGAACCTTTTACCAACATGCCTCCAACTGTCCAATGCCCTGGTGGTAAAAATCAGGTGTCTTGGAGACAAAGAAGTCTGTGAGTACCTGCTGCAAGTCTGCCTCATTTGTGAATGATTTCCCATGAAGGTGATTGTTCAGAGTAGAAGAGGTGGTAATCTGTTTGCACAAGATCCGGTAAGGTGGGTAACACAATGTCTCCCAGCTAAATCACTGTATGGTATCCATAAATACTTGTGCCACATGAGGCTTGACATTGTCTTAGAGAAACAGTAACCCTTTCCAATTAACCAATGCTGGCTCCTCCTGCTTCAGTTCCTGTTGCACACGTTCCAACTTTTGCGAGTATGTGAAAATCATGTCCAGCATTCATGACCATATGGAGATTAGATCTTACATAGCAGTTCAGCAGTATTTTCTTTTTGAAATTTTCTCATTTGTCATAAATTTATCCAAACAACATTTTCCTATTTCTTAATATCTTGCATAATGACTGCAATGTTCATTTATATAAATTAGCCATGTACCCAATATAATTAAACCAAATTAAGCAAAGTTAATTACTTAAATTTTCTTTAAAGCTTTTTTCTCCATTTTTCTTCCATGCCCCTTAACTCAAGTCACAATACTGAAGAGTTATCTCCCATACACTAAACACTCAATATGGACGCATTTATTTTTATCATCGAGTGCATTCGTATCGTTTTTAGTATCTTTCAAGACTTACAAATAAAATGTTTTCATGGCTGACTAAAATAATATGTTTACTATTTGAAAGATTTCCAAACTTGTGTAGGTATCTATACTCCGGATAATACGAAAAAAAATACAGAACAGCAAAGAAACATTATGAAATATTTATTTTTCCTTTATTGCAAGATACCATTGATAGTCTCTCTGGTTAACAAATAAATAAATCCAATTTTAAGTACTGGAAAAAATGGGATTGAGTTCCAAGCTAAAGTATAAAATGCAGCAAGATAGAAAAAAAAAAACCCTATATACACAAGATTTTGGTAATTCCTACACCGACACACTAGTTCTCTGTTTATATACCAAGTCCACACGATGTTCTTTGTTCTTGAGAGGGATCACTCCTTCTGTTTATACCAAGTCCACACGATGTTCTTTGTTCTTGAGAGGGATCACTAGTGATCACTCTCAAGAACAAAGAACATCGTGTGGACTTGGTATATAAACAGAGAACTAGTGTGTAGGTGTAGGAATTACCAAAATCTTGTGTATATAATAATAATATACAGGGTTTTTTTTTTTCAAAATGTTAATGGACTTAACTGTAGCTTAAGAAAACATAACACCTCACATGTGGAAAGATTATTTCAATGCTTGTAAATATGATTGAATAAAAGCAGTGTTCATTTTTTTGTATGTATACTTTCAAACAGGCATTTTTCTATCATGTTAACATTTTCCTTATCACTTAACTTTATGCTCTAATCAACATTTACAGATCTAAAAATATGCAGCATGGTTGGTGAGATGAGCTAGTGGAGAGAAATCAGACCAACAAGAGGAGGAATTTATTTATTTTATATATATATATATATATATATATATATATATATATATATATATATATATGTGTGTGTGTATATATATATCTCACACACTACCTACTCCTGCAGAGGACGCTTGATTAGACCTTCATCACATTAGGTAGGAAGGACTAGATGTAATAGGCAACAATAAACTACAGAACTCAAAATTGGTCACTGCATTTAAGTATTTCATAATTATCTACGCTTACCTTTTAAAAGTTCAACGATAATTCTTCTGCCACCACTCAATTTTAAGACAATTTGATGTATGTAGGTCCTTACTTTTCATACAAACAATTATTTTTATTTCATGGGTGACTTTTGCTGGATTTTGCAATTAATTTTGATTATTCCCAAATTTATTTCCATGTTATAAAAATTGATATTGTACAAAAAAAAAAAAAAAAAAAAAAAAAAAAGAGACAAGAACAATCGCAGTAATGAAAATTTGGGAATCCAAAATTTCAGGATTACGGGTCTGGATCCATCCTAGAATGTTTTTAATTTGCTCATGGAGTTAGCCTGATTACAAAATGGTATATGTTGGGTTACAGCCTCTAGGGGTAAAGTTGAAAAATGTTAACACACTGACATTTGCATATATATATATATATATATATATATATATAACTGGATATTTTTCCCTTAAAAAAGTAACTTCAATAACCTCTGGCCCTGGCCAACATATCAACAGAAGAATGATTGGCTTATAGTATAATGTAATGATAATCACAGGGAAAAAGATATACTGGGAGAAGAGGAACTACACAGTTTAATAAGACACAGTTTAATACCAAAGAGGGAGAATAGTAGAAAAAAAATAAAATAAAATAAACAGTTTCAGTGAGTTTAAAAAAAGAAAATATAGACTCACAAACCACCCAATAGAGAAAGAAAGACATTATTTAACCCATAGACACTCCATTCGCCAGAATCTGGCTACCCCTCACCAATCATGGCAGTTTCAGATACACTGGACACAAACTGGAACCAAACATAGGGACTTAAAACTCTTAACCCTTTACTCAACTGTACATTTAATAACATTTTCTGGGTAGCCATTGTCCAGAAAATAACATGAATGTTTTCCATTTTACAATCAAACTTACAAGAACATATCATCAATGCATGATGGGCCAAAGTAGAAAATAAATTTAACTTCCAGGATTTGGAAACAAATAATTCCAATTGGTGTATATAGTCTAGTAAATGTAGGTTTACAATAAACACTAGTGATGAAAGAACCATCTTTCTGATCAACAAGCAATCCAAGAAGAGCAAAGATGAAACACATTTTGCTTCCATAGTAAACTGAAGAGACGGGTGGTGAGAATTAAGTTGAAAAGCCTTAGCCACTTTATTGGAATTGAAGACAGAAAATGTATCACGAACATAACAATAATAAACATGGGGCTTGTGGCATTTTTCAACAAAAAGGATTTCATAAAAATCCATAAAAATATTAGCTAAAAAAGGACCTAAGGGATTGCCCATTGAAACACCATCAATCTGGACATACATAATGTCATTAAAACTGAATTCCACCCCTCTCAGTAGCTAAATACATGAATTCCAAGAATAAATTCTCAGAATACTGGCGGAAACCAGGCGACCGCTGTAAAGGGTATCTATACATATAAAATATCCTGAAGAGGTACATTTGTAAACAATCTGTATGTTAAAGGACACCATAATTTTGTCAGTAGAACATAGTTCAGAGTCTGTAATTAGAGAACCAGAATGAATCTAAAACAAACAGAATGCAGATCAGAAATAGGCTGTAATGAAACAGCCAGCCACTTAGCCACTATTGAAAGGATGGATCTGAGAGGAATGCCTTCTTTATAAACTTCATACATTCGGGGACACTGAGAATGTATTAATCAATATTAACAATTATATGATGCATTCAACTATTGCATACTAAAGATACAACTCATGGTTGACTACCACAAGTAGTCAAAGAAGTGTGCCCCCCATCAAAATCTATTAATAGCTACTTTTTGAAGTACAGTAATTTGAATAAATCAATGTATAATAATGTTAGTTCCTCATTTCAGAAATTACTGGATTTCCAGCTGTTTTCTTTTTCTTATTTCATACTTCTATCCAAATAACCTGGCATTTTCTGCTGGACAATGTTACATATATGGAACTGGCAACAATATAGTCACCATTGGGGAGCCAATTATTAATGTTCATACTAGCTTGATTGATCCAGGACTCCTTTTGACAATATCCTGTTGCACATTTCTCAACTGAATGTATTAAAATAGTTTTCATTTACTGTCTGGAGTTCATTTTAACTTCATAGATATTCAGGACCACAATTCATAGGTATGTGAGTAAATGAAGTATCTTTTGAGAGACTTAAGGGATCACACTTGTTGAATTGTGTCATACTCATAATGTGATAATTTTTATTATTTTCATTTGAATAACCTGCAAAGAATTTGTGTCAAAGATGGATTTTAAAGTTACTTAGGAGTAAAGTCAAGAAAATTGTTAAATTTTTAGTCATAAATAGTTAAATATTTTTATCAAACATTTCAGTTTGAGCTATCTGTACCAGTCTCCTCGAGGACACATGGCCTAGGTGTTGGTTAGATTCAGTGACTAGACCCAAAAGAGTTGAGAGTTCAATACCAGGCTACAGCAGTGGTGAACCAAAGTCTTGGAGAGTTGAGTTAAAGGGAAATAACTGATACATCTGGTAGAGGCATGGTAGGTGGAAGTAGAACAATCTACACCGGTGGACAAAATAAAGGGTTCAGTCCAAAATTCAAATTACCTGAAAAAAGGCCAGTGTGTACAATGGCTGAAATATGAATATAGCAATGAAGATGAGGATAAAATCCTAAAAATGTAAATAAAACAATTTTCATTTTTCAATTAATATTTTGCAAAACCTTGGCTTTTTTTCAAATATTACTTCTAAATAAAAAATTATTTTGTTATAAAAACATCTTTCAAATATTACATGAACTTGCTTGTAAAATACAAGTTTATCTGAATTTTTCTTTTAGCCATTTCACATTAAAGTTATGCTATAACTGACTTAATTATTAGGTTGTTAAATATATTCCTTAGTTTTTTTCTGTGAATGATTTCAAAGAATAACCTTTCATAGCATTTTTTGCTTCTTAGTAACTCTGATCATCCTGTGAAACTCGTTTATTATTGAAATTTTATTTCAAGTTAGACACCCATTTGAGATGAAATGCCAAGTAGACAAGAATGAGCATGTTTGACAATTTCTCTTTGCTTTTAATCAAGGTCACAAGGGTTGCAAAGCTGCTCAAATGCTGTGCTGTGTACAGAGATGATTTCATTATCAACAGAATGGCACAAAAATGGTTTTCCTGTTTCAAGGATGAGACATTCAAACTCACAGACTCTGCATTTTAGCTGACCTGTTCTGTTTGAAGAGAACCAATTGCATGTGCTGATTAAAGAGGAACTGCTCCAGACATTCAGGGAAGATAACAAGACTTCATGTTAATGTTGTTCACCATCTTCACTCAATAGGTAAGTTCAAGAAACACAATGCATGGGTGCCACACGCATTGACTGAGAGAAACAAAGATTCAGTGTTCCTCCATTGTTGCCAGTTTATTAGCAGATACAAAGAGCTCTGTTGGGAAGTTCTGCTACACCCACAATATTCTCCTGATTTAGCCCCTTCAGACTACTCCACTTTTCAATCACAAGTTGAGTGGTTTTTTGTTCAAAAATGATGTAGAACTTAAAATGTGGCTTGATCAATTTTACAAGTCAAAATTTAATGATTTCGATCGTCAAGGCATTGAACAGTTAGTGGATTATTGACAGGTGGTTCCGAACAATGAAGGGGAATATGTTGTTGAATAATTTATCAGAACTATTAATAAATAATAAGTATTAAAATAAATTATAAAAAAAAAAAAATTGTCACAATCTAATAAAGAAATCCAGACTAGGCAGACATCATACATTTTTAACAACATTCACAAATTTTAAACTTTAAGACTAACCACTGACTAAAAATAATATATTAAAATATATTAGTATATTATACAATTATTAAAAAAAAACATCTTAACATTTCAAGAAAGTTATGATTCTCAGAAAATTTAATCCTGCATTGATGAAAAATATTTATATATTCTCCATAAGACAAATCCTTATCTAAAGAAGTATTTACAAATATATAAAAATATCAAAATGTCAATAGTTAATATTCAAAATAATGAATCAAAAATACTAGTCAAAGTTGGTTCATTTATTGAATTAAACATATTTGCTCAAGAAATGAACATTTCAAGAAATAAAGATTATATATTTGTCTTCTTCAAGATAAAAAATAAAAAAAATAAAAACTGAGTTAGTCACTAGAAATTCTTGCAAACAACCAATAAAAAAATTTAAAAGACTTCAGGAAGTAACTAAAAATAAACATGTTACATTGATAAAATGAAGTTCATTTTAAAAGAAAAAAGAACATTTAATTTAATATGAAAGTTAAGATAAGTTTGATTGCTTGGAATAAGAAAAATCAAGATGACTGTACACTTGACCAGTAAAACAAAATTATTTGCCTTTAAAATGTTTTTAAAAAATTATAGCTGCTAAAGTGACTAGCAATGTACCTTCCCTGTGTGTTTTCTATAAATACTTTCATGATAATTGCTATGATCAACTCTCCTCTCTGGTACTTACTTAATATATTTAAGTGCATTACGAGATTGGTAGAAAGATCTCATCATTTTATAGTTTAATTGGCTAGATGAAATGCAATGTCAATACTTATCATCTGTTTTCTTAATTCCTGTTCTCACTCCTAAATGTTTTACAAACCTTGAAAATGATCAAATAAAAATTTTAAAAAAAAAACTGTCATACTAACATTATGAAGGCTAACAATAATTCATAATACAAAAATCTATGAGATAACATTAAAGTGAACATCATTCAACACTATTTAATGCAAATGAAATAATATCTGAAATAATTTCCAGCAAATTGGACGGAAGTGACAACAAATATAATTTGTAATCATTTCTTGGCATTAAGACCAACAGTCATTGAAGTTTTTTTTTTGTTTTTTTTTTAAGCTTAGTGCCCCGAGCAAGGCATGAAGCCACTAGGATGCAGGGGGGGTTGCAGAAGATTTGTAGCAAGAGCAGATAGGATTGATAGAAGAAAGGATGAAGGGAAGGGTAGTGTGTAGATCAAGGTAACTGGAGATGTCAATTGACATTTCAGAGGAAACAATACCTGTAATCATTTCCACCAAGGTCTTCAGCATGTATTGATGTGCAATAAACAATATTAGTCAATCAATTCAAACAAAGATGTCAACATTGAATGAAAAAAAATTAAATATAATCTTCAATCATCTCCACCAATGAAGGGAACTTTGATTGCCATGAAATAACATATCAACTGCAATATTTTCAACCACATTGGTTACCACCAATTCAGATAAAGTATAATCTACAATTATTTACACCACTGTGGTCAGCACTGATTGAATTCAAATTTCATGGTACCTAATCATTTCCACAACCACAGTCATCATGTATTCACCAGAAGTAAAATATCTGCAAATATTTCCATCACAATTTCTGTCACTATTGACTGGAATCATATTAAGTAATGTCTGAATTCATCTTTGCCACAGCAGTCAACATGTAAAGGAAGCATAACTGGGCATTCATGGCCAAAGCTGTGGTCACAATTAATTGAAGCCATATTAAATAGTATCCAAAATAATTTCTAACACTGCATTCACCATAGATCAAAGTCAAATTGAATATAATCTGCAATCATTTTCACCACACACCAGCATTCATTGAAATCAAATTGTAAACAGACTGCAGTTATCATTGATCCAGCTGGAATAAAATATCGTGAACCATCATTTCCAGTACTGATCACTGGATCCAGAGATTTGACCAAAAGAATTGTGAGTTCAATATCTGGCTACTGCAGTGGTGAACAAAAACTTGGCGAGTTGAATTAGTGGAAGATAACTAAGGCATGTGGAACTAGAACAATCTACCCCAGTGGAAAAAATAAAGGATTGGTTTGAAAATTCCAATCATCTGAAGAAGGCTGAAACATCATGAATATGGCAACAAAGATGAGGGCAACAACCTGAACAGTGTAAAAAAAAAAAAAAAAAAATTCATATTAAATATAATCTGCAATCATTTCCACCACAGATGTCATCATTGATTAAAGTCATATAGAATATAATCTGAATTTATTTGCACCACTGATGAAAATTGATTAAAGTTGGATTGAATATAATCTGATTTGATTTCCACCATTGAAGCCATTAATTAATTAAAGTCAAACTGAATATATTATGATTTCATTTCAAACATTGCAGTCATAATTGATAAAAGTCATAGTGAATATAATCTAATTTGATTTCCACCATTGTGGTCATCATTGATAAAAGTTGCATTGAATATAATCTGAAATCATTTGCATCAGTGAAGTAATTATTGATTAGTCAAATTGAATATACTCTGAATTCATTTCCACCATCACAGTGATCCTTGATGACAGTCAGATTGAATATAATGACATCATTTCCACCACTGAATTCATTATTGATTAAAGTCAATCATTTCCACCACAGTGGTGACCATTGATTGAAGTGAAAGTGAATATAATTTGAATTCATTTCCACCACTGAGGTCAAAATATATATATAAAACAGAAGATGTGTGTGTGTGTGTGTTCATTATACATTTCCACATTTTTGAACCGATCTCGGCCAAACTTGACACACTTGTAACGTGTATACTGCTTCATCTCGCAGCTTGTACCAGAATGTCCGGGTGCTGTTTGGCCTGTATTTATATTCTTTTACATTCACCAGGTTTTCATCCAGCGAACTATTTTCATTGGTCCCGTCTCTTTGGTTGTCCTCTTCTCTCTACATGCCCCCACCCTCCCGTGACCACACAGCCTATGAGTTGTGGTCACTTGACGAACAGATAATCATGTGTCAGACCCCGCATTTGTGGAGACAATGATCTAGGTGGCCATGATATTCTTGTGCTCCGTCGTAGATCCAGAGTCACAGGTGGTAGGGTGTATTCAGTTGCGGGCTGACATTCATCCACTTCCATTTGGTCCTCGTTCCCTCCATTGCCTTCTGCTTCTTCTATTTCCATACTTTCTGGTATGGTGTGTGATAATTCTTCATTATCTGGTGGGCTTTGCTGATGGGGTTGTGGTGTTTGGTATTCTGGTCCCTCTACCATTGGTACTATTCTTCAGAAGAATCAACGGTTATGCAGTGTAACCCGGTTGCTACCGTCTATGTGAACTTGGTACTGTCAATTGCCCAATTCTTCCACCACTTTTCTTGTCTCCATCTATCGCCGTGGATATGGCCCATCCTGATTCTGAATTAATACTTGTTCACCAACCTGGAGTTCTTCGAGTGGGTAACTATGTATGTTGTAATGTTCTTGGTTTCGCAAGTGTTTCTTTGACATTGTTTTTTCTCGCACTTCATTGATCTCTTTCCAACACCTATGTATTTTGTACTTCTTACGAAGTATGGGGAGGTGGTCTTTTATCACCCGTCTGTATAGCATTTCTGCTGGTGATATTCCAGTGTCTTGATTAGGTGTGTCTTGAAGTGTTAACATGGCTTACGCCATACGATCCTGGCATAAGTGACCATATCTGTCCGTACAGTCCATCAAAGTTTGTTTGGGCGTCTTTACAGCCAGTTCTGCCCAGCCATTACTTTGAGGGTAATGGGCTGACGATATGCGCTTTTTTATACCCCAGTCCTTCAAAAATGAATTGTATTCCTGGGAATCAAATGGAGGTTCTCCATCGGAAGATATCTCTTCCAGTGCGCGATGTGCAAAACAAATTATGTAGAGCATCACATATCGTCTTAGCTCTGCCAGAAATCAATGAGGCTACCTCAATCCAACCTGTGTATCTATCAGCATATACTTGAGGATTTGAGGGTGGCATCAGGGGTTCCTTTGTCTGAGATGAGGCGATTGTGTTACACTGTCGACACTGGGCCCTTGTCTGATGGATACAGGCATCTCATCTGGGCCAAAACAACCGCTGTCATGCATTTGCCATCATTCCGTTAACACCCTGGTGTGCAGAGTGGAGAGCTTCTCGTATCTCCACACTAAGCTGCTTTGGGATGAGGATTTTGTTCTCCTTTATGGGCACATTATCAAGACAATATATTGCCGAATATGTGCTGGCAATTCATGGCATGAATCAGGGAACCCTTTCTGAATGTATTCAGCTAATGTGCGACATTTCTTGTCAGTGGCTGCAGTAGCCACAATCCTGTCCCACGTTATTGCCCTCATTTTAAGGTCGTAAGTATATGAGCATATAACTGATGCTTGCATTGCTCCATCAATGTTCTGTGTGGTTTTTATGTGTCTCAGTGATACAGGGTATCTAGATGTACAGTCAGGTGCTGCATTGAGTTTCCCTGGGATGTGTTTAATGCAAAATCTATACATCAATGATCGTTCCTTGAACAAAAAAAGCAAGGGTTCTTTATGTTTTATAAGACCTGGTCTGAAAATATTTTTATGAGTGGTTTGTGGTCCACCGTCACCAGAAGGTCTGGGCACCCCAATATGAACATTCTGCAAGACTCCAACCCATATACGAGAGCAAAAGCTTCTCCTTCCATGGGCGAATAATGGGATTCTGCCTCTGTCCTGAATCGTGATCCAGCCAGGATTACTTTTGAGTGGCTATCGCCACAGTTGGGACCAAAATCTGTTAGGCACTGACAGTGTTTTTGAAATAGGAAGTACCCAATGCCAGTCTTACTAAAATCCATTGAGAGACAAGTTGCTCTACCCAACTCAAAAGTCTTGACCCCCTCTTCAATTTTCCGACTCCTCAAAGAGCTTGTCTAATGTTGTATCCCAATAAAATTTTCTGTCTTTAGTTCTTAACTGTTCTCGAAATGGAGCCATTATCTCTGCCTGTGAGAATGCAAACGAGACCTGATTCACTAACCCAAACCAGAATCTAATACCCATGGTGTTTGTAGGAGTAGGGAAGTTTAAAATAGCTTCTGTCAATTTTTTAGTTGGTTTTATGCCGTCTGCAGTTACCAAAAATCTTGCGAACTCTATCTCATTTTCTTCAGATTGGAATTTGTCAGGGTTGAGAACTATTCCGTTTCTGCTGCAGTGGGTAATATATTCCAACATGTGCCTGAATGCTGATTCAATAGACTTGTCCCATAAGAGGGTGTTGTCAATACACCGAGTCTTCCAGTGAGTGTCTGCCGTAATATCGTCGACCCGGCAGGTGTAACCATCCCCAGATGCATGGAAAACTTGGGGCACCCTAAGATATTGGTATCAGCCCCATTCTGTTATAAATGCAGTTAGATCTCAATGGACACTTGCTTGAATGGGGATGGCATGTGGTGGGTTTCCCTTTTCATCACAGCATTTAACTTTTGAAGGTCCACTGTCCTTCTGGGTGATCCATCCTTCCTGGGTATGACCACCATTCTTGAACACCAAGTCGTAGGGGTGCCAGGTGGTATCAGTTCAATAATCCCAAGTGCAACGTCACAGTCCTATTTTACCTTCTTCCAGTGAAGGGGGACCGGAATTGGTGTGTGCACTGCTGATGGTTTTACACCCTGTAAAAAAATAATGTCCAATGGCTTCCCTGTCATCATCTGTAACGGCTGGTGGGGACATGTGTTAAATGCACTGGACCTAAAATGGTCCCTTAACCAGCACGCTAAACACTCCCTATTACTTTCTGTAGGAGTGAATGGGATAATGACTGGCTTATCTGGAACTACCATTCTTTGAGGGCACCCACATGATGCTTTTGCATTGGGAGTGGCAGAGATTTTTCTCTCAGGTATCTGGTTTGGGAAATCCTGGTGTATTAAACCCAGATGTGTTGTCTGAAACAAACTACTTGCCTAGTCACTCTGGGGCCAACTCTTATGTGCATAAAGAGTATGCCTCTAATCTTTAGCTGGTCATTTGTTATATTATTCTGTGGCTGGTTGGTACCAGTGACTATTAGTGCACTACATCATTTTTAATATTTCTGGCCCACTGGAGCAGGTTTGTGCTCCAGTGTCCACTACGGCATAGATATAGAGCACTTGACGGCTGGCTGGCTGGCACCCAAGTTCTGCATGAGGTTCCGCCACCAGGGAAACCTCTATCTTTGGAAATGGTGGTGGTTTGGGAGGACCCCGACAAAACTTGTTCCCATCCCAAGTTGGTGTGGTACTCTTCATGGCATCTTTGCATGTCCCTCAAATACCATGTTGTTCCAATCCTTCCTGTTGCCAAATATCACTGACTGTTGGTTTGTCGGCTGACTTGTGGGCTCAACGGTGGGCAACTTCCTTGATTTCTGACATACCCTTCTGAAATGGCCTATTATACCACATTTGAAACACTGTTGTTTCACTGCAGGACAGTTCTTCCGTCCATCAGGATGTGACACACTTCCACACCCTTTGTATGCTGTCTGTGGTGAGATCTTGTGGGGTATGTTTTTTCAGCTTTGACTTTAGCGTGTCTAATGTCATGGGCTGGGCTATATTATTTTGTAAGTGGGTGTTGATTTGTCCGTCATTTCCATGGAGACCAACCTGCTGAACTTTTGCTCCAGCAAGGTAAGGATATTAGCTTTGGCTAACACTTTACTTTTGTGTTCGTCGTTGGCGAGTGCTGCCATGAGTTGACCGGCTACCATATCATCTGAGTAGTTCACCTGCCAGTTGCAACTCTTGTTCAGACATTGAACGGTAAAATCACAGAACTTCGCTTGTGACCGTAATTTCGCTAGGAAATAAGTGACAGGTTCCCCCTCCTGTTGCCTCATGTTGTGGAATCTTTGTCAGTGCACTTCCTTGTGAACACCTTTAACAGCAACGAGTCATATCTGATGAAGGAGCTGCTGTTAACTAGCTGTGTTGAGGTCTTCCGCTCTAACCAGCTCGATTGCTTTGTTCACATCAGTAGAGCAAGTGCTTCTCAGCTCATTCCAAATTTTGTCCAGGTTTGTTAATTTACACATATCCTTGTATTAATTCCACAAGACAACAAATAACGCCCACTTGCTGTCAGTTGAACCCTGTTCTATAGCGGGTCTTTCTGGTGGCTTAAAAGCCAATCTCACTTGAACCTTTCCTCGACAAAGTTCATTATTTTCCTTCTGCAGCTCTATTAACTGCTGAACGAGCTGTAAGCATTTGGCATCTATGGCTTCTTGTCCTGAAGCCATTTGTAAAATGTTACTCAATAAAGTTCTAAATATCTTTCTTTGAAAATGAAATTCACCCACTGGTTAATCCTGTTCACAGTGCCATGTAACATGTAGACTGCTTCGTCACGCAGTGTGTACCAGAATGTCCGGGTACTGTTTGGCCTGTATTTATATTTTTTTACATTCACTGGGTTTTCATTTGGTGAATTATTTGCATTAGTCCAATTTCTTTGGTTGTCCTCTTCTCTCTACAACACTGATAGCTATACTTTATTCCAGACACCACCACATATAATAAAAAAACTATTTAGAAAACCAGGTTTTTGCCCATAACTCCCAGATTTTTCAAGCGATTTTCTCCAAATTTCATACAATCATTACTTATTACACAGCAATTGTTTTGATTAAATTTTTTAAGGTCATTTGCATTAATCATGAAAAATCTGCGAATAACTGCATAAAATTTGTTTCTTGCCATTAACTTCCGCAGTTCTCTCCAATTTTTACAAACATTATTTATACTCCAAGTAATGTTTCAAACTAATTTTGTATCAAGTTAATTCGCTTTAGATTTGTGATTTATTTGATTAAACTTTACTGCCTGTGGCGTGATAACACAGGATGAACTGCTAGCATGACTATTGACATGTGCGTGCGAACATTATTAATGCACCCCCACCCTCCAGCATCTTATTTGGTGTAAACTACTGCTTTAACCATGTTCTTAGTGTTTACTCACTGCCCCCTTTAAGGCCTTTAATTCATATGAACATCTGCTTATATCATGTCCTTTGTGTTTACTCGCTTAACCCGTGACCCATTTGCATGCAATCAATTCACAGAATTTCATTGGTTCAGACCCTTTTATACCCTCAAGTACCATCATACTACACTTGCAAAGACAACAGATGGACAAGAAGAAAGGTAGGGGAAACTGTTGATGATCATCTAGGCATCAAGTTTGACCATTGCCACCCACCCCAACCAACAAGAGTGTTTCTACTTTCAGATTCTATTACATGAGGCAAAAGATCCAAAGTGTTTCAACAACTTGACCTTTACCACACTAATTTCTTTCTAGAATTGTTCCCCACTGCCACTGCATTTTCTTTTGAGAGTGCAAAAACATGGAAACCAACTATCTTAAAATTGTTACAACTTTCTTTGTATTGTGAGTATAGATTTTAATTTTTGTACACTAATAAAAGAATGAATTAGTAATATTTTGATGTAATGCATTACGTTTTGCATGCATGTTTTGGTGTTAAAAACAAAAAAATTGAAACGCAAAATAAAAAGCAAATACATAAATAATTCAACGTACTTTAACTTTTATTACTCCTTGTGGAGATCTGGGGGTGCAATAAGAAGCAAAATTGCTAAAAAGGCTTATTTTGTCAAAAAAGTGATGTGTTTACATATGAGAAGACACTAGCATTTGGTTGCGCTTATTGTTTTGCCATTTATAAAGAGACAAAATAATTCGCCTTCAGAAAGGCTCTGAGATATATCGATGGTTGCCAGTAGCTTCCATAAAATTACTCAGGCATGGACAGTAGTAGTCACTAGTCGCTTTCCTCCATGTCACTTGCATGATTATGTAGCAGACCCCCTGGAAAGGGGGGGGGCAATATGAAACCGCAGCAGGAGCACCCCTGTATCATAAGTGATGAGGTCACAAGGGGCCCACTAATGTTTTTCATATTAAAGACATTAAATCTGATAAGGTGAAACAAAATGGACAACAGAACAAGGATATGTATGATTAATGCTAAGTTTATTATATAAAGAAGAGACAGTGGGGTATATTGGTCTGCCAATCATGGTAATGGTGGTCGGATTGGTCGTGTTGAAAGTTGGATTGGTTGTGTCGTCGGTTGGAGTCGAGGTGCAGACATTCTGGTCATGTTGAGGTTGGAGTCAAAGGTGCAGACGTTCCGGTCCTGTCGACGTTTGGAGTCAAAGGTGCAGACATTCCGGTCCTGTCGACGGTTGGATGTTGCAGTGCAGGCATTGCTAGTCGAGGTCAGTGTTGAAACCTCCCGTAGTAATTACAACCGATAGTATACAGGATAGTTGGTTGTCGCAGGTGATCGATGTTGGTTGCCGTAGATGATTGCTGCTGATTAGCTGGTCTGGTTTGGGATTGGACATGTCAAGAAGGAACAGGTAGCTGGCGTTGCGATGTTGTTGGGCATATCGAATATCCGGTACTGGCGTTGCATGTCTGCTGGTTGAGTCCGATATCGAAACCTCCCATAATAATCATAACCGTAGTGTCCAGGAAAGGTTATGGATGATGTGTGGGCAGCCAGTAGGGATGGAATGCCGAGAGTCAAACATGGGCAAGGAGCCAGAAGTAAGAAGGCACAGTAAAGAGAGAAAGAAAGGTAGTTCCAACTCGCATCCAGTTGGCAGATGAAAAAAAAATGGGAGCGTAACTTAATATGCACCCCAGGTCAGCGACCTGGACACAAAAAGGCCTGGAGCCTGCATACTGACCGTTTCAGGCGCCGACCCCAAATTCGGTGAGAAGTCGCTGTATTATGCTAAGGGAGACCAACAACAGACATGGTCTCACTAAAATGCGCATTTCTTTCAACCACTGCAGTCATCATAGATTAAAAGCATATTCAATATAATTTAAATACATTTCCCCCACTGTGGTCATCATAGACTAAATGCATACTCAATATCATCTGCAGTCATTCCCACCACTACTGTCAACAGAGATTAAACGTATATTCAATATAACCTTCATTCATTTCCACCATGGCGGTCATCAAGGAATGATGTCATACTAAATAAAATCTACATTCATATCCACCACAACTGTCACAATAAATTGCATACAAATTCAAAATATTCTGAAATAATTTCGACCAATGCGGTCATCATTAATTAATTTCAAATAGAATATATACTGAATTCACTTCCACCACGACAGTCATCATTAATTAAAGTTAAATAGAATATATACTGAATTCACTTCCACCACTGCGGTCATCATTAATTAAAGGCAAATAGAATGTATACCGAATTCACTTCCACCACGACAGTGATCATTAATTAAAGTGAAATAGAATATGTAGTGAATTCACTTCCACCACTGCGGTCATGAATAATTAAATTCAAATAGAATATGTACTGAATTCACTTCCACCACTGCGATGATAATTAATTAAATTCATATAGAATATATACTAAACTCACTTCCACCCCTGCGGTCATCATTAATTAAAGTCAAATAGAATATATACTGAATTCACTTCCACCACTGCGGTCATCATTAATTAAAGTCAAATAGAATATATTCCGAATTCACTTCCACCACTGCGGTCATCATTAATTAAATTCAAATAGAATATATTCCGAATTAACTTCCACCACTGCGGTCATCATTAATTAAATTCAAACAGAATATATACTGAATTCACTTCCACCACTGCGGACATCATTAATTAAATTCAAATAGAATATATTCCGAATTCACTTCCACCACTGCGGACATCATTAATTAAATTCAAATAGAATATATTCCGAATTCACTTCCACCACTGCGGTCATCATTAATTAAATTCAAACAGAATATATACTGAATTCACTTCCACCACTGCGGACATCATTAATTAAATTCAAATATAATATATTCCGAATTCACTTCCACCACTGCGGTCATCATTAATTAAATTCAAACAGAATATATATACTGAATTCACTTCCACGACTGCGGACATCATTAATTAAATTCAAATAGAATATATTCCGAATTCACTTCCACCACTGCGGACATCATTAATTAAATTCAAATAGAATATATTCCGAATTAACTTCCACCACTGCGGACATCATTAATTAAATTCAAATAGAATATATTCCGAATTCACTTCCACCACTGCGGTCATCATTAATTAATTTCAAATAGAATATATTCTGAAACACTTCCACCACTGCGGACATCATTAATTAAATTCAAATAGAATATATTCCGAATTCACTTCCATCACTGCGGACATCATTAATTAAATTCAAATAGAATATATTCCGAATTCACTTCCACCACTGCGGACATCATTAATTAAATTCAAATAGAATATATTCCGAATTCACTTCCACCACTGCGGTCATCATTAATTAAATTCAAATAGAATATATACTGAATTCACTTCCACCACTGCGGACATCATTAATTAAATTCAAATATAATATATTCCGAATTCACTTCCACCACTGCGGTCATCATTAATTAAATTCAAACAGAATATATACTGAATTCACTTCCACCACTGCGGACATCATTAATTAAATTCAAATAGAATATATTCCGAATTCACTTCCACCACTGCGGTCATCATTAATTAAATTCAAATAGAATATATTCCGAATTAACTTCCACCACTGCGGTCATCATTAATTAATTTCAAATAGAATATATTCTGAAACACTTCCACCACTAAGGTCATCATTAATTAAATTCAAATAGAATATATTCCGAATTCACTTCCACCACTGCGGTCATCATTAATTAAATTCAAACAGAATATATACTGAATTCACTTCCACCACTGCGGACATCATTAATTAAATTCAAATAGAATATATTCCGAATTCACTTCCACCACTGCGGACATCATTAATTACATTCAAATAGAATATATTCCGAATTAACTTCCACCACTGCGGTCATCATTAATTAATTTCAAATAGAATATATTCTGAAACACTTCCACCACTAAGGTCATCATTAATTAAATTCAAATAGAATATATTCCGAATTCACTTCCACCACTGCGGTCATGATTAATTAAATTCAAACAGAATATATACCGAATTAACTTCCACCACTGCAGTCATGATTAATTAAATTCAAACAGAATATATACTGAATTCACTTCCACCACTGCGGTCATCATTAATTAAAGTCAAATAGAATATATACTGAATTGACATCCACCACTGCGGTCATCATTAATTAAATTCAAACAGAATATATACTGAATTCACTTCCACCACTGCGGACATCATTAATTAAATTCAAACAGAATATATACTGAATTCACTTCCACCACTGCGGACATCATTAATTAAATTCAAACAGAATATATTCCGAATTCACTTCCACCACTGCGGTCATCATTAATTAAATTCAAACAGAATATATACTGAATTCACTTCCACCACTGCGGACATCATTAATTAAATTCAAATAGAATATATTCCGAATTCACTTCCACCACTGCGGACATCATTAATTAAATTCAAATAGAATATATTCCGAATTCACTTCCACCACTGCGGACATCATTGATTAAATTCAAATAGAATATATTCCGAATTCACTTCCACCACTGCGGTCATCATTAATTAAATTCAAACAGAATATATACTGAATTCACTTCCACCACTGCGGACATCATTAATTAAATTCAAATAGAATATATTCCGAATTCACTTCCACCACTGCGGTCATCATTAATTAAATTCAAACAGAATATATACTGAATTCACTTCCACCACTGCGGTCATCATTAATTAAAGTCAAATAGAATATATACTGAATTGACATCCACCACTGCGGTCATCATTAATTAAATTCAAACAGAATATATACTGAATTCACTTCCACCACTGCGGACATCATTAATTAAAGTCAAATAGAATATATACTGAATTCACTTCCACCACTGCGGTCATCATTAATTAAATTCAAATAGAATATATTCCAAATTCACTTCCACCACTGCGGTCATCATTAATTAAATTCAAACAGAATATATACTGAATTCACTTCCACCACTGCGGACATCATTAATTAAATTCAAATAGAATATATTCCGAATTCACTTCCACCACTGCGGTCATCATTAATTAAATTCAAACAGAATATATACTGAATTCACTTCCACCACTGCGGTCATCATTAATTAAAGTCAAATAGAATATATACTGAATTGACATCCACCACTGCGGTCATCATTAATTAAATTCAAACAGAATATATACTGAATTCACTTCCACCACTGCGGACATCATTAATTAAAGTCAAATAGAATATATACTGAATTCACTTCCACCACTGCGGTCATCATTAATTAAATTCAAATAGAATATATTCCAAATTCACTTCCACCACTGCGGTCATCATTAATTAAATTCAAACAGAATATATACAGAATTCACTTCCACCACTGCGGACATCATTAATTAAATTCAAACAGAATATATTCCGAATTAACTTCCACCACTGCGGTCATCATTAATTAAATTCAAATAGAATATATTCCGAATTCACTTCCACCACTGCGGTCATCATTAATTAAATTCAAATAGAATATATTCCGAATTAACTTCCACCACTGCGGTCATCATTAATTAAATTCAAACAGAATATATACTGAATTCACTTCCACCACTGCGGACATCATTAATTAAATTCAAACAGAATATATACTGAATTCACTTCCACCACTGCGGACATCATTAATTAAATTCAAATATAATATATTCCGAATTCACTTCCACCACTGCGGTCATCATTAATTAAATTCAAACAGAATATATACTGAATTCACTTCCACCACTGCGGACATCATTAATTAAATTCAAATAGAATATATTCCGAATTCACTTCCACCACTGCGGTCATCATTAATTAAATTCAAATAGAATATATTCCGAATTCACTTCCACCACTGCGGTCATCATTAATTAAATTCAAACAGAATATATACTGAATTCACTTCCACCACTGCGGACATCATTAATTAAATTCAAATAGAATATATTCCGAATTCACTTCCACCACTGCGGACATCATTAATTAAATTCAAATAGAATATATTCCGAATTCACTTCCACCACTGCGGACATCATTGATTAAATTCAAATAGAATATATTCCGAATTCACTTCCACCACTGCGGTCATCATTAATTAAATTCAAACAGAATATATACTGAATTCACTTCCACCACTGCGGACATCATTAATTAAATTCAAATAGAATATATTCCGAATTCACTTCCACCACTGCGGTCATCATTAATTAAATTCAAACAGAATATATACTGAATTCACTTCCACCACTGCGGACATCATTAATTAAATTCAAATAGAATATATTCCGAATTCACTTCCACCACTGCGGACATCATTAATTAAATTCAAATAGAATATATTCCGAATTCACTTCCACCACTGCGGTCATCATTAATTAAATTCAAATAGAATATATTCCGAATTAACTTCCACCACTGCGGACATCATTAATTAATTTCAAATAGAATATATTCCGAATTCACTTCCACCACTGCGGACATCATTAATTAAATTCAAATAGAATATATTCCGAATTCACTTCCACCACTGCGGTCATCATTAATTAAATTCAAATAGAATATATTCCGAATTCACTTCCACCACTGCGGACATCATTAATTAAATTCAAATAGAATATATTCCGAATTCACTTCCACCACTGCGGACATCATTGATTAAATTCAAACAGAATATATACTGAATTCACTTCCACCACTGCGGACATCATTAATTAAATTCAAATAGAATATATTCCGAATTCACTTCCACCACTGCGGACATCATTAATTAAATTCAAATAGAATATATTCCGAATTCACTTCCACCACTGCGGACATCATTGATTAAATTCAAATAGAATATATTCCGAATTCACTTCCACCACTGCGGTCATCATTAATTAAATTCAAACAGAATATATACTGAATTCACTTCCACCACTGCGGACATCATTAATTAAATTCAAATAGAATATATTCCGAATTCACTTCCACCACTGCGGACATCATTAATTAAATTCAAATAGAATATATTCCGAATTCACTTCCACCACTGCGGACATCATTAATTAAATTCAAATAGAATATATTCCGAATTCACTTCCACCACTGCGGCCATCATTAATTAAATTCAAACAGAATATATACTGAATTCACTTCCACCACTGCGGACATCATTAATTAAATTCAAATAGAATATATTCCGAATTCACTTCCACCACTGCGGTCATCATTAATTAAATTCAAATAGAATATATTCCGAATTCACTTCCACCACTGCGGACATCATTAATTAAATTCAAATAGAATATATTCCGAATTCACTTCCACCACTGCGGACATCATTGATTAAATTCAAACAGAATATATACTGAATTCACTTCCACCACTGCGGACATCATTAATTAAATTCAAATAGAATATATTCCGAATTCACTTCCACCACTGCGGACATCATTAATTAAATTCAAATAGAATATATTCCGAATTCACTTCCACCACTGCGGACATCATTGATTAAATTCAAATAGAATATATTCCGAATTCACTTCCACCACTGCGGTCATCATTAATTAAATTCAAACAGAATATATACTGAATTCACTTCCACCACTGCGGACATCATTAATTAAATTCAAATAGAATATATTCCGAATTCACTTCCACCACTGCGGACATCATTAATTAAATTCAAATAGAATATATTCCGAATTCACTTCCACCACTGCGGACATCATTAATTAAATTCAAATAGAATATATTCCGAATTCACTTCCACCACTGCGGCCATCATTAATTAAATTCAAACAGAATATATACTGAATTCACTTCCACCACTGCGGACATCATTAATTAAATTCAAATAGAATATATTCCGAATTCACTTCCACCACTGCGGACATCATTAATTAAATTCAAATAGAATATATTCCGAATTCACTTCCACCACTGCGGACATCATTGATTAAATTCAAATAGAATATATTCCGAATTCACTTCCACCACTGCGGTCATCATTAATTAAATTCAAACAGAATATATACTGAATTCACTTCCACCACTGCGGACATCATTAATTAAATTCAAATAGAATATATTCCGAATTCACTTCCACCACTGCGGTCATCATTAATTAAATTCAAACAGAATATATACTGAATTCACTTCCACCACTGCGGACATCATTAATTAAATTCAAATAGAATATATTCCGAATTCACTTCCACCACTGCGGACATCATTAATTAAATTCAAATAGAATATATTCCGAATTCACTTCCACCACTGCGGTCATCATTAATTAAATTCAAATAGAATATATTCCGAATTAACTTCCACCACTGCGGACATCATTAATTAAATTCAAATAGAATATATTCCGAATTCACTTCCACCACTGCGGACATCATTAATTAAATTCAAATAGAATATATTCCGAATTCACTTCCACCACTGCGGTCATCATTAATTAAATTCAAACAGAATATATACTGAATTCACTTCCACCACTGCGGTCATCATTAATTAAAGTCAAACAGAATATATACTGAATTCACTTCCACCACTGCGGACATCATTAATTAAATTCAAACAGAATATATTCCGAATTCACTTCCACCACTGCGGTCATCATTAATTAAAGTCAAACAGAATATATACTGAATTCACTTCCACCACTGCGGTCATCATTAATTAAAGTCAAACAGAATATATACTGAATTCACTGCGGTCATCATTGATTAAATTCAAATAGAATATATGCTGAATTCACTTCCACAACGGTGGTCATCATTAATTAAAGTCAAATAGAATATATTCCGAATTCACTTCCACCACTGCGGTCATCATTAATTAAATTCAATAGAATAAATTCGGAATTCACTTCCACCACTGCGGTCATCATTAATTAAATTCAAATAGAATATATAGTGAATTCATTTGCACCACTGCAGTTATCATTGATTAAAGTCAAATATAATATATACTGAATTCACTTCCACCACTGTGGTCATCTTTAAATAAAGGCAAATAGAATATATTCTGAGTTCACTTCCACCACTGCGGTCATCATTAATTAACGGCAAATAGAATATATTCTGAATTAAATTCCACCACTGCGGTCATCATTAATTATTTTCAAATAGAATATATAGTGAATTCATTTGCACCACTGCAGTTATCATTGATTACAGTCAAGTAGAATATATTCTGTAACACTTCCACCACTGCGGTTATGATTAATTAAATTCAAAAAGAATATATACTGAATTCACTTCTACCACTGCGGTGATAATTAATTAAATTCATATAGAATATATACTAAACTCACTTCCACCCCTGCGGTCATCATTAATAAATTCAAATAGAATATATACTGAATTCACTTCCACCACTGCGGTCATCATTAATAAATTCAAATAGAATATATTCTGAATTCACTTCCACCACTGCGGTCATCATTAATTAATTTCAAATTGAATATATTCTGAAACACTTCCACCACTGCGGCCATGATTAATTAAAGTCAAACTGAATATATATATATTGGATTCACTTCCACCACTGCGGTAATCATTAATTAAATTCAAATAGAATCTATTCTGAATTCACTTCCACCACTGCGGTCATCATTAATTAAATTCAAACAGAATATATACCGAATTCACTTCCACCACTGCGGACATCATTAATTAAATTCAAACAGAATATATTCCGAATTCACTTCCACCACTGCGGCCATCATTAATTAAATTCAAACAGAATATATACCGAATTCACTTCCACCACTGCGGTCATCATTAATTAAATTCAAACAGAATATATACCGAATTCACTTCCACCACTGCGGTCATCATTAATTAAAGTCAAACAGAATATATACTGAATTCACTTCCACCACTGCGGTCATCATTAATTAAATTCAAACAGAATATATTCCGAATTCACTTCCACCACTGCGGTCATCATTAATTAAAGTCAAACAGAATATATACTGAATTCACTTCCACCACTGCGGTCATCATTAATTAAATTCAAACAGAATATATTCCGAATTCACTTCCACCACTGCGGTCATCATTAATTAAAGTCAAACAGAATATATACTGAATTCACTTCCACCACTGCGGTCATCATTAATTAAATTCAAACCGAATATATACCGAATTCACTTCCACCACTGCGGTCATCATTAATTAAATTCAAACAGAATATATTCCGAATTCACTTCCACCACTGCGGTCATCATTAATTAAAGTCAAACAGAATATATACTGAATTCACTTCCACCACTGCGGACATCATTAATTAAATTCAAACAGAATATATACTGAATTCACTTCCACCACTGCGGACATCATTAATTAAATTCAAACATAATGTATACTGAATTCACTTCCACCGCTGCAGTCATCATTAATTAAATTCAAATAGAATATATACTGAATTCACTGCCACCACTGCAGTCATCATTAATTAAATTCAAATAGAATATATACTGAATTCACTGCCACCACTGCGGTCATCATTGATTAAATTCAAATAGAATATATACTAAAAACACTTCCACCACTGCGGCCATGATTAATTAAAGTCAAACTGAATATATATTGGATTCACTTCCACCACTGCGGTCATCATTAATTAAATTCAAATAGAATATATTCCGAATTCACTTCCACCACTGCGGTCATCATTAATTAAATTCAAACAGAATATATACAGAATTCACTTCCACCACTGCGGACATCATTAATTAAATTCAAACAGAATATATTCCGAATTAACTTCCACCACTGCGTCATCATTAATTAAATTCAAATAGAATATATTCCGAATTAACTTCCACCACTGCGGTCATCATTAATTAAATTCAAATAGAATATATTCCGAATTCACTTCCACCACTGCGGTCATCATTAATTAAATTCAAATAGAATATATTCCGAATTAACTTCCACCACTGCGGTCATCATTAATTAAATTCAAACAGAATATATACTGAATTCACTTCCACCACTGCGGACATCATTAATTAAATTCAAATAGAATATATTCCGAATTCACTTCAACCACTGCGGACATCATTAATTAAATTCAAATAGAATATATTCCGAATTCACTTCCACCACTGCGGTCATCATTAATTAAATTCAAATAGAATATATTCCGAATTAACTTCCACCACTGCGGACATCATTAATTAATTTCAAATAGAATATATTCCGAATTCACTTCCACCACTGCGGACATCATTAATTAAATTCAAATAGAATATATTCCGAATTCACTTCCACCACTGCGGTCATCATTAATTAAATTCAAATAGAATATATTCCGAATTAACTTCCACCACTGCGGACATCATTAATTCAATTCAAATAGAATATATTCCGAATTCACTTCCACCACTGCGGACATCATTAATTAAATTCAAATAGAATATATTCCGAATTCACTTCCACCACTGCGGTCATCATTAATTAAATTCAAACAGAATATATACTGAATTCACTTCCACCACTGCGGACATCATTAATTAAATTCAAACAGAATATATACTGAATTCACTTCCACCAATGCGGTCATCATTAATTAAATTCAAACAGAATATATACTGAATTCACTTCCACCACTGCAGACATCATTAATTAAATTCAAATAGAATATATTCCGAATTCACTTCCACCACTGCGGTCATCATTAATTAAATTCAAATATAATATATTCCGAATTAACTTCCACCACTGCGGTCATCATTAATTAAATTCAAACAGAATATATACTGAATTTACTTCCACCACTGCGGACATCATTAATTAAATTCAAATGTAATATATTCCGAATTCACTTCCACCACTGCGGTCATCATTAATTAAATTCAAACAGAATATATACTGAATTCACTTCCACCACTGCGGACATCATTAATTAAATTCAAATAGAATATATTCCGAATTCACTTCCACCACTGCGGTCATCATTAATTAAATTCAAATAGAATATATTCCGAATTAACTTCCACCACTGCGGTCATCATTAATTAATTTCAAATAGAATATATTCCGAATTAACTTCCACCACTGCGGTCATAATTAATTAATTTCAAATAGAATATATTCTGAAACACTTCCACCACTAAGGTCATCATTAATTAAATTCAAATAGAATATATTCCGAATTCACTTCCACCACTGCGGTCATGATTAATTAAATTCAAACAGAATATATACTGAATTCACTTCCACCATTGCGGTCATCATTAATTAAAGTCAAATAGAATATATACTGAATTGACATCCACCACTGCGGTCATCATTAATTAAATTCAAACAGAATATATACTGAATTCACTTCCACCACTGCGGTCATCATTAATTAAAGTCAAATAGAATATATACTGAATTGACATCCACCACTGCGATCATCATTAATTAAATTCAAACAGAATATATACTGAATTCACTTCCACCACTGCGGACATCATTAATTAAATTCAAACAGAATATATACTGAATTCACTTCCACCACTGCGGTCATCATTAATTAAATTCAAACAGAATATATACTGAATTCACTTCCACCACTGCGGACATCATTAATTAAATTCAAACAGAATATATACTGAATTCACTTCCACCACTGCGGTCATCATTAATTAAATTCAAACAGAATATATACTGAATTCACTTCCACCACTGCGGACATCATTAATTAAATTCAAATAGAATATATTCCGAATTCACTTCCACCACTGCGGTCATCATTAATTAAATTCAAATAGAATATATTCCGAATTAACTTCCACCACTGCGGTCATCATTAATTAAATTCAAACAGAATATATACTGAATTCACTTCCACCACTGCGGTCATCATTAATTAAAGTCAAACAGAATATATACTGAATTCACTGCGGTCATCATTGATTAAATTCAAATAGAATATATGCTGAATTCACTTCCACAACGGTGGTCATCATTAATTAAAGTCAAATAGAATATATTCCGAATTCACTTCCACCACTGCGGTCATCATTAATTAAATTCAAATAGAATATATAGTGAATTCATTTGCACCACTGCAGTTATCATTGATTACAGTCAAGTAGAATATATTCTGTAACACTTCCACCACTGCGGTCATGATTAATTAAATTCAAAAAGAATATATACTGAATTCACTTCTACCACTGCGGTGATAATTAATGAAATTCATATAGAATATATACTAAACTCACTTCCACCCCTGCGGTCATCATTAATAAATTCAAATAGAATATATACTGAATTCACTTCCACCACTGCGGTCATCATTAATAAATTCAAATAGAATATATTCTGAATTCACTTCCACCACTGCGGTCATCATTAATTAAATTCAAACAGAATATATTCCGAATTCACTTCCACCACTGCGGTCATCATTAATTAAATTCAAATAGAATATATTCTGAAACACTTCCACCACTAAGGTCATCATTAATTAAATTCAAATAGAATATATTCCGAATTCACTTCCACCACTGCGGTCATGATTAATTAAATTCAAACAGAATATATACTGAATTCACTTCCACCACTGCGGTCATCATTAATTAAATTCAAATAGAATATATACTGAATTGACTTCCACCACTGCGGTCATCATTAATTAAATTCAAATAGAATATATTCCGAATTAACTTCCACCACTGCGGTCATCATTAATTAAATTCAAACAGAATATATACTGAATTCACTTCCACCACTGCGGACATCATTAATTAAATTCAAACAGAATATATACTGAATTCACTTCCACCACTGCGGTCATCATTAATTAAATTCAAACAGAATATATACTGAATTCACTTCCACCACTGCGGACATCATTAATTAAATTCAAACAGAATATATTCCGAATTCACTTCCACCACTGCGGTCATCATTAATTAAATTCAAACAGAATATATTCCGAATTCACTTCCACCACTGCGGTCATCATTAATTAAATTCAAACAGAATATATACTGAATTCACTTCCACCACTGCGGTCATCTTTAAATAAAGGCAAATAGAATATATTCTGAGTTCACTTCCACCACTGCGGTCATCATTAATTAACGGCAAATAGAATATATTCTGAATTAAATTCCACCACTGCGGTCATCATTAATTATTTTCAAATAGAATATATAGTGAATTCATTTGCACCACTGCAGTTATCATTGATTACAGTCAAGTAGAATATATTCTGTAACACTTCCACCACTGCGGTCATGATTAATTAAATTCAAAAAGAATATATACTGAATTCACTTCTACCACTGCGGTGATAATTAATTAAATTCATATAGAATATATACTAAACTCACTTCCACCCCTGCAGTCATCATTAATAAATTCAAATAGAATATATTCTGAATTCACTTCCACCACTGCGGTCATCATTAATTAATTTCAAATAGAATATATTCTGAAACACTTCCACCACTGCGGCCATGATTAATTAAAGTCAAACTGAATATATATATATTGGATTCACTTCCACCACTGCGGTAATCATTAATTAAATTCAAATAGAATCTATTCTGAATTCACTTCCACCACTGCGGTCATCATTAATTAAATTCAAACAGAATATATACTGAATTCACTTCCACCACTGCGGTCATCATTAATTAATTTCAAATAGAATATATTCTGAAACACTTCCACCACTAAGGTCATCATTAATTAAATTCAAATAGAATATATTCCGAATTCACTTCCACCACTGCGGTCATGATTAATTAAATTCAAACAGAATATATACTGAATTCACTTCCACCACTGCGGTCATCATTAATTAAAGTCAAATAGAATATATACTGAATTGACTTCCACCACTGCGGTCATCATTAATTAAATTCAAATAGAATATATTCCGAATTAACTTCCACCACTGCGGTCATCATTAATTAAATTCAAACAGAATATATACTGAATTCACTTCCACCACTGCGGACATCATTAATTAAATTCAAACAGAATATATACTGAATTCACTTCCACCACTGCGGCCATCATTAATTAAATTCAAACAGAATATATACCGAATTCACTTCCACCACTGCGGACATCATTAATTAAATTCAAACAGAATATATTCCGAATTCACTTCCACCACTGCGGCCATCATTAATTAAATTCAAACAGAATATATACCGAATTCACTTCCACCACTGCGGCCATCATTAATTAAATTCAAACAGAATATATACCGAATTCACTTCCACCACTGCGGTCATCATTAATTAAATTCAAACAGAATATATACTGAATTCACTTCCACCACTGCGGTCATCATTAATTAAAGTCAAACAGAATATATACTGAATTCACTTCCACCACTGCGGTCATCATTAATTAAATTCAAACAGAATATATTCCGAATTCACTTCCACCACTGCGGTCATCATTAATTAAAGTCAAACAGAATATATACTGAATTCACTTCCACCACTGCGGTCATCATTAATTAAATTCAAACAGAATATATTCCGAATTCACTTCCACCACTGCGGTCATCATTAATTAAATTCAAACAGAATATATACCGAATTAACTTCCACCACTGCGGTCATCATTAATTAAATTCAAACAGAATATATACTGAATTCACTTCCACCACTGCGGTCATCATTAATTAAAGTCAAACAGAATATATACTGAATTCACTTCCACCACTGCGGTCATCATTAATTAAAGTCAAACAGAATATATACTGAATTCACTTCCACCACTGCGGACATCATTAATTAAATTCAAATAGAATATATACCGAATTCACTTCCACCACTGCGGTCATCATTAATTAAATTCAAACAGAATATATTCCGAATTCACTTCCACCACTGCGGTCATCATTAATTAAATTCAAACAGAATATATACTGAATTCACTTCCACCACTGCGGTCATCATTAATTAAATTCAAATAGAATATATTCCGAATTCA
>OZ010583.1:30960636-31018136 GCA_963932145.1 Acanthosepion lycidas | reverse complement strand
TTCGAATGGACGTACATATGACTTTTCGTTTGGATTAGGTGCTGTGGCCAGTAGTTATAATTCTTACCTTGTCGATATGTGTGCGACAAATCATGTAATTACAGATGAAACAAAATTTATTAATTTTGACTCCAATTTTGAGCCCGACTCACATTTTATCGAGTTAGCTGACGGGACCAGAGTTAATAATTTAGTTTTAAAAAGAGGCGATGCCTGTATTTATCTACAAAATACTAAAGGAAATATTTGTAAATGTTGATTAAAAAGGGCTTTATATATTCCTAAATTTAAGCAAAATATTTTTTCAGTTCAGTCTGCAATTAAAACTGGCATTAAAATCCCTTTTCCCCGAGACAATTCAAAGTTAATATACCCAGACGGAACTGAATTTAATATACAGCAAAATGGACGTTTGTATTATTTGAAAAGTATTAAGTCTGCGAAGGCAGTCACGCACGACTTAAGAACTTGGCATAAAATATTAGGCCACTGTAATAATTCGGATGTTAAAAGATTACAAGAACACATCACTGGAATGAAAATTACACTACCAAAGGGCTTACAATATTGTGACACGTGTATTAAAGGTAAAATTACGAAATATAGAGAGCAGGGTCGGATCCCAAAAGCAACAGATATCTTGTTCAGAGTTTATTGCGATTTAGCGGGTCCAATTTCCCCAAAGGGTATAGACACCTATTCATATGTATTAAACTTTGTTGACGAATATTCAGGACTTATGGTATATTTTCTGAAAAATAAATCTGATACCCTGCAAGCTACAAAAATCTATTTATCTGATATCTCCCCGTATGGAAAAGTAAAAATAATTCAGACAGATAATGGTGGAGAATTTACTTCTGATGCTTACGAAAACCTCCTAATAAATAAAAGCATTAAACATGAGAAAACCTGTTCTTATTCTCTACACCAGAACAGAGTCGCTGAATGCAGTTGGAGGACACTTTTTGAAATGGCTAGATGTTTGTTAATAGAATCTAAGTTACCCAAAAATCTGTGGGTTTATGCATTAAATACAGCCGTATACATAAGAAACCGCTGCTATAATAGTAACATTAAAAAAACTCCTTACGAAGCTTATACGAATTTCAAACCCAATGTGAGTGATATGCATGTTTTTGGTACAATTTGCTATTCATTTGACCACAGGGCGAAACTAGATCCCAAAAGTGAAAGGGGCATATTTATTGGGTATGATAAGACAAGTCCAGCCTATATGATTTATTTTCCACAAACCAAAACGATAAGGAAAATTAGATGCATCAGATTTACAGATTCCTTTGAGCAAGGGGAGGAACCCGAAGAAAAGAATATTAACTGCGACGAACTAGTCCAACCCAATTATGGGCCTATGAGTAGAAAACCCGTCCAAAATCCACAACCAGAGGAAGGTATTATACCAGATGAAGGAGACGAGGAAAAATCGGATGCAAAACTTGAGTTAAAAGAGAATATAACTGATGAGGGGGGAAAATTCCACATTATCCAACGAGAAACAGAAGAAAGCCAGATTATTTTGGAATGGATCAATGTAATACCTGCGACATTGATTGTTGTTATTCGGTACGATGTATCCCAAAGAATTATCAAGAGGCCTTACATTCTGTCAATTCCAGACGCTGGATAGCTGCCATGCAAAACGAAATTAAATCATTAGTATCAAACTACACGTTTGAATTAAAAAAAGGCCCCGGATGATAAAAATATTATAGGCAGCCGTTGGGTTTATACTGTAAAGCGTACTGAGGATGGATCGCCAGTGTACAAGGCTCGTTTTGTAGCTAAAGGATTTTCGCAGATATATGGGGAAGATTATGTAGAAACATTCAGTCCAACAACAAACATGACAACAATTAAAGTTTTTATGCAAATGGCCGCACATTATGGTACGAATATACACCATATGGATGTGAAAGCAGCTTATTTGAATGCTGCCATCGATTATGAAATATACATAGAACCGCCAAAGGTTTTGAAGAAGGTGATAATTATGTATGGAAACTTAAAAAGTCACTATACGGACTCAAACAGAGCGGAAGAACATGGAATAAATTAATCCATTCTTATCTAATTGAACAGCAATTTCAATCCTCCCAAGTTTACCCATGTCTATACACGAGATCATTTAATAATGAAATATTGGTAATTCTGGTTATTTGGGTCGACGATATGTTAATTGCATCAAAGTGTGAGGCCGCTCTATTAAAAATCAAAAATTCCCTGGAAATAAGGTTTAAAATGACCGATTTGGGTCGACTATCATGGTTTCTTGGGATACAGTTCGAATTTAAAGGCAACACTATTATAATGAATCAATCTAGATACATTGAAAGACTCTTATCTAAATTTAGCATGCAAAATTGTAAAACCAGAACTACTCCATGTGAAATGGATTTAAATACAATTATGAATAAGGAAGATGGTATAGCGGCGTGTGAGAAAGAATACAGAACATTGGTCGGAAGTCTTATTTATGTGATGACATCAACCAGGCCAGATATCTGCTATACGGTTACTAAGTTGTCCCAACACTTAAATAAACCGGGGACTGTGCATTTAACGAGGGCTAAACAAGTATTACGTTATCTAAAGGGAACTAAGAGTCAGTGCCTAGTATTTCGACAAGCAGATAAACCATTAAAATTGGAAGGATTTTGTGATACTGATTGGGCCAACTCACCAGATCGTAAGAGTATAACAGGCTATTGCTTTAAGCTGGCTGACAGTAACCCAATAATCAGCTGGAAATCGAAGAAACGGGATGATTTCACTTTCTACTTGTGAAGCTGTGTATATTGCATTGTCAAAAGCAACACAAGAAGCTATTTTTCTTAAATTACTAATAAAAACAGTTACAACACTGGTAATAACTGAGCCAATAATTATTTACTGCGACAATCAGTCCAGTATTGCTTTGGCCAGAAATCCAATAATACATCAAAGATCAAAGCATATTGATATCAAATATCAATTTGTTAGGGACCAAGTACAAAAGAAAATAGTACAAATTGAATATGTTCAATTGGAAAATAATATGGCAGATTTATTTACAAAACCAATTACGAAATTCAAATTACGGGCTTTCACTTTTGCCATATTTGGTACTGATCTATAAGGTCCTTATTGGTCCTGGGCAAGACGTAAAACTGCATCCATTAAGTTACTCTTAGGTCCTCATTAGTCCTGGGTAGGACGTAAAACTGCATCCATTAGTTATTGTCTTAAGAAACGTCAGTTCAGTTTTTGGCATGAATGCGAATCCTTAGTCTTGGGGTATAAATGTAGATAGTCCTACTTTTAGCCCAATCCTCTTTCTAAATGATTCCCAGGATCACTCTGACCCGGAGTGATAGTAACTGTTTTAATGGGTTCCAGCTATGGGTGAAGTAACAATTCTTTCCACTTTTTGTTGTGATCACAACCCAAACTTATAATAAACTTATAATATTGTTGTTCATGTTTTTATTAACATGGAAGTACTTAACTGTGGACAAAGTGATATGACTAATTTTTGTGGATATTAATTTTCTTAAAAAAAAAAAAAAAAAAAAAAAAAAATTGCGAATACTAAAGTATTTGTTACATATTAATATTAACTTAAAAAGAAAAAAAATATAATTTTTGGAATTAAAGTATTTATTGACTTTGCTAATATTTTGAAGGAAGATTCCATAATATACCCCAAATAAGGGGGGTGTTACGGTTTTTTTGGTATATATGTATATATGACTAGTGAGACAATCCAAAAGACTTAACTTCCTTTATAGTCTACCAATAGAAGTTTAACCAATCAGAAGCCGCAGAACATTGTATCTGTTGTGTATAAAGGCGGCCATCTTTGTTTACCCTACAGAAGGACCAGTGCCAACTTAACAGGCGAAGATGATAAAAGGAAGAACTACGCTCTGCTACTTTGCTACGATATCCACTGCGAACCTGAACTACGCTTTCCTACTGTCTCCGAAATATTCACTGCCAACCCCTGGATTCTATACTCGAAGACGACCGTCATGAAAATGTCTAACAGCAGGGTGCTACTATAACATGTTGAAAATTTCTCTGCCTGACACACTTTCAAAATTTGTCCAAATGACTCAACATCAGAATTTCTGAAAGAAACCACTGTTGGCCAGGTCAAGAACTTCAGTTTAGCACCATCTACATATCCCTTCCAGTTTTATCATGATTTTATTTTTCAAAATCATGCCTTACAATTAAACCATCCCATATTACATTGAGTTGGTAACTAATATGATAACACCTGGAATATAGGAGTGTTAGGGAGAGTGATAGACCAAGATAGTTAAGTGCTGCATTTTGCTCAAAAATAATCTTTTATCTTTATTGTAAATAAATTCACATTAGCCAGGATTAATTTTACTGCAGAAAATCATTGTTTCATGGCTAGCAAATATTTGGGTAATATATTTTTTTTCTTATCTACCCCATTTAAATTTAAATGATTTCTAATTTGTGTGTGTGAGAGAAATAAAAATATTATCACTGCATGGGACAAATGCTACTACTTAAATAAGACTGGTCTACTTGTAAAAAAAATAGTGAAAAATTTCCATTACATCTTCCTCAAGCCACAATGTTTGTCAGAATTGAAAAGTATTTTTTTTTATCGATTTAGAAATGGGATCCTGTTCATAATATTAATACAGTGTAAAATCAATCTCAGAGATTTACAGAGTTATCTGTACTTAATTAATTTTTAATTATAAATGATGTACCTTGAAAATGTGCTTACGTCATTGATATTTGCGTATTTTTTTTAAAAACTTTTAATGTATGTACATTTTTGTTCTTTATACAAAAATGCAACATTACTTTATAAAAGTATACATTTGTTTGTTCTTTAATGACAAAAAAACCTTTTTGTAAAAGAAAAAAAAAGAAAAGTGGACCAGCCTACTTAGGTAGTGCTAGACAAACTTATACTAAAAATATTATTAGAAACCATTTCAATTTAATATGAACAAGGTGCACTGTATTTCAATTTGGCAAATCTGGTAACCCTACTCCCCTCCATTAGTGATGCTATGTCTTTGGTAACAGATTGGGTTATGACCTGTATATAGTATACACAAAGGTTGTGATATTCAGTACGAAGAGGAGAATGGTAGAGCCAACTAGGTAGGGATACTACAGCACTGTTGAACTGCTTGTTTGTAACAGCAGAGGATGTTGGCCTACATTTTATAAGACACCTTGTTTTATAAATAAAATAAATATAATATAATTTCTGAATATGAAATCATAATTTTTCTCTTTTTTTAGTGTTTTCTCTTCAGGAAATTTTTTGGCTACTGCACTATCTCATTTTTTAAAAATATTTTTTATTCCTTTTGATTACTGTGATTGAACATTACACTGAAACAGCCTGAACCAATGATGCTATTTTATGACTGATCCTCTCCACTTAATTATTTGGTATCTCTTCAGCAGTCAGCTTCCTCGCCTAGGTTTTGTTTATTTTACATCTGAAGCAGTCTTTAGGTGAAGTTGATTGAAATGTCTGTAAAGAATAATGAATCTAGCCACAAGAAAAAAAAGTAATAAAAAGCACAATATGTTTATTTAGTTTCGGTTACAAGTTTCAACATTAACCCTTTTCCCTTCATTGGCAGTGCTGTAGTTTTCCTAACCATAGTCATTTGATCAGTTCTCATAATGTACACAACCTTTAATGGATTTTTGGATTGGTACAGACAAGGAAATATAGTGTCTGATCTGTAACCAAACTTTAATCTTTATTAACTTGACAGTTTTGTAAGCAAAAATGTTTAAGTTAGAAAATCTACTCTTCTTGGGTATTTTCAACAATAAATTTGTCTCACAAGAGTAGTTCAAGAATGGAATTTCTGATTCATTAGTTGGCCAAAATTCTTGACTGTAGCCACCTCAGGGCCATAATTGAAGAACCCCCAGTGGTTGGGTTTGGAGATAACTAACTAACTTAACTTCCACCCATCTTCCAAAAATTTAACTTTGTCAATCCCTGCTTCATATTCTAATAGGTTATCAACTGAAAATTTCACTTGCTTATAAAATCCACACTAGTGTCTCAAATTATCTTTTTGTTATATGTACCTAAAGGAATTATAATGACCTTAGGAAATAGGTGTGGAAAACATTTACTTTAAACAAAATGAAAATCATTTTATGCACCTTGTCATCATTAAGGATCATAATTATTGTTCTTTCTTGTGTTAAGTATACATTATATTTCTCTTACTCTTACTCACTGCATTAACTGACTCTCATGTTCACAAAAACAACTATCCTTCCAGGATCTCTGGAAACATCCACTTACTTTTCTATGTATTCTCTTATAAGTTTTGGTGTCTTTATCTGATAGCATACACTTGATGTTTTAAAGGTTTTTTTTTATTATTATATACAAAAAAAAAACAAAACCTATCATCCTCACCTGCGAATCTCTTCCTCCACTTGACTGACTCCATGTTGGACAGGGTTCAAGAACTTTGCTGTGGCACTGCCAAAATCACAGAGGACATAATTTCCACTATCTTCTCGCAAAATGTTCTCCACCTGGAACAATGGAAAACAATTCAGTTATTAAGTTTGTCATTTATTCTTCAAGTCTAATTTTTTAATACACTGAATAAAAGGGGAGGGAAAAAAATCAGAATTTTCATTATGATTATTTTACTTTATTAATTTACTTCACTATTAAATCAAGTTTTCTTGAATGTCATCAATAGTCACATCATGCAAAAACAAACAAACTTCTAAATCAACAAATTAGGGAAGCAGTTACCTTACCTGTGGACAAAAAGAGTGACTTATCACCAAATCATGTTAAGAGAATTAATACTAAGCCTCAAGGAAGTTAACAAGTATTATATGCATTGATAAGAGAAGGATTCTTTTGTTCAGGTTTAATATTAGTTTTTGGCAAAGTTTGAATTCTGATAATGACTAGCATTTCAAACAGAATATCAGACTTTTTTAAAATTGCTCAAGCAAAATTTAAGTACTTGAAATTTTGTATGGATCAATTTAGACAATATTGGAATTTATTGCTTTGTATGGTTTTTACAAACTTTTGTTTAGAAGGGTAATGTTCTTAATTAGTAGCAAATCAAAAAATGAATACTGCAAGTACAGCATTAATTGCCATTAAAAAATAAATAAAAGAGGCATTATTATTAGTAGTACAGGTTTCATTATTTGACTAATTTCTGCTAATTGAATATACAGAACAATTTACAGATTTAAAAATTTTAATACATTGGTAAAAACATTGACAAATCTTCACTTCAAAATGGTTTAGGAATTATTTGATTTATTTTTTCTTTTTACGCACACAAGATACTCGTAACTAAATTGGCCAAAATTGCTTGTTATACATCAGGTAAGTGATTTGTTAAAAACTGAATAAGCCACTTGATTCAATAAGTAAGATTTACTTTGTTATGGAACTGTTCAAAAAGTCCAGTCAAAAGACAGCTCCCATTTTAATGTATTTTAGCATAGAATTCAAATAATGTAGATAAACAACTTAAAGTTAGCTTCTGCTGGCTCTGAATGATAGCAATTTAATGGGGGATGCATGTTTGCCCACCATTTGAAATATGCTTCTTTGATTTCTGTCATATGGGACTTTGCTAGTAAGTAATGGATGAAACTCAACATTTTAATCCTGCAGGAGAAAACAGATTTAGAAGCATACAGATTGTTTCAATAAAAATTGGCAAGATCATAAGAATTAAGAAAATTTACACAAGCTACATATTGAAACAGGACTTTGAATATCTTGATGGTTTTGTTTTTAAATAACCTGAGACACTAACTGGTAGAACCAGTTAAATTGATTTAAGCATTTATTAAGTCTTAACAGATAGAGAATGTTTCTTTATGGAGCCCCTATGACTGGTGAGTAAAATGAAAGAAAACACTCAAGATAATAATGTGAGGGACAATAAAAAACATACTAGCCAGGCATAAAGTAACCTTATCAGTCATATGGTTGATATTTATTCTGTTGATGGAAACCAGTGATGGATTTTGAAGATTTAAAACTCTCAGAATGGTAGAATAAGATATTGTTTAGTTTGTGTCATTTCAGATAAACTTTAGGTTGTTTGTCAGTAGATAACTTAAGAATTACAAAAAGAGAAGATCAATTTTCCCAGAAGGTCTGAAGCATTTTTCTTTTGGTTAAAGTATTAGGTTGGTGCAAAAATAATGACGTAATAATGTTGTTTTTTGATGTATTTTTTAACGTCAAAAAACGACATCATTATGTCATTATTTTTGCACCAACCTAATAGAACAAAAAATTTAACAGTAATAAAAAGAAACAATGCAACAATAAGTAGTTTTCTTTGTATTTATAAATATGCTATAAAACTGCCATTTTTTTCTTTTATACATGAAAATTTAAAAATTAGGGTTTACACAAAATTGAAAAGTGGTTTCCTTGACATAACATTAGACTTAATGAATAACATACCTACCTTTCAGAAAACCCAATACTAATCTTTTGTAGGTAGACCCCAGGTCAAATCATCCTCCCTCTATAATTAAGCACATACCTTCATCAATTGAGAAAAGAATTAGTAAAAATTCCACAAATGAAGAAATATTCAATAAACATAGTAATTTTTACAACCAAGCTCTAAAAAATAGTGCCTACAAACACCCTAACATCAATTATATGAAAAAATAATAGTACAAACCAAAAGAAAACCAGAAAAAGAAAAATCATTTGGTACACTATCCTCCCCCTCCCTGTTCAACCAAATGGTTAGTAATAAGCTAGGACAAAAATTCCTAGTTTTAAATGAAAAACATTTTCTTAATAACAGTAAACTTAGCAAGATTTTTTAATAAAAACACCCTAAAATTAGGTTACAGCTGTACAGAAAGGCTTATAAAAAACATAATAATATACAGCCCCCCCAAAAAAAAACCCCGCATGTCAAAATCAAATAAAGATCTTAAAAGGAAATTGGACAATAATAATGAAAAATTATGTAATTGTAGAAGCCCTGAAAATTGACCTTTGAATAAAAAAATGACGCATAAATTCCATAGTATACCAATGCACAATCTCATCCATTTAGAATCCAAATATGGAATGAATATATATATATATATATATATATATATATATATATATATATATATGATCCACAAGAAATTAATTTAAGATGAGATGCAGACAACACCATCAATAATATTAGTAACCGAGCATCCCTATCTAAATACTAAATATTTTTGACATTTAAAAGAAACAAATAAAACACCTGGGATGACCCATGCCCTTTATGCCTACATGAAAAACTACACATTATCAAGTTTCTAAAAAACAAAAATTTATTAAATCAAAGAAATGAAATAATGGTTTTTGCAGACACCACCTTAAACAATTAGTAATTTATAAATGGATAAAAAAAAAATCCACAATACCATATATAAATAATTACACAATACCATATAAAATCTATTAGCAAATAAATTTCAGACATGTATAAAACTATAGAATCAAAATACAACCCAATCATATCTAAGCACCCCTTTAAGAAATAAAAAAAAACAAAAAAAAAAAACAAAAAAAAAAAAAACAAAAAAAACAAAAAAAAAAAAAAAAACAACAACAAATAAATTATCTTTTTTTTAACATTCACTGAACTAAAAGGGATTAACTCATTTAAAATTTCATTATTTGCTACTAATTATCAAATCTAATTTATACTTAACGCATTTTAAGGGAATATTTAAAAAAATTATACTTTAACAAGAAGCATTTTAGATTACAAAATTAAACTTGAAGGTTAAAATGACAATTTCATAGATAAAGGGAGAGAAAAGTATACCATTTTTTGCATCCTTTATATATCTAAACAATTATTTAACTGTAATTGTTGTTGACTCTGCTGTTTTGTGGTACTGCATCCACTTTTCAAGGGCTTAATCTGTATATTAACTATTTCCAATTGTAATGAGTATCTGATTTTTTTTTTTCATATTTACATCTATTTTATTTTTCATATTTATTAGGTTAGTGCAAAAATAATGACGTAATGTCGTTTTTTGAAAAATACGTAAAAAAACGACATTATTACGTCATTATTTTTGCACCAAACTAATACATCTATTTTTTTTTTCATATTTACATCTATTTTTTTTTTTTCATATTTACATCTATTTTTTTTTTTTTCATATTTACATCTATTTTTTTTTTTTTCATATTTACATCTTTTTTTTTCATATTTACATCTTTTTTTTATTTTTAAAACTCTTACAGATGTGCACATGTTCATATTTTTGCATGTTTGTTCATAAACATAATTGTTTTTCAACTGTATAATTTAATTTGATTATTGACATTATATTAAATTTTTCTTCTAAATTATATTTTCTATTGTTAATATTATATGGGGGTACTTTTTTTTATGATCTCCCCCATTTAATTTTAATTGATATATTTTTTTTTTCATCTATATATTTTGATATGTTATTTGCTTATCTGTCTATTTTAAATGACATTTTATGATTATTAAATCTTTCTTTAAAAATTATTGCAGTAGCTTCTATATAAATTTTTTCTTCCGTGCTAATGTTATTTAATGCAGTTGATTTATATATTATTAGTTAGACATTTATTTATTTTAACAATTGCAATTATTATTGCTATTTTGTGGTTTTTTTGTAATATACACACAAATTTAGCTATTTTTTTTTAATATATATTAAAAAGTAAAACATACACACTAATATGTTAAAATTTGATTGAAAACTACCTGAAATGCGTACAAAAAAAACTTTTTTTTTTTTTTTTTTTTACTTAGCTTTTGCTATATCTATGACTTGCACTTTCATATGCTCCCACGATTTTAGGAGATGGTGGATTGCGCAATTGCCTAAAATTGGGAGAACATATGAAAGTGCAAATTGCAGGTGCAGTAAAAGCTAAAAATTATCTTTTTTATATTGCATACTGTTCTGTATTTTATATTTTACAATTTGTGTACAACTTATGTCTTTGACAATTTTATTATATATATATATATATATTGAGCAATAAAAAATATTAAAAATTAAAATCTTCAGACACACTGGGTTGTATATTAATATTCTTTCATTTTTATTATTATTTCATTTAGATTCCCACATCTATCCTCGGTAGCGACTGCATATTCTATGGAAGATATATCGATGGTATGTTCTTTGTATATACAGGCAGTGACGACAAACTTATCCAATTCCTCATGACCCTAAACAGTGCACGACTCAATTCAGTTTGACTATGAGAAATCCACAAGATTGGTAACATTTTTAGACACCTGCATTTACATAGATGAAAACAGGAAACTACAAATGACACTATACACTAAAATCACCGATACCCACAATATATTATATATATATATATATATATATATATATATAAAGCTTATCTGATATTTTATAGCTGAAAAGATCAAGAATTAAACTTCTTTTAGATCTTGTAAATAAATAAATTAAAAAACAGTTTAATTTTTCTCTGTTTAGTTCAAAGTGATTTTTATGACCGATTAGAAAAGAAAAAAAAACTATACCAATATGCAAACTCATTCTCTCAAAACACTAATCTCTAAAGTGTTGTAAATTCAGTAAGGTTACAAGTGCTAAAAAAAAAAAAAAAAAAAAAAAAAAGACTGTGTGTTGAATAAGAAAACAATGTTAAATAACTGAAGGTGAAAAAGAGATAAGAAGAAATAGTCTATCTTTGTGATACCTAAACAATTCACATCAGAGGAAGTAAGTATTAAATCTGGAAATGTACTAATTTTGCTCTTTAAATTTTAACAAAAGACCTATTCAAATAACCCAGCCCATTAAAACCTGATGATAATAATAAAACTAAATAAAAATCTTTTCACTCAATGACAATTATACTCTAGTTAAATTGAGAAAAAAAAATGAAGTAAATAGCATTTGTCAAGGTGTAAAAGCAGCAGCAAAGTAGACAGAGGGGACATTTTTGTGTTGCTCCAAAGAGGATACTAGGTAAGTGGGTTAGAGATATAACAGAGGTAGATATTTGCCAATGGCATATTTGCATTACAATACAAAAAAGATCATTCATGAATAAAGGATGTTTAGAAAATATGTGTTATGGCAGAAGGCAGCTTCACTATGAATTGCCAAAGTCCAGTCAGAAAAAGATGAGATTAGAATAGACTATCTCCTAAATTCTCGATATCATAAATGAAGGACTTGATAAAAGAGACCATTCCAAAATGAACTCAAAAATGACTGTATTTGCTGTTCTAAAAGGATGCATAGTTCACAACTGTAACTGATCAAAACTTCATAGTTGCCCATTTCAAGCTTTAGTAGATGGTACCAGAATCATCCTATCAGCACATTAGATACAATTTGATATCTGCATGTTTGGATTTAAAAAATAAACACATATACAGTATTTAGTTCATTAAAATTTAAACTTGTTGAATTTGTTAAAATTGGGGGTCCCTAGCATTTATAGAAACACACTAAATTACAGATGCAAAATTTGAGTATTTTCATTCAAAGTAATAAAAAAAATAATTTGTATAAGGAATATTTCCTCTTCTCAAACCACTTCTTTCATTAAGCTAAAATTGTATTAAATATATAAATATTCACTTTTTTTTAAAAAATAGTGAATGACCAAAGTCAATCCTTTTTAAAATATTTCAACTTAAGATTCTGAAAAGGTGTTCCTATTCAAATTTCATCAAAATTGAATCAGTCATTTAAAAAATTTCAGCTTAATGTTAATAATTATTGTACGGTGATAAATGTGTGGAGATTTACAATCAATTCCTATCAATCTATGCTGGGCCAAAAAATCTGGCATTAAAATCATTTGTGTATTAGAAAATATAAATTCAGATTCAAATTGGTTGAGTTGAATAGATCATTTTTTTCTCTACATAAAGCAACTGATTATTTTCCTTTTCCTTTTATTCAATGTATTATTATAAGCTGATATTATACATTAGTTTATTATTAGGGTAAATGTAAATAAGCAAGTGTCAATCCATTTTCCTTGACCCTAATGTTGTTCTTTATGCTTGAAAAGCTTTTCAGAAAGTCCTTATGTCAAGTCAATTTAATTAGATTAATCAAATTTCACTTATATTTTCTATCTAGAAATTCCTGTTCAGTTAACAATGGTGGAAATTAACCTAAGAAAGCCAAACTGTGTCAGTTATTTTTATTTGTTTCAACAGATCCAATGAGTTAATGAATTTATCAACACATTGTAATTGTTCATTTCTCAACCTAACATAAGGCAATTGATAACCAGAGAAGCTCTTCAAGGAAACATCAATAATAATAAAAAAAAGAAGTAATTAACATATTTTTAAATGATAACTAAATAGACAGAGCATTGGACAAGAACCGACATTAGATTTCAATATGTGATGTTGATGGCTGCATGAATAACTTAACAGATATCAAGCCCTTGTACAATATAAAATGAATCTGTAAAATCCATGATGTAAAACACCCCCCACCCCAAAAGCATCAAAACGCATTTATGTGTTGGAGGGAGGGAGATAAGTAATATAGACCCAAAATGTTAGTTTATTAGACACAAATTGAATTGAAAATTCAGGTGCAAAAAACGGTTAATATGGATGCAGGTAATAAGACTATTACTAAAAGTATTTCTTGAGCATAATCAGCAATGAATTGGATTTTTAAGATATGTGAAAGTTTGACTTATGTACAATAGCTGTATGCATTGAATACTGCACTTCAATATTATAAATAAATTGATGATCTAGAATAGCTGAGAACTAGTAACTATATCTGAGCTAATGAGGAAGACTAAATTAAAATGAGAAAACTTTATTTAGCAGTTTTACATTTTTAGCTATGATACTTACATGATAGCTAGGTAAGAATATATACAGCTCTTTACATATAGAAAGAGTTGGGGGAAAAAGCTTAGAATAATTCACTAAATATAAATATTTTTTAAAATTATTAAAATCTGCACTTACATTACAAGATATTATGTGGTATTAAATAATTCTGATCAATATTGTCCAAATCTCATGTAAGAGAACATTCTATGGTATCCAATAGTGCTTGAAGGTATATATTTGCTCTTTAAATTTCTTTGTAGTATTATTTGCACTTTGTAGGGGATATAATAATAAAAAGAAAAAAAGCTATTGACTAAGATACATTTTATACTATATTTTTTTCACAAATATAACTGGGATTTTTCTCTTGGGCAATTTTATTATAAAAGAGAAATCATTAGGAACAAAATAAATTAATTAAAAATAATAATGTGATGTAACTTTTTGAGTTAATCTATTTTCCAATCAAAGAGTACAGTCAGGAAGATTTTGCCTTCAGGGTAGACAAGAAAAGAGAGCAATAAGAAATCAGCTTTACAGGTCAACTGATATATTGCACTGATTTAATAACAGGAGGTGGAAAAAAGAAGACACCATCAGTTTTGCTTAATCTGTGTATTGCTCAAGAGTTAACTATTTTTGTAAAACTGATATGACTGAGTGGAGCTATGAAAATCGTTTTAGAACATTTGGATGCAGCTTGTCAATCATGATGATGAGTCCCATAACCTATTTAGATCATTGTGATATGACAAGTACTGCAGCCATAACAGCAGTGGGTGTATCCTGGATGCGATAACCCAATTGAACCCATCAGGCTGGTTTTGAAGTGAGTTTTATCCTTTTCCTAGACTAGCTACCACCCAAGGCAAGAGAGCCCAGCCTTTCCTGCTATTTAATCCATAGCTGAAACAAGATAGATTCTTGCCTTTTCCAAAGATATTAAAGGGAACGAAATAGATTCAGTTAGAATCTGAACTCTGCATGCTGATTCCACATCCTGTGCTGATAACCATCATGCTAGCTGCATATCCACAATAGAGTACGAAATTAAAAATGGAATATTGAAACATTCTTGTAATAAAAACTTGGTAAACAATTCAATCCAATTTGAAAAGTGCTTTTCTTTTATTTTATTTACTCTGATACTGAGGGGTTTACAGCTACAGCATGTTGAAATACCAGTTTCTGCATAATCACCAAAGTTAAGCAATGTCAAGCCTGGCCAGTACAGTGACAACTTGGGAATACCAGGTGCTATAAGCTTGGATGTGCAGGTGGTGTAATGGATAATGGCTTGGAATTGTTAATTGTAGAGCAGAGTTCCAAATCTCATTGGGTTCATTATATTCACTTACATGCAGATACTCTTGGAAAAGGCATGAATCCACCTCCTCTCCCCAAACTATGGGCTAATTAATTAGTAAAACTTGTATCACTAAACTATCATTATTTTAAAAAATTCTTACAATCTAAAAATATTTTCTGGCTTTAAATAACCTGCAAAAGGTTGAGAAGCCATAGAAAATCAATCAATCAAAAAAAAAAATCAAAAAAAATCTGATACTGAGGATCAGTGATACTCACAAATATTGACATTTGTTTCAGGAAATCATGCTAGTTATACAAAAAATAGTTAGAGTAGTAGAAGTAATAATAATAAAGACCCTCCCTCCACTCATGTACACAACATGTAAGTAATCTAGAACTTTAAACACTAACAATAATATCTTAGGTTACTTTTGTTTGAACAAATTTTTCATCTAAAACTGAACAGGTATTTTGGCATAATAACTATTTTCTTTTCATTGATACTACCTCCTTTCAAGTGGGGTTAGCTTTTGTTGTGTTAATCAGCATACAACTAAAACAGCATTCTTCTTTCATTATACACATGAAAAAAAAAAAAAAAAAAAAAAAAAAAAATCAACTTGTATACTTTGTATGGGGATACCTTATCTTAGAAACCCAATATACAAGGTAAACAAACAGCTGTGTTCATGAAAAACAGTAGAAAGTAATTTTTTTTTATTACCTTGAGATCTCTGTGTATAATTGGAGTCTGGCAGTGGTGTAATCGAGAAACAGCTTCACATACATCAGAGAATATGTTCAAAACTTCCTTCTCACTGAAACCTGTCCCAATTCTATCAGACATCATCTGCATCACATGACCTAAGCAAAGAAAAAGAATTTTATTAGTTTTTCTTTAGAACAGTCAAATACACATTTTTAAAAATATTAGATGTGTACAAAAGTTCCCAGAATTTAAAAAAAAAATCTACCATGTGTTCAGTTTGATATGCAAGTGTAGTAGCAATCCATGGTATATAAAAATAGAATCAACAAGCCAAATTCAAAATTCTGACTGAGTTAACTTTGAATTTTTCTCTTGGCAAGACAGACTAGGCTTTTTAATCAGCAATTAGTCTAGGTCAACTTAAAATACAAAACCATGGAGAAGGCAACAGGAACCACTCCACTGTTTTCCCCCAAAACAATCATAGCAATGCTTAGTTTGCAGATATTACAATAAAGGGGGCTATATAGAATCATGGCTGTCTATATCTCAAAAGGATATGTCAGTTAAATAAAGACTCAGTTTATTGTTTAAGGGGTGGGGAAACAAAAGAAAAGTCACCAGGAACTTTTGCAGACCTAATAGGGCGATTTGCTGGTTTAAATTATGGTGAGAGGGAAATAAGAGAAGAGAAAGGAGAAAATGAATGAGGAAAAGATCAAAGTTGGAAAAATTCAGGTTATAAGTATAAGCAGTAAGTCAAATAATAAATACATTTAGTGTTGTATGACTTGTAAAATATTAAGCCACAAAAGAAATCAACCTCTACTGCATCCTCGACTATATAGTGTAAACATATCTGAAAGAATCCATGTTAATGTTGATCTTTACAAATGGAAGGGTGGATTAAATTATAAAGACAGGCAGAAAGTAGATGAGGCTAGGAAATCAACTTATGTTGAGTGTTTTATGGCTTTGCTGTTAACATGTTGCTTCTTAAACCAGTTGATTTAAGCTTGATGATATAAGCAGACACGATGATGATTATAAGCACTTCCTATTACATGCTCTGATCACAGACCATTATGAACTTTTCATACTCATAAATGTCAATGTAAGGATTAAATTATTAAAACAAATCACAAATATTGCTACAAAAGTAATGCTTCCTAATTTATTATGTTGGCCCCCAAATTAAGAGGTTAATGTTTTTGGTTAGGGTTGTAGACATTGAACATCCATACCAATAACTCATACTTTATTTTTATTTTATTTTCTATTTGTTACAGATATCAACTGAGTGGCAGTCTGGTAAAATGGCATCTGAAAAAGCCAGTTGGTTGGTATATAATGCTTTTCAGCAGTGCCAACAATGAGGTATATGACAAGCTACATTCTGAGCTATCAACATACAAAATGAACATTCTTGCTAATCACTGATGAAAATGTATAGTCAATGGCTATCTGCAAAAATAATTTGTTTTTAGCTGAAAACTTGCTGTATTCAAATGTGTTATTGTGCTCCATGTATCTTGCAGTTTCAATGGAAGTAAGTAGAAGCCATTACTTTTGGAATTCTGCTTATAATAACTTTATAAAAGTTATTATAAGCTAAATGTGGGAACATTTAAGATAAACTTTTGTACATGTTCAGAATATTTTCTTTGCCATTTGAACACCTGAATTTATTTAAACTGAATATTAGGCTGCATTTAAGAAAGTTTTTGTACAAACGGTTTTTCTAATATTTCTGCTAGTGACTTTTCCCAAAAATAATAATCTAAATGTTATCAGTTGATGTTAATTTATATGAATCTGTATCAACTTTACTGTCATTCTTGCATTTGAAATGCTTCTTTCTTTTTTTTTTTTTTTTTTTTTTTAAATGCTGCACATTGTAAACCATAATAATCAAACTTTTATTGAGTTGAATAAACAATCAATAATTTTGAGGAATTCTCATCAGTAGTTTGTTTTACTTCATAAATTTGTGTGGATTTTAATTTTAACTGTCATTTTCTTTTCCTAACAGAATACATTAGTATTTATTTTTTAATATTTCTGATTTTTAAAATTAGTTGTAATCTGTACCCAATTTGGTATATGCATAGATTTTGAATAAGACAGTTAAATATCGAGGCAGATGTGAGATGAATTAAGATGTAAATTAGTAATTTCATCTGCAAAAGTTTAAAACTGGCTACAGATTTTAAGCTATTTGGAAAAGGTTAGTATTTTAAAGCATGTAAAAAAATACTTCTTTCTATCTGATCACTGAATTTAAGAAATGTTCTGTATTATCAGCACAAAAATTCCAGGTAATGTAAGTAAAAAAAAAAAAAAAAAAAAAAAAAAAGAAAAGAAAAAGAAACACAGCAAAAAATGACTATAAAATTGCCTTAGACAACAGTAGTGGCATCCAGCTGGTTCTATCTGAAAAGAAAGTATAATAATTGGGAAAGTCCTGACACGAGTAATACATCATTAGCAAGGATTTAACGATCTTTTTAAGAAAAATGTTCATAAAAAGTATCCCGAATAGAAAATGTCAAAGATAATATAGTCGTCTCTTCCCTTCTTTTAAGAGGCAGGAGGTGGGGGTGGGGTTTTAGAAGTGGAACAAAAATAGCATTTAAAATTTTCATATTGTTCCACTTCTGAACTGATATCTGTGCAAACTTTTGAAAGGACTTGAAATGTAAAATAATGTCAAGAAAATTTTTCCCCTATATTAAGCAAAAGTTAAAGATTTCAAGAAGGTTGATTTAAAAAAAAAAAAAAAAAAGAAAAAAAAAAGAAAAAAAAAGAAAAAATTAAATGAAGGTAAAGATGCTGTTTGTTTTGGGGAAAATACTTAGTAAACTTTCTGCATTCACAAACCAATGTGCTTTTCAGCTGACACTAAAATTACAACTTTTCTCAAAATAAGCAAAGAAATAGTCTGGGTTTATGGATAAAAATAGTAAATGTGAAAAGCATTTTATTGTATGGAACTATATATATATATATATATATATATATATATATATATATATAAACAGGAATTGAGGAAAAAAGATCTTACATTATGTAGAAGAAACTGTAGTTGATAAAAGAATGTTAAGTTTTAAGGTTCTCTCATATGACCTGTAACATTAGGAAGGACATAAATAATTTACTGTAAAAATAATTGACACTTTTCACTTATATGGCTGTTGTGGTTTTTTGTGTATATATATATATAATGACTAGTGAGACTATCCAGATGACTTAACTTCCTTTATAGTCTACCAATAGAAGCTTAACCAATCAGAAGCCGCAGAACATTGTATTCGTTGTGTATAAAGGCGGCCATCTTTGTTTAACCTACCGGAAGGACCAGTGCTAACTTGACAGGCGAAGAGGATAGAAGGAAGAACTACGCTCTGCTAAGATATCCACTGTGAACCTGAACTACGCTTTCCTACTGTCTCCGAAATATTCACTGCCAACCTCTGGATTCTATACTCGAAGACAACCGTCATGAAAATGTCTAACATTGGTTATGAGCTCAGGTCATGGCTATATTTTGACGGAAATGAATCGAGATATGAATTATGGGAGATGAAGTTTTTGGGCTACCTCAGAATACAAAAACTCCATGACATAATCCTTTCAAAAGTCGATCATGAGGGGGATGATTTCATGGAAAAAAATGTGACCGTGTTCGCTGAATTAATACAATTCCTGGATGACCGGAGTTTGTCCTTAATAATGAGAGAGGCCAAGGACAATGGCCGAAGAGCTCTACAAATTTTGCGTGAACACTATTTGTCAAAAGGTAAGCCTAAAATTATTGCTTTATATACTGAACTAACCGCGTTAAGGAGACGAGAAAATGAATCTGTAACAGATTATATTATATGATCTGAGAATGTCACAAATGCCTTAAAAATTGCAGGTGAGACTATCTCGGATGGGCTGCTAATAGCCATGGTCTTGAAGGGTTTACTGCCGTCATTCAAACCATTCACGACAGTAATAACTCAAAAAGACAAACAGCTAACTTTCACTGAGTTTAAGATGGCGTTACGTAGCTATGAAGAAACTGAAAAAATGTGTAGCCCCCAAAATCAAGGTAATAATGTAATGCAATTGAGAACGTCATTTAAAAAATTCAGAAAACCAGTTCCTCGAACCGATCAGACTAGGAATTATGATATGAAGAACAAGGGCTTTAAAGACAATTATTACTGGAATTCTAGACAAAAAAAAACTAAAAGAGATATTGTTTGTTTTAGTTGTGGAAATGTCGGCCATGTTCGTCAATTTTGTACACGGAATAACTTTTGTAAAAACGTAAAAACTTCTCCGAATAGATGAACATATGCCTTCTCGTTTGGATTGGGTGCTGTGGCCAGTAGTTGTAATTCTTATCTTATCGATACGGGTGCGACAAATCATGTAATTACAGATGAAACAAAATTTGTTGGTTTTGACTCCAATTTTGAGCCCGACTCACACTTTATCGAGTTGGTGGATGGGACCAGAGTTAATAATTTGGTTTTAAAAAGAGGCGATGCCTGTATTTATCTAAGAAATACTAAAGGAAATATTTGTAAATGTTTATTAAAAGGAGCTTTATATATTCCTAAATTTAAGCAAAATATCTTTTCAGTTCAGTCTGCAATTAAAACTGGCGTTAAAATTAATTTTCACTGAGACAATTCAAAGTTAATATATCCAGACGAAACTGAATTCAATATCCAGTAAAATGGACGTTTGTATTATTTGAAAAGTATTAAGTCTGCCAAGACAGCCACACACGACTTGGGAACTTGGCATAAAATATTGGGCCACTGTAATATTTCGGATGTTAAAAGATTACAAGAACACGTCACTGGAATGAAAATTACACTTCCAAAGGGCTTACAATATTGTGACACGTGTATTAAAGGTAAAATGACGAAATATAGAGAGCGGGGTAGGATCCCAAAAGCAACAGATATCTTGTTCAGAGTTTATTGCGATTTAGCGGGTCCAATTACCCCAAAAGGTATAGACACCTATTCATATGTATTAAACTTTGTTGACGAATATTCAGGACTTATTATGATATATTTTCTGAAAAATAAATCTGATAGTCTGCAAGCTACAAAAATGTATTTATCTGATATCTCCCCGTATGGGAAAGTAAAAATAATTCGGACTGATAATGGTGGAGAATTTACTTCTGATGTTTATAAAAACCTCCTAATAGATGAAGGCATTAAACATGAGAAGACCTGTTCTTATTCTCCACATCAGAACGGAGTCGCTGAACGTAGTTGGAGGACACTGTTTGAAATGGCTAGATGTTTGTTAATAGAATCTAACTTGCCCAAAAATCTGTGGGTTTATGCGTTAAACACAGCGGTATATATAAGAAACCGCTGTTATAATAGGAACATTAAAAAAAAAACTTACGAAGCTTATACAAACTTTAAACCTAATCTGAGTGATATGCATATTTTTGGTACAGTTTGCTATTCATATGTCGAACACAGAGTGAAACTGGATCCAAAAAGTGAAAGGGGCATATTTATTGGATATGATAAGGCAAGCCCAGCCTATATGATTTATTTTCCACAAACTAAAACGATAAAGAAGATTAGATGCGTTAGATTTACAGATTCCTTTCAGCGAGGGGATGAACCCGAAGAAAAGAATATTAACTGCGACGAACTAGTACAACCTGAACCAGTATGGCCCAATTATGAGCCTATGAGCAGAAAACCCGTTCAAAATCCACAATCAGGCGAAGGTATTGTACCAGATAATGTGGACGAGGAAAAATCGGACACAGAACTTGAGTTAAAAGAAAATATAACTGATGAGGGGGGAAAAATTCCGCGTTATCCGACAAGAAACAGAAGAAAGCCAGATTATTTTGGAATGGATCAATGCAATACCTGCGACATTGATTGTTGTTATTCGGTACAATGTATCCCAAAGAATTACCAAGAAGCCATACATTCTGTCAATGCCAGACGGTGGATGGCTGCCATGCGATAAGAAATTGAATCATTAGTATCAAACGACACTTTCGAATTAACAAAGGCCCTGGATGATAAAAATATTATTGGCAGCCATTGGGTTTATACTGTGAAGCGTACTGAGGATGGATCGCCAGTATACAAGGCTCGTTTTGTAGCTAAAGGATTTTCGCAGATATATGGGGAAGATTATGCAGAAACATTCAGTCCGACAACAAACATGACAACAATTAGAATCTTGATGCAAATGGCCGCACATTATGGTATGGATATACACCATATGGATGTGAAAGCGGCTTATTTGAATGCTGCCATCGATTATGAGATATACATAGTACCGCCAGAAGGTTTTAAAGACGGCGATAATTATGTATGGAAACTTAAAAAGTCACTATACGGACTTAAACAGAGCGGACGAACGTGGAATAAATTAATTCATTCTTATTTAATAGAACAGAAATTTCAATCCTCCCAAATTGACCCATGTCTATACACGAGAATCTTTCATAATGAAATATTAGTAATTCTGGTGATTTGGGTCGACGATATGTTAATTGCATCAAAGTGTGAGGCCGCTCTATTAAAAATCAAAAATTCCCTGGAAATAAGGTTTAAAATGACCGATTTGGGTCGACTATCATGGTTTCTTGGGATACAGTTTGAATTTAAAGGCAACACTATTACAATGAATCAATCTAGATACATTGAAAGACTCTTATCTAAATTTAGCATGCAAAATTGCAAAACAAGAACCACTCCATGTGAAATGGATTTAAACACAATTATGAGTAAGGATGATGGTATAGCGGCGTGTGAGAAAGAATACAGAACATTGGTCGGAAGTCTTATTTATGTGATGACATCAACCAGGCCAGATATCTGCTATACGGTTACTAAATTGTCCCAACATTTAAATAAACCGGGGACTGTGCATTTAACGAGGGCTAAGCAAGTATTACGTTATTTAAAGGGAACTAAGAGTCGATGCCTGGTATTTTGACAAGCAGATAAACCATTAAAATTAGAAGGATTTTGTGATGCTGATTGGGCCAACTCACCAGATCGTAAGAGTATAACAGGCTATTGCTTTAAGCTAGTAGACGATAACCCAATAATCAGCTGGAAATCGAAGAAACAGGGGATGATTTCACTTTCTACTTGTGAAGCTGAATATATTGCATTATCAAAAGCAACACAAGAGGCTATTTTTCTTAAATTACTAATAGAGACAGTTACAACACTGGTAAAAACTGAACCAATAATTATTTACTGCGATAATCAATCCAGTATTGCTTTGGCCAGAAATCCAATAATACATGAAAGATCAAAGCATATCGATATCAAATATCAATTTGTTAGGGACCAAGTACAAAAGAAAATGATACAAATTGAATATGTTCAATCGGAAAATAATATGGCAGATTTATTTACAAAACCAATTACGAAATTTAAATTACAGGCTTTCACTTCTGCCATGTTTGGTACTGACCAATAAGGTCCTTATTGGTCCTGGGCAAGACGTAAAACTGCATCCATTAAGTCCCTATAAGGTCCTTATTAGTCCTGGGTAGGACGTAAAACTGCATCCATTAGTTATTGTCCTAAGAAACATCAGTTCAGTTTTAGGTATGAATGTAAGTCCTTAGTTTCGGGGTATAAATGTAAATAGTCCTACTTTTAGCCCAATCCTCTTCTAAATGATTCTATGGATCACTCTGACCCGGAGTGATAGTAACTGTTTTAATGGGTCCCAGCTATGGATAAAGTAACATTTTTTTTTGTTGTGATTACAACCCAAACTTATAATATTGTTGTTCATGTTTCTATTAACCCAGAAGTACTTAACAGTGAACAAAGTGATATGACTAATTTTTAATAGATATTAATTTAAGAAAAAAAAAAAAAAAAAAAAAAAATTTGGAATACTAAAATATTTGTTACGTATTAATACTAACTTAAAGAAAAAAAAAAAAAATAAAAAAATAAAAATATAATTTTTGGAATTAAAGTATTTATTGACTTCCTTAATATTTTGAAAGTAGATTCCATAATATACCCAAAATAGGGGGGGCGGGGTGTTGCGGTTTTTTGTGTATATATATATAATGACTAGTGAGACAATCCAGATGACTTAACTTCCTTTATAGTCTACCCATAGAAGTTTAACCAATCAGAAGCCGCAGAACATTGTATTCGTCGTGTATAAAGGAGGCCATCTTTGTTTACCCTACCGGAAGGACCAGTGCTAACTTGACAGGCGAAGAGGATAGAAGGAAGAACTACGCTCTGCTAAGATATCCACTGCGAACCTGAACTACGCTTTCCTACTGTCTCCGAAATATTCACTGCCAACCTCTGGATTCTATACTCGAAGACGACCGTCATGAAAATGTCTAACAATGGCTACATATAATGCAAGTGAAGAGTTGTGCAATTTTAAATGACTACATCGATTATATTTGTTTTAATAATAAATATTAATCTTCAAATTTTAATTATTTTATACTAACAGCTACAATCTTCCCATTTTCCAATTTTCTACAGTTGGCTTCTTTATATTATTAGTGTTCATCTAAAATATGTAGTTGTATAACTGAAAAGTGACAATTTCTTTTCAAGTTAACAATTCTCTTACTTTTAATACTTAAAGAGGAGGAGTTCTTCACATTTTTAACAAATGATTGGTGTCGAAGAATATCCCTTGGTTATTATCTTGTATATAAAATATACTTGTTATAATATTCCAAGTAAGGATTGTAGTTGTGTGCAGTCAGTATTGGTTATACAGTCCAAGACTATTGTTACTACCTTACATAGCAAGTCTATATATAGTGTTTACTCCTAGACATATGCTAATTATTTGTAGCACTAACCAACCACTACTACATCTCTCTGAAGCAAATAGGCTTTATGCCCTTCACTGATCACAAGTTTCTGTCTATTTTGACTTCCTGTTCTCCATCACCACTGCTTAAATTGTCCAAACTCTCTTGGTCTTGCATTGATTCCTCATCAGCCACTTCCTGTTGGTTTATACAGTCCAAGCTGGACTTTGTTCCTAGTTCAATTTCCATCTCCCATTTGTATTCTAGTCTGGATCTTATTTGATCTGCATAGGCCAGAACATTATTGCTCTTTTTAACTATTAATGCTGCATTCTCTGTCCCTTTTGCATTATAAAATTTGCCCTTTAAGGAGCAGATTCTTTATTTTTATTATACCACGTTTTTTTCATTAATGGAGTAAGACATGGTTAATGGGGCTCTAATCTGTACCCCCATCCCCATTAATGCAGACAGAATTTTCTAATCTGTCAGCATGTGGTATAATTCTATAACTAATAGCCTTGGTAAGAAACTTTCAATCTCATCTCACTGAGGAGAACATACTCTCAATCCCATTTGATTGCTGATGATATGGTGGGATTTTATATGGGATATATGCAATTTTCCTTAACCAAGACCACAGACTGACACTAATGTTTTCAGTATTCCATTCCTAGCAAATATTACCCATAATATTTGTGTTGCTGGAAGTACTATTGGTAGTGTCAAACAACACAAAATTCATAATCCTACCCTCTAACACTTTCTACAAATCTTGTAAATAAATTAGTTATTTCTAATACTAAGATCTTTACCATCATGTTGAAGACAATCAGAGATATAATTAGGAAGAAAAACTAAATCCAACACCAATTCAGATAGTACTTATTAAATAAATTTCTTACAATGTATAAGCACTTATATTGGAGAGACATCTTTAAGTCTAAAAGCCTGTATCTACAAACATAAGAGATTTACATTTAACAACCATTTAAACTTGCTCATAATACATTAGCCATAACTTTGATTCTACAAATGTCACCCTAATTAAAAAAAAACAAAAAACGCAATTCTTTATGTTGAAAGTACTATATTAATTATAAACACATCAAAAACATTACATCACCAATCTTTATTGAATCTATTCTTAAAGAATGTAATGTGTGTTTAGATAAAAAACAGTATGTATATAAAAGCACTCACAAATTAACATGCAAAAAACCACTATACACAATGTCTACTAGACATACACACATTAATATATATATCATCTGATATCCACATAGACAAACTAGAATTATTGTACTCTTACATACATAAAGCAATATTTATAGTTTTTTTTAGTTAGGCTTGGAAGTCATTAATTTCTTGGAACTTCAAAAAGAGACATTATCTCTCCTTGAATTCAGGACACCATAAATTATACTAATGTTTGTTTAACAAGTCAAATGCATGTTAAACATGATTAACCAATGAAAATCAAACACAAAAGTAAAAATACCAGAATTTCTTTTTCTCTGATGATGTTTTAATAAAAGTGAAACATGTTAGATTGATAATCGTTTCCTATTTGTTCTTTCTTTTATTCTAGAAGATAACTTTTGGTAATTCCTTCCTCAGGTTAAAAATGAATTCTAGGGACTTATGGTCAAACTTCAACAAGAATTTTCTGCCTAAAAAAATTGCTGAGCCCTACTAGTGCTCCAAACTATAGCTAGAGCCATTTTTTCTATTTGTGTAATTAGATTCAGTCAATGTTAATGCTCTAGAAAGATACATAACTGGGTGTCCTTCCTGGGCTAAGATTGCTGACATGGAATTTTTACCAAGATCCATAGTTAAAGTAACACTCTTTTGGAGGTCAAAAATCTTGATAACAGGGGTTTTTGGATGATCATTTTCAAATTATCAAATGCTGTTTGTTGTATTAATCCATTTAAATTCATTTTTCTTTTTACACAGCTTGACAAACACTTCAATTAGTTCTGAATATTTGGTTAAATATTTTCAATAAAAATTTGCTAAATCTAAAAAGGATTCTAATTAATTTTTATTGTAGGAGGAGATACCTCTAATATTTTCTGCACCAAACTTGGGCCTGACAAAATTCTGTCTTTTGCAATTTGGTCTCCAAGATATATTTTTTCACAATCAAATACACATTTATCTTTGTTAATAGTCATTCCAGATATCCTTAGTCTATTTAATACCTGGTTGTTTTGTTTTTTGTTTCAACTCTTCTTCATTGGTTGCACCCAAACATGTCATCTTGATATATTATGTTTTTATGTCTTAGAATGTTAAGTAGTGATTTTATAATCAATTTAAATTTGATGGTATGCATTTTTAGATTAATTTTTGTAATGCTTCATTCCTGTTAACAGTTAAAATGTTTAAAAACTGCTTTAATTTCCATTTTTTTAATGACAGCTATTTTCTTGCAATGAAGACTTCAGAGTATGTTTTAAGTTTTTATTAGAATAAAGTCTGTGATCAGTTATTTCTTTTTACCTAACTGACATACCCAAACTTCCAATTTCAGGTTCAGAGAGATGTGCATCTATAATGGATAATCAGAGAGCCGAGCTCAACTTCCAATTGGGCTTGTTGCATTCACTTATGCAAAAATAACCTTAAAAAGGTATGAATCCCTCTCCTTTCCCCAGTTATGGGTTAAATAGTAAGAATTGTACCTAGAAAAATCATTGCTATTCTCAAGAAAATTGTTAATGCAATATTCACTTACAAAAAAAAAAAAAAAAAAAAAAAATAAAATAAAAATATAGAATTATTCTTACAATCCCAAAAATACGTTTTAGCTTTAAATAATTCACAAAGGGTTGAGAAGCAAAAAATAAAATCAGGTTCAGAGTGACTAAAACAGGCTTATACAGCTTATAAATAGGCTTTATTATAACATTTTATTTAGGGATATTTTGAAGTTATGCATGCAAAATATGAAAGATATTTGGTTTACATGTTTAGATATAAAAATGTAGCATAGCATAAAAGCAACAGATTATAACAATACAACACCCGAATAAATATCAAAATAAAAGTTTTTAAACTGCTTTATTTTCTAGCATATCATAGAAAATCTATTACCTTAGATTTAATATTTCTCTGAAAATACTATCTCTCTAGTTATGTTGTCTAAAATAAAGTTAATAAAAAAAATGTGTAACCTTGTTTGTACAGTAAAAAACAAAAACAAAAAAAAAACAAACAAATATAATCAAGTATTTTAATATTTTGAAAAATGAAGACAATTTTCACTGAATAGCATCTTTCATTGAAACTATTCTATTCAGGTAAATTTGATGGCAAGATTTAAGAAATGCCAGTAATACATGTAATTTCCTTAAATGATTCAGTTGCATCCAAAAATACTTTAAAAGATCAGTGGTAAAAAAAAAAATAAATAAATTTTCAAGTATTATCAAAGATGCAACAAAAAGCATGCCTGAGGAAAATCTGATCTGACTAGTACAATAGGCTAAAAGAAATTTTGACAGACTTTTAATTAAAGATATTATGACAACATACAGAGTTATATACATACTTAAACAGTGCATATTAATTGGATTTTCATTGTAAAAGTATATATAATGAATATCCATTAGCAGGTTTTATTTAATTTTTATTTATTTATTTATTATTTTTTTCAAGTGAAGAATTTTGCTGCTGAATAACCAAAGAAAACACAAATTTCATGATTCATCATATAAGCTAATATGGGCACATGGCAAAGTGGTTAGAATGTTTGCTTTCCTATCATGTCAGAGAATGTGATCTCTCCCAGAAATTGAAGCTAAACTCTGTTCAGCATAGTTGCAGTATAAACCACAGGTGGGTTCTTTGGGTGTTGATCAAACACAAATGTATCTAAGCAGGCATCTGCAAGTCCACCCTAGTAGACAGGCATACTTGGATAAGAGTGGCCAGCCATTACATATATAAACTAATTTTTACATCACATTCATTTATCAGCCGAGTGATTCTCTGTTGCAATTGTTAAGCTTAAGATGCTTGTTATGAAAACAATGAAATCAAATAAGATATAAATTAATGATAATTATAACAAAGTACAACTAGTTTGTTTGTCAACAAACTACTTTTGACAAAAAGTGCTAAATAAAGGTTATAATTTATGAGAAATTAAAACAAAATATAGAAAATTGGTTTTGTTAATTCTATGAGGAAGAAAAAAAGCCATAGATGTAACAAAGAATTGAACAAAAATTCAATCTGATACTAAAAAAAAAAAAAAAAAAAAAAAAAAATTATATATATATCTAAACACAAAGACTCAAAACATCAAAGAAAATAACTTGTAAAGAAAGTTTGGTTCAAAACCACAAAATACTCATTGCTTTCACTATGGCTTAGAAAGGAATCAGACATTTCATCATGGGAGCCAATAATAAATGGTCAAATACATTGTCTATTTTAAATTCATCCTATTATTATAAATACGACATTCAAATGAACTAAATTATGTATGCCTAATTTAAATATGCTTACACATGGCTTGTATATATCTCACACACCTTCAGTGTATAGGACACAAAGAGATTTTGAAATTAAAATTGTAAAAGAAAAAGTCATCTTACACAGTGAAAAATACAACAGTAAAGAACTCAATGGGAAATTATTGCTTTCTCAGCACAATTCGAAATCTATTATTTACTAATAAAAAAAAAATCCTTCATTCTGTTATTCTTGATTCAATACTGTGTAATTAAGGAACACTAATTAAATTGATTAAATTATTGTGTATTATTTCGTAATAGTTTTCTAGATTTGCAATTAAAAGTAAAGGGTAGTGCACAATTATAAGAATGATGATAATTTAAAAAAGACAAAAAAGTGGAGCAGGAGTAAAATTTTTTTTTTTTGTTTTTTTTAATTACCAATTTTTGATGAATTTCTTAATTTCAGTTGAATTTAATTGCAACTCCCAGATTGTCATTGTACAATTGTTAATAAAGAGCTTGATTAAGACTATTCAAAATAAGCAACAGACTAGTTTTGTTTATAGATTTCACTTTGAATGTTATTTTTAGTGGATACTTGTAGTTGTATTTGAGTAGACATTCCATTTTTTTTTTTTTTAAAGCAGTGTTTATTTCATTTACTGGTCTGTGCATTCTAGAAAACTTAAAATGTGCACTCCAGCTAGATTTGAACTAGTATTCCCCTTTGCAGGAGAAAATGGAATGTCTACTCAAATACAGGTATCTTGAATTAAAACATAAAATCCATTAATATATATATATATATATATATATATAGCTCTATCTCTGATATTGAGCGCTTTCTAATAAGTACCGCGCATATAATATATAAATAATTATATATATATATATATATATATATATATATATATATATATATATATACACACACACTTTTCACATATATTTATTTATATATACACACACACACACACGTGTGTGTGTGTGTGTGTGGTGATTTTAGGTTATCAATGTTTGTCTAGCTCATTACAATCTTTAACAAAATATACTATTGATATTAGATGCTAAAATGATTCCTTTACTCTAACTAAAATATATAATTTTTAAGAATCTCTGTGCATGAAATTAAAAAACAAAAAATATAATGAAAAACAATAATTTTAAATAAAAATGTGTTCTTTGAAAAAACAGGGTATACAAACCATTAGAGATTTTTAAAAGATTATTTATAAAATTAAAGCAAGAAATACATTTCCTATTAAGTATGTCTCCAGCTTCAATAGGGCTCAGATTTACACAACCCAACTAGCCACGTTAATTTTATTTCATTCCTTTAATACTTGATATTTTTTTTCTTTATTATGAACAATATCAACAAAATGTATTTCAGTCAATATTTTGAGACACGAAGCCAAAACAATTAATTTGAGATCCAGCTGAAGTCAAGAATGAAAATGACAACTTGAATGGCCCCTGCTGAGTTTGTGACCCTGGGCTGCACACTTTTACGATCATCAAAAAACTGACTAGACAACATGTACACATCATAGGTGACGAAATAAAAATAATTAAACACTGTTGGAAATCCCTATGAACCATGAGCTAAAAAACAAAATAACAGCCTGTAACATTGAGCAGTAATTTATCTTATTTTAGCTGGGAACAAAAATTATTTATATGAACAGACATTAAAAAACAAACATGAATTAACATTGTGATAAAATTTACAACATTAAATCAATTACTAGTGATTATTTCAAAAGGACTTTAGTTTGTTAAAAGTTTAAGACTGATTTAGTAGGTTTGGTAAATGAAAGAGATTGAGCCATGCATTGGATGTATGCTTCTCAAGACACATCTAAACTAGCTGGTTTTAGAGCCAAATCCACCATAGTAGGCAATCACAGAAACAATGTGCTTGGAAAAATTCCCAAATCATTCCTGGCAATAGAATTTATTAACGGTACCAAATTACAAGCAAGAATGTCTCCACACATTCAAAAGTATCTTTTCAAAAAGAAGTATTATTTAGAAAACAAAACCAAAACAATTACTGAACTTATCTTTGACAAAAGATACAAAAGTCATTACACTACATAAAACAAAAATTCTTCTTCACAAACAGTGATAAAAGTTTACATTCCATAATAATATAAATTTGTGTTAACTTAAGGCAGACTCATTTGCTAGGAATTTTCTAGTTATGTGAGAAAATAAGATGGTATATTTATTATAAAACATTAAGTATTAACAAAACCACTTTGTAATTAAATTTTTATTCATGCATAACACTAAATTTAGGATGAAAAGGATAGGACAATAATCTATTAATTATGAATTGCAAACTCATATTTTAAACAAGTATTATGAATGAAAAGAAGTTTAAACTGTGCCTGAAGCTTGTCTATTGTATATATTCATTTATAAGCTAACTTCATGTATGGTGCAACACCAGAATTTTTTGCATGACTTTTAATCCCTCCAGAAATATTTACCTGTGTATAGTGCAACTGGTCATGGAAAGTGCAGTATTTTTATCCTCTTCAAAAAAATAACCTGTGTATAGTGTGACCCCGCCCCTATTTTTTGGCATAAAAAAAAAAAAAAAAAAAAAAAAAGATAAAAATTCGCACTATACAGTAATCATAAATACCCCGATGCAATATTTTTTTTATTAAATTGTCTAATAATATATATGGTTCAGAATCAGTATTTTAAAAAAATAATTTTGGATAAATCATTATACTTGCTCAATAAAATATGCATTATATTGATAAGCTAACTGTTTATTGCTATCATTACTCTTAATTGCATTCCACTGCAGACAGAGGAATCTTAGAGATAATGGATTACAAGGGTCGACAATCAATAATACATGGCCATTGATTTAGCCCAGAAATAACATTAGGTTTATTAAAAAGTTAGTGAAATGGAAAATAAATAGAAAACACTGCCTAAATAGGATACAAAAATGAGATCAAATTTGTATGAAAACATTCAAAGTTACAGTAACTTCCATCTTGAATTTAAAACTATGTTAAAAATTTTTTTACATCTCATTTGAAATTGAAACATGAATACTATATATAAAAAATACAAGCATTTAATGTAAATACCTCTTGTTGACAGAATAAAGTGAAAAAAATAAAACTATATTAATGAACTTAAATTTTCTAAATTTCTAAACATACATAGCTTGAAGTGAAAAATAAAAAATTGTGTCACAAAACAGTTAAATTATTCATACTCATGAAACCAAAATAGATTAATACTAAAATATCTTGAGAGCCATAGTAATGAAAATCCACTTATCAAAACAGAAAACAAAATTGTTGATGCAAAACTGAATATTGGTTAAATAGTAGGATAATATATAAGGAACTGTTCATTCCAATTTTGCCATGTGAAATTCTTATTATAGAAAAACAAAAGTAAAATATTTGAACACTATAATGCTCTTGAAGCATGAGGAAAATAAAACATTAATCATAACAATGATTTTTTACATTATTTGTATATACATTTTTTTTAATCATTTTACCCCAAACAAGGCAATAAAGCCACTAGGATGCAAGGGGTTAGATAATATGAGAAAAATTACTATTAAAGAGAGATAACAATAAAAGAATAAGAATTAAGAAGACAGAAGATAATGATTGACATTGCAATAAATTTTTTGAAGATAAAATTTGACTGGGAAGGAAGAAGCTGGAAGTGAGTTACATAAGTGAGAAGTGCAATAAAATAAACTTTTGGCAGAGAAATTATGATTACGTCTAGCCATTTTAACTGTAAAAAGAATGGGACCTTGTCACCAATATATTACTGCACTTAAGTTCATGAAGTCTAATAGCAGAAAGTTCATAAGAACGATTACCATGAAAGTATTTACAGAAAATGCAGTGCGAAGTTATGGTGGTAGAAAAGGGACTGAAGTCGAGATGTTATTAGGTTATTTTTTAACGTCAAAAACCGACATTAATTTTGCACCAACCTAATAGTTCAGGACCAATAGCATTGCAGATTCTTCTTTGGATTTTATCAAGAATCTCTAGATATACAGCAGGTAAACCAGACCATATATGGCAGCAATATTCAAAGCATGGATATATGGTAAACTTATAAATATGAAAAATAGATTCTGGCAAGAAAAATTGTCTAGCACAACATAGTGAAACAATTTTTTTTAGCTGCAGACTTAGCAATTGATTCAATATACTCTTTCCAGTTCATGCCAGCTGAAAAAGTTAGTCTGAGATTATGCAATGTGTCACTCTCCTGGAGATTAGCATCAGCTATGCTGATGGAAGGTAGAAAGGGTTCTCTCAGATGATTAATAGAGAACAGTTTAGTTTGAGGCATTAAAATTAAGAAGTCAATCTTTGCCCCATTTAACTACAGATTGTAGATTATTTTTGTGATCAGCCGTCAATTTGAACATATTGAACTGCTCAGAGTTACTAGACACACACAATATGTGTGTGTGTGTGTGTGTGTGTGTATGTGAGAGAGAGTATTTTAGTTTAATTTGGAATCAATGTTCCTACATGTAAATTTGTGATATGTCTCACTAATTGGTCTTGGAATTTTGTTTTATATAATTTTCTTTTTACTATTATAATAAAAACTAGAAATAATGTAGGAAGGTATCCAAGACTGACTACTAAAATGAATTTGTCTTTGTTCTAACTACAAAATACAAACTACATTTAACAGAAATAGTGGGGTTTAACAAATCAACTTATCTTTTGTATTTTTTAGTTTAAAAAAGAAAAAAAAAAAGATTCTATTGGTGTTGTTAAAAATGGTAATAACTACTCAATATTGTTAAGTCAAAGGGTAATTATTTGGAAGGATTTATGCCTTAAATTGAAGAAAAAGAGAAAACAATGAATGAAATGTACTTTTGGCAATTAATTTATATGTTAAAAGCAATACAAAGTGATCAGATGAAGAGTTGTTTAAGGTGAGGTAAAAATTAAGGGACTGTAAAAATGCAGTAAGTGATCATTTCTCAATGTCTACTATGATAGGGAAATTGATATTTAAACATTATTGAATAAGCCTAGTCAGCCTTGGCCAAACAATTCTGTGGGAAGAGAGCTGAATGTTTAATATAGTTCCAGTGTTACCCCATATTTTAATGTGAATTTTAAACCATAGAGCATAGATATACACATAGAGAGAAAAAGTAATGTATGTGTAATGGATAATATGGAACATTTTAATTGGATGGAATCTGAATTTTACAGCTATTTTATGTATTTTCGTTGTATTGATTCTACAAACAGAAATAATTATTTTCTTTTCAATGTAACAATTTAATGAAAGACTGCTCAATGTATGTTGTAATAATTTGCTAATGTAGAATAGAGTAAATAATTTATTGAGGATCTTCACTTTCCAGTATTCAAAGTAAGTAGTCTTTCATAAAGCATACACTTATGTTTGGCACTAGGTGGTCCAGTGAGAAATATCACAGCAGTGAGTTAATAGAATGATGAAAAACAGCAGGTAAGTAAAGTGATAAAACCAAGTTGACAGAGAATTGAAAAAAATTATGGACAGCGTCTCTTCACCATAAATAGCACATTGCCAGAGGGGAAGCAATCACAGATGGGTTCATCACAGCTTAGCTAATATTTACTTTAATTCTGTTAAACTGAACATTACCTTGATGCGTATTAGTGCATTCACTGTAAACCAAATTGCACAAATGTCTCCATAATGTGGAGATCACATAGCCTACAGTTTAATTCCTTGAGAATTTAGGCTTGTTGTTTTCAATTGGTAGAAATCAGAAATGAGAATCGTAAGGCCATGGGATTGCATATTTTACTGAAGGACAGTCAGCAATGAGAAGTGTAATAATACTAAAGTGTAAAGAAAAGTATTCATACATTTTGTAGCGAACAATATTGTTACCAGATTATTACAGTGCCATTAATTGCTTCATTAGGTTACATGATCTGTGCTTAACCAAACACTGTCTAATATTTATGCCTGTACACACTGGAATGGTAGACTATAAATACAATAACCCAACTTCTGAAAACGCATAACCTTATTAGAACATATTCTCGTGGCCAATAGATTTCTGAATCACAAATATAAAATCTATAAGACTACCAGATCATTTTGGTGTGTAACTATGATAACTGCTTTCAAATACTTATAGTTTCTGTATTCAATCCTTAAATATTTAAAAAAAAAACCCAAAAAACTCTGAACTTGTCCATTAAAACATTTTCAAAACAAATGCAATTCAGTAAAAAGGAAAAAAACAGAAAAGTTTTTTTTAGATAAATCAATATTTGATTAACAAAAGCATGGTTGATTTTGTAAATACTGACATTCTCAGAACAAACGTATGCTATAATAATTCAAATTTTGAACTAACTGAAAAACTACATTTATTAGAATTTCATCAAACCGATTTGTCTTTAATAATCATCTGCCTAATACCATGTAATTTAATCAAACCAATCCTATTGGAGAATACACATGAAAATAAGAATTGCTAATCTAAAAAGTCTACTATATAAGGCTTACCATACATCCTGATTAGGCCTATAAGCTACTAGTTTTAATTTTTGTGTCAAACCTGAAGTTTAAGGGGTGTTGGGTCATGAAAGCACTTTATTAGACAAGAAAACTAAAAGCAATAATAAAAATTGAATTGTCTGAGTTTGTGGCCTGGAAATTATGGTAAGCTCATTCTTATATGGCAAAGAATAAGCCATAAACACTCACAATAAGTGTTTCTTTGGTATATACTGAATTAAAAATATTGAATAAATACAATAAGCATCTATTAGTAATATATCCCAATTTTAAATAATTATTTCAAAGCATTCCAGTTGGTTGAGATTAAATTCTTAATTCTATGTAAATAAAAGATGTCAAGTGGGTTTGTTTCATAATATAAGGGTTTTTCTTTAACTAGCCCTTTACATCTGAATATTTTTTTTGTTTTCTTGCATAGCAAAAGGACAATGTCAAACTCTGTTTTAAAAAAAAAGAAAAAAAAGAAAAAAAAAGAAAAAGAATTTCATTTTCAGTCATAATTCTGTACATAATTTCATCACTGCTATCCACTAATAATCTAATGAAATTTATTAATGAATAAATACTTATTTGTGAACAAGATAGAGATTATTAAATTATTTAAATTTATCTGAGTTTTATCCGGTTATGATGAACAATTGTACTCTCAATAATGCTTCATCTATTGGATCTCAAGTGGAACTCATATATACAATTCATTGCTAAAGATACTGATTAGTTTATTCTACTGTTCCAGAAAGTATCTAATTTCTTCTGCTATGCTTTATCTTTACAAGTTTCAGATTAGATTAAATAGAGTTTTGCTGTTATATCTGGGCTGGAGCTGCTCAATCCTCACTTACCAATGTTGATAGAGTTCAAAAATGTTTACTTGGTTTTGTGGAGGAAGACTTAGTCTCCACTCTGCAGCCTCTTTCCCCACAGACATAACATCACAAACCTATTTCTACTTTATCGCTATTTTTACAGCAAATGAACTCAATTCTTTACTTCTACCATTTCAGACATTTACAGTTATGAGATGCCATGCTACTTCTAAGGAGTTAATCAATCATCTTTCAATCACCTAAATGTAAGGAGAAAATTCTAATTTTGCTCCCAAGAACTGCTACTTTGTGGAGCAGACTCCCACATAGGTGCTTACCTGAACAATATGACACTAACTTCTTCAAGTCACAGGTCAATCATTACCTTTCCTCCTTACCCTCATAGTCACTTCCTATCTCCACCTTCATTCATACCACACACCTCATTCATCATAACTATTTTAACAATAACCTTTTACTTTTAGTGTTTCTTCAGGTTTGTATATTAAACATTAGTATATTAAAAGAAAAAAAAGAAAAGAAAAAGTAAATCAGTGTTTGAACTTTGTCCCCCCCTCCCAATAAATAAAAATGCTTTCATATTTCAATCAAACTGAAAAATTTCTTTTCAACAAATATTATTCATTGGTTTATTTCAGTGTTTGCCAGAATACTCTGTTTGATTTTTTTTTTTTAGATTATACTGAAGAACTTTTAATTACTACAAAACATTGAAATTTCTTAATCTTAACTTGTAAAATACTATTAACCATAGTGAGATTTTTTTACGACAAAGAACTCTTGAAAATTTGTGCATATCTGAAGTTGTCCTAAAATTTGTTATGATTGTGTATCAACATTCTCAATCACACTGAAATACATTCTTTACAAGAACCAATATTTTGGTTTTGATCTTTCTCAGCTCAAACCTCAATGCCCCCTGAAGGGTGGGTAAAATAAAAAAAAAAAAAAAAAAAATGGTAAAGTAAAAACCACAAGAAAAATCCATTACAGCATTTTAGTTTTTGATATCGTAAGTCTAAATGGGAACCAGTAATTTTATTTCAGGTTTAGAACATAATGTTTCAAAACACTACAGCAGGGTTGTAAAGTGTACATGTAATCAAAGAGCCTATCCGGTTTCTGGCTATGTACTTATACTTATCTTTTGATTTATACAAACTGAATATACACTTCCTATCAATCTCAAATAAAAAAAGATTTACTTTTAAGCTGTGCATTTCAATGTTTACATTCAACGATACATAGAACTGTAAACTCCAAATCTTTTCATATAAAAATTATTCAAGCTCTCAACCATGTTATAATTTTAAAATTATCCATAAAATTGCCCCATTTTGTCATTAATCCTTGCATTAACAAATTCCTAACTACAAATTTTAGTTAAAAAAATATGGAAAATTCCATGTTTAATGAAATTACCCTTCACTCCTATCACCAAAAGTATTTGTTAGTTAGAGATGATCATTAATTGATTTGTGTTTTATAAATAATTATGCATTATACCCCATGCACATCTAAGCTTACAGCACCTGGTATTCCCAAGCAGTCACCCATATAGGTACTGACTGATGTTGCTTAACTTCAGAAAATGACTAAAGTTATGCACCTAAGTTGTGGAGTAGCAGTAAAGTTAGTGGGCAGTAGTAAGAAAGACTGAAACCCTGCCCCACTTTTCTCTTTCTCACACACACACACAGAGTATTCAAATGCAGTTTAAGTATTTAATAAATCCTGCCAACATTAAGTTTTACATAAACAATATTATATCTACCAAAATTCAATTTTTGACAAACTCAGGAAAAATCAAAGCAGATTTATTTCACATGTGGACTACAATCAAAGATCACAAAATGTTACTATCTATAGAAAGCTATTTCTTTATTTCAGCTGTTAATTTTGAATGTACACATCTTCAAGCAACTGTCAACTACAGACACAAGTAGAAAACAGAGAAAATACTTTTACTTCATGACTGCTCCCAATTCATGATGAATTTAACATTCCTTTTTAAAGTGCTGAGGACAGGATACAAATTAATTATTGTATTATTTCATCACAAGCAGCAATCAAAGAATGAACCAAAATCTGTACTGTATATAAAGAGATTTTCTTGTATTCACTGGATTGAATAGGTGAGGACAGAAAGAATGGAAGACGGCAAAGAAAAATTGTATTGGGGAAACTAGGAAAAGAAAAAGAATATCCAGAAATGTGGCTGGTAGAAAATAAGAGTAAAGAAGGCACAAGAGTGAAATGACAAAAATATGCTACTTTTTAAGTGCAAATTTACAGTTATGTTGATTGAACTGCAAAAAGCTAAGTTACAAATAAGAGAAACTAAAAATAGGACTTACCACGACAATACTGTAATAATATTAAGACCTCATAGACTTTGTTTGGGGTGACAGTAATACTGGATTCTACATATTTGATGATGTTCTTGTGCCCACTCAGTGTTTTCTGGAAAAGATTAAAAATATATCTAAATAAGGAAATAAAATAAAAAAGGCAAAAAAGAAAAGCATTTTATGTCTAGTGTTGGCTAGACAATTTAACTCCAGGTTAAATAAGTCGTGACTAGCTATTCAAAATTGTTCATGATACAAATTGTTCTAAGTATAGCATTTGAATTAAACTAAACTTTCAACCCGTACAAAAAAAAAAAAAAAAAAAAAACAAAAAAAAAAAAAAAAATACCCCCCCCCAAAAAAAAACCCAAACAAAAAAAAAAAAAAAAAAACCCCAAAAAAAACACAAACAAAAAAAAAAAAAAAAACAAAAAAACAGTACATCGATACAAAAGAGTTTAACATTTCTAAAGAGTATAACTAAAAGCACCCTTAAAAATTTCTAAAGCTTCTCTCAATTATTTTGACATCTAGCCAGTCAAAAGTACACTATGTTTTTGTGCTTAACATTTTATGTCAAGGCAGTTTTGAATTTGTTTTACCTGATGAATTAGTGCAAGGACATTTTAAGCTTTAATATTGCACAAAAATTGCAAAGAGTATTTAATATAGCATTTGAGTAAATATTACAAATTAAACTTTAGTCATCAATTTTAAAAACAAAATACAATTCAGAATTTATCAATATTTAATTAGCAAATTTGATTTGGTTGAATTAATTTATTAACACCAAATCGATTATGATACAAATGAGATGGCTTCTCCTCCCCCCCACTCTATTTCAAAAACAGATATAACTTTGATCAGAATCATTTTTTTTTTTCATTTGGGATACAAATAACATTTATTTTGCTACTTTTGATCGGTTTTAAAAAGATTACCTCAAGGTATTAAATTGTTATTTCTCTTGTGCAATTTATTACTATTTTATAAAGTAAAGGCAGACCAATGCTAGTGAAATCAAAAACTCGTATTTTTGTAATCAACCATCATGCATTGTCATACTTAAAATAAAATGGCTAATCTCTCATGACTATTACATTATGAGTATGATCAATGGTATGCTTTACACGTTTTACAAAAACAGAGACAATTTTATGAGAAACAGACCAGTCAGTATCCATATCAATAAATCATGTTTAATAAATATCTAGCTAAATCAGTTCACTAAAGGTTAACTGAATACTGGTTAATCAGGAAATATGCTTTTATCTAGAAATATTTTTTATGTGTTACCTCTGGTGACCACCATTTAATATCAAGTTATTTCCTAGTTACATAATTTTATATAATTTTTTGTAAATGCTAAATAATAATAATTATAATAATATCATCATCATTGGCAGGTTGCAATAGGTATTAAGAAAAGTGATTCTTCATTGATTATTCTTTTTATTTTCTTCAGGGAAATAATTAATTAACAGTTAACAAATCTGGAGTTATCTTTTATTGGACAATTTTTTTAAAAATAAATACTGAATTAAAAGTTACTCTGAAACCAGTGACCTGGAAATTGCTTTCTTCTCCAAGTTAGAGCATTTTAACAGTATTACATTAAAATTACACTATAAAGTTTAATTTTTGTGATGCTATGGTAATAAACATACAAAAATTGAATCCTTATAATATAGACAATTTTGACAGCTTGTAAAATCACTAGTATGTGTGTGTTTCTATCCAACAGTAATATTATAGAAACAATGTTAAACTTAATATAAATGGAGGAGCTGAGGAGGAAAAAAACAATGATCCTCACCCAAGAATAATTTACCTTGTTCCCTGGCTCTCAAAATTGCTTTATTGGTAGGTCAAACCTAAACTGTGTCAATAAAGAATTATTATCACAGCCATTAAGTTTGCAACATGAATTGAGCTGGTCTTTCAATTTCATTACTGTTGTTCCATGTTTATATGACCTACAGGGATATATTTTACATGTAAAATAGAATGTAACAGAATCTTAAACTAAACAAACTGTGGTAAAGAAAAAAAAATGTCACTTGGTATTAAAGTTTTACAAAACAGCCGGAAGATCATATAAAAAGGTTTTTACCTATAATATATCTTAATGTCACCATGGAAAAATAATATAGCTACTAGAAACTCATGTTTATATATTAACATTTTCATTGAATATGTGAAAAGTAATAAATGCAAATGGTCATTTCTCTGTAGAAGACATTATATATATATATATATATATTATATATATATATATATATATATAAGCAATATCAAGTTGGCATTTTGAAAAAGCTCACATAAATAAGTAAAGCAGGTCACAAAGTGCATGAGTGTGTGGAGAGCTTTTACTCAAAAATAAACATGTACAATTAGGGAGCATTATTTTCTTAAACTCCAAGGAAAAATGTTAACTGAAAAACCCTCCTTAATGCAAAATAAACCTGCTGCTTTCTATCTGTATTTTTGCACTATTTTTAATGCTATAAAACCCATTTTTACGTGCTTTGATAAACATAGTTCAAGTTTTATCTGCAGTTTGTTGAGTTACTTATAGTGAAAAATCAACTATGTAAGTTGTTTAGTATCAGGTATACCAACACCTTTCTTGGACTAACAATATGATTATATGTTTTAAAATATGAATCAGAAAAAGAAGAAATTTCCATAAGTGAAATTTCATTGTATGTGTTATGTCCCTTCAAGAAGTTGGTTATCATGACTTTACAATTCCTTGTCCCTTGTAGCTCTAGTGTGTGTACATATAATTAAATAAATAAAAGTCTTCTTTCAAACCTGCAAAAGACAGTCTTGTGAATTTGACCTCTTCCTAGCCTTGGCATTTTACTTTAAATCAAATATATATAACAATTAGAAATGAATGTGGCCATGATTTTTGAGACATAAAAATGTAATTTGCACATTTATTGGGTGTGCACAAAATGCTCACAGCATTTATGCTTAAAAAAAAAAAAAAAAAAAAAAAAAAAAAAAAAGTCATAAAAATATTGGAAACTTTGTGCCAAAGCCCTCTTATAACAGAAATTTCATTAACATTAATTTAAAAAAATCCAGAGTAACTTCAAGCCTTTTCATTCATGAATGCTTAAAGATATGGATAGTTTAATTGATTTTACCATATTCTTTGATTATGGTAATGCATGATGGTACTTTAGCTGAAAAGAAAGACTTCATATTGGTAGGTTTCATTTCTGAATGGTTTAAAAACCAATGCTATACTAAATATATTAACAACTTATTGATATTAATGCATATCAATATAAAACAAACATTTACTTTCTTATTGAGCAAGATTCTACTTTATACTAGCAAATAATAGTTGTAGAAAGAAAAAAATTTGGTTACATTTTTATGAGTTTGTAGACAAGATGGAGAAGTTCTGAATCTTTATGAGCATGTTCTAATCAAACACAAAGTATTTTTATAGATTATTTTGAATGTGAATGACTATTTAAATCTTGTCTTTTATGCAAATATGTAATAATAAACCTTAGACATTTCAGCTAAAACACTTTATATAATTAATGCTAGCAATGGCCTGCTTATAAATCATTTATTTATAAGGTTACCTGCCATTTTTTTTTTTGGCTACTTAAGACTTTTGTTTGAATCTTAACATTTAGCACTGCCTCATTTATAAATATTACTTCCCCTTTTACTGTATATGGAATCCCCTGAAAATATGATGTTTTATATATTTGAAATTACAGTAGCCCGGCTCTCAATTTCTGTCAACATTGTTTTAGGTGTTGCCATAGAAGGATATGACTACACAACAAAGAAATTCAAATTCAATTTGCATTGGCAGGACTAACATTTTGCTTGGCAAAAATAGTTATCTACAGAGTGCTAAATTTAATAGTTAATCCAATATTCAATCTAGGTATTTTTTAATCATTTCAACCCAAGTCAATAAAGCTACTAGGGGTTACTGAGTGTAAGGGAACAGGAGAAAAAACATTAAGGAGAGAGAACAATGAAAGAACAGGAATTGAGAAGGCAGAAGATAACAATTGATATTAGGCTTAAATTAATAAAGTCTAGGTACCAAAGAGGAAAGTTCATCAGAACAATTACCATGAAAATATTTATAGAAAAGGCACAAAGAAGCTACGTTACAGTGGTGGCAAAGTGACTGAAGCCGAGATACCAGGTCAGAACCAATAACATTGCAGATTCTTTGTTTTTTTTTTTATCAAGAATCTCTAAATACATAGCAGACATGCCAGATATATTCAATGCATGAATGGATGGTAGACTTATAAATATGTAAGATAGATTTTGGCAAGAACAGTTGCCTAGCACAACACTGTAAAACTTTCCTTGCAGCAGACCTAACAAGTGATTCAATATAATCTTTCCATTTTATTTTCACAGAAAATGTTAGTTTGAGAAGTTGCAAAGGTCACTCAGCCATGAGATTCTCTCAGATGATTAAAAGAGAACAGTTTTGTTTTAGAGGCATTAAAATTAACAAATCATTTCTTGCTTCAGTTAACAACAGATTGTTATTCCTTTTTGAGTTTAGCTGCCAATTTGACCTGATTGAAACAATAACAGTGCAACCAAAGGATTAACATCTACACAGTTATACTAATGATATAGATGTAATGTGACATTAAAATGCCCCTTAAAGCATTTTAAGGTATTGAAGAAAATATGTACAAATTAATAAAATTCTCATCAAAATCTTTTTAGAGCAAACATTTGCAACCCTTTATGCTGGGAAAAAAGCACTGAAATTTGTCTTGTTTACAACAGGATCTATATAAAGTTATATAAGCAAGGATTTCTACTTAAATCATTTTTATAAGAAAATGACCAACAACGGAGAAAAAAAAATTAGGTTATTTGTTTTCTGCTGTTTTAAGAAAAAATATCAGTTTATTAAAGGAGAAAAATGTTACACACATTAATATTACCTGGAAGAAAAATAAATCCTATATTGTTATTATATATATATATATATATATATATATATATATATATATATATATATTACAAACTGTCTTTTTGGTTTATGTAATAACTATCATCTTCAACAAAGTATTTAAAAAAAAAAAGAAAAAGATTCCTTTTACTTTTTTGTAAAATTTAAAGTGCATATCAAGTACTAGCCACAAATATTAACAAAAACAAGAATTGATCAAGTCAAATTCTAATGACACAAAAATAATGCCAACTCCAAACTTTATTTTTCTTACTTCATATTAATTTTAAATTTGAAAACTGGTCTTTGCAAAGATTTAACAAATTAAGGATTTTTATTTGAAGTGCTTAGTACTAAATTTAAAAAAAAAAAGTGTGGGTTAAGCAAAATCATTAAATGATAATTTTGGTTTCAAATGATAAGACAACATAAAATATAAGAGAAATTGACAAGGTTACTTATCTAAAAATAGTTTCCTTTTATTGATTAATTTTATTCTATCAAAGACATTTAAAATAGCTTTAAATGTGAGATGGAAAATAGACAAAGCTATGAAAGAAACAAGATACTTGTTCATTTTTTATAATGCAATGCAACAATATTCTTTTCTAAATTTTAGAAGATGGAAAATACTTCAAACTACACACAATATTCTTTGGATCACTTCACTTGCCACCATCTCAAATCAAATTGTAATATCATTTGTAAGTAAAATTGAGATAAATATATCCATTTGAATAGGATTTTAATTTTATTTCCCATCTAGACATTAGAGAGAGAAAAAAAAAATCCTTTTGCAAAAATATAGTTAAAAATTTTATGAAGATTTGGGTTTGTAAAGTTGTGTTGCACAAAACTATAAATGAATAATGTATTTACACCTTGCATGGTAGATATGAAAACTAGCTTTAAAACAATGCATACTTAAAAGCCATGTGTAGGTGGGTATAAATATAAATTCAGATTGTGGTGGAAACCTATTCCAGTTAGTTTTGTAAAAATTAGAGAGAAGAAAATAATTTCTAGTGAAAGAATTCAAATTCATCAATAATATTACTACTACTAATAATGATAATAAAGGCAGCAAATTAAGCTAAAGATTTTTAAGAAAATCAGAAGGCCTAGATCCAGATATATCAAGCAAGTCCACTTGTTGCTGATATCAATTTTTTTTTTTTTTTTGATAATGTAAGACTCAGACTCCTAAATTTCATTAACTTCTTTTTTGTACTAAAATTACAATAAAAGTCATTAGGAGAAAGCTATTCAGAAGTATAAACTGTTATCATAATAAGTAATCTTAATTAACACTTTTCTTAAAGAAAATAGGACTAGATTGGAAATGGGTACGGATTTTTTTTCTACTCAATATGTGTAAGCACTATTTAGTATCTAAGATAGAAACAGTGAGGAAGAAAATGTTAACACCTAGTGTGCAAGTATGTTTTTAAGTGTAGAGAGAGATCATCAAGTGCATAAGTGGGTGAGCATAAATTGAATGAAGAGTAAAGCTGAATTTTGTTGGATAAGAGCAAAGTACAAGCAAAAATATCACTTGGGATTTTTTCATAGCATTTGTTATTATTGTATGTTAAACAGATTTTTTTTTTTTTTTTTTTACCCAAACCAAAACAAACATAAATCATAGTACATCTGTGATAACTTCAATCTGTTAACATATTAATTCAAAGCAATATAAATAAAAGGAATAAAATCTGTACTAATCTAGCAATACAAAACTAAATATCAGTTTTATTTGTATTTTCACTCATATTCTGTGTTTCAGCTCTGTTTAGTCTATCTTACTCTCTATCATCATCTGTTGCTACTGATATATACCTCTGCATATTTTTGTTTTGCTTATTAAAAATAAGCATAAAAAAAACATGCAAGCCCAACAAAATATATAGATAAGAAAATAAAACTTTGTTGGTACTTATGCACAAAAGGAAAATAATCTGATGAAATTTAGATTAAAAAAATGTCTGACAAGAAGAAAAAAGATTGCTGATCATATAGTTACAATTTTCAATCTGCTTTCATAAGTTTACCTTATTAATTATTTATCACATTCATCACACCACCATTCCATTTTTCTTTATCCACCTCCACGGTTATGCAATTTTCTTCCATTTCACACAATGTCATTAAATGCTCATTCTTCTGCTGTCTTTACAAACCTGCATAGGTGACAGAATATACTCAAGCCTTTATTCTTCAGCAACCTTATAGATTTTAAACAGCATTGTTTCAATTTTTCTTTCATCTAGCCCATACCTTCAAATTCATTTCACATTCTAGCTGCTCATCCAAATTAGACAAGTTTTCAAATCACATAACAACTAACATAAATACTTAATAATACAGAAATACTATAGTATAAAAATCATTTTACAAATTCTACAAGTCTTAACAATTATAAAACAGTGCATCAAAATTTAATTCCATTTAGATTAAATATATTTTGCAAGTAAGGAAAGAAACAAGTTACCACATCTAAACACATGATAATCAAATAAACAAAGAAAACCAAAGAAACAATGTAAGCCTAAACACACAAAAATAAAAAATACTTAAGTCTTTGATAATGGCTTCTGAAAACCGAAAGTACTTTGAACAAAAATTGTCCAGTTTCTTCTAACTCAATCTGGAAACCAGAAAAATGGTTTTAGCTGAAGAAAAAAAAAATCTTAAAGGAATTTTCATTGGTTTTTAATCAAACATATACATTATATAAAACTGCTAGTGACTGTTTTTAATCAAGCATCAATGCAATATATGATTATATTAAATCCAGTCTTTAATATTTACAGCAATATTTCCTTTCGTTGATATAAACTTCATGTTTCATCAAATTCAATACATGGAAGAGATATAGAGGTCATCCATGCATAATCACATCAAAGCAAAATACTGAAAAAATTAAAAAAAAAAAGAAGTATAATTATTTCATAAACAGCTTGATTTTTTTTTAAATTTTTGTCTTATTACCATATGTATGTGTGTGTATGCAAGTAAAATATTAATTGGCTATAGGTGGAGTTTCCTTATGTTAAACAATTTTGTTTGAAATATCTGACATTTCTCAAACCGTATTTGACAGTAAGAGATACACTATGTTTGAAAGGATGAAAGTCAAGTGCAAAACCAAATTATTCATGACATTTGATTTCTTTACCAAGTAGAATGATTTTTTGAAAATCGGGCATTTGATCCAAAAGTACACACGCACACACATTTCTTTCATGTGCTGCATCCCTTCAAAACAGGCAATCATGATAGTCCACAACTTCCGATTCCTTGTGCTTGTTAGAAGTTTTTCTGCCTTTGCTAAGGATCCTCTCCTGTTCTGCTATCCATTCACAAAAGCTAATCAGGTAATTAGCTTGCAGCCTTCACCCATCTCTGTTGCCCTGAACATGCCCTGTGAGGGTTGAGTTTTCCAGACCTTATATGTCGAAGAAATTTCAGCCGTCACTTCATGATTCTTTTTTTTTGTTACAATTTTTTTTTTTAAAGACTTCAGGACATGTGCAATCATGGCTCTCCATAACTTCCCATCCCTTGTGGTCCTAAACACCATTTCTCACTTTGCTAAGCCTCCTATGCCCTGTTCCACCATCCATTAACACAAGCTTGTCAGTTAAGTGGCTCGCTGCCTTCTATCTCTCTTACCCTCAACATTACTTGTGAAGGTTAAGTTTTCCAAGCGTTCCTTCCTCATTATGTGTCCAAAGAATTTCAGCTGTCTCTTCCTGATTCTGAGTATAAGACTTACTCGCTCAGTCCATAGAATTTTCAGTATTCCTCTGTAGAACCACATTTCTGCTGTCATTAATTATCTCTTCATCTGTGGGAAGATTGTTGAGCATTCACTGCCATACAAGAAGATAAATATTATATAGCAATCCAGCACTTTTTTCTTTGTTGTTAATGTAATTTTTCCATTTCACAACACCTTGCTTAGCTTTTGAAATCTTTTCACTAATTCAATGTGTATTAGTATCTTGGTGTCACATTTTCCATCTATGATGTATTTGTATTTAGCTCCTTATTTTTTTTTTTTTTTGTAATAACTGTTTGTTATTGTTGTTTATTTAAAATATTTGTTCACATATACATAGCAGCATTTAATGCCTTTTTTCATTCTAAGTGGTAGCTGTAGAATCTTTCAGAGAGAAGTTTTTTTTAATGTATTTACCATGAAAGAGAGTAAGAAAAGAAAATGTTTGGAAGTTTGTTCCTTAATTTGCATGTAAATGGATATTTCTTTATTTGTTTGACCTCCTGAACCCATCCAGGCTGGAATACAGGAGGGTTTTAACCATAAAAAGAAAAAATCTGAAAGATAATTCCTCTCTTCCTCTTTAAGTGATACCAACTTACCAAAAGACAAGACATTTGACCAACTAGATTGGCCTCGAATGCACATGTAGGTGAGCTATGTCTGAGACTCTTCAGCTATTTAAAACCAGACACATTTATTTTTGTTTTAAAGACAAAACAATAAAAATTCTGGACTGAAATATACAAACCCACAATTAAAAGACACAGATGATTTTAATATTCATAGAATATCTTTATATCAAGTATTTATATACAAGACTTTACTTTCAAATTATCTAATATTTGGTGCAGAAATGAGAATTTTGTTTCATTATCAACAAAGAGACATTAGTATTCTTGGAGTGTTATTCTCAAGTAGACAGAATTCTGTAAAAATTCTATTTTAGAATAAACAGATAAATAGCATAGTACATGAGCCATGGAAAATACCCAAGATCAATCTAAAAATATTGGAAACAATAAAGAGACTTATGTGAAATTAACTACATGGCCTATTCAATAGAAATATATAGATATTGCAGAGTTTGCAAATAAGCAAATGAATCAATTATATTGTTAGAATACAAGAATAACATAAGGTCTAATTTTTGCTTGTTTCTAATGCTGAACATCAACTTTCTTTCAGGACATGGTAGATCATGACTCTCCACAACTTCTTATCCTTTGTAGCTCTTAGTAATGCTTGTTAAGAGCTACAAAAAGGTAGGAAGTTTCAACCAATAATATGAAAGCATAGCAGGTTTATTGAAAGGTGTTAAAAAGAAATCTTTAACAACCACAAAAAATGTTTGGTCATTTAATCAGATTTTGAGAAGTGCTCAAAAGAAGTGCTCTTTTAGGAATTAACGTTTTTATCAAATATATCGCCTCTATAGAATATTTATACTAAAAATTTTACAAGGGGAACTTATATAAAATAGTGTGAAAGATTTAAAAAAGAAATATCTATATTTTATTACTTTTAGGTTGAAATAGGAGTTGAATGTCCAACATGATTAGCAATAGCATCAACATTTATCAAATGAGCCAAAACATTTACCCCCTTGAATGAAAACCGCAAAGAAATGAAGGTGGTAGTTCCATAGACACAAAAGATAGATGACTGACGCTGCTATTCAAATTAGTGCCTATTGTAACAAACAGAATCAATTCTGCAGCAAAGATTCCAGGTTTTCTGTATATAATATCCACATCTCATTACTCCAGTCTCAGTTACGCTGCACTCTTTCGTCACCAAACCAAAATAGTTTTAGTTATAAATCTCTTGAAAATTACTTTCTGACATGTCAGTCCTTACATGGGTCATATAACATCAAGTATTTTTGTAAATATATGACAACTAAGAAGTTTTTCCTCCCTTTTATTACTGAGTTTCCAGTAACTATATTGTAGGACATTTATTATAATAAAAATAAATTTTATAATATCAATACTTTGTAGTGCAAGTCACTGACAAATCAACTGCTGTTATGAGTTTTGAAATTTCTTGAAAAGGACAGCAGACATGACCCCCATGAATCAACTGATTCTGTTTCAAATTCTTTAAAGGATATCAAATTCAACAAGTCTCTGAGTAAGGCAGCAATGACAGTGGTTGAAATGTGAGGAGACCAAAACTGGAATAAAAGATTACAGCAAGCAGGGGTAGGGGATATTCATGAAAATAGTCATCAGTTATTTAGTAAGTAAATCTACTCTTAGTTGTTAGTAATATCAGGAAACAGGTAAATTAAATCTTTCTTCAGAGATGCAGGTAAAAAAGGTAAATTCAAGAAGAATTATACAGCTGTGCATATTTGTCATCTGATACTAAAAAATTAGAATTATGATAGTAAAGTTTCTTTAATCTGAAAATAACAAAAACTATTGATAAACATTAATAAAATAGTATATGGAATGTTTTCAAGATCTGTAGTGATGCAATCCTGAGAGAATTATAAGTCCTATCAGGATTTATTATTGGTGGCCACAATCTTAACAACATTAGATATGCAGAGGACACAGTGTTGATAATTGACACAGAAAACTATCGGAACTTCAACAGAAGGTAGCAATGGAAAAGCAAGAAGAAAAGATTAAGAATCAACTGTAAGAAGGTAGAATGTATGGTTGCCAGAAAAAGAAATAGAAAAAAAAAAAGAAAAGAAAACTACCAGGATTCATTATTGGTGGACACAATCTTAACACAGAATATATATATATATATATATATATATATATATATATATATATATATATATATATATATATAGATGGCAATGTTGATAACAGACACAGAGAGGAAACTACAGGAACCCCAAGAGAAGGCAGTAAAAGAAAGTGATAAGAAATGAATAAACATCAATTGTAAGAAGATAGAATGTATGGTTGTCAGTAAAAGGAAGAGCCAAAGATGCAAGCTGGAGATGCCAGGATAAAGCAAGTATGGAAATTTAAATATCTATGTAGTGTTTTAACAAATGACAAAAAAATCTGAAGAGACATTACAATAGTGAAAGATGCCTTCCAAAAGCTAAACAAAGTATTAAGAAACAGGAAAATTGTTTGAATCAAAGAAAAGTGCCTTGATATGAGCTTAAAAATTTACTAAAATGTATAGCTTTATTACAAGTATTATTGTCATCTTTTCCAGAATAGCCTAGTAGTTACAACACTAGAATATTGGTCTTTCTATATGGCAATGAATGCTGGACAATTTGTGGTTCCATAGGATGATGAGAATACCATGGACTGAATATATGATCAGCAACAACAAAGTTTTAAGGAAAATGAAAACCAAAAGGACACTTAGAAAGAGACAAGTGAAATTTTTAGGTTTATAAAGAGGTCTTGGATAATTTGACACTTATAAGATATATTGAAGGCAATAGGGACAGAGGAAAGTAGCAAATAACCTACCTAATAAGTTTTTTGTAAATGGTTGGCAGAACAGGGACAAGAAAGGATAGAAAAAAGATAAACCTTAGTCAGAGTTACAAAAGATAGGAAGTTGTGGAGAGCCATGATCGCCCACACCCTGAATGGATATGACACATAGAAGACAACTACAGCTGACATCTACTAATTCACAAACAAAAGCTACTTAGATAGACCACAGCACCATCAAATTAGGAAGGGTTAAACTGATAACTATAATCCTCTACAAATAAACAGTTATTGCTTCTATAAGAGTTAGCTGTTGAATTTGAATGTCACTTCCTTCTATATTTTGTTTTATAACTCACACCCTCAATTCCTGAAGTCATTTCAAAACTTCATCAAATAAAAAAAAAAAAAAATTCATAATGAGCAGGACAATATTTATAGTACAGGACAGTAATGCCTTGAGATACAAGTTTAATTCGTTCCAGGATTGGGTTCATAACTCAAAAGACTTTTCTCAACTCAATTTTTCCATTGAAATTAATGGGAATATTTCCAATCCATTCCAGGTTTCTAAAAATTCTTTATTTTCGTAAAACTCAACCCTATTTTTGTATCTATGGGTTTCTTAAAAGCAAAAACGTGTGAATAAACAAGAAATGTAGTTTACAAACAATAAAATAAATGAGAAAAAAAAAATTGCAAAGAAATAAACTGTACTAAACCATGAAGTTCAGATGAGTCATAGGCCAACAACAGTTAGCCTACAATACCAAAGACTAACTTTATCATTTAATTTTAATTTTTTTTTAAGACATTTACAGTAACTAATTTTTAAATTTTCTAATTTTTTTTTTTTTTTACTTATTGATGTAGAATGCTCATACTGTCTTGCCAAATCTATTACTTGTATGTTTTCATGCTTTTTTTTTTTTTTTTTTTTTAATAATTTCCTGCTTTACTTCAAGTGAAATCACGTTTTGACTTTCACCATTGCTCTTTACACTTACTTTTTTTGGACCCATAGTGTCACTAAAGGAATTTTGCAAAATAATGGCAAAAAAAACAAAAAACAAACAAACACAATACAACACAATAGAAATCCTTCCAGAACAATGTGTACACATGTACTGCAAACAAATACTTTCAAAGTTTGGTGCTCATTGTGTCAACTAGTGGATGACTAACTGAAACCCCCTTGTATCTAAAATTTCAGCTTGTATCTAAAAAAGGCAAAAAAATCATCCAAACTCTAGCTTGTATCTCAAAAACACTTGTATGTCATTATACTCATATCTCAAGACATTACTGTATTTATAGTGCTGAATGCCCTATGTATCTTCTGGTGTCAGTTTAAACTTATTAATTATAACAGTTTATTGACAGTTTGAATTGATGCTAAGAGGATATAGTTTAATCAAAGTATTTTTATGTTAGTAAAGTTTCTTTAAATATGATAAATAGTGAATAAGATTGTCCTTGCTTTTTCAGAAACTAAACGATAATAAATCATTACTTCAAAGCAAACTTTTGCATTTGAAGAATTGAAAATGATTTCCATTCCAATGTTGTAACCACAAAGCTATTCTGGGAAAATGTCATCAATAATACTTGTAATAAAGCAATACATTTTAGTAAACACTATTTGTAAGCTCAGACCAAGGCCAGCTTGGCATAAGCTATGTTTGAATCAGAAAGCAGGTGGTATGTGTCTACTTGATTATATTAGTCCTTTCAATTGTTATTTTTATATTAACAAACACCACATTTGTGCATATTATATATATATATATATATATATATATATATATATATATTATATATATATATATATATATATATATATATATAACCCTTTATGGTTTAAAAATGATAGTAGAAAGAAATACACACAAGATAAAATAAAAAATATTACTGTTCAGACCTCTTGACATTTGGTTGGAAGTTCACTTTTATTTTGTATAGAAGATGAGCTTGCTATCCAATCATATTATATTATCTAAAAATACTGAATATAGAACCATTTTTTTTTTAATATAAATACTTTTTCTTTTCATATGATCTTCAAAGAGCGAGTTACATTTCATGCAAGGAAAAATAGTTTTGCACGTTTTTGACCATTTAAAAAGGAATGGAGCCAGTATATAGTCTAACAAGTCCAATCCATTACTAGAAGATCATTGTAAATATTTCAATATATATGTACCAATAATTATGCGCAACTACAAAAATGATAGAAAATGGAATATGTATGCGAAGAGCATACAAATATTTTGTATGTACGAGAGTACATTAGTTTTGACTCCTAGTTTAAGTTTTTAAATTGTGTAATTGAATAAAAAATAAAAAAATATATTTTTAAAACATCTATACATAAAAGCTTACTTTCTTTTATAGTATCTGCTCACCAAAGTTAAGCAATGTCAAGCCTGGCCAGTACCTAAATGAGTGACCATTGGAGAATACCAGATGTTGTAAGTTTGGAGGTGGTTTGATGTATAATAGCTCCTTTTTTTTTTTTTTAAGCATTTCACTCCAAGCAAGGCAGGAAGCCACTAGGACACAAGGGGGTTACAGAAGATTTGGAGCAAGATCAGATAGGAGTGATAGAGGAAAGGATGAGGGGAAGGATAGTGGATAGATCAAGGCAACTGGAGATGTTGATTGATATTACATTTGAATAGTTGGAGATTATAGCTCTCAGGGAAACTGGAATAGGGAAGGGAGTTCCACAGGCGAGAGGTGCGAGACATGAAGTTATCGGAGTAGAAGAGACGGCTACCTTTAGTAGTTTTGACAATGAAAGGGTGAGAGCGGGATGCCAGCCTCGTAGGGCACTTGAATTCATGAAGTCTGGGAACCAGTGGATGCAGCTCCTCGGAGCAATTACCATGAAAGTACTTGTAAAAAAGACAGAGAGAGGCGATGGCACGTCTGTGAGAGAGAGCAACTGTAGACAAGATGCCAGAACAGGGCCAATTATATTGCATATCCGCCTCTGGAGCCTATCAAGAACCCCAAAGCAAACAGAAGGGGCTCCAGACCATATATAGCAGCAATACTCCATGCAAGGGCGAATTGTTGATTTGTAGATCTGATGAATCGATTCCGGGGAGGAAACTTTCCTGGCGCGGCACAGGGAGCCAACTTTCCTTGCAGTGGACGAAGCAATTGACTCAATGTATTTGTTCCATCTCAGGTCAGCAGTCAATGTGAGACTGAGCAGCCGCAGAGAGGTGCTCTCAAGAAGTTGAGCGTCAGACATTCTAATGGAGGGCAGGGAAGGATCTCTGTGGTGATTAATAAAGAGCAGTTTTGTTTTAGAGGCATTAAAGTTGACCAGCTAATTCCTGCCCCAGTTCACAACCGATTGGAGGTCCTTTTCGAGACGCATGGTCAGGTTAGTTTTGTCAGCGACACTAGATTTGTTTTTGAGGCAGGAGTAAATTGTGGTGTCGTCTGCATAGATGCCAACTTGGGTATTTATGGCGTCAGAAAGGTCATTTATGTAGATAAGGAATAGAGTGGGGCCCAGGATGGAGCCTTGAGGAACACCTGCGTTCATGGGATAGGAACTGGAGGAGAATCCATTGAGAACGACTTTCAATTCACGGTTTGACAGGAATGATTGTATTAGGTCAAACAATTGACCCGTAATGCCATAACCCTGGAGCTTGCGAAGGCCGGCCGGCATGCCAAACCCTATCAAATGCTTTGGAGATGTCTAGGGCCACGGCACGAGCTTCCCTGTTGTTTTGAAGAGCTTGGTAGACAGTTTCAATGATGGTCGTAAGCACATCAGCTGTAGATTGGGCAAAGTGGAAGCCATTGGGATGAGAAATCACCGAGTTGAGTTTCAATTCTGGTCAGCTTCATTATATTCACTTATATGCAAATACGCATGAGAAAGGTAAGAAACCACCTCTTCTCTCCTAGTTATAAATTAAATAGTAGGACTTGTATAGAAAAATTATTATCTCCAAAAATATGCTTACAATCTAGAAATATTTGCTGCCTTTAAATAACCTGCAAAAGGTTGATAGGCCATAAAAAAATCTTTTATGTTGACAAATACAGAAAACAAGATTATTCATATCAATGTATTAAAGACAAAATACTACATATTATTACAAATGCAGCATAACAAACACCAAGATAAAAAAAAACAAAAAACAAGCAAACCACTTTTTTCTTTCTTTCTTTTTTTTTTAAAAAAAAAAAAAAAATATATTTCTGCTTTTAAATAAGACCGGTTCCAAAAGGCCATATGTACATGATCATAACTTTCCATTAGACTCCTCTTTTCTGTATTATCTGTGAATTTCAATGACTTCTTGGGTAAAATAGTTGAGTGGTTTTCTGTTGCCTTCTCCTAGGCTGGTTACCACCCAAGACTAGAGAACCTTTTGTACACTACTATTTAACCAATAGCTGGTGAGAGAAGAGACAGATTCATACTTTTCTCAAGGGCATTGGCAAAAAAGTGAATGTAACAGACTAGACTGGAATTTGAACTTGGCTCACCAATTCCATTTTTCATACTGATAACCATTACATTAACCAAACATTCATTTTAAATAAAATTATAAAAATTATTTCATCCTCTTAAGTTATCCCACCAATTCTTCAAATCATCTCTTAAAGTTCCATTATTCTGGTAGATAGGCCTCTGATAATGTTTTTAAGAAGCCACGTCCCTTCAGCATGTAGGTGATAATTACTTTTAATAGATTCCTTTCATTTATTATCTGAATTGCAATGAATTCTTAGAAATGATAGTCGAATGGTTTCCTGTTAATCTCTCAATGGTTTTGAATCCAAATTTTTCCTCTATCTAGACTGGCTGTATCCAAGCCTATAGAAAGCAGTCTATCATCTTATTTAACTCCTAGATGGAAAAAGGAAATGGCTTTAGGACATGTGTGTGTAAGTAAATACATCAGACTAAGTTGGAATTTCAATTTGATTCACTGATTCTCAGTTGATATCCAGAATGAGATCTTCAACTTCAAATAATTTTGTTTAAAAAAAAAAAAAAAAAAAAAAAAAAAAAATAGAAACTTAAATATGGATAAAAATTGCCAAGTGATAATATCATTATTTAAAGACTGGGATTGTAGAATTCTTTTGAAAAACAAAAGAATCTATGTAGTATTATGATACTATTTGTCGTTGATGTGGTAAAATGGAAGAAAGTTTTGTTAAAACAAAGTGTTATGTACTGAGAGACATTGAAATGAGAAGGGTTAATACCAAAAACCCATGGAAAGAATTGAGGATTTAATTCAATTGACTGATATATAGTTGCAAATGCAAGCTGTAAAGTGAAAATTTCATTTTTTGTAAACAACAAATTTGGAGCTGATTCCTCTGGTTGAAAGTTGAGTTGAGATACCAGGAAGGAGTGGATAAGTCACCCATGCTCACTGAGGAGATTTAGTGAGAGAGTGGAAGAAGGAAATTCCCCAGAATTATCGATTTCTCTTACTTCGACAGTTTGGGTGAAATGTCCATTAATACAAATGTGCAAAGTGAAGTCAATAGAAAAGAGAAGAGAAGCGGAAGAGATGGAGACAAGACCAGAGACAGGAGAGAGGCCTATGTGATTATCTGCCTCTGACTTCAGCCTCGTGTCAAACTTTACCAAAGCGGCAAACTAAACCTTGCCAAGTCAACAACAATATCATTTCTGATTTAGATGCAGGTTGGGCTGATAATTGATTGCATGCAAACTCTGATATAAACTAATTATCATATGGAGGACTGATATAAAAACAGCATTTACTTTTTGTTCAATTTATTCGAGTGTTATTTTTTTCTCTGTACGTTTTTGCCTTGCTTGGGTTCACCCAACATGAAGATACCTGTGACAATTTGGTCTTGGCCTCTTTATGATAAAACTTAAGTTGTAACATGGGATAGGGCAGGTCTGAGATTGAAGCAATCTTCATTGATCATCCTGGTGTTGGAAGTCTTGGAGAGTATTTTATGATTACAGTATAAAGAGTAGCTATAAAGCAGGTAAACAAATTCACAGTAGTACTGGGCATAATATGATAAAATTACTATTGAGTCATACCATTGTTTTTTAATTGCAAGTCCCAGCAGAAGCCCAAATTGTGAAATAATCCATAAAAGACAAAGATATGCAGCACAGGATCTTTACAGAAAACTTAAGTAAATCTTAAAAACTAATTTATTTATTCATACAAAATTAAAATTTTAGTAATAAGTTTGATTGAAGTAATCTGAGTTAAGATTTGACATTTTACAACACATGTAGAGTAGTTAGGATTCATTATGATCACAAATAATGAAAAATTCTTATTTCAACTCTTGTCCAAAAGCCCTATT
>OZ010583.1:30905636-30950636 GCA_963932145.1 Acanthosepion lycidas | reverse complement strand
TGCATATATAAAATTTTCACTCAAATCAACTATGAGACAAAGTTTATCTTGAAAATAACCTGTCCTAGCAGATTTCAAAAAGTGCTCAATGCCTCAGCTGTAGAGAAATATAAATGTCATTAAAACTTAGTTTCTCTTCACACTTTAATTCTGCTTAACATGTTTTGTTTTCATGAGTTTTCAACCATTCCCCAAACTACTAAAATAAGCCATTTTATCATCTGGATGTAGATGTGAAAATAAAATGAACAAGTGACAAAAAAAAAAAAAAAAAAAGAAAAAAAAAAAAGGACAATGAAAGCTGGAAAATATAGAATTTGCTACAATTTTATGTTTGTGTATCTGAAAATGTTGATATGAATTTGTTTTCCTGCTTTTTTATTCCCCTTGACATAATGTATTTCACCCATACTATCAGATGATGTTTAAAACAGCTGCAACTAAGTGCTTGCTAATATTTTAACCAACCTGTTTTAAAAAAAAAAAAGAAGTTAAAAACAGTGGGTGGGTGGAAAGTTTCTGTATTTCAGTGACAATAATTAAATGTTAGAAATAAAGAGCAAAATTTTTTTTTTTTTTTTAATTACTCCCCCTATATAATAAATCCTCACTATATATATATATATATATATATATATATATATATATATATAAAAAGACTGCATTAACCCACCAACATCATTTTTTTTATTTTTTTTTTTTGACCCACAATATATTACATCCTATTTATTGCCATTTAGGAAAATAAAAAAATAAAAAAAAAAAAGGATATAATAATTTTCTACAGATTTTCTGATTTTATAATGAACTTGAAGCAACTATCACAGACACACATAAGTGCATTTAATAAGTTTTTCTTAAGTGTTTAATAGATAAAGGAATCTAAAATTTTATTATTTTTTTTTTTTTTTTTTTTTAAAGAATCTCATATATGAACAGATTGTGCTCTTATTTATGTGCACAAATCGAGAGCATAATTATCAAACAGGAATATATTGGAGAAAATTGTTGTTTGCTGTAAAACAATCCTGCAATATCAGAATATTCAAAAAGACAATTTGTTCTTTATTTTAGGAAAAAAAGAAAGGATAACTGTTTTAATCCCCCTCCTAACCCATATACATTTCCATCCTTTTTATCCCCCATTTAACATTAAGGAAAATGGAGGTTCTTTGCTTCTTTTATCAAATAAATGTAGTACCCTTAATAATGTGGCCTTTTTCAGAATACAGGCAACAATCTAATACTTGCAACTGTAAAAAATTATAGTAACAATTTCAAAGTACCAAATGAAGTCGAGGGGAAAATATGCTTAAAAATTAATTTCTATAAAACCTCTAGGTTTTATAATATACTTGAAGCTGATATCAGCCATACAAATGCATTCATTCAACCTATTTTGTTAAATGTAGTGGGTCTTGGTTAATTATTATTATCATTTATATATATATATATATATATATATATATATATATATATATATTTTTTTTTGCTAGCTTCAAAAATCATTGGGCATTTATTATATTCTGCAGGTGTTGGATGTACATAACTTAATTATATAGAATTATATTCATTAATTTTGCATCAAAAAATTTCTTTCAAGAAAAGAATAAAATAATTATTCCCTTTCATTTAAAATCCAAATGCTAATTGTATTATTCCATTGATCAAGTTTCCACTTTCTCTTAATATAACCAGCACATTGTGCAAACGTGAGATTTTACATTTTGACGGTTTTATTACACAGATGAATTTAAGCATATATAGACTCACAAAAACATGTATAAAGTTAACAGAAACAAACAACTGTTCAGGAATTTGGGGTAGAATAGAAGAATGTGAATGTTAACTTAAAAAAAATTATATAAATGCTGCATACATCTTGAGAAATTAGTGGCAACCTGGAACCAACTACTACTACTAACCTTCATAATAGATTAAAAAAAATTGTATCAAAATAGAAATTTTTTTTTTTATTTTCATATAATAATAAACTTAAACATGACAAGTTTTATACATTCATTTTCTTTTAAAATTACTCATTTAGGTTTAGATTTGATCTACAACTGCCACAAACTTGATCAATAAAGTAGATTAAAAAATGTACACAATATGGTGTTGCCTATAGTAGAGGCTTTACCTGTAATAAATGAAATCAGAAGGAAAGAATAGAGAAGCATGATCAAGCTATATGGCAGCTTGCCACAAATTTTGGTGTCATTCAGTCTCAGTAATAATTATAGAAAAGAAGGTAGGTGACACTACAATCATGTTTTATTCATAATGGAAAAGAATGGAGTGGAATTATGAATGGTGTAAGAGGCAGTCATACCAAGGCTAGTTCTATTATTAATGCAATATGTGAAAGCATTTCTGTTTTGTAGAGAACAGACAGAAAGAGTTTATATCATTTTAATAGTTGTTCTATCAAAGGATTTAAATGGAATTATTTCCACTTCCTATTCAAGAGCAAGTTGACCCATCACATTTTGAACTGTTGACCATTTATAATCAATTCACAAAGGACAATGCAAATAGTTAGAATCTTTCTTTATAGTACAAATCAATTGTGAAGAGATGCATTAGATGATAGGTCAGTGGTTAATGCATTTAACTAAAACACAGAAGTTGTAAAATTTAAATCCAAAAGAGTGCTCAGTTTCTTTAAATATACACTGGAAAATTGTTTTTAGAAAATATGATATTTAATATTTGTTGTATTAGCAATGTGGATAATAGAAACAGAATTTAACTTATTGATTAAAATGTAGTCAATCGAATTTGGGTTGATCCCGACCTGGCATCTCAACTTAAGTCACTTTCTCATCGACGTGACAGGGTTTCCCCCTGTGCCTTTTTTCTTTTTTAAAAAACAAATATTTTCATGGCAACTGTTCAGGATGAACTTTTTTTTTTCCTTACTACCCAAACTACATGAATTTAAGCATGCTACTAGATTAGCAATTAGGTCTTACTGTTCAACTAGCTAGATACAACTATTCTCTCACTTCTTGCTTGTGGAACTCCCTTCTGATTTCTCACTTCCCTGCCACTTACAATCTTCAAGAATTTAAATATGTCAATCGCCATCTTCTGTCTTCTTGAATCCCGTTTCCTTATTGTCCGTTTCCTCACTTCTCATTAAAGTTTTCTCATTCTCTTTCATTCCTTGTAATCTCTCTATGTCTTAGTGGCATTATAGCCTTGCTTGGAGTGAAATGATTAAGAGAAAAAGAATAGTGGAATTAAGTAAAAATAATGGGCCAAGAGAACACTGGAGAGTTAGATGTCTGAGAGAATCAACACATATTCTAGGTTTTAAGGACCCCCTTAGTAGACCTAGCATAGAAATAAATATGAAATGAGAGTCATTAATAAAGAGACGTGATAGTAAGGCAGCAGCACTAAAAAGTGAAACCTCAGTGTGTGCAGTCAAGTGTGACAAGTAAGAGCAGCAGCAGCACTCTTTAGTAGGTTAGGTTTACGGCTTCACATTCTCCACTCATGAAACAATACTAAATTAAAGTGTTGGTTCATGAATTTGGTGACAGTATTTGCAAGTTCAATCCTTGGGCCAGGTGGTATGTATATGAACTCAGTAGAAATGGGATGAGTAATAACTGAGCAGTACTAAATAAGACATGAATAGCAGAATGAGAAAAAAATCTACCCCTATAGATTAAATAAGTTCAATTTATCTGGATTGACATGCACCTGATGAAGGTTGTAGGAGGAAAACAGCTGAAACATTGTGATAAAAACAACAAAGATGGAGATGATAGTCCATGTATAAATAAATACTAAAAAAATATTAAATATATATATTAAAATATTTAAAAATTATTTTCTATTTCTAGCATTTTGTTTTAACTGTATCACTGATAGACTTGAGGCAGCATAAATGTGGTTAAAGCTTCTATTTATTCATCATTAGCATACCTACGCATTGCATTATTCAATTATGTACAGGATTCTCTTAATCCTAGTAATTAAATTAAGCTACAGTCTTCCGAACTTTTTTTGCATTGGCAACACATTAAAAATAACATTTTTTAATATATTAAGCTTTGCTAGCCAAGCCAATTATATAATTCAAATATATATAGATATACTAGCAGCATGGCCCGGTGTTGCCCGTGCTTGATTCAAAAATCATATGACTCATACAGCAATTGCTATCACTTGACTTAAAATATTTTTGCCCTTCCTTGCCTTTAAAGGAGTGCCCTTTGCCATGCTGATGTTGCTACAGGCCTTACTTCTGGCCTATCTCACACTGTGAATTTTTTCTAAGCTCTATACTAAACATTAAATCTGTTATGAAAAAAAGAACTAAACAAAATGAACACAAAATGATCAGCTTTAAAAAAAGGACTTGTAACTGGAAAAACCAAATGAAAAAGAATGTTAACAACAAATACTTTTTCACACCCAACCCAGTTCTGCGGAATCAGAATCAACGTTGAGTTTAAGCAAGCGAATGAGCCAACTGGAGTAAAGTGCCATGCAGATTTAAATTTTTCCACTTGTGACGAGTGCAGCTATCAATTTTTTTTGCATGCTAGTTAACATTCATGTCAGTCAGCTGTTGGCTCTCATGCTGGCCAATAGAATCTTCCTGCCTATTCGTGGCAGCCAGCTATAGGTTCTCTGGCCAGTATAAAATGGCCGCAAACTACATGAAAACTGCTGTAGAAGCATGAAAAAAATTGATTATTTCTACTATCGATGGGAGTTGGGAAATGCAAAGTCAGTCTTGGCCTTCTTGCTAACTTGGAGCATGTGCATGTAAATTTTGGTGCAAATCCATCGAAAATTGTGGCCATGCATTCGTTACACACACACACACACATCCTGCCTTTTATAGATAGAGATAAAAAAAGGAATAATTCACTTTAATAATTAAAGAAAGTCTTATCACACGCTAATTTGGAAATCTCTGCCTTAAACTAGAAGACAAAGTGAAAAAAACAAAAAATCCATAAAACGTGAATATAATTGGACAAATTTAAACTTTTAAGTTTGCTTTCAAATTTTGCTTAGTTATTGGCTCTTGACAACTCAACATAATTTTTAATCTGTGAGAAAAACAGTTTCAACTGTTGCCTAAATTTAACTGATTAAAATAATTATAAAAATTATATTTGTCTAAAAGTGTAAATTCTTCATATGATAAAAACCATTCAAAAACAACATTAAAATACTTATTTAAGAGGCTGACAGTCTCTGTTTAAAAACAAATGGGTAAAGAGACTAGCAATTTCAACTGCAAAATTAGTGTAAACTATTGTGATGTGTCAATATATTGAACAAAATTAACTCATATGCAAATATAAATATTTTTTTGTTACTTTTAGCAGCTGATGAAATACATTTATGGTGAAGATATAAAATTGTTTGGAAAATCATATTCCCTAGTTATAAATATAAATAAGTTTTTATTAAAATATACAACAGAAAGAAAATATCATAGCTGTACATGTGAAGTTTGTAAGATGCTTAAATGCAACTGATAATTTATATCCGGAACTGAAAAAGACAAACTGCTATTTTTATTAACATTTCTTCTTTCTTTGTTGTAAAAATTGACTCAAAATAAGTTATTCTTTTCTCTTACAGATAATTAAATGCAAATAAAAATTCAATACTTACTGCAATTTGTATTTCTCTCTTACATACAGATAAATCATGGTCATTGTTGACATACATTCGTTTGAGAGCATACTTGTTGCCATTCTGAGCACGAACCAAGAAGACAATAGCAAAGCCACCTGCAAAGAGAGGGAAAAGTTGAAATTAAATAATTATAGACTGAAATAAAGTTTTCTTCTTTGAATATAAATTTGAATATTTACAATTAATCATATTTCATAAACCAAATACATTCCAGTATGTATGTTATAAAGGTACATTTAAAATATTGCAATTAAACTTTTATTGTAATTGGCATGATCATATGGATAGGGTAGGTTACCTAATTTATATCAAGACTTATAAAGTATCAAATATAGTTTTCTGGCACTTAATGTGGAACTAAATCTTTCTACTTTAAAGTGACTATATATATATATATATATATATATATATATATATATATATATATAAAAAAAACAAGACTTTTTTGTTTTAATGCTCTTTCCTGAAAAGAGCGATGTGAGAGGGGGTAGGAGAATTTGAAGCCACTTGGTCAAAATCAAATAATTAAACAGAAAATGTCTGACTGATAAATAATAGCTGGTGCTTGTTGGAGCTGGTCAACTTTGGCACAAGACTGCATTTGAACTTCTGTCAAAGACCTCAATTACTTGTAACATCAAACTTATTTTAATAATAGCTTTAGTCCATCTTTTCTTTTTATCAAAACACCATCAATAAGCCCTTAGTGTTGTGAGAACAAATAACATATAATTGAAATGAAGCACATTCAGACAAGCTTCCAAATACTGCCATTTACACTTGTGACTTGAAGGGCTTTATCAATTGTTATGATAAAAAATTCAAGATGTAGTAAAACTGAAAATAATGAAAATTCTTCATCTGAAAAGATTACTTGGGGGAAAAAAAGATGTTATAGGGAAACAAAGAGAATGAAATGATTATAGATTTGCATTCTATTTCAATGGACAGAATCATTACAGTAATATCCATGCAAGATACATCCCAGAATTGTGGGATATGAGTTCAAGTTTCATTGGAAGTTACTTCTTTATTTCTAATGACTTTTTTGTTGCATTGTGGCTAAAGAGCTTATCAATGCAGAATAATGTGATAAAAATTAGCAACAACAAAACAGAGTAAAGCGAATTATAAAATAACAGCAAAAAACTTCATTGGAACTTCTTAAATTAAAAAAAATATTAAGAAAACATGATGTCATTGAAATTCTCATTTTGTCAAAATTAAACAACAAATAAAATTATCCTGTTTGCTCTTTAGTCTGCTCTCTGGTGTACAAGAAGCTGGGCTAATGCAAGGTATTTTCAACTGTTAAAATAATGAAATCTGACCCAGATACAATGTATTTGGGAAATTTAGAAAATTAATCTATATATTTTAATAATGTTGTGCATAAAAACTGGCCAATCTATATACAAATTTGTATAATCTTGCTTAAAAGGTTTAATATTATCATTCAGTTTCAAAGAGGACTACAATATTCCTTACAAAATGATAATCTTCTCTTCCATTTAAATCTGTTGTGGGATGATAGTATGATTGGGTAAATATTTAGTCACTATTATGTTTTGGAAATCAACACTTTGGATAATAAATATTTATGGGCTCCTGGAAAATTTATCCCAAACAATATTGGCAGACTTAATGTGGGTCCAAGTAAAAATAAGAACACAAAACAATAAATATAAAACAAAAATGCATGTATTAATGCAAAGAATTACATGTGATGAAAGGGAAAAAAAAAAAAAAAAAAATGAAACTAGCTAATAAGAATGTGTGTGTGTTTGTGTGTGTTTGCATGTATAACAAGCGTGTGTGAGAGAATACAAAAGTCAAGAAAAAAGCATGAGAATGAACATGCCCCAATGGGGAACACTTTACCCACATATAACTACATCTTAAGGTCAGAGCTAAAAAGCTGTAAAAGAAGCTAGGGAAAGAAATGCATGCCTTTGTATAGGCTTAAGGGGCACCCCCTAGTAACATTTTTTTTTAAAGCAAAGTCAAGTGGGATAAGCCACAAATCATTAACTTTTACATTTTTGAATGTCCTGACTTTGGAAAAGTCAACATCAACTTCTCGGCAATGAAAAATTTATTATTGCAAATTGATCTGAAACTACTTAAAAGATATGCCTCAGGTTTTATTGTTACTGAATGAAACAAAAGTTTTTTTTCTTCTATCCTAATGGAATTATTAATAGATCCATGAATAATAAGATCTATTCTGGCAGTCAAAGTTAATGCATTTCATAGGAATATGGTGAGACTTATACAGTTCAATATTTGCAAAGAAAAACATTCCCTTGTAGAGGAATACTGACAGTAAGGTATGAAGTGACATTGGTTGCATGGTGATTCCATTTGAATATCACTGATTTCGAAAGTGACACGATTGGAAAAGGAAACTATTTGGACATGGCTTAGAATTGGATTTTGTTTTTCATAACAATCACAGTCAACTATCTAACCAACATTGCAGAAGGTATAAAATTTCAGACTGACAGCTCTTTACTATGGATGAATATAAATGCATGGCAGATGATTTCAGTGACAGGATAGTAAATTAATGTAAAGGCAGGCATTGTGAAATTATTCAAAAAATGAGGAAGACTAAAGAACTGAATTTTGGCAGTAAACAGCAGATAAATACAGCTGAAGCTAGTTCATCATAGCTCCAGTTAACATAACTATCTTTCAAGCAAAAATTAATTTATTTATATAAACATTATGTGGTGTTAAGCAAAGTTGTAAGTATTCCTTTGTATTGTGAAAAATAGCAAAAACAAAGAGGAACCTATGACAGTTATAGAAATAGGAGTGCTAGGCTAAAGGTATTCATAGTCTGGATTAATAGTATGAAATGAAATTTTAATTTACAGAAAATAACAGAACAAAATACATCATAGAATATCAGCTATGTCAACAACACACAAATTTTAACAAATGCCAGATGATTGAATTCCTTTTAAAATTTCAAATAGGTTTTCAAAAATATAACCCAAGTATTAAATGTACATTAGAAAAACAAAACAAAAGAAATTAGAACAGCACAGCAAAGCCACAAGGTCACAAAATTAAAGGTACACACTCAGTGTTCTCAAATTTCAGAAGTGGTGGAGGAGAATGCAGGAAGTTAATAATAATGGTGATTATAGGGTTGAAAATAAATTAGTTGATTCAGCTACCTACTTCTACAGTAACTTTAGTCATTCTATCCCTTAGTTTGGATTGAAAACAATGGATTGTTTTCATGCAATAAGGACAAGTAAACACTGAATAATAGTGTTCAATCAAAACTTCACAATATACAGCTCCAAGAAATGTTGAAGCTAACACTGGGGAAAGTAGTTACTGGGAAACAAATAATTTAACCAAGGTATTATTAAAGAAAACCTTATTATAAAATTTGATAAATAGTTCTAAAGAAAAAAAAGAAGTAATTATGAATGAATAGCCTTGCAAAATTAAAGCCCTTTTGAAAAAATTTTATATATTCTATTACAAGTATACCATCTTAACATTTGAAATGAAAAATTTTTCAGAATTTTTAATTTTTAATTTTTTTTATTTCAGAATGGTAGTACAGGGGTAAAAATTCCTTAATTCTCTATCCTACTTACTATTATGGATATGTTGGATAGTCAAGTCAATTGTTACCCATATGTAGATTGACCACTCTTGACCTTTTCTGCTTTCAAAACATCTGAAAAACAGAGGTACAGCTGGCTAGTAGGATCACCATGACAACTTGAAACAAAACTTCTATACCCTATGAATCCTAGTAGAGTGCAGAGGAAATAAAACAGAGACATTGGTTACATCCGGTCATGTTTGGTGTCAAATGTCAACACTGACATGCAGAAAACATGTATAGAAAAAGGGTTACTGTTTGGATTTGTTAAATTCTCAGAATTTTGGATAAAAGATTGTCTATATGGATTCTTTATCTCATTTTTTCAAAATGCAATATTTCCCATTACACATCATTTTTCTTACATATGTAATTTTTATTCCCAAAGATTACTCAAACAAACTAATTGTATTGCTACATTTCAGGTGATCCATTCTACAGAGTTTTTCTGGTGTACAATCCATAAGGAAAGAGTTAACAGGATGGAGAACAGAAGCTTGGTTCATTCACAGCAATTTAAACCACACAGGCAATATCATTCATAGCCACCTGTGCAACACACATTTGAATTTATACAAAGGATTCTGTCCAATGTTCTTGCTGAACAAAGAAAATGACACTGAAGTTAAAATATAACTTCTTTTCCTGATGAAATTTCAAAATAGTCATGTATTAAAAAGCAGTCAGTGAATATTTCAGAATCAAAATTACTCCAATTATTTGAGGTGGTATCTACTAGATAGATAAAAGTAAAATTAAAGACATCAAAACCTAAAAATTGTCAGCTTTGTTCTGTTTTTGTTTTTTTTAATTTCACTTTTTATAGAGAAAAATATTGCTTAAATAATTGAAGAGGTAAACAATTCCCAATTTATCCTATACCATGGGTGGCCAAACTATGGCTTGTGAGTCACATGTGGCCTTTTGACCTTGAATATGTGGCTAGTGGAAATATGTTGGGTGAGCTCCTTTTTTCCAATCACAGTTAATCTTTTATATTAACTATTATAGTAAATAAGAAAAATTTCAAGTTTTATAATTATTTACTAGGTATGAACTGAGACTGTTGGATTAAAACAAGTTTATGGTTAGTAAAAATACTTAATTTAAATCCTAATTTCATGTCTTGCAGCTCTCAAACATTTGAACTTTGTCAAATGTAGCTTTTAAATTAAGCAAGTTTGGCTAACAGTGTCCTATACTGTAATATTTTTTATCCCTCCCTCAAATAAAAGCAAAAAATAGAGAAGTTATCTTTTTTCTGGAAACAATTTTTTGATACTCAAAATGTAATGAAAAATACTTTAGCTTTCCAGTGCTGCCCTGCATCATATTTTGTCCTCCATATATAATATAAATGAAGCATTACACTCATTTAGTCACAATTTTGAATTGTTCCTATTAAATAGTAAAAGTTTTATATAGCCATCCCTTTTTTTTTCAAAATCTCTAAGAAGCTTTTTAATAAAATTCCTTACAGAAGGTTAAGAGTTGATATTTGTTTCTTAAGGGTATAAATATAGTATACAATTTAGTAAAAACATTGATTGAAATAAGAACCACTTATGAAATTAGAGGCTCTCTTTAAACTTTAAAAGATCGTTCAGTGCACAAATATTTTTATATGCAAGTATTTGTAAGCGATGAATATTTAATGTCACGTTATGGAACCAACCCAGCATTTCAAACTTGATTAATCCATTCTTGTTCATTACTAAGCAATTTATTTATATAGGAGTTTATAGTATTTAAAAAAAGTATGCTTTAAAGAAAAAAAAGCAGTCGTTATACTAACTTATTTTTCTCAGTCATTTCTAGCTCTGAAAAGGCCGAGAGTGAATCTTTGAAAAGAAAAAGATAATGAAATCTGAACCAAATTACACTTCTCTGTAATAACTAGCTGTTTATATAAACCTTGATATTAGTGGTAAAAACTTTTCTTTTTTTTAAACAAAGTCATTGAGACTTTTATTGACTTTAATGACAGTAACAGAAAATTCTGCTAGGAGTAAGAAATATATAAAGGACTCCTAATCTGGCAAGACAAAACTCTTCCATCATAGAATTTTACAAGCAAGTAGTAGTTGTATAATATTTTTAGATCAGTTGAAGAAAATTAACAGGTAAAATTTTCTTCATCAATTTCCAGGAATTTAGTTAAAAAGAAAAAAAAAAAAGAAAGAAAGAAAAAGAAACATAAATAAGAATGTGAAATTTGTGATAGGATTTATGAATATGAATTATTTCCCAAATATGGAAATGGTTGGACAGCTGAAAGTGATTATTGTTCAGAGACAGCAGAAGTGTCCATATCTGAGAATAGGACAGATCATTTGAGCCATCTGTAAATAAGGGGATCTGATAGAAAACTGGAAATCAGGCCAGAAAGAATTTAGACTAACCAAATTCTTACCAGGAGAAACTCCAACCTGTTCTGTCATTTATCTCCAGTGTAGAGACAAAGACAATTTGACCAACTTTTGCCACATTTCTCACCTATTCCAGTCAACATCTTGGTGAAGTAAAGCAGCATGAAGAAATAAAAAAATCACTTTTGTACAAAGCAGAATAAATGCCAGTTAATATTAGTTGATATAGTTTCTTTTTTCATACCTCTTCATTTTCCATTAATCCCAAAAATGGAAGAGCTAAAAAGGTTGATCAGATTGATCAATTAAAATATTTTACAGCTACGTGGGAGACTTTTCTCCACTTAGCGAAATGGATAACAACAAAAAATAAGCACATCCTAACATGGAAAGGGGTGAACAATTTTTTTGTTAAAAGATGATCACACCATAGAAAAGTCTTCAACCAAATAAATGATTATATATAAAATAATGGCTAGCTACTCATTTCCATGCACATCCACATGCTAGGTAGACTAGCCAATCCCTGTTGTATATGCCTGCTCAGACACATTTGTGTTTCTTCAACACCCAAGAGCCTAAAAGCATTCTGAGTGGTTTTCAAGGTATTTTTCAAACTATTAGGTTGGTGCAAAAATAATGACGTACTAATGTCGTTTTTTGACATATTTTTTAACGTCAAAAAACGACATTATTACATCATTATTTTTGCACCAACCTAATATTATGAAATGGACTAAGTCTGACAAATACAGGCCGCTAAATGTAATTAATACTTTTTTTTAAAAAACAGAACACTTACTTAAATAAGTTGTATCTATTAAAAATAATGTATAAAAAGAAAATATGTTAGAATATAAAACACGTACCAAATCTAAGCTAGATAGCAGAGTAGAAGATTTAAAAAATAAGATATTTTAGCAATTTCATTTTCCTTTCAATCCTGGTAACTTAGGATTTGCTGCATTAAAGCAATCCTATACCATGATGTGCCTACCACCATGCGTCACTGTTGAGGTGGTATTGTTCATATTATGTACATATTCTTTTCTCTCCAAATGTAATGTTGCTGGCTATGTCCTAAAAGTTCAGTATTTGTCTGACCAATTAACTGTATTCCAGTAATCCTTCTTACTCATCTAAAACTTTAGCAAATGATAAACAAGCCTTTTTATAGGTTTTCATTATAGTGACTTTTTTGTGCAGCCTAATTATAAAATCCTCTGTGAGGTTTTGTCTTTTCCTCATCCCTCCTAGTCTGTGTAGTTCTATCTATTTAAACAGGTTTGTTAGCTACGTTACTTGTTGCTTTCCTCTATTGAGTTTTTGATAAATATTTTATATTAACAAGATATTTAATTGAAAGAAAAAAAAAAAAAAAAAAAACCTACCTGACAGCTCCGGAGCTTTTAGTGTTTATGATAGACATATGGAAATGGAATTGTAATATATTAGATCTCTCTGCACAATACATTATGTGTATTTATCAGACATTTTTTTTAAAGCATCTGTTTTCCATCAATATATGCAAAGGAGAAACATCTTTAATAGTTGCCAAGGCAACAGTGACACATCTGGAAATGATAGAAAATCTTTTAGGAGTTTAGATAAAAAGAAGGTGTGTGGGGGTTCTGATAGAGACTGCTTGTAAACTTCAATGATGCCTCTGAATGAAGAGTAAAAAAAAAAAAAAAAAAAAAAAAAAAAAACATGGAAAATGTTAACATTCTGTGAGAGAAATCAGCTTAGCTTACAGTGAAGGCAGATGCAGCGGTCATTAGAGATTTCCTATTGGATCAGTGCATTTACAACAACATACGAGGTGACCTTTTAACTGCTGGTACCCAGATAACAAAAATCTAAGTTAATATGCATATATAAACCACTTGTCCAGAATAGCCAAGATCAATTAATGTTGCAAGGTAATTGATGAGAGATATAGATTTTTAAGAAAAGTAGTGAGGTTTAGGGGAATGGATAATGGTTACCTATTTTTTTCATTTTATAAATGTATTCTATAAAATATATCTAACTAGAAAGAAAAAAGAATTAAGTCCTATAAAAAAATAATTCAATTTTTATTATAACAGCACTGAGATTTTTTTATAGTATCCAACTATCTTTTTATAAATAATGAAATGAAAAAAATTAGGTTCATAAGCATATTCTAAGGATAGTTTTTGTAAGTGTCCTAATGTGTGCACACACAATCAATAAATAAATTGTAGACAAAAAATAAAAAAATAAAATAAAATGAAGACTTATCCTTTCACAGGTAGTATTTAAATTACGGAACTGAATATTTGATGTTTTTTTTAATGTCATTTATTCAAAGCTGCAAACAAACTTAACTTTTAACAATGACAAAATTTATTTAGCAAACAGGTTTCCTTCATAAGTCATAAAAAAAAAATTAAAAAATAACAAAAAACAAGAATATGTCAATTGTACTTACACACAAGTGCAGATAATTATAATAAATACAGATTTTTGGTATTTTATTTTTTACTTACAGTTTGTTTTTAAACTAGTTTCTGTACTTTTTGAAGAAATCACTATTAAACCATATTTTATATCCTCAGTATAATTTTATAGATAAATTTGTCAAAGCAGACAGCAAAATAAGCCAAAAATATCACATGTCAAACAATGATTACTTATCAAATTTTATTTTTTTTTTTTAATTATTTCACCCCAAGCAAGGTGGAAATATCACTAGTATGCAGATGAACAGGATTCAAGAAGACAGAAGATGGCAACTGACATTGCATTTAAATTTTAGAAGATTGTAGTTTTCAGGGAAGCAAGTAAATGGAAGAGAGAGAAAAGAAACTGTTAGCATAGAAGTGACGGTTATATTTAACTATTTCAATAGTAAAAGGGTGGGATCTAGATGCCAATCTAGTAGCACGCTTAAATTCATGAAGTCGAGGCACCAGGGAAAAAAGCTCATCAGAGCAGTTGCCATGAAAATATTTGTAGAAAAGACAGAGGAAATCTACATTACATCTGTGAGAAGGTGACTGAAGTTGAGACACCAAGTCAGGATTGATTACATTGCAGATCCTTCTTTGGATTTTGTCAAGAACCTTGAGATGAATAGCAGGAGCCCCAGACCAGATATGGAAACAGTTTCAAAGCACGAACAAATGGTAGATTTGTAAATATGCAAGATGAACTCTGATGAGAAAAACCTTCTGGCATGACACAGTGACCCAACTTTCCTTGCAGTAGATGCAGCTATTCATTCAATGTAGTCGTTCCACTTCAAGTCAGTTGAAAACATTAGGCCAAGAAGGTGCAATGTGTTGCCCTCCAGGAGCCTGATGGTGGTTAAATGAGAGTTTCATTTTGGAGGCATTAAAATTTACAAGCCATCTCCTGCCCCAGTTAACCACTGATTGGAGGTCCTTTTCAAGAGCAGTGCCCAGGTTAACTTTGTCAGGAGTAAATGGTAATGTCATCTACATAAATGTCTACTTGAGAACTGATAACATTAGGAAGATCATTGATGAAGATCAGAAACAGTGTAGAAACCAGGATAGAGCCTTGGGTGTCACCCATGTTTGTATGAAAGGATCTGGAAGGAAGCCTGTTCAAAATGACCTTCATTTCGTGTTTTGATAGGAATGATGGGATTAAATCAAACAATCATCCTGTAATACTGCAGCCCTGGAGCTTGCAGAGAAGACCAGCATGCCAAACCCTGTCAAACGCCTTTGAGATATCTAGAGCCATAGCTCGAGCTTTTCTGTTATTATCAACAGCTTGATATAAATATTCAGTGATGGCCATAAACACATCAATGGTAGATCTGGAAAAATGGAAGCCATATTGTTTGTCAGAGAGTAGGTCATAAGAAGTAAGGTGCTTAACCACTTCAGCATGATTAAATCCTCAAATACTTTACCGAAAATAGTGGGAGATGATAGGGCGATAGTTAGAGGGGTCAGAAGGTTCTTAATAACAGGAACTATAGAGGAGGATTCCCAATAAGCTGGAAAGCTGGAGGCAGTGAGGCAATAGTTGTAGAGAACTGGAGCCAGCTTGGAAGCACATTTCTTTAGTATGATGGCTAGGATCTTGTAATCTCTGCTTGCCTTATGGGAGTCTAATTTAGAAATGATGACTGAGACCAGTGGCAAGGTTATGTGCATATCACTCAGCCTCTTTTCTAGTGGAGAAATCAAGTGTGGGCTCTCCAAATGAGTCAAGTGTCGGAAGATAATTTCTGAGCAGTCATTCAACCTTATCTGCTGTAGATGTCAGGACTTCAAATTGATTGAATAGAGGTGGGATTGAGGATTTGCTATTGTTTGGCACACTCTTGCAGAGCCGCCAATAATCTCTATAACTGAACTTGCAAGATACTATACATTGTTTCATTCTCAAAGTAACTTTGCTTCTTTGAGGACATGTTTACACTTGTTACGAATTTTTTTTGCATTTTTTATAAAGCTATTGGTTTAAATGCAAGTCAAGCAAACATGTAGTTGAAGTAGTTGATATAGAGTGATGGTGAATACACTTGCCTTACAATGTTGCTTAGGTAGCAAGTTTGATCTTACCATTTACTTCACTGTTATGGCCCTATATCAGATGATGCTTAGGAAAAGGTTTTGGACATCTGGTCAATATCAGAAAATGACTAACAAAAAAAGTTTTCCATTTTTAGCATTGCAGAAATACTTAAGATTAAAGCTTACATAAGACTGAAAAACTGATAAGTTTTTAATTTTTTTAGATGGGGAATAATTATTATTATTATAATAATACACAGATTTGCTCTGGTTAATGTCTTTGTCATTATTGTCAGGTTTCAGTCATTGTACAACAGACATTTGAAAATGTCCAATGAAAACCAAAGTACAAAACAAGATTTGTTAAATGAGATATGAGGCATCCCTTAGCATAAATAGTGGAATGAGAACACTACCCTTGTGAATTGAATAAAGAGTACTGTTTGAAGTTCCTGGAAGTTTACCAATTAAGATATGCCTATTAGTCCAAGCAAATCAATGTATAATACTAAAAAATTGATTAAAAAAATTTTTTTTTTTTATACATTAGAGAATCAGTTTTGCATTATTTTTTTTATTCATAGGGACATGCACAAAAGGAAATGGGAGATACAAAAATATGCAAAAAACTAACACTGCAGCAAGTGTATATTTAATGACTGCATATGCAAAGGAAGCTTAAAAAAGTCTCATGTACAGCTGTTTTGTAAAAAAAAAAAAAAAAAAAAGTGTACACTCAGCAGGCATTTTATTAAGATGAAATTTATCTACAAATTTATCATACAAAAGAAACCTGATATTTCAAGTTTAAAATCAATTTTTAAAAATTAAAAAAAAAAAAAAAAAAAAAATTCTTTCTTGAAGCTTTTATTTTAGTTTTAATTTCAAGCTAATAAATTAAATTTAATATTTCCAATAAGCAAAATACTCTGCTGTATTTCAAAATTAATTTAAATTCAGTGGAAGGAGTTAAAAAAAAAAAATTAAATTAAAAAGTAAACTGCTAAAAATTACTGATTTTAGCCATCTGTCAAGCACAATGTAATCCACTATTAAAAAAATCTTTCAAAAATAAAATGACATTTCTGAAACTTTGAGGAATATCAGCTAATTTAAAGTTTAATTTGAAATAAATATTTACTTTTAGTGTAAAATATTGTAAAAATGCATTTTTTAACACAGAAGTAGGTATGTTTTGATTAGGTGTTGCCAGCTTGATTGACAACCAGAAATTTAATTTTTTTTTTTGGGGGGGGCACATATCCATAAAAATTACTTGAGGAATATAACACAAGTGCCATTCTTATATAATTTTTTAACTACCCTGTAATCTTAAAAATTTAACAAAATATTCTGTAATCTAATGTTGATTTTCAGGTACTCTGGCATTAAATTTATTATAGTTACTGCTCTCATTTTCTGATAATTTTGTGTATGGACATCTGTATTTACAAAAATCAGTATGTTTATACAGACAAAAAAAAAAAAAAAAAAAAAAAAAAAATCAAAATTCTTTTTAAAATACTGGTGGTCAGTCAATTGTAGTAAGCTTTTCAATTTATGATTAGTAAATAGTTTTTTATTTTATAATAATATCACCTAACCAGTACAAACTAATAAAGAATTTTAAAAGGTTCAAAACAAATTATTCAAATTAAAAAAAAAAAAAAATTATTGTAAAAATTCATTATTCATCGAAAAACTTTTTTCGTAGACAATAGTGTCCATAATATATCATATTCATAAAAACAATTAAAAGCTTTTCTAATTAAATAAGGTCTTAGTTTTATTGCATTTTTATTTCATAAAATTAAGTAAGTAGAGGAGGGGTAACAGATGCAAAAAAAAAAAAAAAAAAAAAAAAAAGAAGTTTTAACCAAGATTTTAAAAGTTCATTAAAATTCAACAATTATTTGATTTTTTTCAAGAATTTCCAAGTCATTGGGTTTTTTACTTCAAAAAAGATGCTAAAATTTCTTATACTAATCTTTGGCCCCTTGCTGATGCAAGAAAAACAAAATTTTTAACCAAAATTTTGAATGTCCTAAAAAGGATGAAAAAATATCTAATAATTAAAAACTCCTTTTAACTTTGTCACAATCAACTGACTCCAGGTTTCTTTTATTTTGTATAATGAATTAAACTTTCAGTGACAAAAATGTTCAGAAATTTTTTTTTTTTAAAATAGAATATTATGATATTATTTCAAATGTTTACATTATATTTACTACATTAAAAGAATTTTATACTTTAACCCTATCTTGCTATAAAGCTTTTTCTTAAAAAAATTGTTTTAAGTATGAACTTTTACATATTCATTTCTTTGTTATTTTATGCAAGCAATAATTATTTACCCCGGTAGGCAAATGGATTAGAAAGTTTTAATGGTCGCCATCATAAAATCATTAAATTTCGATATCATATTACAAGACATAGCTATATCTTAATTGCTAAGTTCCATTAATCTCAAAGATTCAAAATTTTCAAATCTGTTTTATTTATCTTTAAAAAATTGGCTGCATTAACTCATAAACCATAGCAGAAATTTTTATCTTTCATAGTCAAACCATAGAATGCAATGATGGAAATCTGCAGTTAATGGGTTAAATTTTTGGGAAGCAGGATTGTGATGGTGCAAATAGAAGTTGTTCATTTAAAAAAGGTACCAACATCTTTATCTGATGAGCCATGACACATGATGCCAAGTCACATGTATTATAAAAAGTAATGCAATTGAATATGGCCTTTTTTGTTTAATGAACAATAGAAGCAAGCAGAAATCCAACTTTTTCAACTTGAGAAATTTAAACCTATCAAATGTAATTTTCATAGGAATCAGAAAGACAAAAATAGGGCAGCCTTGAAAAAGAACATAATACCAATTTATTTCATGTTGGCAGTTTTTATAACATCAACAAAATACAAAGTGGCTTAAAGCCAAGCAGATTTCAGTTTATTTCTTCTTACAGTTTTAAATTTTGTAGTCTCCAAGAACTTCTTTTTCTAATGAGCATATGTTGATGCTGCCAATTAGAGAAAGAGAGAAAGAAATCAAAATATATCACAACTCCTTTAACAATCCACTCAGATCATCCACATACCCCTAGGCCAGACACACCCACCCATCTTAGTCCTTGGCACCGAACTTTAAAATCAAATACTTGGCTCAAGTTACAGACAAACTATATTTCAGAGAGTAGGTGAAGTGTGTATGTGGATGATGTTGAGATGGAGGATGGTATAAGGCCTAGGGTGGTTGCTGAGGCTTCAAAGTCCTTAAGTATATTGCATATTTACTTTGGGGGTGAGAAGTGACATTTAGTTTTTTTGTTTTTTTTTATTGTGGCCACAGCCAAACTGCTAAAAGCTCAAGTGACACACAGACAGAATGTTAAATGTTGTTGGAAAGGACAAGAGAGTATATAATCAACTCTTGTGTTGAATAAGAGATAAGGCCTATTTAACAATTGGACAAAATCTGAAAATTCATATCATAAATATACTTGTTAATTAATGATTGATATTTAATACATAAAAATATTGTGACTCATCTAGTCAACATATTTCTATGCTATGTAATCACATCAACTTAAGCCAGCCTCTGTTTAAATCTTTAACAACTACTTTTAAATTAGATAATGCTTGGACTGAACACAGGATAAATGAGCATTTTACACATAAATATGACAGAAATAGGGCTGGTTGTTATTTTGTCTATTTTTATGTGTCACGCTTTTATAAGATACTCTCTATGTTCCATGTTCTTTCTGTATGTGGAAAATCATGGTTCTCCACAACTTCATTTTGTTGCTCTGAATAGCTGTTGCTCCTTTATGACCTTTGTCTGCTACCCATTTACTTAAACTTGCTGTTTTTACCTGCTTCTCTTACTTTCAATGTGCACTGTAAGTGTTAAATTCTCCTTAAAGACTTTTCTTCATATGTTCAAAAAAATCCATTGTTAGCAAGAGTTTCTTTGTAGTTCCTATTCTTAAAACTTCCTTGTTCTTCACAAACTGTCCATGATATTCTGAATGGACATTAGTGATGAAAGTGTTCAATATTTACTCCCATATAAAATATTAAATATTACAGGACAGTCATTTCATTATTTTTTGGAAATTTTCCAATCCCTTAATAGCTTACTCAGTTTCCGAAAAGTTTCTACTGCTATTCTTATGTACCTTCAGATTTCTGCCATCACAGTTTTATTTGTACCATATGTTGTTAAAATTACATCAACTAATAATAATTCCTGGCATGTCTTCTAGTTAATTTAGATTCTGATGTACATTTCCATGTAGATCAAGCTTTTCTAACATTTCATAGAACTTGTAGTGTTGTACCCTATCAAACACCTTTGTGTAATTGATGAAACATAGATATAACACATTAATTTACTGAGGTGCTCAAGTATTTTGCTGCTGTCATGTATTTTGTTTGTTTCTTGGGCAATGTAAACCTGACTGAGCCCATCGTCCTCCAGGTTAAATCACAGTTGATATCCTTGACTCATAGACTCACCTTGGACATGAAAACCTGACTGTTGCATTGACTTCAGTCAAGAAGCCCTTCACCTAGTAGTACCATATCATCACTGTCCTGAATATAATGTAACTCAATCCTATGTGCAGATTTAGCCTGTAGCCAGTTAAAAATCTCTGTAGTTACTGTTCTTTGATTAAACACTCCACTGGTGAAAGCCTTAAAAACACTGCACATGGACTTACCTGCATGGCTTGGTGGCAGAGATGATGAACTAAGGATGTTGGATTAAACTGAACATCAAATATAACTATTATTGACAACTGTTTAAATGATATTAGAAAGTAATCAAATAACAACTATACACACACACATATACACTACATACACACATGGTCTAAAAATTTCATTCAATGTGTGAAACAGAATGTCGTCATTTGACCAATTATTGTTGTTGCTGCTGCTGTTAAAACAGCTGATTAAATGTTTAAAATGGAAAATAATCTATTATACAGAAAACATTACAAAAGCATTAAGATTCAAAACTCTTCTACAAATTTGTAAATATGTCCTCTTTAAAAATGTTAAACATACGTATACATAAACATACATACATACACACACACATCTGAAAGCACAGTCAGTTATACAAAAACAAAAAGTCAATATGCTCTCAAATACAATGTAGTCAATATTTGTAATAAAATAAGCTTCAAAATAACACTTTAAAAAAAACAAATGTTGAATAACAATTAGTTTAAGGAATAAATAAAATGACCATAATAAAGTAAAATATGTATTTTAATGAATAAAAAAATAAATATACAATATAATAAAAAGAGTAAATGAATAGGTAAATAATCATCACATTCTTTATTTTTCTTTAAAAACCCATCACTTTCTTGGAGCAATGAAAAAGATGTCTGTTAACTGCGACTCATTGTTTATTTGCATGTACTGGCCATCCTAATTTTTCTTTACACTTATGAATTTTGGACATTAACAGCATAGCTACAGTGAAGAATCCAAGCATTAGAAACCAGATGCTACAGAATCATCAGAGGTAACAATCTTTCTAGTGCTATCTTACAAGATACCACCTTAGGTAAAGGAAGAGGCAGAAATGAAAAAATGGGCAATCATATGAAAAAATAAGCTGACAATGTTACTGAGCGGACTGGAAGATCATTCATAGAGACTCAGATTTTAGTAATACAGTTCCAAGTTTTTTTTTGTTTTTTTATGCAAATTTTTCTCTTCTATGGAAGAGCTCTCCTATGGATTCAAATCCATCTCAGTAGTGCCTTTTCTTTTCCCATTATGATTATCTCCTTTTTAGATGTTATGCATCCTGCTGAAGAGTAGGTTTCTTGTCCTGTTGTTTTTTTTATGTTTTTGTGCATAGCTCTTAAATCTGTTCTGCATTTTTTTTCATTTTATTTTTGCAAATCTGTCATTAAGCCATTCCTCTTTTTCTTGCATTTATTCCTGATGATTTTGCTTAATCTTGTATATTCAATCTCCCTTTTATGAAATTGAGAATTTTACCTGTAATACACTTCTTTTTTTCTTACTTTTCTTTCCTTGCAATGACTTGATGTTGTCAGTATTCTCTCAAGATGTTCCACTTGAGCTTCTGATCTGTTCCAAAGTTTCATTCTTATTCTAAACTTTTTGTTTGCTTTCAAATAGAATTGCTGTAGAGTTTGTTTTACTGCATTATTTTGAGCTTCTTTAAATTTTATAGCTTTACTGTAAATTTGCATGACTTGGAAGTAATCACTCCAGCAGTCAGCACATGGGTATGTTTGAGAGTGGAAAAATAGCATTTCTAAAATCAGTTGTAGATGGTTACTAAAAAAATAAGAAAATTAGTAGACTGTCTCATGGCTGAGAGAGTTATGCATTTATCACCAGTAACAGAGACTGATATCTAAACACAGGTAGGCTTTCCAATGCTGATTTCTAAGACTAAAACCAATCTTCTATAACCCATTTCTCCCAACCAAGCCTGGTGTTGTACTAAGCTTAGTTTAATATTTGTATATTTGTTTATGGAGGTGGGGATGAGAGAGAAATACATTTTTATTTATATGTAAGAACACATCTAATTCATAATATTCTTTTTCTTCAAATTTGCAACAAATATTTTCTTGCTGGCCAATCCACTTTTCTTGCTTGACCTTTAGTTTTTCTCAAATCTGCTTTTTTGACATTTTTAAGACTATTTTTCTTGTTTTTATCTTGCCAATGTTTTCAATTCATTTTTTTTTTTATTATTCTCTGTTGTTTAACTCTTTCAAAAGTTCTAAAAATTTTTCCAATCACTGAATTTACAATATCTTCTCTTTTGAGCTTTAGATATATATATATATATATATATATATATATATATATATATATATATATATATATATATATGTGTGTGTGTGTGTGTGTGTGTGTGCAAAAAAACTCTTAGTTGCATTCTCCCCACAGCTTACATTCACCCAATACAAGGTCCAAGAGCCACTCAAGGTAGAGGGTTACTGTATGATGTTGTATAAGCATAAGAAAAAGTAAGAAGTGATGTTCTTAGGACTATATAGGAAAGAAAACAGCTAACACGAGACTTGAAGAGATTAAGATTGTTGTTATTGGGGAAGCATAAATGAATGGACAGACTTTCTTTAAAATCACTCATCTCTTTAGACAATTTTGCTTTTGTAGGAAACAAACAATTAAAAATGGATAAAGAACACAAACTCATTAAAGCTGTCCTATATTTACCATTTACAATTGAGTACCCATCAAAGCAAGAAACTGAAGAATGAATGTTCAGTACAAAAAAAAAAGAAAGTAAAAAAGAAAACTGACTTCAGTTATGAAGAATTAATCAAATTATTCTAGTGTTACCTAATATAATAAAAACAAGACCAATTATAATACTCTGTTTTTGAAGTATGGGGAAATAATCTTGTATTAATAAAAAGTCAATTATGCTTGCAAGTTTATACAGAATACATCCAGACAATGGTTATCTTAGAAACATTAGATTACCATACAAAAAGGGGCTAATTGATTAGTTCAGACTTTAATCTAAAAGCACATATCTGATTTATTGATCTGTATCACTTATATCTATAGAGAAATCATTTGCTCCTGAATTGTGATACCTAATGGTGTCAATATAAATGTATTGCTTATTGATTATAAGTTTTTTTCCCCCTTTTGCCAAGGTTAAACCTGATAAAGACTTCCTGAAAACAATGGACTTTTGGTTATAGATATTAAACATTTTCAATTGGAAACTTTTTGCAAAGTTTTGGGTTAAGAATATTTTTGCAAAGAAAATTTAGCAGTAGTCATATTTATATGAAAACACAATTATGGAATATTATCTAGAATTTAGATTTAACTTATCTCTCACACATAAGGCACTCATAGAATCAGAATTGTAAGAAATCTATTGTCCTAAAAAGTGACTTTCCCATGGAACACTGTTTAGATTTGTAGTTGTTGCATGTGTGATAGTAATTGTATTTTATTGTCATTAGTCATAGTAAGCACTTGGTCTATTTTTAAAAGTTCTATCTTAATGTAAGAGAAATGGTAGTAATTGTATTTGCTGCATTTAAAAAAAAAAAAAAAAAAAAAAAAGAAAAAAAAGTGTAGCTTTCAAGATAATGCCAAGTGGAAAAAAAAAGAAGCCTAGACAAGAAATTCAACCTGTTGAGTATTCTGGAAAACTAAAATGTTATATAACCAATATTGTCTCCTGTTCACAATTTTTCTGTTTTTCTTTTGGTGATGGTGGTGAGGATTAAGATGTATGAATGAATGGAAAAAAAAATCCAAACCAACAAGTATAAAAACAAGAATGAACATCAACAGTTACACTTCAGGTTGATTACAGAGCAGTGAAGTGATGTAGCAGGCAAATTATCAGAAGTATCACCTCAAACGCTCTACTCATTAAGCTTTGTTAGTACAAAATCATTTCAAATACAACCTGAATTCAGACTTGGTTTAAGGGACTACATTAGCGAAATATAAAGAAGTACAAATGTGAAAATCATAGAATGATTGATTCTAGTATTATTCTCACTATTATGATAAACTCTTTTGTTGATAGCAGACATGGAAAGTAAACTAAAGGCTCTCCTACAGAAGGTAGTAATTGAGAAGAAAGCATCAGTTTTAAAAAAATAAAATGTATGGTCATCAGCAAAAAGGAATTACCCAAGATGTGAACTACAAAAATCAAGCAAGTACAAAAATTTAACTATTGAGGAAATGTTTTAATAGAGAACAGAAAATGTGATGACACTGAAATCCAAAGGTGTACCAGAATAGCAAAAGATACCTTCCTAATGTTAAGCAAAGTATTAAGTAAATTTCATTAGAAACAAAGAAAAGAATACTGGACTATTATGTAATATCAGTTCTCCTATCTGGCAGAAAATGTGGTTCTACAGAGGGGTGCTGATAATACCACCGACATGTGAACGATGACAAACTTTTAAAGAAAATGGAAACAAAAAGGACATTTATACTTAGAAAGAGACAACTGAAATTTCTAGGGTATATACTGAGGAAAGAGAGTTTGGAAAATTGAACAATCACAAGATATGTTGATGGCATGAAAGACAGAGGAAAGTAACAAATAACCTACCAAACAAACTTGTGTAAATGGTTGGAGATTAGGAGAGTTGGCAAAAAGACAAACATTACTAAGAGCTACAAAGAACAGGAAGTTATGGAGAACCATGATTGTTGTCATCATGAAGGGACATGGCACATAGAAGGATCCTGTAAAGATTAACTTTTGGATTGAGCTTTTTAGATGTTCCTGCTTACACAGGTAAAGTAGTTAGGATAAGAGTGGTTGGTCCAAGTGTCACTGACTGGTATGTTAGAAGATGTATCTGGTGATGAGAGTGCAATGGATATGTGTATTTCCAAAGAGCACAAGTGTGAAGTGAGCACAAGTGTGAAGTGAGCACAAATCGCTTCAGCTGAAATCTGAACTTTCTTCATTGATTCTGTTTTCCATGCTCATAACCATTTGTTTACTATATAAACAATTTCTTCAGAACATGACTAATGTCAAATTCAATGTAGCCATCATAAAAAATGACTCGCAAACTTCCAGTGGTAATAAGCATTATTGACCTGACACTAAATAGAAAAAGAAAGCTGTTATTCTACAGCTTATGAGTTCATATTCTTAATTATGAAAGAAAAATAAACAAAACCTGTTTGAGTATACAAATTCAAATATAAATAAAAATATATCTGTAAAAAAACAAAAGGAAAACTTTTCTTCACCAACATGTTTCGTTCTCTGATTGACTTTATTAAGGCAAATGTAAGGATTTCATTTTACAACTAGTATTTATAAACGAAAGTAAAAATATTGTTAGGTTTTCAAAATTTTCTAAGTTTAAGAATGCTCATAAATATTCTTCAGGCTAATTGAAAGCCAAGGTGAACTATGGAGGATGCTAAATTATGTAAATTAATGCCTAATAAACAAAAGTGAGTAAATGTTAATGTTGTTATTGAATTTTTTTATGTAATTATTTTTACTTACATTTATGAATACTTGTTGCAAAATAAAATCCTTAAATTTACCCTGAGAAAGTCCATCAGAGAACAAAACATGTTAAAACATGTTTTGCCATTATTTTCATACACGCATTATATGCATATAAAAGACACACACACTATATATATATATATATATATATATATATATATATATATATGTCTTTATATGTGTGTGCAGGTGTATATAAGAACTCATAGGTATATAGTGAGATATAGGTATGTGGATATAGATAGGGGTTTAGGACATGTGTAGAAGTGTATATGAGTATGGATATATAAAAGATTGTAAAAGAAGGACCTAATTTTCTCCTAGTGACATTTTTATCCAAATCTCTCCTCTAATATTCTCCAATTGAAAGTGAGTTTTAAATAGCACGGAGGTAAAGTTTAAATTGGTAATTTAATTTAAATTGAAATATACTACCCCATTATTGATGATAAAATTATTTAAATTGGAATAACCGTTGATAACTGGGTACCTAAAAACAATCACAAGTTTATTTAATGAACAAAAATCAAACGAATAGATGTCAACTTAACAATCAATAAGACAAAAGTTTAGAAAAATGAAAAAGATTACTAAATATAAAATGGATTACTCTTTCAATGTACTGTCTATGTGTTTTTCCAATCGACTGTTTCATAGAAAATACCCAAAACTCCAACGAACTTCAAATTAAATTCTTTGTAGATTGTTTAGACATTTAGATTTATATCAAACCTTAACCTCCCAAATATGCCCTTTAAAGTAACGCGAGTCTAAGAATTTGAATGAAACCTGTCCTCATGGAATGTAATTTATTAGGGTTGTTGTAGCTTCTTCCTTTAATGTCAGTCTTCACCCCTTACCCATGTATATCTAGAGACAAGACGCGTTAAGCTTAAGCAACGTCTAGCCGACACACAGTGGGGTTAAGAATAAGGAATTGAAATGGTAAATCTAACCCACTCATATCTTCTCTCCCACCTCACTTCCTAACTTCGTTAATTTTACATATGCTTGATGAGGTCCGTCAAAAACGTGTGAATTTCTTTTCATTTTAACCTTTGGAAGTAAAGTCTGATGATCCAGAGCCCTGTTAAAGGGGTTGTGGTGAAATAACTTATTACATGGAACCTTAAAGTGGTCTGTTTTTATTCAAACAAATATATATATATATATACACACACACTTTATTATCCAAGCATTAAAATTATGCAAGACAATTTTTTTAACATAAGAAAACACTAAAATACTCAAAAATTAACAATAAAATATGTTTAGAAAACTGGAAGCCAAATGGCCACAACTGAAAGAAAAGAGGAAAAAAAGGGAGAATAGGTTAAGGTGTGAGTCTAAAGTGTGTGGGGGAGGAAGACAAATAATGACAATAATCTACACATATGTATATACAGACAGATGGACGCATGTGTGTGAACACACTTAAAAAAAAAAAAAAAAAAAAAAAAAAACTTGCACCAATGAAAAGTGCATATAAAAAAGAAAAGTAAAGAGGGATAAGTTCCCTAATGAATGGACAGAGTAATTCCCAAAAGGTTTGTCTACAAAACTCTGTAGTTGGAATACTGAAGGTAACATCAATCAACTAAGCGATAAACCTTTTACTTGTATTAATTCTATACAGGTGAAAAAAAAAAAAAAAAAAAAAAAAATGGAAGCACTAATAATAATAAAGCCAACACTCAATAACATTAACTATGAACATGGTCACAATGTGCTGAGCATGTTTGGAAAATAAAACATTCCTTTAACTTACATAAAGAACCCATGCAATTAAAAATGAAAAAATAACATTGTCCTTGATAATGGCTAAAAGAATAGCTGAAAACACTCAGAACTTATGGATAGTTTTTACACACTGTGTCCAGGAAAAAAAAAATCATTTGTATAAACATAAGAAAAATTAAAGCTTAACTGCAGTGCCTTGTCAGTCATCTTTAACAAAACTTTTATGACAGTGGGATTGCTGCTCAAATAAATAAATGTATGCACACACACACACACAGTGATAACATTGGCTCCACATTGGAAGAAACTTTCAAGACCAGTTAAAGAAATTACTAGAAGTAGATGTACATAAACAATGACACAGCAGAACAGTGTGTGATAACTCAACAAATTAATAACTAACTGAAAGTCACAGAAAGAGAGAGAGAGAGAGATGAAGAGTAAAAAGAAGAAAAGTATGATTTTGGTAAAATTATTTGGACATGTGAAACTATGCTTTCAAATTTGAAGTTATGAACCATGACTTGCAGAGAAACAATTTTTCTGTTGGATACAAAGCAGATAATAAAAAGGACTCTGGTATAGTCATCAACATATTACAGTATCTAGGTGCACTGTGAAAGATATGGGATATCTGGAAATCTCTTAATATAAATATAGATCATGATAATGTTGCAAAACTTGGTTTTTTGGCACAGGTCCATAAAGAACTGCTAGTAGTTTATCCAAATTCACAGTACTAAACATAATCTACAAAGGAATAAGACCACTTTTAATATCAAAGATATTGTTTCCCAGAGCAGTTTTCCAAAACACATTCAAATCAAAGATTTGAAATCAAATCAAAGATTTGAAATCAAATCAAGTACATATCACCAGTGATTATAGTAAACATTATCGTATCAAGTGTTGAAATAAGAAATATATGCTATACAGACTGTAATTTAACAATTACAGCATATTGAAGTATTTAACAAATAAAAGTAAAAACAACTGAATCCATGAAAATATTGAAGAGAAACTTTGAAATAGAGGATGCTATGGTAGCGTATGACAACACATCACTTCATTTGTATAGATTCAGTTATGGGATTGACGCTTTCTGAAATTTTTATTTCTTAAAAAATATTTTCTATCATAAGTTGGTTGAACAGGGGGTTATAAAAAGGGGAAGCTAACTGCCTAACTTCATCACAGCCTAAAAAGGCATTTCATTAAAAAGGAAAGAAGTTGACCTGTTTTTATATATATATATATATGCGCAATTGTGAAGCAATTTTGATATGTTTTCAGCATAATATCCTAAAATATATATATATATATATATATATATGTATGTATGTGGAATAGCAAAAACAGAAAATAATACAAAAAATTTAACAGCTACAGGAAGTTAATAGATAGTTTTTAAAACAATTATTTGAAACGAATTGCCAAGTTAATTGGCATTTACACAGGTCATTAATCAGCAATAAATATAAAGTTACATTTGAGCCAAAGGCAGAAAGAAAGCAAATGTGGCATACTACAAATACAAGGAATTAAAAAAATCTAGAATAGAAAATATTACAGATGAACAAAAATGGTGTTCACATGTTTTCTCAAGGTGTCTAATACAGATGATAGCACTGACTAACAAAAGCACAATGATTTTATTAGGGATATTAAATTCTCATTACTGTTAAAATGCTTACTAGCTGACCCAATTAGACATTTGTTGTTTAGGCAATCATTTTAACACTAAAATCCACTCATTATATTTAGAAATATTTCTTTCCTTTGTTTCAATAATTAATATTTTTTTTAAACTATCATATTTCCTGCTATATTAAGTGTACTTAAAAAACAAAAAAAAACAAAAAAACAAAACAAACTCCAAATAAATGTTCTAAGAAATAAAACTACATAATTCTTTTTGAAACAAAAACTATGATCTGGAATTGAAATAAAAGCAGTGATGGCACTTACCCTGAATTCATCATAAAAATTCAGAATGTGAAATTAGTAAATACTAATCACTTTAATTACTTTGGTATATGGATCAGTTATAACAAATTTAGCCTAGAAGTTAAGGAAATTGAATATAGAATAGGCTGTGCTTGGAGTAGTTTCAGCCAACACTGCAAGTTGCCACAAAACCAAAACACCAATCTAAAAACTGGAATCATGTTCTTAAGTAGTCTTGTCAAATGAGACTCATGTGGATGACATTGCATGGCATCAAATATCTAAACTGTCAGCTGTATACAACCACTTACTCAGATCAACAATTAAAAACAGCTTCAAGCGAGTAAAGTGTACGGATCTTAGTGAGAGCCATCCTTCTTTGAACCTCATGATCCGGTGCTAAAGAATCACAAAGAACTGTACCAAATAAGACAAACCATATCATGCATAGATTTTCAACAGCAGCAACAACTAAAATTGGTAGTACATTTAACCTGAGAGAATAATGACAATCACAACATTGATGTTCCACATTACTTCAAACAAAAGGCAAAGAAAGAAGCCTCCATCAATACTGGAAAGAGTGATTGGACTTGAGAAACTTATTTCCCCGAAAAAATTGTTTTAAGATTTTATAAAATTTTGGCCAAAAGCAGCTCCTGACTGCTTGGTCAATGAATGCTGAATGCTTCCTTACAAGGAAATAGTTAATAGTACCATTATCATTACCATTTTCCACCTCAATGGTTGATGGACAAGTACTAGATTAACTTAAAACACAAAAGTACTTAACCAAACAACTATCTGACTCTCTAGTCTTGATAACACCAAGATGCAATATTATTACAAATCTAAGTAATTTTAAAATATCAACAATTATGCATGTGTCAATTTTTGTTGGTGTCATGTGTATCTCTCATGATGCCTGTGTGCTTAATTCTAGAAATTTTAGCATAATTTAAGTATTAAAGAAACAGACATATTAGTGCATGACGAATATCAAGGGTGAACATGTAACATGAGATTACATCATTCAAACATTAATCATATTTATCATGCAATTAAAATACACTAATATGCACAATTTTTTTATTGCACCTGAACTATGTTAACGTGTTAAGGATTAAGCACACACAGACACCATGAGTTACACATGATGTCCATACAGTAAAATTGATACATATATACTAACACCATAAAATGAACTCATGATATTATATAAAAATTAAAACAAAAAAATAGAATTTAAAACTGAAACTCTACATTTTTCCACTCTCAAAAAAAATTCTGAAGTTAATAGCAAAATGTTACATTTATAAGCGTTTTCTTGCTGGTTTCTTATTTGATTTCTCATACATGCCAGATTTTATTATGTAAGTTAATGTTTTCACAATAAAATTTGCATTACATTGATGATGGATGATATTTTTATAATGTACAATACACCATAAGAATTTATTTATTTTTTCGATAGAAAAATTTAAAATAACTGATTGGTATGCGAGTGATCACAAATGGTGCATGGTAGTGATCAATGATGAGAGTGGGTTGTATATTTAGACAAGTGATAGTTGCTTGCACTTGCAATGTAGATCTGGTGGAGTGACAAAGAATTCCTTAAAATGAAAATATCTAAAGACAGCTAAGACTGGGAGGTGGGGGGGGGAATCAATGATCTCCTGTTTCTTAATGAGATACTGCTCCCCCCCACATCTACACTGCACATATTTATCACTTGCAAGGCAGAACCTGATTTCCTCATTGAACATTGTAATGCCATTTGATTTATCTTAAAATTATCAATTAACTAATCACCAAATTTAGCTTTAAGTTTGGTGATCAGATAAAAATATTCATTGTCAAAATGTGATTAGCATTTTTCAATTGATGTTAACATAATTAAAAATATAAATGAAAAATTACAGACCTATAGATGTAGATCTGTTTCATATATATATATATATGTGTGTGTGTGTGTGTGTGTGTGTGTGTGTGTGTGTGTGTGTGTGTGAGAGAGGAGAGAGACCGAGAAAGCAAGGCACGGGAGAGAGACCGAGAAAGCAAGGCACGGGAGAGAGAGAAAACTCTTTTTCTTAGTCAGAAAACATCTTAAACAGTCTAAGAAAAAGAAACATATACAAAGAAACAAATTTCAAATGAAAGTTTGTTCCTAAATTTTGTATAAAAAATTATTTCCTATTTTAAAACATTGATTAGATAAAGTAAACTCAAGCAATAAATAATATTTTCATCCCAGCAAAGCTAGATAACCTTGCTACTGCATTAAACCTCAAATATATTAACCAAGTGTGAAATTTTGTCAAATGAACAAAAGCAGGTGTCAACAAAATGTCTACAATATTACAATTCAAATATAGTAACATTCAGCTTTCATTTCTATTAAAGGCTATATTTAGTGTTAGTATCCTCACTAACCCCTATATGAAGCAGTTTCCGAGACAGTACTAAACAATGTTTGAAGACAATGTATGTAGCCTGCAAGTGCATAGACAAAAGTCTGTGAGCCGCTCAAAAAGGACTTGGAAGCATTGATAGTCTTACTTAACATAAAAGAGTTTCATAGACAACAATAAAAGACCTTCAGTTCTGACAAGAAGATCAGATTTGCACTTCATCCATAAGTGGAAGCCTGGTTGCATGATAGTTTCTAACATTGCCATTATCATATGAAACGAAAAAAAAGAAAAAGAAAAAAAAAAGACTTTTTGTGTAGGTGTGCATAACTGCTGAAAATAAAACAGCTAATAAGAGAAAGGAAAGGAAAAAAGATAATATTTTGGTAACCCTTCTTCATTTTGCTATGTACTTTCAGTAAATTTTTACTTACACTCATCTTCTAATAAGATTAAAGTTTAACATAAGAATGTACAAGTGGATAATGATTACATATAGACATAATTTATCTCACACACAAATAAATAAATAAAATTGGTTATTCAATAAATAATAAAATCACTCTCACGTGTACATTTACTGGCACATGCACAAGGAACCTCCCCTCTCGACTGAAGTGGTTCCATTATTTTTAGGAACAGAAAACAAACAAAAAAAAAATTCATTCTTTCTCACTAAGCAGTCAAGATAATAGAGAAATGGAATTTCATCTTCAACAGCACATTTGCTATCTCAGATTTGTACCAGGAAGAAATTTGAAAATAAATGAATCCAACATATTTCAATTTACAATACTATTACAAATATATGCATCTATATGCTAACAAAATATTGATTTTTAATAAAAGTATTGAACAAAATGAATTTTAGCATAGTAAAATCATTTGATTTTAGTTGAAGTGGATATCAACTAAAGAATGCACTAAAATGGTATTATTTAAAAAGAAATATCTAAACAGTAGAATGATAAAAAAGAAAAAAGATCAAAAACCAGATATAACCTATATAACATTTTTCATTAATGTGAAAAATAAACTTTCTAAAGAAAGCTTCAAAAAGTGTCCTTTCATAATAAAATCTCAGGTACTTAAGAATCCTGTAGTATTCAGACAATCAAGAAATTATCAGCAATTATTTTTTTAAGCTTACATCATTTATTTAGAAAAAAAAATCTTTATCTCAAATCTACCAACAAAATACAATTCTTTATATCACTGAATCTATTGCAAAAGTAATTCCATTTATTTTAGTTTACATTACATTTTTCAGAAAACTATTTTGAACATGAAAAATTAGAGAGTATATTTCAAACACGGAGATAGACATTCACTCAAATATGAATTTGTCTGTAAACAAAAGATATTCCAAAGGCAATTGGATGCATAATTGACAATGTCAGTTACAGTCAATGAAAGTGTCAAAATATTTTAGATTGATTTATAAATATACATATGCACAATATAAATTACATGTATATGAAATTATTTTTTAATTTTTTTTATATAGTTTTATCTGGTGGTAATTTTTATAACAGAACATCATGCTGATCAAGTATTGTATAGAAAAGATCATGGCATAAATTAATTTTCCTTTTTAGTGATTAACTTGTTAATTCAAATATGAGTAACCTACTTAAGGATCTTGGGCAATATCAAGGTCAATGATGTTAACAAAATATAGTCCTGTACAAATGTGTTATAAAAAAGATCTGATAATTGCCTCAATCCTCTGCTTATTTAAAATTTACCACCTTTCTTTTCTACAAACATTGTAAGAAAAAAATTTGTATCATGAGACACAAGAAATTGATGGTAAAGAGACCAATTATACAGTCATTACATATATATACAAAACTGCTCTTAGTTATACCAAGTATTATATTCTTATCAAGGAAAGAAAGTGACTTTCTACAAATAATTACATTTACACACTGACTTGTTTCTGATGATTTTTGTTGTTAGAAGGAATGGTATTCTTAAAAGAATAACAACTGCTGAGAGGGGAAATCCAATGTGGCTAGATACTGTCAGGATAAATAATAGTAAAAGGAAATCTGTTGACATACATAGCAACAAAATCAATAATGAGATGCTTGTGAAGCACTTATACTTGCTGTAATCTGCAGGTGATATATTTTAAAAGATTAAAACATGAATAAAAATTAGAAAAAAAGATGTAATATTCTTCTACTTGTTAAAAAAAAGAAAGAAAAAACTTTTGATCATGGGATTGTGTGCAAATAAATTTGTAAGTTCTCTTGCTCTAAAGAAGAGGAAAAAAGACAAAAATTGGTAAGTGGTGAAACACCAATTTTATATTTACAAATGCTTAAGATATGATTTCAAGATTGCAAACTTTTTAGATTCTACATCTAACATGCTACTCTCAATATATAAATTAGCAATATATTAAATGTTACCTAAAAAAAATTCCTGTAAAAATAAATTTCTCAAATGTGTTTTGAGAAAAGACAGAGAAAAAAGGGGCAGGGGTGAGAAAGGGAGAGATTTATTTAGGATTCAAACAAAACAAAGCATCTTTTGCTACTTTGCTAAAATCCAAAATTAATGTTTGTTAATTGAAAGAAATTTCCTATTAAAATTTAAAGGTTTGAAAATACCAAATGAAATCAACCAGTTTTTAAAGTTTCAATGAAACAAGTAAATCTCATGAGAAATTATCATGTTGTTGAATTTAAGCATTACAGTGTTACTGAAGAAGAGGCATGAAATTATATTAATATATTAGATTAATGTTCTTACAAGGCTTCTTGTAATCTTATATTAAATATGACAAATTCCTCCCTGATTCTTCCCCCAGCTAAACTTTGAGAATCACTAGTATAGTCAACTATTCAACATTGAGCATATGGCATCTTTATCAGAAACAAAGATATAGGCAGACAGTAAGGAACAGAATGATGTTTGCCTTCTGGTTATCCAACAGATTTTTAAATTAAATGTAAACTGGCTAGATAACTTGGTATTGTATAGGAAAAAATATTACTTTACAAAAATACAGGAAAAAAATTCTGTATTAAACATTTTAGCAATTTACCGATCTTTTTAATATAAAAACATTTTTAAGAATATTTTTTTCTGAAGTATGAAGACTGGTCAGTACTTCAATAGGTGATTGCTTAGGAATACCAGGAGATGCAAGCTTGTGGGTGATGTAATGGATAGTGGCTTAGGATGAGAAATTGGAGAGCTGAGTCCATTATATTCACTTATGTGTAACTATGTGTAACTACACATGAGAAAGGTAAGAATCAAACTCTTCTACCACAAAGCTATGGGTTAAATAGTAGGATTTATATCTGGAAAAATAATTGTTACAGGTATTAGTTCTTTCTAACTCTTTCAAGATAACTTCAGCTAGCATGGAAGAGGAAGGCTCACAAAACCACATGATAATGCCAAATGAACTCTTGAATGAGTTGTGCCATGTGAGTACACATTCTGTTTTAGCTGGTGAGAGCATTCTGGGATAAAGTATGAAACAAAATGATGAAAATTTTATGAATCTACTTAGTACTATCTTCTATGGTATTTTACTATAGCTAGATGAAGAAAAACAAGTTTCCTGCTATAAAGAACTGCTTTCTAAATTAATGTATTTCTGTATATGAAGCAAATATATATATATATATATATATATATATATATATATATATATATATATATATATATATATATAGATATGTATGTATGTTATTTTATATAGCATTACTTCTACAAGTGTTTCAACCATAATGGAAACATTAAATAAATCATTGAAACCAACATTAAAAATGAAGAAAATGTTAAAAATAATTAAATACAAAATAATTAAGTCTTCAAAGGATTATATTGACTTATCTGGGAGTGCAACTCCAACAGATAGTGAAAAGTAGAAACTTTCCAATATGGAACATACTGCTACCCATGCCAAAAAACTGCATCACTCTCACAAAGAGAGAATACCAAAACAAAGAATGTGAATAAAAGGTTGAGTACAAAGAAGGACAAAAGTGATTGTGTATGAAGTTCCAAGCTTTATCTTGGGCTAGCATGTGTGCAAGTTCCTTCTGCAATATGAAGACATTGTAGAAGTAATGCTGTTAAAAAAAAACAAAAAAAACTGCATTTCAACTTTTTTCTAATCAGAAAAGCATTTAACATAATTCCCATGATCTATTACAGTGCATGTGCATCATGAGGTCTGCTGCTACCATCTGTTCAACACCCGCCTTATAATACTGAATAGAGACCTATCAGCACATGTGTCTACAATTCCTTGGCTGGATGTGTACACAGGACGAGAATGGAGACTTCTGAAAGGAAGATGCTAAAAAGCTTACAGCTTTCCTGTCTTTGAGGAGTGTTTGCTTGGCTGAGTGGGAGGCCTGTCTTTTACCCCAAAACAAGTGCCTCTTCTATGGTGAATGCCATCATGCATGTAGAATTCTTTTGCAGGTACAGGCTGGTCTCTCTGAGATCCAACTGTTGTCGAGAGAGGCATTATATTAGGTGTTAATTAGTGGGGCTATTCACAATGATTTGATAGAGGTGTTCAGTTTGATGAAGAAGGAGTGTCTCTCCATATGGCCTTGGGTGTCTTGGATGAAATGCCTCACTAAGGAGGCATCACTCACCTGCATAATGATTCAGAATGTGCTCTGGGTCAGCAAGAAGTTTTTTGCAGCAGGACTGGTTATTTTTGCCAGAGTTAGGTGCCTATTGAGCATCCTGATTGTATGCCAGCTGTGCAAACTTGTTGAAAACTACATGGTTCACATGCTGCATGAACAATTGTTCTGGAAGCCAGTTCCATTTATAGCAATGTGAGCTCATTATTGGACAGGAGGAAGCACTATGTGCTTCTGTGCTTGCTAGCTGTGATGCAAATGATGGTATGGATAACAAGGATGAATGAAGTTCATGGACTATTGCCTCTCTCTTATCTGGTCGTGTTCTTCAAGCAGCAGTTGAAGGTCAAGACCAGAATGGAGAGACTTCCTTTGGAGGACTTTGTTAAAAGGCAGGTGACTTGCATGAATTATGTGAGTGAATGATGCTAACCTTGAGCGGCATTCCTTCTGAGAAAAACATTCCTGCCCAGCCTACTTAAGTTAGAATAGTTAAAGTTTTGTTTTTAGCTCCTTGAAATTGATTAACTTAGAGAATTATTGGCCCCTTACATTTATGCTTTTCATTTTTCTCCTCCCTTTCTCTGTTAGGTGACAGAATGCATAGTTCTCTAGAGTAGTGAGAACATTTCCTTTTGGTTTTTATTTTATTTATTTTTTTTTTTTTACTTGTACATGTTCCCACTCTTTTTGCCCAGTTAATTTCCTTTTCTGCCAATTCTTAGGTTGTGGGGATGGAGTGACCTATATTAACATTTTTCTGTCATTGTATATATATTTTTCATTTAAAAATCATGGGGTTTATTTCTAATGATGAAAGTAAGAATCATGTTTTTTTTTCTCCTCCCTACTTGATTATAAATATTAGGTTATTAGTTTAGAATTTCATGGAGAACATGTGTTGTTTTGGTGATTATAGTATGGAAGCATTTGTATAAATGTGGTATTATGGTGCATGGAACAAAGTTTGATTGGGTCAGTGAATGCAACTCGGTCACTTATGTGCCATGTGTGATATATGCTTAGGCGACCATGTATCTTTCAATAGACTTGAATGATTTGCTGGAAAATGCCTGGTGTGACCTTTATCCTGAATGGCAGTCTGTTGAATCTGTACAGACCCTTATACATATTTATAGTTAAATACTTTGCATAATCTTCGCTGACAGGAATCTGGAGGTACGCCTCAGACAAATCAAGTTTTGAAAACACTTTGCCACCATTTAATTTCATGAATATGTTTTCAGGACTTGGCAGAGGGTAATTATATGTTTCCAAACAATCATTCAATCCTGTAGAAAAATCTGCACAAACCCTAATTTTATTATTTTTCTTTTTCACGTGCTTGCCCACTCACTGTAGTCAGTTTTGCTCAACACGCTTATTTGCTCTAAGTGATCTAATTCTTTACTAATGGAGGCTTCTACTGCATAAGGTACTTTTCTTTTTGGCCTAAAAGTAGGTGTCACATTCTTAAAGTTTGAATGTCGCTTTAGCTTTTGTGCATCTGCCAAGCCCCTCAGAAAAAAAAAAAAAAAAATTCAGGAAATTTTTATCTTTAATTCTTTTAATTTTTCCATGCTGTTTGAATTAATATTGACACTATAGCAAAACGAATTAATTGCTTGGTTGAAAAGGTTGAATGACTCAATCCAATCCATACCGAACAGATTCTGTGTTCGTTTCATACAGAATCCTTTTAATTTTATGGTTTTCCCAATAAATGTCACATTTGTGTAAAATTCTTCAAAATTTAGTTTATTTCCTGTAATGCCATGAGCAATTCTTTTCATTGTCAATAAGGTTGGTCTGCCAATTTTTACCCAAGTTTGTTCATTTATCAATGTCAGATCTGAACTGGTATCAAATTGTAAATTAATATTTTTTTTATTGTTCATCTGTACATTCACAAACTTTCTTTTCATTTCTTCATTTTCCATTGTAGTTGAGTTAACTTTATTTTTCATTTTTGACCGCTTTTTACTTTTGGGTTTTCTGCAATGCATATGCTTATGTCCTTTTTTGCCACAATTAAAGCATTCTTTCCTTATAAATGGACATTCCTTGTAATAATGTCCACAGCCATAACAAGGATTTATTTTGTGGGCAAAATTTTCTTTATGTTGTCTTTGTTTAACTGCCTGAATTTTTGACATGTTATGTTGTTCTATCTTTGTCATGTCAAAGATTTTCTATTCGTTTGAATTCTCCTGTGATAATTTGCAAACTGATTTTTGGATTTTCTTCTAATTTAGACAAAATCCTGGTTCTAGTATCACCATCTTCTGGAGCTGTCAGTTTTTGTATGAAAATCAAACATATCAGGAGTAGGTTCTTTTAATTTAAATTTTTTGTACTCTCTATTGACAATCCCAGTATAGTTGAAAGTTGAATAATCCTGCCCACTTTTTTTATAAGGTTTAAACAATGCCATCTTGTGTTGAATAGAGAATTTTTCTCCCGCCAAATTTTTTCCAAATTAAGACAGTCTTCTTGAATTATATTTTCCCAGGATTTCTCAGAAGTATATAGTTTGCATACTTTTCATGTTCACTTGGACCAAGTTTTCCGAGCAACAGCTGTATTTTCTTTTCGTCCAACCATGTAGCGCAATCTTTTTGAAAAACTTCTTCATAGTGGCAAAAGTTACTTCCTCCTCAGGACTGTACTTAAATTTGCCAACTGAATTTATCAGAGTCCTGAGAAATAAGAATTTGCATTGCCTTGCTCTTTTTCCTTTTACAACACTAACAATTTGAACATTTTTTCAAATTCTTTGTTTTGATTTTTAGAGTGTTCCTGGTCTAAACATCCAAGCATTCATTTTGTTTCTGCTGGATTTTCATGAATTGAATCCATTCCTTCTTTTAAATCTGCCATGTTTCTTTGCAGAGACAAAATTTAACTGATCAAACAATTTCCTACTCTTTCCCCAACCACCCATAAAAGTTTACTGAACAAATAAAATTCTTACTTGTTTTGAACACATCAATCTGTTATGCTAACTTGGAATTAACCTCTGGTTGAGTCATCACCAATAATTTCTTGCTATATGACTAAATTTCTTTAAACCCAAATCCTCAGTCAATGTTGGTATTCCACTGGAAATTTTGACATTCAAATCCATTGTTATCAAATATTGTGTTGTAGACAGGAAAGGTTGACACACATATAGAAAGAAAAAAGTAGTTTATTCTTGGGGAATAATATGGTACACAGTTGAGAACACAGACTAATGTAATAAATAGTTAATCATTAACTGCTCTCCCTCAGTATGAGAGGGTGCTGTTTAAATAGTCTTAGACCACAACAAATATATATATATATATATATATATATATATATATATATAGATATTTCATAGTTTTTATCTAGCATGTCCTTTCAAGGTGTAGGTAATCATGGCTCTGTACACTTTTTTTTGCTGTGAATAACTTTGTAACTTTCTCTTTGTGCTATCTTCCATTCACAGAAAGAAAGTTTTTGTTCCTCTGCTCCTCTCATTTTTAATTTGACCTGTGAGTGTTTGATTCTTCAAGCCTTCCTCATTACATGTCACACAAATTTCAAATGTCTCTTCCTGGCTACAATTATCTGTGTCCTTTTAGTTTCTATTTTCCTTAAAACATTTTTACATTGCTCACATACTTTGCCCATGGCATTCTTAGTGTTTGTCTGTAAAACCACATCTCTGTCACTTCAAGTCTATTTGTGAAGAGCTTGTCCAGTGTTCACTACAATGTAGGAAATTTAGTATGACACAGCAGTTTGGCACTCTTTTCTTTGTTTCTGATGAAACCGTATCTCTTAATACTTTGCTTAGTTTCTGGAAGTTATCTGTATGCCTTTAGATTTCTGTCATATTCTCCCCTGCCCATCATCTGTTCAGATAGTAAAATTTCTGTAGCTACTTGGCTTTGATATTTTCAATACATAGCTGAAACATCAGACAGTCTCTTTTGATGAAAACAATCCATTCTGATAAGTAATATTCTTTTCTTCTTGCTTTCCTTTACGACTATGATTTCTTTCAATTTTCATTCAGAATCTGTCATTTATGTTATGATTAAACACCAATAATAAATCCTGATAATTTCTCCATCTTGCCTTGTGTGAGAAATTTGTCCTGGCTTTCTCACATGGAAGGGTTAAGGTTAAAAGATGACAGAACTGATAAAAGCAACAATGGCTTAAGTTTAGAGCGGACAATTCTCTTTTTAAGCAGAAGAATATTGACAAACTTCTGAAAAGAAAGGACACAGATAATTGTAGCCCGGAAGAGACATTTGAAATTTGAAATTTGTGTGACATGTAATGAGGAAGGCTTGAAGAATCAAACACTCACAGGTCAAGTAACAATAGAAGAAAATGTTTACATACACAGAAAAGGTAAAAGGGATATACACAAATATGAGAGGGAGAAGAAAATTTCTTTAAAAGGAAGAAAAAGTGTTCATGTAAAGTCTTATGCAAAATATTTCTCTGAGCACCTAAAAGTGCTTTAAGCAAGTAAACTGTTCTTAAGGGGTTAACACTCACATATGATTTCCTCAGAGCTCTTGTTGAGAGGGGAAACAATTGGAAGATCCATAGTTTGTAATTGAGTGAGTTTGTAGGCCAACAACAGGAATTTCAAGGTCCTAGGAAGCAGATTCCGAGTACTTGTAGTAGGGGGCTGACATTCTGACTTTAGAGCCCAACATGTAGATTTCTTCCTTGAAACAGGTTCTGGAGATGACTGGTGTTGCTGTCACCAACCTGATGTTATACAGGCATATATTTTTGGCATTTATCGAGATTAGAAGGCTCAGAAACATTGGGAACATTTTCCTCCAAAATTGCTTATACACTTTCCTTGCTCTCTCATTCATCAGAAAATATATTCTTACTTCTGATAAGGATCAAGGCTTTGGGAGCCACTTTTGAAAGCAGGGGTGAAAATCGAAGCAAAGATCAGAATAGATTCTTGTCAAACTTGCAAGATGAACTTGTAAAACATTGTAGTAGTGGTTCTCAAGTTAAATTCTAATACTGGGGAAAAATGTTTCCATGCCTTATTCCTCATTTTATTTTTGTGTAATTATTATATATTAAATCTAATAATTGAGACAGGTGTGTAAAAAGAAATTAGGACAAAATATTGTAAGTGAAATACAATTCAGATAGTTTTTTGCATTGTATACTCATTATCTAGCTAAGAGTTTTCAGATATTCTAATGCAGAATTTTTTTTTCTTTTTTTAGTTAAGTGAAAAGTTAATAATCAGTGATTTACTAATCTAGGCAGTCATTCTATTTAAATAATGATAATTATATGCTTAATGTGTATAACCTGGTAAGGAGTTGTTGCAGTTGATAGTCTACATCTGAAGTGGATGAAAATATTATTGTGAGCTTGCTAATGCTGATCATATTCAAAACTAATTTTCTGAACAATCACTCCAAGAACTAATGTTAAAAGCTTTTACTTTCTATTTAATTTAAAATTATATATAAACATATGTTATATCTAAGTAGTTGTATTGCTGAATTGGTCACTTCTACTTGAAGCCAATTACTCAGTCACCCATAAGGCCTTACATTTGAGTACATAATTTTCAACCAAATTGATCTTAACATCAGAATGTTAAACTTAGCAATCTAGCTCATATGGTAAAGATACTGGGTTTTTTAAACCAGTCTTTCATAAGTTCAGCTACATCAGTAGTGTTAACTTTAATAAATGGATAACCATACAAATCCAATGAAAGTCCCTTTCAGTCAATATTTATCTTCAAACATATTCGTTACTAATAGGATTAGATTGAAACAATCATATTTGCAATTCCTTGATAATTCACATTTGAAAAAAAAAAAAAAAAAAAAAAAAAATCCTTTTTCCTTGCATCTTTTACCTTGTGTTCTATGACAATGCTCAGATAGGTCATTATATTTTACTACAGTGTGAATAGCTATAATCAAGTGAAGAAATTATCTATACAGTTGAAGAGCTTGACCATTTAGCTTTTGTAGCCAAATCAGTAAAGATGTCTCAGCCATGTCAGAAGGGCTTCCAGGATACAGAATGTAAGTTATTAGGTTGGTGCAAAAATAATGATGTAATAATGTCATTTTTTACATATTTTTTAACATCAAAAAACGACATTATTACGTCATTATTTTTGCACCAACCTAATAAAATCCCATTGGTGATTACTATATTTACTATTCATGCTGATTACTTTCATAATCTCAAAGTGCAATCTGAGTATTTTGATAAAAATAGAAATAATAAAGATGATAGATAAACAAGTGAAAAATAATGAAGACATTCTGATAGGAAAATAAGTATTTTTTCATTACTAAAATAAAAATTACATTAAAATATTGGTAAATTTACCTTTTAGTGTTTAATATATTACTCCAAATCTTATTTAATAAAATTTGGTAATCTTTCCTTTTTCTAGAAATACTTAGCAGAAAAAATATTAATGAAAATGTCACTTGATTATAAAAGTGATCTAGTCAAATGTCAAATTGGTTCTATTCTTTTGGAAACAAAAGAAAAATCTCATAAGCCAAACAATTACAAATACTAATAATCCACTGTTTTCTAAATAAAGCCAAGACACAAGTTGGTGCTGGTGAAGACAGGGATAAAGGGAAAATAGAATACCTGTCAACACATTTGTTCTTTTTCCAACAGCTAGGAGTTGACAAGAAAGGAAAAGGTTTTATTTCTCTTGCTGTGTTTTTTTTTTCTTTTTAATAGAATGTTGGCACCTATAACAGGTTCAGCTGTCATCTTAAAAACATTAACAATATTGATGTGACCTCAGCTTGTCTGTTTCAGTCTGCCTGTAATCTGGACAGACATCTTTCCTGGCTGAGAGACAATGCATACCAAAATGCTTAGTGAATCAAAAAGCAGTGGCAACATGTCAAACATTTTTCATTATTACTGCACATGTTAATATTATCATTATCCTTGTTATAATTCTGCAATAAATAAAACTAATAACAGAATTTTTTAAAATATAAGTAATGCAATAAGCAATGACACAATATGGAAAAATATAAGGGATCATATTGTTACATATTAAAAGTTTGAAACAATATTTAGAATAATTAAAATATTGCTTTGAATAAAACCAGCACAAATAGTTTTATGGTACTGTTTTAATAATGCTGTCAATAGTAAGCATATGATGAAACTAGTTATAATCATAAAAAATAACTAGTAGAACCAATCTCAAAAAGCATCTGTGTAATTAAAGAACAGTCAGTATTCTTAAATTATAGTTGAAAAATATGAATAAATCATTAACAATTTTAAATAGTGGCTTTTCTATTTGTGAGCTTATATATACTTGATATCAAGAGAGAAATATGTTCAGTTTTCTTTTCAATAATGCTTTCTACACTCCCAACATACATAAGGATAATATTCTACCTGAAAAATTGTCTCCAGCCATACTGTCCTTTTCTGCTCAACTTTATTATAAAGAGTTACTATTTTGCAAGAAAGACCTTGCAAAATCTTAACAGAGGAAAAAACCAACAAAACTGTATGTGGCTAAACACTGGCTCTAAGAAATATATTCCAACATTACCAAAATGTTTGGCCTTAGGCCATATTATAGTTCAATGGAATTATGACATTTAACACTGAATATTTATATTAATCTTGTACTTAACAATTACCTTTATAAGGAATGGTCTTGGTTAGAGAGTTTTGTTTCTTTAATACCTGGTCCAGATCAAGGTAGGAACACAACAAAGATTATTCTAAATTTAGATTGTAACTAAATGTTTTGCAGACAGAAAATGCAATACTGAAATCTGAAAGGTACATTGGAATAGTGAAAAATGTCTTCCAAAAGCTAAGCAAAGTATTAGAAACAAAGAAAAGAGTACTGAACTGTTATGTAATATCAGTCCTCCTATATCGCAGTGAATGCTGGACAATCTCCTCACAGATGAAGAAGAGACTTGAAGCAACAGAAATGTGATTCTGCAAAAGGA
>OZ010583.1:30685636-30900636 GCA_963932145.1 Acanthosepion lycidas | reverse complement strand
TATTCATGATTTTGGCATTATGTTTGTTGATAATCCTTTCTAAGTTGTCAGTACAGCTGTAACTTATTTTTAAGGCACTTTTATTAAAACTCTTCTATTATTCTAAAACTCTGAATTATAAATCTCATTGTTCTTTCCCATTATTTTAATATATATATCAAATGATAAAATACAGATATGTACATCTATATACTTTATTAAGCAAGGGGAGGGGGGCTTTTATCTTAAGAAAATTTTCTGGCCCCAATCTGAGCTTATTAAGACCATCAGTTTATTAATTTCACTATTTTTCACATTTTGAACCTTTGGCTTTTATAGAATATTGATAAAAATTCTGACCTCCCAATTATTAAGACTCCCTTTTATTAGGTATATAAAAGAGTCGATCAACTTTAAAAAAGTTTGCATACAAAATATTGAAATAAATGCCAGAGGCATACAGTTTATTAGCAGAACAGATTCCAAGGAAATGAACATTCAGAGCTAAACATTAGATATTTCTAGATATATATCTTAACATTAGAATGCAGAGGAAACCAAATTTATGTAGTTCTAGTGAATTTAAATTCTACAAAGACAACAAATTATGTTACAGATTTTATTTCAGTATCATTTGGAAGCCTTCAAACATTGCCATATGATAAATATGGCTTGGCTGCTTGTAGGCATAAATAGACAAGAATTTTGTTGCTCTGTTTCTACAAGAAGGATACAGATGTGCACTAGACTGAATAGACTTAAGATAATTTGTATAAAAAATTATTTATAGTAGATAAAAAGGAATGATAGAAATGGTTTCAAGATCATTAATTTCACCATGTCTTTTCAGGTATATTTTTTAAAGCCTTTCCTATAACAGTTATTCTTTGCGTCACTGTACACAAATGTTTCAAAACTGTTGAAACTGTTCTTGATGTATTTTAAGGTGAAGAAATAAAAGCAGTTTTTGGGAAAGTAAAAGTAATAGGTTAATCTGAAAATCTTTTTACAAACCTTAAATGGCAAATATGGCTCAAACTAAAACCCCCCAAAATAGTGAAAGATTTGTTAACATCTGATTGGGAATGATAGTAATAAGATAGAGAAAACTTCATGTAAAGAAAGAGTCTTAAAATGAAATGGTGGTAAAAAACTGAAAGAATATAGTTATAGAAAATATCACATTTAATATCTTGATACAAATAAAGAACTATCAGTTGCTGGATAAAACAAATGTAGAAAAATTTACAGAGAGAGAAATATGTTAAAGAAATAATTTCAAAACTTAGACATATAATGGAATTTGATTTGTTTTCCAACCTCAAGCTTTATGGTTTAATCTTTGCTGCTATACTAGCCATTTTCAATCTAGATCTAATTTTTCTTTTACTATTTGATAAAAAAAACAAAAAAAAAAAAAACACACACACGTGTATGTGTTTATGTATCCATACAGAAAAAAATACAATATATAAAAAGATACTTATATTTCACAACTTACAGTTTTATGTGGACACACAATTTATTTGTAGCCAGTCACACAATTGTCAGGTGGTTGAAAAGGACAGGAAATACACTTCTAAATTAATTAACTAATTCAGAATTCGGTTTCAGGCCCTTTTCAACTGTCTGATAATTGTGTGACACCCACAAATAAACTGTGTGCCCCTATGAAACTGAATGTTGGGAAAAACCATGAAATATAACTATATTTTATATACTGTATTTTTGTGTATTGCCCTGTATACATATTTTTTTTTATTTTACATTGAGCACTCAGTTTTTGTAGCTTCTTTTTATTACTTGTTATATAAAACTATATGTATTACAAAATCCATTTCAATCTTGGTGGGGAGGGTGAGTCAAATTAGTAAGTTATTATATAATGTTTACCAGTAGAAAAACTTTTGTGATTATACCCACAGATATAGGCTTTATAATCTTACTGAGTTAATGTCATGTGTATTTGTGGTAAGAGGCTAAAGTATTGAGGATGACAAATACTGATATGCTTCAGATGTCACAAATTGATTATAGGTTAAGTGTACTTCCTCAATAGTAAAAAAAAAAAAAGTGCAGGGGAGAGGGGGAATAGAAAGAGAACATCTTCAGCTTGTCCTAACGAGAAACTGAACCCAGAAGAGATAAGGTAACAGTCTATTTAAAAGAAGAAAGCATGCATGAAAACTGTATCGAGTGGACTAAGGATGACAGAGTAAATGAGAAAAACCTCAGTAACTTCAGCTATTTTGTTTGCTATACAAAGTTGCCCTAATTGCATGAAGATACTGAGCAATTTTTTTAAATTAGCATTTCCTATTTCATCACTGAATGCAATTACAAAATTAAATTTAACATCTAACCTTTGAAGACAATTTATGTAAATGCTACCTATACATACACAAACAACATTTTGTTCTTTTATAACAAAGATAGGAGATGACAAATAGGAACCCATATCATATTCCATGTTTGAATAGTAGATAAACATTAATACTTTTATACATTATAGTTTAAAGAACATGAATTGAAGGACAACAGTTAGAAAAAAAAAAAAAAAAAATGGTCCAAATAGGAAATATCTAATCTAGATCTTTTGACAATAGGCCCTTTAAGAGTGTTACATCAAACTCCAGAGGTGCTAAAGTGTATGTGTGTATATATGTGTGTGTGTGTGTGTGAACGTCTATATATAGTGAATAGCCAATTCCAAGCTTTGAGATAAGACAGTTGGCTGTAAAACCATCATGCTTTGATTGTAAAAATAAAACAGCTCTGCATTTGTCCCATATTTGCTCATAAACTGAGAAAAATCTTCATACTAATCCAATCATAATTTAAAAATTGATACCAAAATAAAGTGGAATCTAAATATTAGTCAAATATTTCCTGCCCGATGTTCATTGCTGATGGTCAGTTTAAGTTCACTAAAAAAAAAAAAAAAAAAAAAAAAAAAGATATCAACAGGAGCAAAAATATATGGAGGTACAAACAAGTAAATATTTAGTATATATGAGGGAAAGTCAAAAATTATCCACACTTTTGCCATTATAACATACACCCCAAACCATGCTAATAGCTTGATAGTGAAATTGAGGTTTTCTCAGTTTTGTGTGAAATGATTTTGATAAAACTTTTCCCAGCTGGTTTACACAATACAGCAAGACCATTGTTAGGTTTTCATTATTCTGTGCACACTTAATTAGGTGGTCATTATAAAGTTGTGACTGACAGCCTTTTCTTATTCACAAGCTCTGACCCCATTTGACAATTTTGTATCTACTCAGTTACATAAAATCTGAAGGATTGTTGATACTTGATTTAATACAGAAATCTTTTTCATTAAGAGGTTAAAAAGCCAGGTTGATAAATATTAGGTTGGTGCAAAAACAATGTCGTTTTTGACGTTCAACTTTATGTGAGAAAACGACATTATTTTTGCACCAACCTAATACAAGGAAATAACTGGATTCAAACAAAACAAAATTTCCCTTTTTATTGGTAGGAAAGAAAATTTTTATTTTGAAATAAGCAATATATAATAATAATAAAACAAAGTTTATAACTTTCAATATAAAGTGCTATGAGTTGAAGTTAAATCAATAATCAATCATATGAGAGAAACAGTAAATTTAACAGTGAACACTTTGAAATACCTGTTGAAGAGGGAGAAGGTGTCTTGAAATTGTTTTTATTCTGTGCTGATTTTGTTGAAAATGATAGCTAGAGTAATTCTGTGTTTAAGGTTTTTATTATTTTGTTACACAATAATAAATGTGCTTAATGTATTTAAAGGGATGATTTACTAAACAGGGGTCAATCCTATGAAATCATTTGTTATTTAATAAAGAACCTATTTTGCTTATGTTTGAAATTCATGATTACTGCTTTCAATAAGACCATCAAGATGACATTTGATTACATTCAGTTTACTGCTATAATCATTAAGCCAAACTTAATAGTCCACAGTATCAAAATGTAAAACATAACAGTGGAGTTGAGATCTAAAACGAATTATTATTGGAAGGAGGTGGGAGAAGTTCTTGAAGGCAGCTTGGCCATTTCTATTGGATAAAAACATTTTTCTTTTACTGACACCATGCTGAATAACCCTATATATTATTATCTTACATTTTTATGTAACATTCACAATAGAAGAATTAAAATAGATCAGTAATTATCTCCAAATGTAATACATCAATTTGTTTAATAAAAACAGATACAAACAATTATGAAGATTTTAATTAATATAAATACCCAGTTTCACCAAAAGTTTTATTACTGTGACATGTAATTCAGCTTAACATTAAATCCCTTAAATCAATAGGCTTGTTTGTTGGTATTCTCATAGATTATATTTTACAGGTGGGAGGTGATAATAGCTAAAGATAACACTTCCTTATTCCTTACTGAAGCCATCCAAACAGGAAAAAAATTACAAATATCTGTCACCATCAGATAATTAACCTAAATTAGTTAAACCAATCAAGAAACATCTTAACAGTCATACTAATAAACTACAAATATCTAAAGGTAAATTATCTGTTTATTATCTAATAAGCATATAACACATACTAAACTCATATATTCTTGTTTAATAATCTATTAAAATTGCAGTGTTCAATGATCATCATTGAATTACTTTACTTCTTTATTAAAAGATTTTTGAAACATTTGGGTAAATTCTTAGAATTTGATAATGATTGATTTGTTTTTTATGACTTAACTCTTTATTTAAAGCCAAAATTATTTTAGATTGTAAGAATTTTTTTTTTTTTTTGCAAATGAATATTGAATTAACAACTTTTTTGAGAATAACAATGATTTTTCTGGAGACAAATCCTACTATTTAATCCATAACTTGGAGGAAGGAGATGGATTCAGACTTTTTCCAAAGGTATTTGCATGTAAGTGGATGTAATGAAGCCAAGTGGAATTAAAAATTACCTTTTTGTTTTAATTTCTAAGCTGCTGCACATCCCTTAAAATTTGTTAAAGAAAAATGGTGAGAGAAAGACTTGCATAAATACTTTTTTCCTTTATACTAAAAATCTACATAATTTAACTAAAATATCAAAGCAATATTTTGCTTTTTTCCAGTTCAAGTCATAATTTTGATTTTTTTTTTGCACAAACAATAGAAATTACTAGTTCTCCACATAAAACTTTATAAGTAATTGAGATTTTTTTTAGATTAAACTAAAAATAGATATGCACACACACACTTGTTAAATTCATTCATTCATTAATTAATAAGTATAGAAATATTAAATTTCATTTAGTTGACTGTACATAGATTTTGAATATCAGATACTCAAATTTTATTTTTATATTGATTTTTTTTTATAGTTAAATTCTTAAGTACAAAATATTAAAAACAAATATATATTATCTAAAAATGCTTATTTGAGAAAAACTGTCACATTCTTTTCTGTATGTAAACTTATTGAATTTTTGCCTCATGTTTCATCTCACAAAGGCAATGAAAATACCTGGTTGTTAGAGACAGCACATTATATAATTATACAAAATAAAATAATAATGCATTTAATAAATGTGCCCCAGGCCATTTTATACTCAGCATAATTCTTTATAATTTGTCTTGGGTATATTTTAATACCTGTATGGCTAAATTACTGACCCTTGATTTTAAAATTGGGCTTACTAATCCCAGGAGAATTAAGATTAATGAGTTTCATTAACTGACCAATCCACTTCCTACTACATAGGATATTGAATATAATGGTATAATGTGTAACACTAGTCATTTAAATGCAAGGGTTTTTGGGAAGTTCTCAGCTCAACCTAAAAGGAATTAAAAATAAATAAATAAATAAATATATCCCAATATTTTGCCAGACTTTGGAAAGCAGGTTGGTCAGGGAACTTATCAATAAACCCTCATATTAAAATGATTTTGTTAACATGCAAGTTTGTCTGGAAATGTTGACATGAAATTTCTCACTCATTATAAATTTAAAATTTTAGAAATAATTACTAAAAAAGTATTTAGAATTTATGGCAATCTTGAAAGAAATGAACAAACCAAGCAATCTAAATCATTTACAAATGTTTTAAAAGCAAAAATTACTTCATAGTTATTAACTGACATTAAAAAGTCATTGCCATTTCAACAAATGCTTTTTAAGAAATCAATAAGGTTATTAAAAAAAAAAAAAAAAAAAAATGTAGGTATTAATAAACATTTTTAGAGTTAAAAATTGTTGACAAGATCATAAGATTCCTCAATTCAGTGCATACTGTTAGGAAGATGTTAACTGCTAACATCAAATCTCCTTTCTATCTAAATAATGGCAAATTTTGTTTGTTGGTCCATATGTCTGAAACCCCTCTAACTTTGGCCACACTTTGTCTACAGTCATATTACACCTATTTGGAATCAGGATGATCTTGGGATTGAAAACCTGTCCTTCATCTAGTACTTGAACATCCAGCATTGGGATTTGTGTTTGGATGATGAGTGAACAGTTAAACATTCAAAATAAAATAATTGAAAAAAAAAAAAAAAAAAAAAAAAAAAAATTAGTGATGTTAAAAGTTTTTAATTTATATTGAGTTTAAAGTAACACAAAAACTTTGTGAATTTAAATTTTTTTGTTTTAAATTCAGTTTAAAATATCTCCAAAACTTTTTGAATTGAGGAAATCAATTTTATTTCTTCAAAATACCAAGAAATCAGATTTAAAGTGAGAGGTTTCGTCAAGTGAGATTTTGAAATTCTGCAGAGTTTGTGGTTTGAAGAACTCAATTTTCATACTGAATTGGAATTTCAGACGAAATTGACCTTTTAACCAGAATTGGACATATTGCCTGAATCAAGGCTAAAGTGAGGTTTTGAAGTTCCATGGAAGGAATTTTCTAAACTAGAGGTCCCTTTAGTTCTGGGTTAGAAGCCTAATTAGCCCTCCACAGTAGTGAGATTAAAAGTCTGCATGTAGTGTGGCTTTTAAGCAAGTTTACAATAATAAAAAAAAAAAAGATCATTTGTCTCTAATCTACTATATTATTTACTTGGAAAATATGCCTCTATTTCTCTTTATATAAAACTTATTAAAAGACATAAAACGTTAATTCTCATTTTAACTAATAGAGGCTTTTTCTTCTGACAACATTAATGATTTAGTCACAAGTAAAGCTCGAACTTTATCCTGTAACTATCATAGAAATAAACTGGGTCACCATTACTACAAAGTGTGAGATATTTTCTATTTTTAATGTGTATCAAAGTATCCAGATTAGAGTGTATTTCTGTCATTACTATGTCAATAATTTTGTTAGTCACTATTAACATGAAAAGTGACAAACTCCAGAAATTTGTATAAATGAATCCAACAACTATTTTTAGTTTCATTATTTGGCTTTGGTATACTGTATTTAAAAGGAATGACAAAATTTACAAATATATGAATAATTTTAACACCAAGTGTTGCAAAATGAGAAATTCAAATGCTGAAATTTAGAATTATACATGGAAAATGCCAACTTTAGAAGTTTGACTAAAATGTTAAAAAAAAAAAAAGAAAAAAAAAGTACATTTTAGACCTGTACAGAGAAATTTGTAATAACCAGCCACTAGTGAGTATTGGCCATAATGAAAAGGTGAAGGTTATTAACAGGTGTGAATGAAAAAAAGTTTACATTACTTAATTTTTAAAATTTGGTAATTTAGCTATTAAATTTTGCAATTTTTAACCTAAAATTTGTTTTGCACTAACTCTGTACATACTATAAGCTCACAAGCAAAAAGAAAATGTTGACAGACAATAGATTATGCATCCTTTTGTTTAGGCACTTAAAAAACAGTAATTACTAACTTGTGTTCTACTAAAATTTAACATGAAAACAAAGTTGCTTTCCAGAATATTGTTATTGACCTGTGTGTGTATATATAAGAAAAAAAAAAGAAAGAAAAAAAGCACATGTCAGAGCAGTTAACTGGAATTAAAGTGGGTAGTTGAGAATTCCAGCTTCATTATATAGACAAGTATTGGAAGAACTTAGAAATAGAGATAAGAGAATATATAGAATTGCAACATGAGCAAGAAACAGTCTTGGACCATTATCTCTTCCAGATGCCAAGAGAGGCTGGGAGATATGTGAGCACATTCTCTTTGCTTAAATCAAACAAACTATGTATAGGTCAGTATAGTTAGCTAACCTTTAAATACCTGATAAACATTAAGTAAATAAAAATGTGTACATGTTGAATATATACATATACATTCAGAGTGTGTATTATATAAAAATATTCTAAAAGTATGCATAAGGATAACCAATCAATTCCATTAGCAATTTATATTCATTAAAAAAAAAAAAAAAAAAAAAAAAAAAAAAGGAATTATTAATCCTTTCAAAAGAAAAAAAGACATTTCTGAATACTTATTTCAAGTAAACTTTGTATTTAAACAGGAGCATAATAGTAAAGAGTGAGTACATACACTAAAAAGATAAATTTTTTTTACGTTATCCCCAATTCTGAATAAAGACAGTGTGGGTGGTGTAATTTAATGAAACTTATAATGGGAGCCCTTTAGCCCTGTAAGAAAGTCTATTTTGGGTACAGGACTAACAAACCAACCCTGTAAAAATCGACTTGTTACTAGAACTGTAGTAGCATCACTTTGATGTAGCCTGATGCTGGATAAGAAGTCTGGGAATAAACCAAAAACAATCCTGAATTAAGACATAATCTTTATCTTTGTTGCTTCTCCTATGTTTTGATTGGCTAGCATTCCAACTATTATCAGGTTAATAGTTTTAAGTCTAACAACTCAATGCCATTTTTTTTCTTAAAAGGTTGGAGCACTGACCAACCAATGTAGTGTTATAAAACTAATACAGATTAATATATTAATTTGCAGAAATGATTACATCAACACAGAAATGAACTAAAAATTACTAAGTCCTTGCTGTCTTTTAGAGGAAACCATGATCTGCTATTCTCTAGTAATTTGTTAAAAAAAAAAAAAAAAAAAAATATTTATAGACTTTAGCATCTGCTGGTAATTTTAATGAAAATAAAGATGAAAGAATGAATTAAAAGAATAGGTTAAAATTTATGCCTCGCAGGAAAATATTTTATATTATATATATATATATATATATATATATTTTTTGAACAATAAAAAAATTGTAATCTTCAGACACACTGGGTTGTAGATTAATATTCTTTCGTTATTTTAATTATTATTTCATTTAGATTCCTCGACTAGTTTCGACCAAAATGGCCATCATCGGGAGGAGAAATATTTCTGCTTGCTGGTAGCAGTAAACTACAAAAATGAGTCTTTTGCTGGAGAAATATATAAAAAAAAGGCCCCAAACTTGATAAAAAACAAAATTTTAATGTTAAAATGTTTGTTATTAAGAGGAAAGTATTTTTTTTGATTATTTTATTAAATTTTTTAATCCTTTCTAGCATGTTCAAAATTTAGGTTGAAAATCTTGTTTTTTATGCATCAGTGGTGGGCCAAAGAATAGTATAGGGAATTTTAGCATCTTTTTTGGTGTTAAAAACACATTGTTTTGGGAATTCTTGCAAAAATCAAATAATTATGAAGCAAAAAATTATATTTACTAATCATAAATTGAAAGGCTTAATACAATCTTCAAACACCAATATTTTTAAAAGAATTTTGAATTTCTTTTGTATGTGTATAAATATTTCATATCAGATTAATTATACTTTAAATCAGCTAACCTTCCTCAAATAAAGCAATAGAAAAGTATATTTTATTTTTGCAAGATTTTTACAACTGGGAACTGTTTATAAATGTCTAAAAAATGAACGACTTTGACAACATTATTGAAAAAGAAAAAAAATGAAAATGAATTGTAATCAATATAATTTTTGTTTGAAATACTCTACAGAGTATTTTGCTTACTGGAAATAGTAAATTTAATCCTTTAGCTTTCAATTAAAGCTAAAATGAAAGATTCAAGAAAGATTTCTCATTTTTAAAAATTAATTTAAATATTAGGTATTGTGATTTTTGGAGGTACAAACACACATTTTATATATATATATATATATATATATATATATATATATATATATATGTGTGTGTGTGGTCAGTGTATCTTGGTATTGAAAGAATAGCCAAGTTCATTTCATAAAGATTTTTTTCACATTTTGAAATTAAAATAACCAGCTGAAAATGTTCCCTATGGGAAAGATTTTAAATTTGTTCTTGCAGAAAGCCTAAAATGAGTGTTTGACCCCTAATAAGAGATTATGGATTTGAACTATGTATTTACGGAATTATATCCTACTTGAAAATAATCACCTTGAATTGGATTACAAGTGGAGTTGAGGGAATTTCACAAAAGATTTCCAGTACAGTTAAACAAGATGAAGATTCAGTTAAGCTAACATGGCAGATACAAAATAAGAGCATTTCTCATAACAACTAGAAACTCATTAAAAATTAACATTTTAAAATTTTCCAACACTAATATACTAAAAACTATGCTCTTGGAACCCATTACCAACCCACATAAAATTTGGTGGCCATAACTCTACCTGTCTCTTGAATTATGTGATGTCAGACAGAAAATAGATACTAAATAAGATACTAAATAAGATACAAAAAAATAAAAATCAATTAATGCATACTAGATTTTTATCCTGTTTATGAACTGGTTGGGACTTTGTTCTATTTTGCAACTAATTCAACAGAGATCTAACAACTTGTTCAATGCTGCAGCAAAGTATGATTTAAATAATTTAAATATTATGCACAGATGAAAGGTAATCCTTGGAAGTGGGTGTGTAAATTGCTCTATAATGCCTATTATCTTTCTTTTCTTCTTACTACTAGTGGTAGTTCAAAGGTAGTGAATTAAAGACAAACAAGTAAGACAATGCGATTAAGTTATGTAAGCAACTGTAATTTATCAAGTAATAAAAGAAAACATTGTTTGAAAAGTTTAATGATATTTTAGCTCAGTTTAAAGTTTCCATGACAAATCTACATGTAAATTCTTGAGAGAAGGAAAAAAGGACAAAGAAATTCACTGCTTTATCACTATCCACAATGATAATATCTATAATTTAGAGAAGTGTCATTCTCATTTAGACTACTGAACTCATTTAGTGTGTTGTTTCATTCTATAATTTTCTTCAAGTATGCAAATCCATAAGGAAATTTAAAAAAATCAAAATCAAAAAATCACAAAACGAAGTTAGCAAGCAGAAAAGAAATGGTAGCAAACATGAATGACCAGCTTGGTTCATTCCCAACAACATGAGTCACATAAAGAATACCATTTTCAGAAAACTTTTATTTATTTACAATATTTACACTTGGAATTTTGTCCTCATCTTTGTTGTTGTTATTACAATTTTTCAGCCTCCCGTCTTCATTAGGTATATATTAATCTGGATAACTTACAGGGATTTCTGAATTGAACACTTTATTTAATCTACAGGGGTAGACTTCTCATTTCACTGCCCATATCTAGGGATACTGTCTAGTTCTTATTTTTAGTACTGCTCAGTTTCCACAGTGTCCAAGGTGTCCTGGATAAGACAATAAACTACATCCAACAAGGCCTCTGATCTGGAGGTTTTGAGGAGCATGGAACCACCTCTTAATTGCTGGTATTCCGAGGTCCACCCTGACATTGGGTGGTAGCACCTGTTAGAGTCCCAACTATGGGCAAATAGTTAACCCCCAAACTGGGGTCAAAACATTATGAAAGTGTAAAAATAGGTTTTAATACCAGCAATACTTTATTGTAAAAAATTATTACCAGCAATACATTTAAAAAAATTAGCAGCAATACATTTTTGAAAAAAAATATTACCAGCAATAAAAATCTTGTTGGCATTAAATAACCCATTGATGTTGATATGCCATAAAACAAACCAAACTGAGTCCAAGTACACACAAACCAAAATTACTATGTCACCAAATTCATGAACTAATGCTTTAATCCACTAAGCTATTGTTCTATAGGACAATTCTCTATAGTGAATGTGGAGTCCTAAAACTAACCTGCCTGCTAATTAATGCTGCTATTGCTTGAGGGTACAATGGTCAAAATGTTGTAATAACAAAGATGCAGATAATAGTTCGAATGTAAATAGTGTAAAAATGATAACTCCTCATCCCAGAAATTCAGACAGAAATAATGCAAGTTATTCAATATTTTACATATGGATACTTCCAATCTTATGCCTGGCAAGCAAAGAAAACAATCTCAAACTGAATTGCATAATAGACATCTGTTTATTCAACAGGATAATGTATGCTGTTTCCTTCAATTTTCTCACTCTACAATGTTTCCTATCTAAACTAGGTACATCCACAAAAATGATTAAGAAAAAAAAAAAAGAAAGAAAGAAGAGAGAGAGAGATCAGCATACTGTGATGAAAACAGTTTTATCTTCAGGATGATCAGAGTATTTTCTGAATATTTAATCAAATTTTTTCCTCCTTTTTAGAAAAAACTTGTTTTTCTTTATCAGCAGTTGTACTAACTTTTAGCATAGCAAATTTTAGCCTCCTTTTTGTGGTGACAGACATATTAATTTGAAAATTCTTGCAATAATCAAATAATTGTCAGATTTTAATGAAATTTTCAGGACTTCTTTACAAATGAATGAAATTATTTTTGAATTTTCTCGATTCTTTTTAGAAAATGTTTTTTTTTAACACGTTACCCACCACTTAATTTTATGAAAACTTGAGAAATTCAACATAACTTTTAGTTTAGCTATATTAGTTAAAAGCAGAATTCTTTGAAGAATTTAAGTCTCTGATTTATTTCTTTTTTTAAAATTGAACCGTCTTACCGAAAATCTGTTCTGTATCAAAAAATAAAAAATGCAATAAAATTAAGATATTTAATTAGAGAAGCTTTTAATTGCTGTTATAAATAATATATGTTAAAGACAATATTGTCTGAAGTAAAAAAAAAAAAAAATATTTTTAATGAAAAATGAATTTTTACAATATTTCTTTTGGTTTTTTGCAATTTTAAATTGAATAATTTATAAAGTTTTTAAATCTTAAAATTAATTTTCAATTAAATAGCTCTTAGAAAATATTGTTATTAAGTAAAACTATATTTCCTAATCATATATTGTAAAGCTTATTACAATCTGACAACCCCAAATATTTTAAAAAGAATTTCGATTTGTTTTTGTATGTGTGATATACATACAGAATTTCAAAGTATATTATCATTAAAAGGTCACGTGTTTTAAGGGTTGTCCCTCCCACCACTTACAGGGAAAAAATCCCTTTATCTCAACTTTATTATCTGCTTCACAATACTTAACTACGAACACATTTGGCTGTCAATGAATTGATTAACACATCCAATAAAACAGGACCTCATAGTTAAATGTTTGTATACAACATTTTATACTATAAGTAATATTTGTTTCAAATCAGATTGATTTAACTTTAAATTTGCTAATTTTCCTCAAATAACAATATATATGTTATTTTTGCAAGTTACATAAGCAGGCATTTTTACATATTAGATGTTGGCTCATCCAGCCATATCAAATTCTACTTTTACATGATCTCAATAAACTTAGTCACTTTCACAGAAATATATTAAGCCATTGCTCATTAGAAATTGTCCTTTTGCAAAACTGAGCAGTTCTTGTGTTAATAAATATGATGCATGAAGCAGTACAGAATTTGTAAACACACAGCACATACACACATGAAATTTAAAACTACTTTCAGATGTCAATAAATTTTTAGAAATGTATTAACATAATTTAAAACAGAATTTTTGAGATGTAGAATTATCATTATATGCTTTGCTATTCAGACAGACATATTTATCTTGGTTGTTATACTCTGGTTTCATTAACCATACCCTCCAGGATTGTTCAGGTGTCAGTCTTCAGACTTGGGGGACAAGTTACGCATAGATGAATATGACTAGTAATTATTAACTGAAATGTCCCCTAATCATAGTAAGCAGAATGAGAACAAATTATCTGTGAATTGAAAATTCGCCAAAATTTACTGTGCATGAAGACAGGTACTTGGAGAATGCTAGATAGTATAATGACTGAAACATTGTGAGTATACTGGTTAGAATGGCAAAGTATTTAAAACCTAGAAAACAAAACATTTTTTTAAATAATAATTAAATAAGAAATATATCTAATGTATTTTATTTACTAACTAGCAGAATGTATGTAAGAGAACAATACGATTATGATATTGATCAGAAAACCTCAGATCAAAGTACCTACATCATGTTCTGATCAAAGAATTGCTCCCCAGCCCTCTGCCTGTAATCAGTGTAGTATCAACATGTTATATGAAAAGTGTTACACATACACACACACGTGTGTGTGTGTGTGTATGCTGAAAAATTATTGGCCAAACCCACATTCCAGAACTCAACCAAATATATTTATATATTAACCAATACTACTACTAATAAATATATATTATTTAACTAATCAGATTTTGTGAGAAATCTCTTATTGGTTGGGCCAAGAACTTTTCTGCAGTCCCTTTTTCACATATACAAACATATACATACACACATAATAGCTAGCTACTTGCTTCAAAGCACACCCATCTAGTAGGGTGGCTAGTCAATCTCTGTTTCAGGCAGATTTGCATTTGTTCAACACCCACAGAGCCAAGCTGTGGTTTACACTGCAACTATGTTGAGCAGACATTAGTTACAACTTGTAAGATAGAGTGCCCAATCTGGTATGATCAACAGTTTGAACCAGGCCAGTATGGTGAAACTCTTGGTCAATGGTTGTGCTGGTACAAAGTCACAAGTCATTATGACTTGTGACACTGTGCTAGCAGAACCATTGATGGCTCACAAATGGTTCTGTCTATCCAATTTCACTTACAAAGCATGTATCAAACTGTGGTATGGTCTCCAGGCACTTTCCAATGGTGCTGCATGCTGGGATCATCATCTTAGGATAATAACATCAAGTCACCTCCCTGACAAAAAAAACCATAACATTTGAAACCAGTTCTCATGGTCAGAAAGCAAACATTCTAACCACTCTCACACACTCACATATCTATGTACACACACCCACACAACAGATTGTATTTTATTTGAAAAAGTTAGAATATATAAATCATATATAAATTTACCCTGAATATTAAAAAATATTAGGTTGGTGCAAAAATAATGACGTAATAATGTCGTTTTTGACGTATTTTTTAACGTCAAAAAACGACTTTATTACGTCATTATTTTTGCACCAACCTAATATCTCATTTACTATCACTAACAATAAAACTGCTTGAATATGATATTTCATGATTACTTACACAGTAAAAAAAGGTAAACGTAGAAACTAGAGTCATATTTATAAGAGCAATTCTTTGAAATGCACTCCAGAGAAAAATGCAGGGACACTATAACAAGCGTTGGAAGATAACAATGTTTAACTTAAAAGAAAATCCTGATATCTGATCACAAACTTTTAAGCACCTCTAATATATCGAAGTCCTTCATAATCAATGTATGTATATGTGTATGATAAAAATATAATTTTAAGGTGTGCTATATTTATAAGTTAAAGTGCTTGATATCAGGAATAGAGCATATGTAAATATAAAAATGGACATTGAGATCAACACCCAGTGGTGACAGTGTTTCATGCTTAAATGCAATTGTCAGACCATATATATATATATATATATATATATATATATATATATATATATCTGAGAGGGTAGGTTGCTGTTTTTATACAATGTCAATAGAGTGACAAACTTTAGGAGGCTCTTATTCCTGATTAAATAAAAGTTGAACCACTAATATATTGCATCTACATTTATTTATATCAGATGGGCATTCCATGTGACATAATAAATTAACAAGTCAAAAACAAATTATATATGCTCAGATTTGTGAGTCTAACTTTGATACAGATATCAATTTTCTTTTTATATTCTGTAGAGTAGCATCCATTATTGATTTCTTAATTAAAATTTAAAGGTAAGGAACAAAGATTATACAAGATTGGTTTGATCGTTTGATTTTGTTTAGCAGCATATCAAACTCTATGGGTTATTTAATGCTGTAATCTAAATATTTTGAAGGTAACTGTAGGCTTTCAACTACGAACAATTTATTGTTGGTAATATTACTATAAATTGTTTGTCATTTTTTATATAAAAATGTATTGCTGGTAATTTTATTATAAAAATGTATTTTTATACTTTCATAGTGTTTTGTTTTTTTTGCTATTTGCTCATAGCTGGGACCCTAACAGGTGCTACCACCCTGGGTCAGGGTGGACCTGGGAACAACAGCAATTATGAAGTGGTTCCACACTCCTCAATCTCCAATCTTCCAAACAGAAGCCTTGCTGCCAGATGTAGTTTATCATCATACCCAGGACTAGATTAAGTAAGAAATATTAAGGACTTACAATTGTGAGATACTTCAGGAACTGATGATAATCTGGTAGCTTTTTAGTCTAGACAAATTTATGAGAGAGAGATTGAAGTTTCTATGCTTGTCACATAATTTTATGCAGCAGATACTATTACTAATATTTTTCTATTTTCAGAGAATTTTAGCTTTTATTATTTAATCCTTATAACAGTTACTGAGCAAAAGACAAATATAAAATAGTGGCGGTAAGAATAATGTTCATCCTCAAAAAAAAAAAAAAAAAAGTGTTTGTACAGCAGAGAGGGGAAGAACCTTAACATCTTTTGGGAATTAGTTTGTCAACTGTTCATCATATAACAATCTCAAACAAAAAAATAAATTTATGCCTTTCCCAAGGGTATTTGTGACTGTAAAAACTGTGGTTGGAATTTGAACTAGGCATTAAAATTCCACTTTCCACAGCAATTATATGTTGGTGTATACAACTTTTAGTCAAATATTGAAAAAAATCAATATGAAATATTTTTGGTGGGCTTTAGAAAAGTGATAGCTTTTCAGCAAAGGCTTTTTAGACTAACATCCTTGATTTTTGTTGTGCCAATATAATTGAACATTGATCAGGATTTTAAGATATTTTAACATATCTGCATCTTAGAAACAACTGATAAGTATCATTAGCACACGCACACAAAAAACCCCCAAAAAACTAGCATCAACTTGTTTACCTGAATTCAACTCTGAAACTACAAAGTCATCAAGCATGTGTAGACATGTCAGCAGTTGACAAAATATGTGCATGTAGGTTCACTGGTAGCACTGCATATTTAACAATGAAACTAAGATCTTTCATCTTCCATGAGTAAATGGCCATATCCATGAGGCCACAAAAGAAGGTTAGCTAATCATCTTATTTAAACTATTGAAAAATAAATAAATCTATAATGGAAGAACAGTATCTGAATTAAACTAAGAGGGAAGACTTAATAGCAAAATGTGTATTGACAGTTAACCAGACAAAAAAAAAAAAAAAAAAAAATTAAAAAAAAAAAAAAAAAATAAATAAAATAAAACTCCTTTACAAAATCTAATTTTGTACTATCATTTTTTTGCTGTCAAAATGAAGTTAATTTGAAACTTAAATCTTTCTGGAGAAAAGTAATGTTAGATCAAACAAATGTTCTAAAAAAAAAAAAATAAAAATATATAAACTCAAATTACATTTAATTGATTAGTGGGAAATCCATGAACAGTAAAACATTTCTAGAGCATCAATAAATGTATAAGCAAAGCAAGGTTATCTGAGGATGCCAAGGTTGATAAAATATCTGATATGCTGAGTAAAGTGTTTCAAATTGGGTTTTACATAATATTCAATTTAAACATGGGTTTGGAAAAAAGATACAAGCATGATGAGAGATCAGTGGTTTAATATTGCCATACTATTTTTTTTTTTCAATAAGTTTATTTTTTTAAAGAAAAGGCTAAAGTATTTATGTGTAGGCAGAGTATCAGATTATTGGCATAGAAAGTAGAAGTAGAGTTAAAATTTGCTTCATTCACTTTCATAATAATGCTATTTGGAAAGTCATGAATCCATTTTTTCACCCATCAGCCGTGTGCTAAATAAGTAGGATAGAAGGGGGCTCCCTATTTTTGGATGTCATCTAGTCTAGAAAAAGGACAACAATGAATTCAAAACTGTGGAGAAAGCACCAGAAAACCACAAGAGGTTGTAGCAATTCCTAGATAATAAAGAAAAAGAATCTTGAGAACCATGAGCACCTACATCCTGAAAGGACAGGGTATAGATAATCAGAGCTCTATCTACCAAAATATTGTAATTTTGAGAGATGATTTGAAGACTTCAATGAAATATACTAGAGTGAAAACAGAAGTGTTGAGGACACAGAAAATGCTTCTTTTTTTTATACTGCCAACTTTGAGTTTTCTTGGGTGATGGCAAAGGCAATGCTACTGTAGTGATGGACAAATCAGATTATACAGGAAAGCTGGAAGACCTCATTAGAAATGGTAGCTACAGAAAAGTAAAAAAGGATCCTACAATGAAAACAGAATGCAAACTGTCACAGATACTAATCAATAACAAGGATCACTTTGCACCTAATATGTATTGGCAGTTATTGCAGAGTTACACCAAGCTAACTCACAAATACAGTCTCCCAAAGATTCACAAAGACAGTATTCCGCTCCGGCTGATTGTTAGTTGCCAAGGCTGTTTGCCACCCTTTGTCAGCCATGCAGCTGCGGAAAGAAATATAAAAGGGAGACAGGCCATCCCCTTAAGGTGAGGCTTCAAGAACACCAAAAAGCTGTAACACGAGGGGAAGTGGAAAAATCAGGCGTGGCTGGCCACATATGGAGAGAAAAGGGAAATCACCATCCTCTGTGGTTGAAATCATAAACAAAGAACATCACTGGAAAATTCATAAACTTAAGGAATCAGCACATATGCTAGGCCACAAAAATCTCCAAGCATAGAAATGAATACAATATGGGAATGAGTAATAAGGAGTGCCAGAGAAAAGCAATAATAACAATGAAAATTGCAATATAGTAAAAAACATAAAATGATAACAGCAAAAATTGTAATATGAGCACTGGTAAAATTGGCTGCTGAAGACATTAGGTTTATAATACTCAGAAATTCATACACAGATGTCCTCAAGGACACATGGCACAGTGGATAAAGGATAAATGTTAGATCTAGTGATAGGACCCAAAGAGTGTGAGTGCAATACCTGGTTAAGGTGGTGGAGAACTTAGAGAGGGGAATTAACAGGAGATAACTGATAACTGACATCCATTAGACATGGCACATGGAACTAGAACAGTCTACCCCAGTGAGCGAAATTCAGAAGAATTCAGTTCAACATTCCAACCACCTGAAGAAGGCTGGAGTGTACAACGGACAAAATGTTGTGATAAATATGGCAACAAAAATGAGGATGATAGTCTGAACAATGTAAATAGTGTACATAATACCTCATCTCAATGAAAGGTGGTTTAAATAGATCGACAATAGTACTAAATTTGTGCATTACAGTAACAGTTTTTAGAGATAAAAAGTTTATTCAGGAGTTCTGAACAGTTGGAAGTAAAAGATGAAGTGGATCACACAGAAACCCTTAAGCAACTGTTGACTCAGACTCTGTAAAGCTTCTTAAAACTTAAATTTTAAGTCATTTGCACTTAAAGTTACATAATCAGAGATCACAAGTTGGAAAATACATTAAATATTTGTGTAACTCAAAAGTTTTGCATTAAAATAGTTTTTTAACATCTACAGATTAAAAGATATTAATGGAAGTGATAATTCACCATATTTTGTGGGGGGGAAAAGAAAAAAAAAAGAAAGAAAAGACCTGTGGAGTAATGGACAGCAGCTCAGATTGAAGAATTGGAGAGCAGAGTTCAATTTCCAGTCAGATCCATTACATTTACTTACATGCTAAAACCCTCTTCTTCTCCCTACCCCCAGTGATGGGTAAATAGCAGGACAGACCAGGTTCTAGAGCCTTGGAGGGTAACAAAAGAAATGGCAGAAAGAAATGGCAACCTACTGCAGGAAAAAAAAATCTGCCTCATCAGTAATGTATCAAAAAGATACATGATTGCCCAAGCATGTATCACGCATGGCACATAACAGACTGATATAACAAAGTCATTTAATACTGCCTGGGTTAAAATGATTCCCTTTCACGGTGTAATTTAGTTGTAATAGATGAAAGAGAAAAGAAACAAGTACCAAAGAACAAAAAAATTATATTTATTTTTCATATCAATAAGAAAAGTGATTCTCTCATAAAAAAGCCATACCATTTATTTCACTTTTATGCGAAAGATAGCTTGTAGGATTTTTAGTTGTAAAAGTTGGAGAGAAAAAGTAATAAGTGTATATGAAATTTCAAAAATAATTATTTTTCAAACTAAGTCACCAATAAAAGCAGATGACTTGACAAATAAAAAAAAAAAAAAAAAAAAAAATTATCAAGTTTGTAAGAAATTTACTGACAGAAGAAGAAAAGATGCCAAATTTAAGTGTAGTATCACCACACTTTATAACAACTAAAATTAAAATTAATCAGTTATTTTAATCTGTAAATGATTAACAAAAACAAAACAAATAATCATAGTACCATGAAAGAACAATGTCATTTCTCAAGTGGGAATTTACAAAAACCTATTTTAGCAGAGCCTGAGTAAAATATACAGTTGATTTGATTGAAAACTAGCAGAGAGAGAAAGAGAGAAAATTGATGACTGACTTGTTATTTCTAAACATAGAACTAGAAATATATCCACATCTTATATTCTCAATATTAATTCACATGACTTGATAAAGATTTGAGAAAATTCATTGCCTTTTTAGACTTTTTTTTATTTGATATATTTCATGTTCATCATCTGAAGATTGGCAGTGACTACAACATCCAAAAGTACAGGAAAACTTTTAGCAAACACTAAGACCACCAAATCAATAAAAAACATATACTGAGTAATTTTTCTAAAAATGAGTAAAGAAAAGAAATATGCAAATATTCTCATAAGGTCATTTGAAACATTATTCAAGGAATATATTTGCAGGCTTCAAAGCATAAAAAGTATGGTTTTAAAAAGACTGAATATTTTATGTTTTTGTTCAGTCTACAATGCTTATTGCTGAAAGAAGTTCTTATGCTACCTTTGTTTCTTTGTGACTTGCTTATACACCTTGAGAATGCATATTTGCATTACATATAATTTGCACCAACATACTATAAGTCTCTCTTTGAGAAGTTTTCAATCTAACCAATTGTATGATAGTCTGTTAAGACAAGCATGTATTATGAAAGACACCTTCTAGCATGGTGAAGTGCAGCAATTCAGTATGGCATCAATTTCACAATTCTGCTGTTTCAATAGCTGTCCATAGCAAGGTGCAAGATATTGCTTATAAACAGAACTCTCCACCATATCCTATAAATGCTTGATTAAACTCATGTTGGGCAAACATAGTGGCCAACACTATTTACCAGAAGTCTCCAGAATGATCCTCAATTTTTTCTGGACAACTTGAGCTTGATGATATATTATTCTGCTGGAATAAACTATTGTCATTGGGGTACTTGGTGATTTTGTATGGGTGCAAAAAGTCACAAAGCAGTGCAATAGTTACCAATCAATGATGTGTTTAGTGGGATCATGTGCCATGAACGCACATATACACCACACTATTATGAAACCACCATGAGTCTGCATGGTGACTTGTTGACAACTTGAGTCCAATTAGCAATGTCATAAACTCAGTCGTGATGCTAACAGGGATACCATAAGAGTCTTCTGCTTCCATATCTCATGGACATTAAACTATAGTGAACTGACCCCTTGAATGTGTCTGATATCTCCTGCATTGAATGTGGATGCAATTTGAACCAGTTCTACTTGTCTGTTATCATAGGCAATTCTACACAACCATCTCTGATTATGATCTTTAAGGACCAGTGATCAGCTACTACACTGTCCATGGTAGGTGGCAACAATTTCCATCCAGTATTCTTGGTACATAAATCATGAGATGTCAACAATTCCCATAATTTCAGAAACAGAATATGCCATCTTGCACCTACTATCATGTCCCGTTTCATAATACATGTTGCTGAAAAAGTGTTTGCATTAACCAGATGCCAAAGGACAACTGTTATAGATTTGGGAATTTACATCATATCAAGTTATGGTGGTAGCAATTACCATTACATACTGCTGTCACAAGTCATAGTGACTGAGAGTGTACTGATGTTGTTCAAACTGTTGATCATGCCAGATTATGTATTCTCTTCCAGAAACTGTAACTAACATCCACTCAGCAAAGTTACAGCATAAATTACTAGTGGGTTCTGTGGGTGTTGAACAAACAGCAATGTGCCTGAGCATGCATCTGCAACAGGGACTAGCTATCTGAATTATACACATGCACACACAATATAAAAGAGCCACAAGCAATGGAGATTTTGACCTGGGTACAGTACATAACTGCTCATTTCCAAGTTTTTGTCCATGTTGTGATATGGTAACATTCATACCAGTGCACGATCTCTACCTGATATTTAGATAACGACTTGTGCTGTAATAAGGTTTTATGCAAGAAAAGAGTCTACTACAAGCTGGCGAAATGGCATGGAGGTGCATGTATGCTACTTTTGTTCAATTAGAGTTGTTTGAAAGAGGTTAGATTATGAGCCTTCGAGAGGTTACATAGTTTTGTGAAATACTGTGCATGTTAGATATGACACATCAGCAAATCTTCGATGTTTGCAACAGTAGTCAAATGGACATTCCTCTTTCCATAAACCAGGTTCTTAGTGACTATATAGTACAGATGTTGATAAAAATTGCTACATTCTAATTGTAGCAGTGGCAGACCAGAAGTCATCCATGGGAATCATTTATTTGCTGCAAGATTACAGGCATGTATACTTCTAGCAATAGCTGGACTTTCACTTAAACCACAATGCTGTCATATATGCCTCTAGTAGCAACATATGATGATCATCTGGGGCATTAAATGGTACTTTGTAATGTTTAGTGATGCGAGCAGGTTCTGCTTTCATGCAAGTCAAAGTTGTTGCGCAACTGTGCAACTCGAACTGGTGATCTATAAATTATTTTCACTAACAACATACAGGCCCAATTCTGGTATCATGAGATGGGGAGCTATAAGAGACTGCTTGTTCACCTTTGACATTTGTTAGAGGGGAAATTGAACAGCACCATGTATATCCAGAACCTGGTTCAATCCATTCTGCTGCTATTTCTACAACTGGAAAGCAATTGCTATTTCAACAGGACAAGGCTAGAAATTAATGTAATGAGTCACAGTATCATAATCATCATTAATATATATATATATATATATATATACACGAGTGTTTGTATGTATGTATGTATGTATGTATGGTGGAAGTCTACTCGTGACTGAGTATGATGACTTCATGAACTCTTTCCAGCTCCATTTGAACACTTTCACAATTTTGATCACTATGGATTCATGCTTTTTTGGTAGTGTCTTTGCAGGTGACTCTTTAGTTGTTGCATTGAGTTGCACTTGAGGCCACAAATGGTGCATGTTAATTGATCACTAACAGTTGGTTGGTCAGGATATCTCGATTTAAAATGCTTTGTTAAACCACTAGCATTACTGCACACCCTTTCACAGATTGTATAGATGAAGTTCTTGAGAAAGGCTGCAACTGTCAGAATTAGAATGGCTGGTCAGACCTGCCTTAGATAGACAGATATGACCACAAATATTACATGTAAGATTACCTTTAGAACCTTTCTGGTGGGAGGGGTTTGACAACTACTCCATATTTACCACATGCTTAACGTTTGCATAATCATGCCATCTTTCCCCAAAACCTTTTACAGCCTGCATTACTTCATCTTTCCTCAGTTCTCTATCCTTCATTTTCTTTTCCCACGTCTTAGGATCAATGCCAGCTAACTTGAGAGTCTTTTACACATCTTTATGCCACTTACAGGGCTTACCAACAGGTCTCTTACCATCTCTTAGCTCACAAAACATGATTGGCTTAGGTATCCTGCCATCCTCAAGTCAAACCACATGGGTACACCATTGGAGGCAGTATATATATATATATATATATATATATATATATATATATATATATATATATATATATATATGCACACACACAAACACACGAGAGAGAGAGAAAGTGAGTAATTTTCCATCACTAAAGATGCTGGAAAAATGGTCAGCTCCTTATACTGCTCCAGAAAGTCAGATCAAATCAAAAATGGAGTTAGTGCTGCTATATCTAAGCTGGAAATGCCAAATCCTCTCTTTCCAACCATGACAAAATTTGAGAGTGTTTATGTTGCCAATGAACTATTTTACATCTTATAACCCTGCTCCCACAGACAAAACGTAAGCCTCCTGTTATTCTATTTGCTATTTCCATTTATAACCAATACCTGCCATACCACATACACAAGGGTGAACCATCCTCATTTACTTTGTATCCCATTGATAGGAAGTAAATTATATTTGAACAACTACTTTGAAGAGCTGCTATTTTATAGAACATACTTCCAGGAGTCTTAACCTCTTCAAGTCTAGGGTCAACCATTACCTATCTTACATATCTGCATAACTGTAGTTACTTCCCCTGCCTACATCAATACAATAAACTCATTTAGAAACCCTTTACCTTAAGTGGCTCTTGGGCCTTATAATGGTGAACAATAAAAAAAACAAAAAACAAAAATAAACAAAAAACACACAAGCTTGTATTAATGCCCAAATAGGGCTATTTGGTATGAAAAATGAGTACTGTTAATAGACCCTTTATTTTTTAATGTGTGCACATATTGATCAGTGTAAGTGATGTTTTACTGTAAATATGATTGTTAACAATATGCTCACAGATGAAGAGACTCTAGACTCAGATGTGTGGTTCTGAGAATACCATGGACTGAACTTTTTTTTCCACAATGCTGTTCTCCCTGTACAAGGCCCAGTGGTTACAGAACAGGAGGCACAGTTTCTGGGGAAGATATCAGTTAAACCTGGATTTGAACAGGTTAAGATTGTAATGATTGAGGAAGCATCCTCTTGGGAGTCAGTTCCACAAAGCAGCAGTTCATCAGAAATAGTTGCAGGAGTGGAACTTAAATCCCATCAATGAAATATTAAGGGAATGAGGGTGGTTCGCTACAATATGTGTGACATGGCAGGTCTTAGCCATGAAATTAATAGAACTAAGGATATGAGTAATGAGGAAACTGAGAATACTTATAATTAGGATCAGAAAGTGAAAGTTGGAATTTTTAATGTGCATAATGAGGAAACAGGACCTGGAGAATTTGACACTCACAGGAAATATTGAAGGTAAAAGTGTTAGAAGAAAGCAGTGAATAACCTAGCTAATGAGCTTGGCAGAACAGGGCTTAGAAGGGATAGAAAAAAAAAAAAAAAAAAAAAAAAAAAAAAACTTACTAAGAGCTACAAAGAACTGGAATTTGTGAAGAGCCATGATTGTCTGTCCTGAACAGACACAGCACATAGAAGTTGTATATTTAATCTTGAGTGAATTGAAACATATTCAAGGTTTTACAATTTTATTTTCCATTTGTGTATTCATTTTTTTCTCTCTAAAGAACCACCTGTTTAGATACACCCACCATAGTTGTGTGTGTGTGTGTGTGTGTGTGTGTGTGTGTATATATTTTTAAGCAACTTGTAATTTCTTCAAGCCCTGACCTAATTTAACATTTTCTAACTTTGGTGGTCAAGTGACAGCTGCTGCATGCAACATCAAAATGTTCCGCTGACATGGTAAAATTTTATTGTGCAAATGTCACAAGTAGTAAATTTTAAATGATTTGAAATTTATTTATTTTATCGACACCAAATATACAAGGAAAGTTACTTAAATTTGTTAGGAACTTTCAGACCCATCACATAGAAATCATTTTATCAGTGTTAATGAAAAAAAAGAAAAAAAAAAAGAAAAAAAAAAAAACAGTCTTTAAACTGTTCTTAAAGTATAGTTTTGAATAATTAGTTTTGTTTACAAGAGAGAAAACCTATAAACTGAAATAATTTATTTTTACAGCACAGAAATTATTTTTGGGATAATATGTTTCCATGAACTTAATGTATGACAACTTTCAAGTTGTTGTGAATAATCCATAAAAGGAAGATAAACAAAAGACCACTTGTAATAAAATACCTTAAACCTAGAAAAAAAAAATTTTAAAAGAAAAAAGAAAGAAAAAAAAACAAACCATGAAATGAGTTAAAGTGTCAATGACACAGGAACAGAAAATGATATCTAATGTTAGATTTTTGTCATGATCTCTTGGTGTGTTGTCAAGTGTTTTTTTTTCTCTGGCTTGTAAGAAAGAATAGCTTCTTCAAAACCAGTTGCTACATAATAACCACAAATCTAGAAAATACAGAAACAAGCATTTTGTCATCAACATTTTAGTATATTTATTTTTACTTGTTTCCCAACAGGAAGGAAATGTCATTCCTGAAGATCCAGTGAGAGTTGGTCATTCATGCAGAACAATAATAATGAAGAGAATCATGGCTTGGCTGACCTTGATATAAATCTACAAGAAATACAGCACATTACTGTTATTTTGGTAACCAATCATCCAACACTTATGTATTTAGACGAGTAATTTTTTATTGAAAAAAAAAAAAAAAAAAAAAAAAAATGAATACACCCAATTGTAACTTGAAAATAATCTAAGAAAAAACAAAACATAATTCAGTAGGACAAAAAAAAATTTAAACACTTATAAAAAAAAAAAAAAAAATTTGATACTGATGCAGTATTATATCAGTGTAATACTTAGGTAGGATAAAGAACAAATAGGAAATGTTTATTACTCTAACATGTTTCACTTTTATTAAAGCTTCATAAGAGAATGATAAGATAAAGAACAAATAGGAAACGTTTATCAATCTAACATGTTTCACTTTTATTAAAGCTTCATCAGATAATGAGATATGGAGAAAAGGAAGAAAGAAATTTTGATATTTTTTTTACTTTAGTTTAATTATGTTTCATGTGTATTTGACTAATGTTAGTATAATTTGTTGCATTCCAAATTCAAGGAGAGACAATGCGTCCATTTGAAGTTTCAAGAAACTAATGGATTCCAAGCCTAACTGAAAAACGATAAGTATGCTTTATGCATGTAAACATACAAAAATTCTAGTTTGTCTATGTGGGATTCAGATGATAATCCATATTCATAAGTGTGTGTGTGCATGTCTAGTAGATATTACGTTTGGTGGTTTTTCACATGTTGATTTGGGAATTTATTTTTTAACGTACATACCGTTTGTTTTAGATAAACATACATCTTTAAAAATGCCTTCAATAAAAGGTTGGTGATGTCATATAATGTTTTTAATGTGTTTATAGTTGGTAATATTGTTACTAGGCCCTCAAAGTACTTTCTATGTAAAAAAAATTACATTCTTTTATTAATCAAGGTGAGATTTGTAAAATCAAAGTTATGGCTAATTTTGTTCCTGTGTATTATGATAGAGTTTGAATGGTTGTCTAAATGTAAATTTTTTTATGTTCGTAGATATGGGCTTTTAAATTTTGTGAGGTCTCTCTGACAAATCCTTTTACATTGTAGTGGCATCTGAAGTGGTGTTGGATATATTTTTCTTCCTTCTTATATCTCCAATTGTCTGGGATGTAGTGGTAAAGATCCTAGTATTAAGGATAACTAATTTATTGACAAGTTTTGTAGAAAGTGTGTTAGAAGTTAAGATTATGAATTTTGTGTGGTTGTTGTTAGAAGTGCTATTGGTGGAGGCTAGTTAGGTAATTTTCTTTATTTCTATCAGTGAAGTAACCGGCATATGCATATGACTAGCAGATAAAAAAAAAAAAAAAAATCTATTTTCTCTATTCACTCTTAATAGGCAGAAGATATCCAAATCAAAAATTTATTGAGTTCTAAAATCAAATTGGAAAGATGATACATTGCTCAAACAGAAAACAGATTGCATTATATTGGACAACCACAAAGAGCATTGCTACTATCAAATTCATTCTTTACATTGTACAGTTTTTTTAATGGCTTCTGAAAGATTCAGAAATGAGTGGCAATATAGACAAAAATTTGGGGAATCAAAAATGTGAAATTATCCTCAAAAATAAAAAAATTAGGTCTTATTTCTCCAGTTATCAAGAGATTTGTAAAAAGCTTGATGAGACGCAAGAAATGTAACAGTTAAACAAATTGATCAATCTGTTCAAACTACCCTAGGATTGGAATGTGTGTGTGTGTGTGAGAAGAAAAAAACATCAATCCAAGAGAAGGCTAACATGACAAAATTTTAGAACAGGAACAAGTGTTAATGGATTTAGAGGTATATTACTGAATTTGTAATTATCTTGACTGTTCAAGAAAACTGTTCACCGAGCACAGCTTTAGAACTTTAAGGGCCTGAAAATTAAGAGTGTATCTGTACTTGCTAACAGAAATTCAGAAAAATACTAGCCTCTGAAGTGCATCAGTTAACTTAATGTTTCAGGCACTAGAACAATATACTGGAAATCATTTTATACAAACATAGATGTATTTTTTTTTATACTGAATATACGTATAAGATAGCGTAACAAATGAAACATTACTCCAATGTGCTTACACAAAAAGATCATTATTTCCAGGCTATTTCATCAGAACAGGAGAAATATAATACGTTTATACCTGGGAAATCTGGAAGAGGACAACAGAGAAGAAACAGAAAATACATTGATGCTACAAGGGATTTTTTGATGTGTGGAAACATGATTGGCCAATAATGTAATATGCAAGGAACTTTGAAGATGATGATGAAACTCAAATAGAATCATCTAAATTCTATATGCAAAAATATCAAATCATTTTATATTTTAAATCATTTAACAGATTTTTAGTTTAATAAGCCTGATGTGACTATATCTTGAACCCAAGAGTGGGTAACTGGGCTACAAGAAATTCCTTACTCACTCATTGAAAGTAACCACTTTTAGAAAAACATTAATTTTATTGGCAGAAATCATCTAAAGGCACAAGTTCTATAACTGGCATTTATAAACGGGGATGTATCTATTTTTGAAATTTCCAAAAATTGTTGGTGTCCTGTTGTTAATTATATATGTTCTACAAGTCTAAGGTAGTCATTTGTCAATTCTAATCTTTTTGATATAGTAAGATTTAATCTTAACTCTAGCACTATTGAATATTAATCTTTAAATATGTTAGTTTAAATGTGAAATATAAATAAACATTTTGCAACTAGAATTGAAAGTTTTTTTAATTTGATTTTCTGATATTTTGCCCACACTTCATTACTTATCAGCATGTGTGAAGCCCTACCCTATGCACAAATATTTAATGTATCAAGCATAGTAGAGAGTATTTTTCAGATATTTATCTAACACACTTTACAAAAGAGGCCTTATATCAATTTGATTATCAAATAAATGACAATAACTTATCTAAAACTAACCTGATAGTAAATACCAGGAGTTTTAACAGAGTCCTTGAGAATTTTGTTTTTGAAACTATGCTAATTATATTAGTGTAGTCGTAGTACATTTAAAATCAGACATCAATGATACAAATCCCTTAATTAGTGCAGCTAATTTGTACATCGGTAACTATAAAAAAAAAATCAATTTTCAATCACTCTGGTTAAACTGAAGAATTTTTACCACATTAATTGAATTTTGGTATATAAAACTTTAACACACTAATTGAAAATGCAAAGGATGCCTCTATATACTTTAGCATACAGTGATTTCTGTCAGATTTCAGAAATATGATTAGGCTGTAAAGTTTTATATTGTTTCATGATACTGTCAGTGTTGCATTGTGGCCTGGCTGTACAGGTCCATTTTGAGAAACTAGGAAATTGCTGTTTACTGGAAATAAATGACTGAAGACATTGATAGCAATTTCTCATGGGCATACTATTTTTGTTTTAATCAGTCTGCAACAGACCAAGCTAAACAGTACCCCCAACCCATGATATAAAAGTATCTCACAAAACGGGTCATATTGTTCGAGACAATATGCCTATGCTGGTTTGGTAATCGTACTAAGCACTAGTTGGTCTATAACAGAAACTCTAGGGATGACATTTTACAGAGTCTTGAAAATGTGTGCGTGTATACACCCACACAGACAGCAGGCAACTTTGAGTTTCATAAAGATGTATAAATACATTCACAGCAGTGAAAGTGTTAAAACATCATCACATGCAGGCAAATCATCCTTTAACTAATGCTTACGACAACTTTAAATCCACTTAAGTGGTATTAGTATGAACAATTCCACTGCAAAAGACAAATTAGAGATATAGTTTACTTTCTGAAAAAGCTTAACCAGTTTGACAAATAATAATAGGATATTATTCTTCTCTATATTCAATTTAAACTGATTAAAGTTCCCATAATACTATTTGGAAATAACTGTTTTAAAATAGCATTTTGTAAGAAAATTCTTTACATTTACCAAGTTACATCAATGGTCTTTGAGTAATTTTTTAAAATCATTTTTGGCAATTTAATCTGAGTTGGTTTTAGTATTAGACCCATTGTAAATAGCTAAAAATCACTTTTTAACAATAGTACAAGGATTCATTAACAAGTTCACAACCTGGCATAAATTTAGTTGAAATTTTGAAATGTTCACTGTAATGTCCAATCTAATCAATATTCACCCTTGAATAAATCTTTCTTGTGAGTACACTTATGTTGAAAAGTATTTGCTGTGTAAAATAAATTCTATTTTTCCTCATTAGGTAATCTACTTATGGATTTACTTATGTTCCTATTTCAGTATTGTAAGTGGGCCTCTAACTGTAATATAATCTGGAAATTCTCTAGCATAACAGAAATCAAAGTAAAGTGTCCAAGGTGTAATTCTTTTTACATGGATTTTCTCTCACAGGCCATTCATTAATTAAGATTTACTGTGATAAAATCTAAAAGGTAGGATTTCCTAATAATACAAAGATATGAAAATATGTTAGATGCAATGAGATAATCAATCCTGGTCCTTGCCTTTACCAAAAGAAAAACAAACTACAATGACCTTATCATAAAGACAATGTGTGCGTGTATATATATATATATATATATATATATATATATATATATATATATATATATATATAAAGTGCTGGATTTACATATGTGCTGCAGCCAGGTGCCCCAGCACTAGTCTTGGGATCCTGATTAAAAAAAAAAAAAAAAAAAAAAAAAAAAAATGAAGCTATAAGAACAGATTTTTTTTTTTTGGATTTAATTGGAATCCTTTGAAGTAATTTTAAGCAATTTAGAGTATTTGGGCCCCTCTAGTCTTGTTTTTTTTTTTTTTTTTTAATTAAAATTCTAGATACATTTCTGTAGTATGCAAAGTTCATATAAAAAATATTATTAAATTAATAATGAAATAAATTGGATGAGTTTCAAAATCATTAAAAATTTTAGTTAAATAGTTTCATGTTTTATCCCAAAAAAGCATTCTCTAGAAATATTATTTTTTATAGAGACAAGGAGGCAGGGGTGGGGGAGGATGACATACGTAATGATGTCCACAAAGCCCCCCAACCTTAGCCTAGGTACCCCATAAGGTCTAAATCTGAAATCCGGCTCTGTATTAACTTTTAGCACGCTGTAGGTGACTATTTTCGTCAAACGAAATGCTAATTCTGCCAATGTTAAATTTGAATTTCTTGTTTGAGTAGTCATATCCTTCTATGCCAACACCTAAAACAATCTTGACTGAAATTGAGAACCAGGCTACTGTAATTTAACTTATATAAAACACTATATTTTGATAGGATTCCATATACAGGAATTAATGTTTATGAATTATACAGACTGGTAAAGGTTATATTATATATATATATATATATATATATATATATATATATTCAGTTGTATGGATATTAGTTTGTGACCCTGGGTTTCATGCTTTTCTGATCATCAGAGTTTTTTTTTTTTTCATTTCCCACTAAATATTGCATATATATATATATATATATATATATATATATATATATATATATATATACACACACACACATAAATAAAAAGAAAGAACAGCAAGATATATAATCCGGTGTTCTTATAGATATTTTTATTTTTACGACTTGAAAACACCCCTTGTCTAGATGAATGGGTTTTTCTGTATCCTTGGAAACAGGAATTAAGATCTTTGCTGTGCTTTTAAAACCCAGTAATAAGTTACTCCAAAATTTGCTTAAGGATGAAATGGAACTAATGGCTTTAATTTAATTACAAAATTAAATTCGAAGATTTTAGCTTCCATTTTTGAAACATGGTTAGCACTGTGTAGCATAAAAACCATATTTTAAATCAATTAATTTATAATATATATATATATATATATATATATATATATATATATACATACACACACACACAAATTTAGTTAAAGACTAATTTCAATTATTAGGAATTTTTTTTCATTTATTTTTTATTTTTTGGACTACTTTCTCAGTTTTAGATGAAAATTTGAATATAAATTGTCCCATGTTAGAGTACTTTTGGCTTTTATAACCCTTTATTAAAGGGTTTTTGTTGACAATGTTGTGCTTTTTGTGTTGTGGTAGTTTCATCTTTTTCAACTGTCAATTCTTTGCAGGTCAGTTTTTTTAGTATTATATATATATATATATATATATATATATATATATATATATATATGCTGAACTTTCCCCGACGAACCGTTTAGGTGAAACCTAGGTAGGTTTGTCTGGCTCACTAGCACTAGGTATATATATATATATATATATATATATATATATATAAAATAAGTAGCTGACTTTAGTAGTGATACTTTTGACTTAACAGAAGAACAATATATATTTTAAATCTTTAGAATCCTAACTGATAACAGTAATTCTTTATACTAACATTAGCAGTGACTCATAATAAATTTTTACAACGATAGCATTTTTGTGGAAGAGAGGAGGCAGGTGAAGGAGAAAAAAAAACTTTTTTTTCTTGATTGTGTCACCATTTTCAATGAAAAATCATGTGACATAAGAATTACTTTGTCCTAGTTAGAACAGCTAAAAAAAAACATACAATCCTTAGGTTAGTGAATTAAGATAAAATATATTATTTAATAGATTTATCTGAAGAAACAAACTAATTTGAAAATTATAGTGATCAATGATGTTGTTTTTTAAATTAAAATTTTTTTTTCATGTTTATACACAATCACGACGTTGCACAAATTACATCAACATCTAAGGCATGAAACATTAAAAAGTGAATATTAACACAAAAATTATGATTGATAAACTTTTCAAACAATGCAGGTTTTTATTTTTTAAAGAGATACTAAGAGAAGCTTTGCAATAACAATGAAATTATTGAAATAAAATATGATCGGCTTCATGGTCATAGTTTTTTTGTTGTTTTTTTTTTTAACTTTAATTAGTTGTTTAACCTTTTAGGAAAACTTATGTTGCCTATCCAAGGGTTTTCCAAAAAACTTCCTCATTTCTACACTCAGGTGGTATTGAAAGGCAAAGATATAAAGTTTCATTAAGTTATTTATTTCAATTAGTGCTGATCAAACAAACTTTTGCATCAAATTTTCTTACTATTACAAGGACAATGATGATACTTGGCAGCTAAAATGGAAAGTAACAGCAGTTTTTAAGTCCGACTCAATTTGGAAAACAGTAATAAATACATTATATAACCGAGACTACAATCTCGCGTTGGGTTGAGACGCACCAGCCAACACACTCACAGATACAATGAAATGCACATTGTACAATAATAATAATATTAATGACAAGTGTAGACGTAAAGGTGGCGGACTAAACCAGGCATTGATTTTATTTTTAAGATAGATAACATCACTTTTACAACCTACTTTGTAGCATAATGCACATTCTCCAGGTAATAGAATACAACCATACTCTTCGTTGGATCATGCTAGATCGCACCTATGATTTACGTACACCGTACACGTGTTACACAGCTTATTGTAAAAGCGTCACAATTTACACGTGTTTAGTTTGAATAAGGTTAATTAATAAGTTTAAAAAATATATTTCTGATGAGATGTTGAAAAAACACCAGGTGTATAAAAGAAACTAGAAATATATTCCAAAAAATAGATTATTTGGAATTACTCTCCTCAGAAGACTATTTTTGTTTACAGCACTCACTCCTAGAGTCCTACAACGTTTTTATTTTAAACTGTGAATAAAATCATAAAATTAAAATACTCACAAAGTAAGTAAAAAATGTAAATGAAGAATTTTTTTTTATCAATATGTAGGACCGGCATCCATTTGTCAACTTCTTTACTTTAATTGAGAAACTAAAAAAACTTCACGACTATTAAAAAAAAAAAAAAAAAAAAATCTTTTTTTACTTAAGCAATAACGTTTTTGTTTTAAAACGCAACAACTTGTTACATTTTTTTGTCAAACATTTTTTTCTAATTCACTCTACTACTCTAATATCAAAATGTATTAATTACACCAAGTTTATAAATTTTAATGATTTTTAGTCTAAAAATATTTGGCGTGATGAGGTGTGCCCCGAGACACCACAAAGGGGAATCTAGGGTTAACAATAACATTATGTAAAAATGGTAGAGTTAATTTATGCCAAAAATGTTAATCATAGAGACGTCTCCATCAATCAATTCTTGTTTACTAAATGTAGCTTATTTTTGGCACAAAGCCGCAGTGAGGATTGAACTCACTAATCTTCGAAACCAACTTGCTAACCACTGCACCACAACGAAGCGCCTTTCACTACAGTGTGTGTGTGTGTGTGTGTGTGTGTGTGTGTGTGTGTACACACAGACAGACATACACTTCTTATATGACTAACAGTAACACAATCACCATGTAAAAATCATAAAATTCTTTGTATCATTTTGTAATAAGATCAAATTCAAATACAATGATGAACATTTTAGAATCTAAAACATACACAGACTGACTAAAAAAAAAAAAAAAAAAAAAAATATCAATATTTAACTTAAGGAAATTCTTAGTTGGCAGTGAGTGGGTAATAAAAGTTAGACTCAAAGAGTGTGGGAGTCTATCTGAAAGTCACCAAGTGAGATAGAAAACAAAGGCATTTTAAGATGTAATTAAAAAAATATCGTTATTGATTGATTTTTAAAAAAAGCTTTAAGAAAAGTAAAGTCTGTTGTGTTGTGTCACATTGTAATTAGTAAAGAAAGAATTTAAGTTTGATTGACAATTATTTTGAAGGCACCGGAAACTTGAAAAATATATTTCTATGAATTCGGCCAGCAACAAATTTGAACACTAAGAGATTTTTTAACCCGAAATAAAACGATGTGAGGACGGAGGTGTGTACATTTATATTTAAGCTCTTGTTGATGTAGATGAAAATTGAAAAGCAATAGAAACCGATAAAGTTTGAATGTCTAACCCTAAAGAAACCTAGAACTAAAACCAGATGAAAAGAGCTGCTACTGTATGTAGGTCTCATGTGGCTTAAAAAACAAAACAAAAAGCACTAAAAGGAAAGAGAAAGAAGGAACTGAATATATAACAATTCTCTATTCAATATAACAGATGATATCGATAACAACAACAATAATTAATTTAACGATGTTCAATTTGTATTAGTTTTTTTTTTAATGCGTACATTGATTTCATAACGTTAATTTTGTAAGGAAAAGACTTACAAAAAAACAAATGCTATAAAACAACACCCACTCAAATCAAAGTGGATTTTGAAAGTGTCTAATGAAAAATATATCTATTCTAACTACTAAAATAAAAAAAAATAAAAATAAAAAAAAAAAACGCAAAAAGAGTCGGTATTGATAATTCCATGATTTTTTATTTTGTATTTAATTACGACTGGACAAATTGAGGCTGGGGAGAAATGAACAAGTTGAGAATAGTAGTGTAAAAAACGACACAAGATGATTTTTATTTAAAACTCCGAAAAAGTCCTTTCTTTCCTTATCGTAAACATCAGCTCGGTTCAATTTTTTTTCTTTCCCCACGATTACAAATCTTGGATGATTTTTTGGAGATTACCAAAGATCAACCTAACTTGATCTTAAAGAGGAATTTTTCGTTCGTTATTCTGAAAAGGGCATAGAAAAAGAAAAAAAAAAAAAAAGAGTTCCAAGAAATAACATTGAAGATAATTCTACACAATATGGTATATAGCGCATTCTTTATTTGTATATAAACTACCTCTTCTTATGTTAAAAGATTCAAATACAAATTTGAGACAATATTATTATTGCTGATGAGAGGTTACTTTTTTGTCAGAGATGGAGGCGGTTACCCATAGGGATACGAAAATTAATCAAGAACACACATCACAAGGACAAAATCTTTTAAAAAGTTGGGTAAGAGAACTTAAAAAATAAACCATCTTCTTACATAAAATTAATACTAACTTGAGGAATCAAAGATAAAACGAACTTGAAAAGTAACCAACAACATAACGGTCATTGCATGTGTCTCTCTAGCTAGTTTCTTATGTACAACCGATCTTTCATCTAAATTACGTACTTACACACTGACTGAACCAAAATGTACAAAAAGAAAAAGGTTTTAAAATCTTCTGAATAGTTAACAAATAGTAACATTAACAATCATCCTTTCTTTTTAATACAATTTTTTTTATTTCTTTTTTGTTTCTTATTTATATAGTTATTCACAAACCAAAAAAAGTTAAAAGTAAAACTGAGTGAGTGTTCTGTTCTATGATCAGCTCAGCAGAACAGTCTGTCAGGTGGTTTCCACAAAAACGGCTACAAAATATCAACATGTTAAAAGGAAAAAGTTGTCTTTATTTGATTTTTTTTTACTGTAACGTAAATCAATAACTGATCATTGTTTAAGTTAAGAAAAAAAAGATTGATTTGAATTATGATTACAGTTTCATAGTAATAAAAATGGCATAACAAAAGTGAGAATTAAGTGTGCATGTTGTGGATGAAATTAAATGTTATTTCTATTTTTAAAAGAGAAATTAACTATATTCTGTTGGTTTAAATAACGACCTTTTAAATAGGGTCAGTATGGTTATTGTGAGATGGCCTGCAAATAGAAATGGTACTGTGATGAAGAGTGTGTGTGTAAAAGTACGTGGGTCTTGTATTCTTTCTTACCTTCAGCAATGACGTCTTCCACAGTGACAATACATCTGCCGACAGTGAAAACTTTGCCGACATGTCCGGCTTGTTGGCTGGAGAATAACTTCTTCATTCTTCAGCCTCTGTTAGAAGAATGTCGACAACAACAGAACGAGGAAGGCGATGACAACAGCACGTCCGATGATGACGACATGAATGGAGGACCAGTCGAATCGGTTTTAAGGAGAGAGAGAAAGAGAGGAAAGAAATAAAATAAAAATAAACTAGTGACTATCACTAGTTGTAGATCTGACTACATGTTGTCTTGGCCGGTTACAATTAATAGTAACACTAGTAAATTGTTTCTTGCAGGATGTGGATTATAATCAGAAGTGTACAAAGAGGGGACAGTTCCTGCCTTGTAAGGGTTTACTACTCCTGTTCTGTCAGCCCTTAATTCTTCTTTACAAGTAGTAGTAGAAAGAAGAGGAAGTCTTTTCCTCCTTCACACAGGTGAACTCCTACTTTTGCTACTACTATTGGTAATAATATTAGGAAAAATAGAAGTAGTGAGAATAGAAAAAGGAAGTAGTTACCACCTCAAACAGGTAATACTCCTACCACTACTGCTCTTTACTACGGATATAGTCATAAGAGAAAATAAATACGAGTGATTTGGTAATGAAAATCACCTATAACATAGGTGTAACCTTCTATTTAATGATTGCTAGTTGGTAATGTGTGATATAATAGTGATTATAGTTTGAAGACAGTACTATTTGAATTTAAATCAAATCGAGATTTCGTAACACTGATACATATTAGAAGTCTATTGCTAACTGTAATTAATACAATACACCTCGCTTTTCTTCATTAATTATAAAACTAGTGATAGCACCTGATTTTAGCAGTAAGTGTTGTTATTGGTGTCTATTCAAACTACTAACAGTTGAGTTGTCTGATAGTCGCAGACATTTCCTGTTGCTTCTTGTCTCCTTTTTTTCTTCTTAAAGCAATGCCAAATATTAGAACTCCTGCTACACAACAGTTCCTACCCAACAGATCTATATTTTTACTAGTGGCAGAAGTAAAGATTTCTGTTAATGACAATATCAACTAATCGTATAACTATTGATAGATTCTGCCAATTTTTGGAAGGGCGAGTGTTTTTAAAAACGGGGTATCAATGCCATGGCTGCAATAAGAACTATGGTGATCCCACTGTTTTTCTCAGCATAGTCCGAGATGTCAGCACCCTCACCAAATACGTATCAACTCCTTTCGTACAAACTTCTCCCTCTCTGTATCACCGTAGACACAAACTCTCCTTCTTGCAACAAACAGTCACACAAATAACATAATGCATACTTGTAACTTCACTATGGCGCCAGCCGCGCACATATTACTTTTTTTTTATTTTTTTTTTTTCAGACAGGGTTGAGGTAGCCTGCACTCTCGTCGGTCTGAGAACATTTACTTAATTTGGCTGTTGTTGTTTTTTTATATTTCATTTTTCAAACTAATTTTTATTTCATGAATATTGTAAAATCGATCTTATGAAAAGTAAATAAAAACAAAATGAAAAAAGAATAAGAAAATCTTTTATCGGAAGTAGAAAGCGGAAGCGACGAGATGTCAACATTGAAATCTCTATTTCAGCATGGCCGATAACGCGGACGACAAATCCAATTCGCAAGAACAAAAAGCTGCAGAAGGCGAGAGGTGTGTTCTTAAACTTTATCAAATATTGTCAGATCGTTTCCTGCACCCATATGTTTTATTTTAACATTATTCTAGAATTTATGTAGCCTTAACATAACCCTCACCGGCATGAATATAGACCCCTTTATCTTAGTGTTTAAGTCTTAAAACTGGATGGCGCCTTTAACCGGCAACAATTATTGAGGATATTCTTTTTCATATTCTACCACCTATTGTTTTATTTAATAGCAGTTTTTTTTCGTAGTCAATCTGACTTGAAATAGCTCTCCTAAGCGTATATATTTTTATGATGATTAGCTAAAAATTAAAGAGACTTTTTTCAGTTTTTTCTTAAAAAAATCGGCACTATTGACGGATACCGATGACACATGTCTGTGAATAAAGTTGATGCATCATATGGAGCAAATACTAAAAAAAGAATAATCACTAGCATTTATATAAACTAACTTCATATGTAACAAAAAATCTTAAAAATGCTCATTCTTCAATTCATTATTTTAGTTTTGAAACGTCACACACACAAGCAGTCAACAAAATGTTTTTTCCGGATCAATTAAAACACAAAGTTCCATTAAAATCAAAGAAACATTCTGCTCATCGCTTAGTTGATTAATCTATTTATTTTTTTAAAAAATTGTTTAGTTTCCTTCAGTAAGATGTAGAAAAATAGTCCGTAAAATTTACTTGCTTCATATATTTTTTTTTTTACTTTGGAGCAAAAACGAACCGTAACAAACTTTTTAGTGTTAGGAATTTGTATCTTAAGAGTTTTTGTAACTTGAAATAGATTTAAAAGTAGTTTTGTCAAAATACAAATATTTTGTGCACAAAATGTTAGTGACTAAAAAAGTCACTAAATACAAAGACGAGAAAACTTACGTTACGTTCGCTAGAATTACTTCCCTTCGATTTTGCTATTTAAATTTATTTTTCTTTGTAACCTTTAAAAACGGAACATTTTGGTCAGTAATTTAAGAAATTGTAAGTTATGGAAAATTAATTTCCCTAATTGGTTCCTCAATTTTTACTTCCCTTCACAACATCCAGATAATTGAGGATACTTCACCTTCACTTATTCATATCGTGTAAAAATTGTCAGTATGGTTACTACTGTTTGGTGTTTGCTGTGTAAGACTATGATGAACGAAGATCAGAGTTGTCAGTCAAAATGTTTGTAAGCCGACCGCAATTTTATATGCATATTTAGAATATATTTCCATATAATTACCTTAATTTATATTCACTTCTATCATTTCTCCCCCCTCCTCTCTCTCTCTCTCACAAGAAAAAAAAAAGCAAAAAACAAGCAGTACCGAATAGTACTCGATTGACTTGGAGTTAAAATAAACAGCTGTTATGGAGAACGTTTTTATTATTATTATTATTTTTTTTTAGCGTTGTCAGTCGGTAACTCGTACTCAACCTAAAATAAATGGTTATTGGATAGTGAATTTTATGTTTTGTTATCCGAAATTTGTTCCATACATTCTCCTCTTTCTTTCATAATTTACACCTTACGGTTTACTTTTCTATTGGGATTAATTTTTTAAATTAATACTGTTGGGCTTGGGAGTATGTGGAAAAAAACCGTACCTATTGTCAGAACTTTTAGGTAAACTTTAGCATGTCTTTGCAAAAGAATTCGCGCTATTGTTAAGTTTCAACGCTTCAAACTTTGCATAAAAAATATTGATTTACTTCCCTTATACACCCACCTTTAGTTTAAATTTCTTTCTTTTTTTCTTAAAACAACAGTCTTCTATTTTTGAGTCCTCTAGGTACTTCTATGTTTGTTATGCAGAAATCTTTTAAGTGTTAACTTGAAATAAAACAAAAAGTAACAAAACTATGAAACTAAAGTGATCCCCTTCCTATATGAAGCAATGAATATGGAGGGTAAATATTCTCAGAAGTTGAAACAAGGACATTTTTTCTTACTTCTGTGAGTTTATTGGCCGAAAATATCTTTCTCTGTAAATTGAAGCATATTTGTGCCTTTTTTTTCCTGAAGATTAAGTTAAAATTGAAATTTAACTTGTGGAAAATAGTAAAAAAGTAAATTATAATAAATTTTGGACACTATTTTTTGCTTTATTTTATATTATTTCAAATACCTAGCTTTTGAAATCCAAAGAACAGCTCAGAATATGAATGTAGTTTTAAAAGCATTAATGGAAATGTAAGGAGGGCAGATTAGTTTGTTACACAGAAATCATTTGAAGCACTAAATTTAAAATACATAGAATTTGCTTAATGTAAAGTGTCTGGAATTTTCAAAGATTAAATTATTAGAACAATTATAAAGTTATGCTCAATTTTGCTCATCTGGAAAGTCATTGTTAGTGAGTTTTAGTTCCATAGGTCCCTTACTATTATTAACTTAGATTATTTTGTTCCTTTTTATGAGATACTTTATAAAATGGCATTGGGCCCAAATTGTTTAATATCCAATCATCTAAAAACAATCCTTTTTATCTGGTTTATCTTGGTAACTCTGTCTTTGAAGTTGTGTGGATAGCATAATGTTTTTCATCACAGGAAGTGGAACCAGCCAGTCAAGTTCAAATTCCAGCTTATTCTGTTGTATTCGCTTTCCTTCTAATATCCTTGGGAAAGGCATGAATCCATTTCTTCCCTTGCTATGGGCTAAATCACAGAGCAGACTGGATTTTCTATCATCAGATGACAGCAAGTCTAAGAAAAGGATGATTATGAATTCAAAACCATGAAGAAGGAAATAGGAAATGATCTTTCTAAAGTTTATGGTAATTCCGAAACAATAAAAAGGAATCTGTAAGAAACCACGATAACCTACATCTTGAAGGAAGATAAAGGAAGTCTCTCTTATGACAATTGTCTAGAATTGTTAAGAATTGGAATCCTTATACAAAAGTTAATTATGATTTGAAATTATGTTACTTAGGGTAGACAACTCATAGCTAGAATTATAAGTTAAACATTTCTCCATTTTTATAGAAATATTATTTTGCTGTGATATTTTTTTTTCCTCTTTTTTCTTTTTTTTTTTTTTTTTTTAACCATATTATACATTATATGATTAGTCCCATTATAGTAATTGAACTGTTAGTCTTTTATGATTATTTGAATGTTATCAAAATCATAAATAATATCAAAAAGCTAATTCTTTGTTCTGCTGTAAATGCTAGAGAATCATTAATATCTCAAAGTTCTGCAATAGACCATTCATTTCTTTTGTAAGTAAAATAAGAACAGGTACAGCTTTTATTTACATTTCATGCATTCAGTTGAGATTTAATTGGGTACTATGTAAATGTAAAGCTTATCAAGAATAACAAGCTAGTATTGAGTCAGAACAAAAGTGTATAGTGTTTTTTTTTCTTTTTAAAGTGAATTTCAAAGACAATTTTTAGATATCTGTGCATAGATTTATTCAACTACATATGTGCCATTTTGATCCCATAAATTTTGCCATCATTGAGGCAGCTTCATGATTCTAACCTTCCATAACTTGGAATCTTTCTGGGTGATGAACTGGCCTAAATGATTTTTACAGGCTTCCAGAGGATTGAAGTGCTTCCAATTAAGAAAATCTTGTAAGAATTGAAATAAGTGGTAATCCAAAGGTGCAAGGTCAAGTGAGTACAGTCAAGCAGTACCAATTTCTTTTGGGTCTGCAAATAAACATGAGGTCTGTGGTTGTCCTGAGAGAACATGATGCTATTTCCATTGGCAAAGTACTTATCTAAATTCAACATATGATTTTGTGGATGAAGCTTGAAATAACCAAGCTTCATCCACAAAAATCATATGTTGAATTCAAATGAGTACTTGTCCTTCCAATCCCAACAAATACACATGATCACCTTTTTTGAAAGCAGGCTGTCTTTTTGGAGTGGTTTTCATTTCCCCCAGGATCTTTTTTGCTTCACAATGTTATAAACAATCTCTTTCATTGTCTCTTGTAGAGTAATTGGCCATGGCTAAATGTAATTGACAGAAATAGCCAACAAACAGAATTGATAAATTTTGCAATAAATAATAACAACAGAAAGAAAAAAAGAACAGGGCAAAAATAATAGTGAGCAAACAATACATGCAAGGCAAAGCAACAGTAATAAGGTAAAAAGTTCACAAACCAAGAATGGTGTCAACACACAAAATAGGACACAGACAAGTGTTCTGGCTTCAAGACAAGAAAGAACAGAACTAAGTCAGATGAGACTGCAAAGTGACCTATCTTATTGGCTAGGTAGAAATCCCAGCGAGCATCTTTGTATAAATTTGGGAGGGGGGATGATTTTTAAGTAAATTTCTCTCTGAATTGAAACCAACATCTCTGATCATACTTTTGAAAAATGGGTTATGTTGCATTTGAGCAGAGAATCACAGATGGAAATTTGGTCTATTTAAATTATTTTCCATTAAATCATATGGCACCAAAAACATCATAGCAGCTCATGTATGCAAGTGTTTTTAAATGCTTTACAATGGTCATTTCGATTTGTTTATCCTCAATGATTAGAGACCTGCCAGAATGTTCTTTCCATTTTGAGTCTAGGTAATAACTCAGGAATGGTACTCTCAGCTATAGCTCATATTTATGCTGTTTGTACAGATGTTTTTCTTTTCCAGAAATAAAAAAGCATCACATGACAAAAATGCATCTGGGTCATCCGACCAACCGTCACAGATAACTCTTTCAGAAAAATCTGGGAAAATTCACAGGTGTTCTTTGTTTATTGGTTAATCTTGAATATTAAATCTGTATCTTCAATAGTTTTAAAATCAGAGCATCTTGAAATTTCACTGCATTTTTTGTGTTTTACTAAATAAAGCTTTCAACAAAGTTCTGACATTCATAGCTTCAAGGATATTGCATGTATAGATTTGAAACTTGGTGACAATAGTTAATATTTATTGTAAATTGCAAAAATATAAACAGTTTAAATGTTTCACATTTATTTTTATATATTTGAAAATAGCTAAAATACAAATGACACCGTTTGCATTTAGAGCTTCTCATTTATAAAGTATGCCAGGTACAGCATTTGAATAAGTTTTCATGTCATTTATGACCTAATAGATTATTTCTATGCAGTAGCCACATTCATTCTGTTATAGGAATGTCAGTTTTATTGTTTAAAAATTGCTTGATTCTTTAACATCCTTAAACTTACCTATTTTCATGATGTGACCAGTTAGGCATTTTTTTTTTATATTTTAGCAATTTTTACATTTTTACCATATATTCTTACACTAGCTTAAAAGCTGCCTTATCAGGCAGCATTTAAGCTAGCTCCTGCTGATGGCTCTTGATTGGGCCTTCATCACAATAGGTAGGTAGGAGTAGATGTGATAAGCAACAATAAACTACAGAACTCAAAACTGATCACTGCATTTGAGTATTGCATTGATATTTAAGCTTACCTTTTAAAAGTTCAATGGTAATTCTTCTGCTGCCACTTAATTTAAAGACAGTTTGATGTATTTAGGTCCTTACTTTCCATACAACAATTATTTTTATTTCATGGGTGACTTTCGCTGGATTTCACAATTAATTTTGATTATTCCCAAATTTATTTCCAAGTTATAAAAATAATTATCATACAAAAAAATTTGTCACAAAAAATCATGTAAAAAATCACTGAAAACAATTGCAGTAATGAAATCTTGGGAATCCAAAATTTCAGGATTGCAGGTCCAGATCTGGCCTGGAATGTTTTTAATTTGCTTGCAGAATTGTCCCAATTCCAAAATAGTATATGTTGGACTATATCCTCTAGGAGTAAAGTTGAAAAAGTGTAACACAGTGACACACTGGCATTCGCATTTATTATGTAGATCCCTGAAGATCATGTGACATAAAGTTTAATTTTGTGGACAAACTTCTCTCTATGGTTAAAACATGACCCATCTCATCTCATCTTCATTTTCACCTTTAATGTAAAAACATTTAAAATTCACAATCCACATCTGAATCATATAGAAAAAACATCACTTTTCAGGATATGTATATATCTCATAATTTTCAGTCATGTGTGAAATGAAATCAGGTGTTGAAAAAGTGCCTATTGAAAAATGCTACAAACTTTTGTTCCAATCCAATACATTAGTATTATTCCATTTATCTCTGATTACTTCTGATTTTGGTCACTGTTCCCAAATTTTCTCAAAATTAGTTTAGCTTGACTGCCTATATTAAATTCTCTGAGATTAACCTCTGGCAACTGGCCAGACCAAAATATTATGTATCCAGTCTTGAAATCAACTCTTTTTGTAATATATTTGGTACTCTTTTGCATTAATGGACATCTCACATTGTACCAATGTAGACCCACCACTACACAAACACACCATCATTTCAATCCCGCCATACTTCACTGGTGGACAGTCATTCTGGGTTGAATCTTTCACCTGAACTTTGAAGAGAGCTTTCTGGGACATCTGTAAAGAGCTTGAAGCATGACTACTCACTCAGAAAATCTGCACATACTAATATATATAATTGTCATGTACATTGCTTTGATGAAAATGCAGCTTCATTCAGTCTTTGTTTAATAGATTCTTGAAATTAAGTGATTTTTGAATTTCTGAATTCTTTTTGTTAAGTGTTTTTCCAATGTTTCAATACATTTATAGCTTTTCGTCACCTTAGCTTGTCACTTGGGTCTTTCAGAACCTGCTTATTATGTGAACCTCTTTCTTGAAGGCTTCTAGCCATATCAGGTTGAAATATTTGGTTCTCATATGATCATCAAAGTTGACTAACGTTGAGCCTGGTCAGTACCTAGATGAATGACTACTTGGGAATGCTAGGTGTTGTAAGTTTGGATGTGCAGGTGATGTAATGGATAATGGCTTGGAATTATTAATTGGAAAGCCAAGTTTCAGTTGGGTTTGTTATATTCACTTACATGAAAATTACTCTTTAGGAACGGTATGAATCCAACTCTTCTCCCCCAACTATTGATTAAGACTTGTATCACTAAATCATTATCATCTCAAAAAAAAAAAAAATCTTACAATCTAAAAATATTTTCTAGCTTTAAATAACCTGCATATTGTTGATAAACTATAGAAAATGAATGAATCAATCAAAAACTCTTTCTTGAAATATGTAGCCAATTCTCTGAATTGCAAACAATTGAATCTGGATAACATCAGACTTTAAAAGTTTCTGAATATCAAGTTAAGATTTTTCTGTTTGACAAAGATTAGCAATGTGTCTTTAGACTCCAATATTTGCATGAAATTTAGACTTTTTTTTTTTTTTTTTAAGACAAAGATGACACTTATTCTTTAGGGACAACATGACATTATTCAGAGATGACAGCTGGCTAATAATTTTCATCTGGATCAGGATTTAAGCAAAGTTCATGTCAACTAACCTGATCAGTTTGGTTTGTTAATTCATTTTAAATTTCTCTGAAATTATGTGCATACTTGTATTTTGTGTATAATTCTAACATGAAATAAACTTTTAAGAGCAAATCAAAATCTGTCCAACTTTAAAACCATTATAAATGAAGAACAGTCAAAATGAATTTATCAAATGATGAACTTGTTTTAACAAATTTTCTCTAAAGATTATCAGTAATTTACACACATTTTTATTGTCATATATTTTGCCTCTACAAATGCAGTTGGTGTCAAGAGATGGTTATCATTGTTTCATATATTCTTTACCTACTACCAGGATTTGCTATGTCAGTATGTATGTAATTAGAATAAATGAGCATTTTCACATATCTAGTTAGTAAATCCTACCTGTGATATCAGAGCTGACATATACTACTAGTTTTTAAATAAAAAAAACAAACTTGTGCATGATACTCTGCAATATATTTTGTTTATTTCTGTCTGAATTTCTGTGAGGCAAATAGTGTAAATATTTTGTTCATCCTTTCTAGTTTAATCCCAATATTTCAAGAAAATGTTTTCAACTTGGCTTTGTCTGGCACAAGGTAATAAACTTGTGTACAAGAAATATGATAACTGAAAAGCAACATATAAGAATTGCACTCTTCCAGTGAAAGTTGAGTTTTGAATCCTTTTCTTGTCTATTTATATGTATTCAAGCTAACAAATAAAGCCCACCACATATTTAGAATAATACAAACAATCTTTGCCACACAACATAAAAAAAAACTTTCTGTAGTTTTATTTATACGTTCTATTTGAGTCTATACTTCCTGTATTTGGTCACCTTACATTCAATATGATATATAACAACTAGAAAATGTACAAAACACTTTATCAAAATGATTCCTGAAATTAAGAATATGCCTTACCCTGATAGACTTAAAGTCTTGAAACTGAACATCTTAGACTTGATTTAATACTGGTATTTTTTAATAATAAATTCAATTGATGACATATTTTGAGAAATATTTTGTTAAAAGCCAATATAAATGCATCAAAAGACATCCATTACAAATTCAACAACTGCCGTATTGTCTGAAAATACAAAAATATTCTTTTTCATAGTGGCTAGTGGATTAATGGAATACACACACTTTTTTTTTTTTTTTTTTTTTTTTTCAGTTAAAAAAAATAATCAGGAATTATCAGATGGATCAGGACAAATTGTTCTGGTTTGTAGAAAAAAGGTGCACCAATTTAACTTCACTCTGCAATTGTGACTAATTTAGCCATAATTGTATAGTGCATGTATGAATGGACAACAACCAATATTGCAGTTTGGATTTCTTTGAAGTACATCCATGCATAAAAACCATCAAAATGGAGAGACAAAGATGCCACCACCTTATGAAGGCCAAATTTGCATCAGAAAAATAATTCATTCTTCGTTGTTGATGGTTTTATGTGGGGCCATTATTTAAAAGGAATTGCTTATCATTTATCAACTTTAAAAGCTTTATTGAAATGTTTAGGAAACAAATATTTTGATCTTTTGTAATACTCTGGTTTCTATGCCCTGTAGCTATTACTCCACTATTTGGTTACTGCTTTCCTTGTGTTGTATTGCTGAGCAAGGGCCTTGCACAAAGATTTGTAGGAGCATTTCAATTGAGTATTTAGTTTATTATAAACAAAAACATAACACATAAAAATCTTTTTTGTTAATGGTTCACGCCAATTTTTAAACCGAAACTTGACAGAAAAAATATCTTTTCCTTGCTTTGTTTATTAATACAAAATTAGTTCTTACAATCGTATCTATTTTTTAAAATTTTTTAATCATTTCACCCCAAGCAAAACAAAGCCACTAAGACACAAGGGGTTACTGAGTATTAGAGAATATGAAAAAATAAAAACAAAAAAGAAACACTATTAATAAAAGAGAACAATAAAAGAAGAAATAAGAAGACAGAAAATAACAGTTGACATTGCATTTAAATTTTTGAAGAGTGTTCCACAAGTGAGAAGTGTGATAAAAGAAATATTTACTTATAGTTTCTTCTATCACAATTAGATAAATAAAATAAAATTAGATCTTGATTTTTTTTTTTGCCCATGTAATCTGTGTGCCATTTATTTTGAAGATTTCATCATTGTGATGTTGTTTTCTTTAAGAAATGTAGTTATTTGTAACAGTAAATACGGATATAAAAATCAGCTAAGAATAAGTCATTCACATAATAATAATAATAATAATAATAATAAATAAAAGTATCATTTAGAAATCTACTGACTTCATTTAACTTTAAAGAATAATGATTGAGGAGCCAATTAAGAAAAAATATTTTAATTACACTTAGAATTATACAAATTTAAAGTTGTTTTCATTTTAAGAATTTTTTAAAACATTACATTTTTTTTTCATTAGATTTAAATAATTGGAAATTTTTTTTTTCCTTTATCAATGAGTGAATGTCTGGGTGGTTATGGAAAATAGCTTGGAATGAGAAATCAGAGAGCCAAGTTTGAATACCAGTCAAGTTCATTACATTCACTTATTCACCTTAGGAAAGGTATAAGTACATCTATTCTCCTAACTATGAGTTAAATAACTCCATGTGGCCTTGGGACCAAATCACATAGTACCCAGAAACCACCCCTGCCAGAATTATAGTGAATCAATATGAATATTTCAAAAGTCAATGATTGCAGAGAATAAAAATTTGTATTGTTTTTTTCCCCCCACCAATTTTATGAACAAACAGACATAGACAAAATTCTCTGGGAAAGATGTTTCTATTGACAGCTGCTTGAAACTTAGCTTTTTAACTTGTAGTTTAGAAGATTTTAATGTTATCAAGTTTGGATGTTGATAATTTATAGCAATAAATATCAGACATGCTCTAATCAATAATCTAATTTCCTTGAAATATTGTAAAATATCTACAAATTCTTTTGTGTAATTTTTGGTATAATTAGATTAATTCATGACAGTTTTAAAATATTTATAATTTAACTGGAATGTTTTTTTGTCTTTTTCAGCTACACACTAAAAAGTTTTTTAAGAAATAAACCTTTTTTAAAAAAAACAACTGAATAACAAGAGAAAATTATTTTTTTATACAAACTAGTGTATATTTTGTAAAGAATCAGATAAAAATAATGTGAATCAATTGGCTGTTTTTTTTTTTTTAATTCTGGTCTGTATCATATTTTGTAAAAGAACACTAAAATTAACCTAATTTATAGCTTAAGAAATGTAAATTTCTAATAAAAATACATTTTCTTTGTTAATTTCAGTGATACAACTTTATTGCACAAAAGATTACAAACTTAAAAAATACTACAAGGAATGGTATTTTTGTAAAAATTAGAATTTTGATGAAAAATGTCTTTAGTTATAATTAACCTAGGAAGATAATGTTTACTTTTGCATTTTCTATATTTTGTCTTTTTTAAGAATGATTTAATTTCTAAGAGGGAGCACATAAGTTTAACATACATTTTTATCATAGACTCCAGTTCTTTGTCATTTACATGTTCATTCTTAGGGCAACAGGATTTAAGTTCAATCTATTAGGTTGGTGCAAAAATAATGACGTAATAATGTCGTTTTTTGACTTTAAAAAATACATCAAAAAAAGACATTATTACGTCATTATTTTTGCACCAACCTAATATATCCTTTAGGTATCAATTTAAAACGACGCCTTCTTTTTCTATATATTCTGTCCATTTTGCTTAAACTTCATGTTTTCTTGATTTCAAATGAAATTTTAGTGATTTTATTTTAGTGAATTTTTCTATTTCCAAAATTATAGTTTAGACATATAGAAAAAGGTGTCAGTTTAAACTGATGCCAGGAAGATAACCAAATTCTTTAAATTATAGATTGCATAATTTTAATCATAACTGATTAATAAAGTTTAAATAATTGCTGATTTACAACTTTCTAGTTTAAAAAATTTAATAGATAAAAAAATCCTAATTCTTGTAGGCTTGAGAAAAAAATGACTAATTTACAAAAATTTAAATAAAAAAAAAAAAATGAAAATTATTGCACTTTTAGAAAATTAAGCAAAAAATTGCCTCATTTAAATTGATTTTCCTAAATTTGACATCCTGGTCCTGAGAATAAATTTAATACACCAAAAATATTCCTATAATTATCATTTTCATAAATTATCATTTTGATCCTTGGTAGATGGGTACTAGTTAAATAGACTGGTCCACTTGTTTACAAAAAACAAAACAAAAGTAATTATATTAGGTTGGTGCAAAAATAATTTCGTTTTCTCACATAGTAACATATGTTAGAAAACGAAATTATTTTTGCACCAACCTAATAGTTATTGGCCCTAGCTGTTATTTACAAATGTTAATATCTGCATATTTTTTAATCTTCTGAATTCTTTCTTTACATTTTTTTTTTTTTTTTCAGTGATGCATACTTTAATTTATCTATATAAATTTTTGTTCTTTAGTTACTTATGTATATATCAACTTGTTCTTTATTTAAAAGAAATCTTTTTGTAACTTGTATGCAAAGCAGTTAAAGCTAATAACTATGTACAAATCAGATTGATTTGACACTGTATCAATATGTTAAACACTTCTAAATTGATAAAAAATATTTTTTTATTCTGATAACTGTTGTAGCCTAAGAAAGATCTAAGTAATGTTAATATGCAAAAATTATTTCCCAAAAAATTTTACCTTATTTTTCATGAGTGAGATAGTTGAGTTAAGTAATGCCAATAAATGTTCATAGCCATATCAAGACAGAAATTGCTGGTAGAAATTCTTATCACATTAGTATTTTAATTAAGTTTTGTTTTGTCGTCATCTTTATTGCCATATTCATAAAGTTTTGGCCAGTGTTCACTCCAGTCTTCTTCAGGTTGGAATTTTGTACCAAACCCGTTTATTTTTATTTTTTTTATTTAGTCCACATGGGTAGATTGTTCTAATTCGATGTGCCATGCTGTTTTTTAATATCTCAGTTTCAGTTAATTGCCTTTAGTAACTTAACACCCCAAGTTTTTGTTCCTAGGTGTTGAACTCGTAATTCTTTGGGTCAAGTCACTTTTTGGATTACTCAACCAACGCTTTTATCCACTGAGCCACTGGTGAGTGAATTTTGGGGGCTTACAAACCTAATGTCTCAGTGACACTTTACCAGAGCTCATATTACAATTTTTTGATATTGTTTTTTATCTAGTTCTCTGTATTACTGGTTTCCATATTGTATTTACAGTGTTCCTGCATTCTTATCTTAAGAGGGTGGCCTATTTCTCCTTTATATTTCTTTCCACAGCTGCATGGGATGGTGTACACACAGTTCTCTTCTATGGGTTTGTCTTACTTGGAAAAGATGTCTGTGGAGTGTTGAACTGCTCTTGAAAGTTGTCCTGATTTTATATGGATCACAGATCTTTTGTATCTTTTCCAATATGCCATTCACATATGGTAGGAAGACTGACGCTGTTTTTCTGCATGCTTGTACCCTTCTATCCCAGTTTGTAGTAACACAAAGGAAAATAGAAAAATTAGACATGGTTATCATATATGGAGGGAAAGGGAGATAACCATCCTATGTGGGATGAAGTTGAAATAATAGGGAACATTACTGGAAAATGCAAAACTTATGGAATCAACATATATGCTAGGCCACAAAAATCTCCTAAGCTGGCCAAGTATAGACATGAATGCAATATGGGAACCAGTAATACAGAGAGCTAAAGAAAAACAACAATCACAAACTATTATAATATGAGCTCTGGTAAAAACATTTACTGAGGTATTAGATTTATAAGTCCCTAAAATTCATTCACTGATGTCCCCAATGCCACATGGCCCAGTAGATAAAAGCGTTGGTTGAGTAATACAAAAAGTGACTTGACACAAAGAGTTGTGCTCACAGCAGATGGAACAAAAACTTGGTCACCCTGTCAGCTGGGGCTTCAGAATACACTGATTGCACCTCTGCAGAGGAGTAAAACCCCTCATCTCCAACGAGGTGTCCTGAGTATGACGATAAACTACATCCAGATCCTGGGTACGACAATAAACTGCATTTGGAAGCAAGGCCTCTGATCAGGAGGTTTTGAGGAGCATGGAATAACCTCTTAATTGCTGGTGTTCCCAGGTTCTCCCTGACCCAAGGTGGTAGCACCTGTTAGGATCCCAGCTAGGGGTAAATAGTTAACCTTCAAACTGGGGTCAAAACACTAATAAAGTGTAAAAATAGGTTTTAATATATCTTTGGTAAAAAAAAAAAAATTACCAGCAATACATTTTTGGGAAAAAAAAAATTACCACGAATAAAAATCTTGTTAGTATTAAATAACTCATTGAGGTTGATATACTCTAAAACAAACAAACAAAAACTTGGAGAGCTGATTTACTAAAGGGAATTAACTGAAACTGAGATATACAAAAAGACATGGCATGTGGAATTAGAACAATCTACCCCTGTGGACTAAAAGAGTTTGGTCCAAAATTCCAACGTATATCGCCTGAAGAAGACCACAGCATACAGTGGCGAAAATGTTGTAAATATCACAATAAAGATGACAACAAAAGTCCAAACGATATAAATAGTTACAATACCTCATCTCAGAAATATAGACATGTTGTTTACTATGTTTGCTATTAGATATTCTCTTTGTTAAATAATGATCTCCAATTTGGATGTTTTTTTTTTTAACTGAACACCAGGAACATTTAATTTCTTCTTCTTTTATGTGCTATGATCCTTCAGGATGTAGGCTTTCAAGGGTTAAATAACAGAGTAGGCCAGGCTCTCAAGCTTTGGGTTGTAACCAGTATAAGAAAGAAAAACTTAAATCCCAAACCGTGGAGAAGGTAACAGGAAACCACTCCACTATCATTCCCAAGAATGTATGAAAATTAACCAAACAAAGAAAAATCTGTAGTCAATATTGCCTACATTCTTACCACCCCAAGAAAAATGAAGCTATACTACTTGTGTTTATGTTAAAGTTTAACCTAGTGATGTCAACTGTAATGCCTAGTGTTAATTATATAATTTTTAAAAAAAATTTGATATAGGTTTGTAAAAATAATAATAAAAAAAAAATTCCAGTATCATAGGTCTAACCCACTAATACCCAATCTCATTTTTGAAATGGTGGGCACTAATGGATTAAGAATTGAGTTTCTATATTTCCTATATTTTTTACTCAATTCTTCTATGTGCCGTGTCCTTTCAGGACATTGGCAATGATGGCTCTCCACAATTTCCTGTCCTTTGGAGGTCTTAATAAATTTTGTCTTTTTTGTTATCTCTCCTAAACTTTGTTCTGCCATTCATTTACTGTAGCTCACAAGGTAGGTTATGCATTGTTTTCTTCTATACCTTCAATCTGTCTTGTCAGTATCAAATTTTCCAAGTTTCCTTTCCTTATTATGTGCCCTAGAAATATCAATGGTCTCTTCCTGATGTTAAGTCTATGTGTCTTTTTGTTTCCATTTTCTCTAAAATATTGTCGTTGCTCACATGTTCTGTCCATGGTATTCTCAACATCCTTCTGTAGAATCACATTTCTACTGCTTCAAGTTGCTTCATCTGTGAGGAGATTGTCCAACATTAACTGCCATATTAATAAATGTTAATCACAAGGCTGATCCATTTATTTATTTTGTAATTTCTTTTTTAATTATACTGAATTGAAATCCTCTTGCTAATTCAATGGAATTTGATATGAGTTCCTGTCTTTTTTTTTTTTTTTTTTTTTACTTCAACTTTCAAGTTGTGTGTTCTATTCACCCTTCAATGTATATGATAAAAAGCATTATGATTGGAAATTTCAGTTCTTGATTTTATTTTTACTCCTCTATTTCTGAAAGGGCATGATGGAGTAATGAATAGAGGCTCAGATTGAGGAATCTGAAAGCCAAGTTCGAGTTCCAGTTGAGTTCATTACATTCATTTACATGATAACACCCTTGGGAAAGGCATGAATCCATCTCCCCCGCCCTTCACCAGCTATGGGTAAATAACAGGACAGATGTGGCTCTATGATCTTGGTTGACAACCAGTCTAGGAGAAGGAAAACGCTTAATTGAAACGAACCTGGAGAAGGTGGGGTTCCGTCCGGCTGTCTTGCCCAGGAAATACCACTCCTGCTATGGCTGCAGTGGACATGGTGCCCCCTACGATCATAAGGGGTTACTGTATATTGTGATCGTTCGAAGAGAAATTATTTTTAAAAATGTTTTTTTTTGGAGTTGTTTCCCTTGGAGACTTAAGAAAAAAAAGAATGGAAAATATCTCGTTTTTGTTCTAAGGGAGATAACTGCAGAAATTTATTTTGTCGGGTAGTTGTGAATATTCTAAGTCATTTAAGACTAACTTTTTTATGAACTAGTGGACGAAACCAATGTTGCTGCATAAGGCTTAAATTGACTGTTGTTTTTTCACTTTTGCTGCTTTAATAGAAAGGTCAATTTTATGGTATTGAAGAAAACTGATTTTTCAGCAATTATTTTCAAAGTAATTATTTTTCTGCATAAAGACTATAGAAAATGAGTTTTTACACTATTATATTTCAAACACAATTGGCAAGCAGCCGTTGGTCAACTTAAACATATTTGTTGCATATTTAAACTCAAAGTCCCCATCAAAACTTCAGCACCCAGAAGAAGCAATATCTATTCAAATCTGTTTACTCATATTTTGTCTTCGGTTTGCTAATTGAGTCAAACAATGCTAAGTAAACATTTTTCTCCAAAGAAGGTAATTATGGTTGCAAGTCACAACAACATCATAAGTTTGATTTACTATTCTTTTCAACAGATTTAATTTATTTACATAGATGTCTACATTCTTACATAGACTATGTTTAAGTTAACTCATCAATAATATTGAGAGAATTACAATATCACTATAAATTTTCATTAATTTGAATATTGCAAATAAAAACGTTTTGTTGTTATTTCAAATATTGCTTTATTCATCATTTTTACAATAATTTCAATTCATGTTAACTAGAACTTCATTTGATGACACTTTTGGGAAATTTATATTTAAATAATATATAATATTTAAAATATGACTAGATGTTTATAACATTTTGACTGGCAAATCTACAGTCTTCAGTAAGTGAAGCACATATGATAAAAATTATTTTTTACTTTTATAATCTTTTTACACACACACAACATTTATATATATAATAAAATTATTTCTATATAGCCAAAATTCATTTGCTACGTTTAAATATTTTTATTTATCAGTATCATCTTTATGATGGTGTCTGATAAAAATCATACACCACAGTAAGTGAAGGAAGCATACTTGGCAAAATATTATTTACGTTAGAGACTTAAATATATTTGGACATGTTTATAAATGAAGGAACCATAGGGGCTCATGGGTAAAATAGGCAAAAACAAAGAAAATTGTATATTTTGTGTAATTTTTATTGAAGTTGCCCAAATTACATGACAATACTAGAAATGGTTTCAAAAGTCTATTCACCATAAATTTGCATCAGAACCTTAAATGGGCCCATTTATGGACAAAACATGGTCCAGATGATTAAAGTGTGCTATATGGGAGCAAACAATGAATTTACTGGTAACATTTAGATTGAACAAAAAATCAGCATGTACCTCAGTACCATATAGAAAAAGGCCCTAATTTTTCAAAATTGAACCCAAATATTGTCATCAAAGTTATCCTTCTGATATTATATTTTTATAAAAAAAATTAAATCAATACTAAATCTGTGATTGTCTGATTAAATTTATTTAACTACTCAATCAAATAAATATGCTTGAATTTTACTAAGATACCTTTCTCTGGACAAGAAGATTGTCTGAGATTAAATATTTACTATGCAGACAATGTTTTGCTTTAAAATAGGACTATTTGTTAGTTTTGGACACACTGATGGCATTCAACACCATATACACCCTCCATCCACAAGATAATAAAGTACACTCATTGACCCATTTGAGAATATAAAACTTGTTGACAATATCAGTGGTCTCAGTATAGGAGATAAGTATTCTTCTTTGGCTCCATCTAAGTTTTTACCTTAGTCATTTGAGATCAGTAATGATAAATACACTGAGATGTTCAGGAGTGATCAAATGCATTAAAGGATATCAAAGTTGTTTGTACTGGTCATTAGATGACTATAATGTCCAATGTGTTAAGGAAATTTCTGTGTTATTGCATACCATATACACATTGATGGGTGCATTTGAGGATACAAAATTTAAGAATCAAAGTTAGAAATAAGATTGTTCACATTAAAAAAAGTTGACAAACATGACAACCAAATATCCAAAGTTATGAAGTTGTGTTTATATAAAGTTGGCAAAAAAATTATATTCTTGAGAAGAAAGTCTGTCAACGGAAACAGATGAACAAAAAGTTTTCAGAAATTTACACGTATATCATGTTCTGATACTCTTTGGAAAATATTTTGCCCTTCTTTTCATCTACTTTTTCTAGATTATGTCTTCTTTAACCTTCATGAACATGAATGTGATATAACCAAAATATCACATCTCATTGATGAAAGGGTAAAGAGTCTTTGGACAGTATTAATGTTATCATGAGGACCATTTTATTGTCATAAATTGGGCTGTAGTTAAGACAATTGTCTTTGATTTGTGAAGACTTTAACATTTGGAGGTTTCAGGTTTAAATTTTTAAAGTTGTGGGCTTACTACTGGAAATAAAGTTGTTTTTCAAATACCATTAATTTTTATCATTGAGCTTCTTAATAAAACTTGTTATTTCCAAGTCCTTAGTACCACTTTTGGTTCTCTCAGTTATGAACATGTCTATCTAGGTATTATTCATATACTTGAGAAATATTTTAAAACGTACTGCAATTATTTTGAAAATTTAATAAAATGATTTGGATTTATGATGCATCAGCTGATTCACACTGTACATACCTGTGTATGAAACTGTATCAGGGTTCATATTTAATAATATTTGGTTAATTATTTTTTTTTACATATTGTATTGATAATTCTAGCAGTATTCATGATAAACAAAGTGGTGCTTTTAGTTTTTGAAGGAAATACCTATTTTTTTTCCACTTGATAAACTCATGATGTGACTTTTTTTCTTAATTCTTTCTGAATAAATGAAATGCAAACATTTTAGCTCCTATAAAGTGAAAATGCAGATGATTAAGTACTGAGAGCAAGAAATCTCATTATCAATACAAAAACAAAGGGTCAATGAATAAATTCAAGATAAATTAATTTTTGAAAATCCTAAATATTTATTGTTTTTATTTTTTTCTCAATAATCTTAGTTGAACAAGAAAAAGCTACAAACATTGCAAAATTGATTTTTTTTTTTTTTTTTTTTTTTTTTTAAATTTAAAATGTGAAATTAAGTGGATTTTTAGCTTACATTTATTTATTTATTTTTTTAATGAAATACAACTTAAATTGCATGAAAACTTAACCAAAATACAATATAAGTAAAAAAAAAAATAGCTTTTTATTTGGACTATGTCATTTGATTACCTCCAGGATTATAAAAATAAATTCAGATTATATGAATGAATTTATCATAATCATAAAAAAGATTTTTCAAGATGTTCAGTATTCTAAACAGAATGTATTATTTTTATAAAGTATTGTAGTAATAAGAATTTCTTTCAAAACAAAATAAGTCAAGTTGGTTTAATATGCTTGTAAATCAGTTTATTTTGATAAAAAAAACTGAAACGTTTTTAGTTTTTTATAAGGGAAATTGAGAATAAATTTATATAAATTTAGCCGTTTACCACATATTTCTTTCTATCTTTGTTTGCCAGCTGCAATAATTTTCCCATAAGATATTTTCCTTCAGTTTTTTTATTTATAAATATTCATAAAAGTAGGTTTGCAATGATGAAAAACATTTGAAAGACTATTATTAAATAGATGCAGAAATATTATAATGCAGGATTTTTCTAAGGAGGGGAAATAAAAAGTGAATGTTTGGATTTAAATATAGAAATGTCTATGCTATTATTTTTATACTATTTCATATTATTTTTTAAGGTCAATATTTTCTGTAATATATACATTTCTTTTAAAAGGGAAGCAGGTACATTAGTGAAATTTTCAGTTTATGTTGTGGACAGAAATTAATAAAATCTACAATTTACTTAGTGAATTCAGTTTTATTAGAAATTAATGAAATTAAAAATTTAGCTAAAGATTTGTCTATATTTGATATGCAGTTAAACCATATTGTTGTTTATTTTTATCTCAATACACATTATTATGAAACAAAGAATATATTGAATTTGATCAAAATGGAATCTTACTAAACATCAACATTTATGGCTTTTATTTTTTTTTTTCAAAATTCTAATCTCTATTGCTTTTATTTTTTGCAGGATATATTTATTCTAAACAGGTAATTTCCTTCAGATTCCATATGTAAAATGCATCCTCTAGCTCCGTGGGTGCCTTTAAGCCTAATGAATAACAGGTGAAAACATTTGAGTAATGGCAGAAGTTTTATAGTAGTACACTGCAGTACTATAATTCTGTAAAATCTGTGGGTCATTGGGGGCACCCCCAACGATTTTCACTGTCATCATGAGGTATGTATGTAGGAAAATTTCTTTCACCAAAGTGGTGCTGCCCATCCATTTTTATTTCTTTTGGCATTAATAAAAACCTAATCCTGAAAATACATTGGTAACAAACTACAAAATTTATTTTCTTAAAAATAAGTAATTTTACTTAACAAATAATACTAAACTATGATTTTTGTTTGAATGACCTACATTTTACTATCATTAATTTTTATGCCATTTTCTAGCCTCTTGTCTAATGTTCTAACTTAGCCTTTTCTTTTTATAGTTTGCCAATTAAGATAAAATGTCTTATGCAATTCAATAATTTATTAAGCTCATTTTCTGAACAATTTTCTTTATAATTCTTTAGGTTGTTATCCAAGTGGCATACTGTACATACTCATGAAACTACATTTTCAAATGGAAAAATATTAGTTTTGTTAATACTTTAAAAAATATTATTTTATAAATGAAAAATAGTTGCTAAAATTTTTAACAGCTTTCTTTAATTTTATTAGTAAAAAAATCTGTCCAAAGTGAAATTAGTTAAGTATAAATAGTTATCTACTAATGATTTGTTTCTCATTTTGTATTGATAATATTCATTATTAAGCCTTATCTACTAAGCAATTTGAAACAAAGTAACTTTAAAACAATGTACTTACTGGTTAATCAGTATTTGACTCAAGCAAGAATATATCTCCAATTTATAATTTTATTATTACTATCTTATTCTCAGAACATTCTGAGTATGTCCTTTGAAGTTATTTTCATCATTATTAATAATATCACTTTTATCAAGAAGCTATAAAACTGATTTGGAAAGTTTCCAAGGTCTCCAGTGTTGTTACATGCAGCAAGAGAATTTTTTTAAGGGGTGCTGAAAATTTCCCAAAATACAAGACCCATTTTCCAAAATTTGATCTTTTTTAAATTATTTTTCTTTTTAAATAAGCATTTCTTGGTCTGTCCAAGAACATTTTGCCATCCTCTTGTACATTAAAAGATTGAAATTAATATTTGCTTATAATTTTTTATTTTACCAAGCATCTTTGTACAATTACTATTACCATATTTAAATTATTGCTGCAAGGATTATGACTATGGTTTTATGGCACATCAACTCCTGTAAACATTCATGTTGTAGTTAATAAGTTCCACTCATTTTTCTTCTGATAATCCTAAGTCGGGCAAATAGTTAAAGCATTATCATTATTGTCTTTTTATTCAGACTAGTATGCTCATCTAGAATGTTGTATATGCATTGTTTCAGCCATGGTAACCTCAGGCCTTCTTCAGCTGACTATCATACTTGGTAGTCACAGAATTTTAAACCAAAAGCTTTTATTGGGTATATTGATATCCTTCAGTTATATCTTGTATTAATTAATTTCTCTATTGTCTGTTTTGTTTTTGTTCTGTTTGTCTCTTCCTTCCACTGAATGAGAATATATGATTTTCCTGCTATATCAGACCTTGGGAACTCATAACTACTAGGAAATCAAATGTGCTTTGACTAAGCCATGTTGTTTGGACAATCTAGTGATGTCATTTTGGAGACATTTCACTTTAATGCCTGTGTCAGATGATGGGAATATTGTTTTTGACCCTCCTCTCTTTCTTAATTAGATGCTCACAGATGGTATTCATCACTAGTTCTATTGAGAAAATTGTGATTGCCTAACATTTGTACTGATTCTTTCAGTCATCTTATCCTCCAGTTTAATTCTATAGGGGTTGATGGCTACTTATTTCCCACTATACATGATCAGCCATGTCTGATTTCATTGACTCTCTTCAGCCTTTCAATATTCTTCCAAATTTACCTTTAGGGAGAAGCTTGTTTGTCTTTGTGTTCTGTGTCACAACTACATTCAATGGAATGCATACAGTTCTTGGTCAAGTATGGAGGGATGCAACCAACAGAGGTTATTTCAATTTGAAGACCTTTTATATAGCAAAAGTTTTGAATTGTAAACTTATAGCATGCTAAAATAAAGTTGGTTGGGGAATGCAAAACAGTAAATAATTTCTAGGGAATTAATGAATTTCTATTTATAATCCAACATTATTTCTTATTACTACAACTGTTATATTTAGTGCATACACATTTCCTTTTTTTAAACAATGTAATTGTTGTCTACCAGTCCTGGTTTTCAAGAGTCTTTAATAAAGAAAATATACCCATTTGCATTCCTCCTTATGTAGGGGAAACCACTGTATAGCTTGGCATGCTTTCAGATCACTCAGGACTTTCTCCTGAAGAACTTTCCTTGAGAAGCAAAGTTCAATTAAGGACATGAGTTTGAACCCTGCTGAAAGGCACATTTTCTTTATTAAAACTGTCAGAGGTCAATTATGAAATCTAACTTCAAATACCAACTTTATAATTGCCAACTTAGGCAATGAAAAATTTTTATGTGTTGAGTTATAGCTTTAACTGAAGTCTTAATATTGTTTTCACACTAAGAATATTACTGCAAATAAACTCATTGTTGGTGCCCACAGATGAAAGTTATCAGAGAATGACAAGCATGAGATAACTCTTAGCCATTGTCATAATAAAAACTGCCAACAATGAGTTATCTCATGTCTGGCAATCAATGTGTTAAAGAAACCAAGGCTCATTGACATGCCCTTTAAAAAATCTGAAATGTCTACTCAAACATGTGTATCCACTAAATATAATGTTTGTATTCATGAAATATATTATTAACAAAAGTGTAAAAAATTAGAGACAACCACCTAATAGTCATTGTGTGGATATATCTAACTAAGCACTGAGTTGTATTTATTGGTTGTGTCTACTGGGAATTTATTGAGATCATGTTCAGTAGGATTTAAATCTGGTGAGCACAGAGGCTAATGGAATACCTGGGACCAGTGTCATGTCATCTGTGCAAGACGTGTTTGTATTAAATTGTTGGGGTGGGGAGAAACATTACCCTCAAGAAACATGGATATAATGATCTGCAGTAAAATCTGTGTATGTCACATCTATCAAGAGAGACTTCAGTTTCATTTATTGTTCTTCTGAGCTCCACCTGTACTGGTATTGACTAATGGGATGAACAGCAATAGTATTGAATTGGGATGTAATTTGGTACATTGTTCCCCTTTTTTTGGGAGGTTGTTGTCCTTGTTTGTTGTTGGTAGTGCTATTCTTGGACCAACTATTTTCCCACAGTTTTTATGCACCACTGATGCCCCTCTAGAATTCAAATATTCTTTGTATGCTCATATTACCTAAGCAAAACAGTTTAGAGATAGTGCCCACTCTTTCTGGTTCTAACAGTCATTTCATGGTAAAATGGTTTTAAATTCTGCTCATATCCCCTGGCTGCTTCTACAGCTATAGTGTCTCTTTACCTATCATGTCTTATATATGTTATCCAGCTGAGTCTATTTCTTTTAATGAGGGAAGGGCAAAAATTTCCATTGTACAGTTGTTTCTAAATTTTTGGCACTTCAGTTTATATGGGCATTATTGGTTTAGTCTTGGAATGGAAGTTTTGATGCACCAAAAAGTCATATTTATAATCATTTAGCTGTAAAAAAGAATTACATTTATCATAAAAAAAACCCTCACTTTTAATGTTGTGTTAATCATTTCTCAAACCCAAAAGGAGTAAGACTGTTGCAGACATGAACAAACTCAGTGTGAAATTAGGCTAAAAGATAGAAATCAGTCAGCTTAGATATAAATCCTTAGGACCTTACTTTAAATAATTCTGCACTTAACGCCTCTTAAGTTCAGTGGTTTAATTTTCATTTAATAGGAAACGAAAAAAGTCTATTCAAATGATTCCAATAAACATTTTTATGTAAATATAATTTTTGATTGAAAAAACACAGTCTACAATACAATATGAAGACTAAAGTGAAAATACAAAAGATGAAAATAACATTAAAAATGTCTAGCATCACAAAAAAAACAAGTCAACTTATATTAGTAAGTAAATATATTTTAGTTAATTTATATGGAAGATAAGTTCCTGGTATAATCTAAATTAGTCTTTTACATGAAACTGATATACCACAGGCATATAATGGGATAGAATTTTGGTTAATATAACGGCCAGTTTCTATATGAGATTGACTTTGTGTGTGTGTGGGGACAAGTAAACAAAATGATTCCTGGAGGGTCTGCCTACAAAACTCGTTGGGATGCTGAAGGTAATATCAATGAGCTAAGTGACAAACTTTATACTTGTATTTTTATATATATATATATATATAGCTCATATATTTGAATTACTACTATAGTACATATAAAGAATCAAGCTGTTGGGAGAATTTTCAGTGCTACTCTTCAGCATATCCTTCCTTGTTTATTCTCATTTTTGAAAATCAATTTTCCTTTGCGTTGATGTGTAACATCTTATACGATCAGAAAACATTATTATTATTGCAATAATTATTTGAATAATAAATTGTCAGGATTGGTATGAAGATAATTTGTGGTATAACAATGACAAAGAATTCACATCTTAAACTCACCTTGCTCAGGGAATTTGTAAAATTTCTGATTGGCATACTGATTATATTTTTAACTATTTATTTGCTGAAATTATTTTTATGGATTTCAGATATGCAAATTATTTGGAAGCCAAAAAAAATCTGTATCTAATGAGACTACAGACAAACATTAAGATCTGAATATTTGGTGAGCATATGAAATATTTGACTGGAATTTAGCAGCTAATTTAGTTAATTCTGACCTCAATTATTAATTATACTATCTAGCATACTTGTAATGCTGTTAAGTTCATGATATATGAACTTATGGTGTTTCTTTTGTAAGTTAGTCAAAACTAATCGGGAATAGATTTCTAATAAAAAATAAAAAATTCAGTTGAGGTGTTACTAGTTCCTGAAATTATTTTACTGAGCAACTTAGCATTGTTTTTAGTTACAATAAGTTAAACAATACTGTAATAATGATCAAGTTCAATATTTTATGTGAGCAGGCCTTAAAATATAGTGATAGTGAAATCAATTTTTAACTCTTTATCAAAAATAATTTATTTATAAGTTAATTAAAGTTGCTGCTGTTTAGATTTGAATAATGGTCTTTTTATCTTTATTTTTTCAATATCAAAAATTAAGAGCTATTAACTGCAGAATTTACTCCCTTGGTTACTGAGCATTTTTTTTTTTTTTAACAATTTCTTTGAGTTCCAAATGATACATAAGGCCTTTAATTTGTTTTCACTGTTTGTTGAAAGTAAACGTTTTTCCCTGTTGATTATGTTTTTGTATTTCCCTCTCTTTGATTCCTAACCTTCCTCTGAGTCTGTATCAGTTTTATTTATGGTGCACTTGTAATGCGTTCAGTAACTGTCTGTCCTCCTCTTTTTCTATTGGATTTTGGCCTATTCCTGTGAACAAAGAAGTCATAGGAAATAGATGGTTTCTATAGGGAAATGTGCCTTACCTGATTGTTGGATGCCTTGCTACAACTTTAGTTGATAGATCCCAAAAAAATATTGGTAAGTACGTAAGATCAAGATACTAAGAGTCAGCCTTGATGTATCTCTTTCTACTTTTTTTTTTTTTTTTTTTTTTTAAATCTTTTTAACAAGTGTGCAATTTTTATTCTAACTCGCATTCAATTCTGCTTCAAAAAATTATATCTGCTAATAATTTTGTTAAAAGAAAATTAAACCTGTTTCTTAACATTTTTTCCTCTTTTCTATTAATTAGGCTATGTTGGTTACAAGATGCTGATTATAAACTGATTCATTCATACACATGCTAATAACTGGCTGTGTTCATCAACAAGTTCATGAGTCATTTTTCAATTTGGTAGTTGTCATTCTTTGTTCAAATCCTTAGCATAATTTGGAATAATTTGTTATTTAAATTAGGAACCTTATTCAACCTAATTTTCAAATGAACTATGGTTAACAGGTTGTATTTATGACACACTTCAGATTGGACCAGTGATTAAAAAAGAGGATGTAAGCTATGAGATCATTTAAGAAAAATGGAAACAAAACGGACACTTATACTTAGACAGCTGAAATTTATAGAATATACAATGAGGAAGGAGGACTTGAAAAATTAGGCACTCACAAGACATTTAAGGCAAGAGGACAGGGAGAAGCAGCAAATAATCTACCTAACAAGCATGTATAAATGAATGGCAGAACAAGGAGTGGGAGGGATAGTAAAAAGACACATTGTTATGAGCTACAAAATATAGAAGTTGTAGAGAGCCATGATTGCTTATATCCTGAAGGGATACAACACATAGATTATCCTTTATTAAATATGATTGTGTTAAATGGCTACTGGTATGGTTTTTATTTTTATCTAACTAGAGATTTAAAATTTCTGTTTGCAGATTGGAATGTGAAGTTCTTCCTACAGAGCAGCAAATAACAATATAACACCTTATCTTGTCTACAATTACCCCAAATGTATCATGGTGACTAAAGAACAAGCCTTCATTGTTTACCAGTCATAATAATACACTTTTTCTTATTTTGGCTATTGAATACTGTAGTCATTAATGTGACCATTGATTGAATAAGGCACACTATAAATTGTGATATTTTCTGTACATAAAATACCTACTTAACCTTGTGAAAGGCTAAAGGCATGTACTTGATGATGCCATTTGCAATAAAAGAAGTATTCATGTCTCTATTGTGAAAACAGAGCAACTTTTTCTGTTGCATATAATAGTTAAGTTTGAGAGAATAACCCAGATTTACCACTTAGAGAATTTGCATATGTGCATTCAAATCATTATATAACCAGCACTTTTGACAAGCCAATTGATTGTCACAGAATTAGTGAATGGACAAAATTAATAGTGATGGCATGACCCTGTGAACTCTTTACTGTACAGTTGTTCTGGGAGAACTTTTTGTGTGTAGTTGTGATCATCCCTTTTGCAAACAAAACTGTGTGTTGTCTCATTTGAGTTCACATCCTGTAATATTGCATTTTCTTTTTTCTTGTTAATTTTTAGCCTTATGTGTTCTTGGATTTACCTGCTTTCCAAAATTTGACTAAATGATTAAACGTCAGAATTTGGGGGTGTAGGTGGAGGTTTCTTAATCAGTTCAAGAACTCCCCACTAATAATAATAATAAATAATAATCTTCCTTTGTAGCAATATGGGCAAAAGGACATTCCTCAGTGAATACTTAAGGTTTATAGTAGGTAATTTAACTTGTTTGTGGTAATGCTGGAAGAAATTATGCTTAGCTTTGTTTCAGATCCATTTTGGTAATTAAACTTACTTGAGATGTATATAAAAAATTTCTGAAAATGTTAACATTTTGATAAAGTTTTCATCATTAGGTGAATGTTATGGTACTTAGTAACATGAATCTATATGCAATACAATTAAAAGATAATGCCAATACTAGCATTTATTGGATTGGCTAAGCAATATTTGTTCTATGAGGTTGGAATAAAATAAATAGCTTTTTTCTTTTTAATGCGATCATATTTTTTTCACATTGTTCACTTCTGTTTATGTATGCATTTATATATTGTTTTGCAGCAGTGAAATTTTTTTAGGTGTTTGAGATTTTTATTGTTTTCACTTTTATTCTATTTTTATAGGGTATCAAAGCTAAGATGAATACAATGATTTTCATGTCATTATGTTTCTTGATTTCAAACTTGGCTATTGTGCTGCTAAAGTGTGTTTGGAGCTGGAGTCAGCTTCAGAACGGACCATGAATAATTGGTTCCAAAAATTAAATTCTGGTGATCTGGATCTCCAAGGCAAACCTGGTTGTAGATGCAAGTGGTTGTTATACAATAAAGAATTATGGTTAGCTATGGAGGCTTATCTTGAAACAAATACAAACATTGGGAGCAAAGCATAGTCATAAAACATAAGGCACAAATTGGCAAAGTGAGAAAAATGCTGAATTGGCTAATTTCACTGATGATCAGCTGCTTACACAGTTTGACACTTACTGCAATTTGTTTTTTTTTTTTTTTTGTTTTTTTAAATGATCCTTTTTCTTGATTGTGTATTGACTGTTGAGGAAAAGTAGTTTCTATATATTAATCAGAAACATGTCTTTGGGTGGTGGGGGTTGACAAACTTTTTCCTCCATCAGCTGCCTCCAAACAAAATTTTTACCCAAGAAAGATCCTCCTGACTGTTCAGTGGTGCTGTTACAGCTTCTTGCAACATTGCCAGCTCATTACCACAGACTCCTATTGAGATGTGGAAGTGATGCAAGAGTAGTTACAAAATTTAGGCTAGCAATAGTGAATAGAAAGGAGCCAATCCTATGAGTAATCTCCTAATTCAAAAATTACTATGAACAATCTCCTAATTCAAAAATTACCCTCTCCATTCATTTGATCTGTCCCCTATTAATTACTACATTTTCTGGACTTTAGGCATGCTAGTAAGTGTATACCAATGTGGACTATGTTGAAAATGCCTTTCAGTAATTTTTCAACTCCCTGTGACCTTCAGTTTTTAACATGAAGGAATTCATTCATCCCTGTATTGTCAATGTTGTGTCAATTCTAAAACTGCTTACTTTGACTAATAAAGTTTTTGAGCCAAGATTTGATTTTTAGAGTTGACCTTTTAAATTTTGTTATTCAAAATAGCCATTAATTATTTTGTTCCGGCCTGTTAGGTTTTTACGTCTGAGTCTCCAAGGTAAGATACTTTTTCTTAGGCACTTGTCAATGCATTTTCACATGCTCACCAGCAGGTGAATGGTATTTGCATGTTTGAATTTAGTTTTTCTGTTGTGGCTCAGCAATATAAAAGTTGAACTATAATTATTTTTTGGCTTTTATCAGAAAATTCATGCTTTAACTGAACATGGATAAATAAAACAAAGCTCATTGTTAAGTTGTAGATAATCTTACATCAATAGCTGTTAAGCATGAATTTCATTTTGAAGGAAGGTCAGCAATGCAAAATTAGGTATTTGAATGTTTTGTGTTAGTGCAATTTAAACATATCAAATTTGGTAGTTTGTAAAAAATTTATTAAGGTTGATATTAATTTCTGGATATTTTTTTTTAATGTTCATAATGTTTTTTTTAATGTTTTTTAATGTTGATATTGAAGTTAGTTTAGTTGAATAATTTATTAAATTTATCTGTAGTGTAAGGATCAGTATTGATCTTTAGTCTTTGAATTTTTATTTCAAGGAGTTTGATGCTTGGAAAGTTTTTTTTTTTTTTAAAGGTGTATTAACAACACAGAAGTAATAAACCTGTTATCTACAAGCCAGATCAATGTTGTCTTGTGTTTATAAAACTGAGTTTATTTAAATGTCTAGACTTGGGATTGCTTTTTAAAGAACTTTCATTGTATAGTTTATGATTTATGGGGCAGATAGGTTTATAAACCAGACTAATATTGATTTGCTTTATTTCTTTATACCTGATTAATACATAACATTTAATATGTAACTTGGTCAACTATGAAAGCTTATTGAATGATTAAATCCTATTTCACAGTGCTACTACTGCCGATGCTGCTGAAGAGAAGCTACCAGAAGAAGAAACAAAAAATGAAGAAGCGGTAGAAAAAACAGAAAAGACTCCAGAACAGCCGCCAACACCAGAACCACTGACACCAACACCCCAAGAATCAAAAATTCCAGTGGAAGAGGAGGCAAAAAAGGGTGAAAAAGAATCAACCCCACCCCCAGAAGTTCCCCCACCAACTCCTCCAGCTGAAGAGCCAGAAGTTCATACTGAATCTGAAACTACCGATCATCCTAAGGAAATCAGCGCTGCAGAAGAGCCACCTGTTCCTCCACTTCCTCCTCCATCAGAGACACCTCCACCACCACCAGACGAAGACACACCCTCAATGGAGGCAGAAACAGAAGTAGATACTGCCCCTGACACTCCAGCAACAATTCCTGCCACTCCAGTTGGCGCTGATGTAATGGCAGATCTGGAGAATGATGATGCTGAAGCAGCAGATGGCACCCCAGATGCAGGTACGACATAAATATACTGATTTATCCATATGGACATTTTTATTTTATTTTTTTTTTTATCTTGGATTACTTTATTTGTCATTAGCAATTGCCTTTAATAAATTCCTAGGTTTTTCCCCCCTTTCTAATTAGTGTCATATGTTATTTGAATTAATATCTCCTTGATGCAATCTTGAACCATTCTTAGATATATAATTCATGCAATATAAATAAATTCCTGCTATTGATAGTTCCATATTTGTGTGGTGGAAATTTCTACAGACAATGCTGATTGAATAATTGACTTGCAATCATCTTTATATAATATTTCTGTGTGTTTGTATCTTTGGTTAAAACATATCTGGAATTATTCTTCAATGAAATATGATCTATATTATAATCATATGATTTCTGTTGGTGTATGTATGTGTTTATTATTGTAATACAACAAACATCTGTCCATTGTAGAGATTTTTGTAAGGGTAGTATTGTTAAAAGGTTCTAACTTAAAGAATAAAGTAATTTCCAGTTCAATAGTGTGAGGATTGCATTCCTGCTCACCTTGATAATGATTCACTGTTTTGTGTTTGTTACAGAAACTAAAGAGAAAAATCATATCAACATTGAAAGGAAAAAAAATGAAGTGATTACTAATTGTTACATAAAATGATACCTATATTTTGTGAAAAAAAAAGTAATGTTATTGATTATTTTTACATAGAACTATTTGTTTACAAAATAAAATAACTTTTAATTGCCATTTGTCTAATTACAAAGTTGTTCCCTTATTAATTTCCAATTCATTATTATAAAGATTTAGAGATTGGATGTGACTTGACATCTAAATTGAAGATTATCTTCAGTGTCCTTTTCAGTTCAAATAAAAATGTATTAAAACTTAATGTTTCATCCTGTTCAGAATTTAGAGAACTGATTTTTTTTTTCTTTTTTGAAAATGCTGATATAAGTAACCCTTGTTCTACCAATGAGTAAAAATTCTCCCCTGTCATCTTGAATGTTATATGCTGAAAGGTGACAATTCAGCATCAGGCAAAATAGCTTAAAATATCTAGAAACAATTATTCATTTCAATATAAATGTTTGTGATAATTGAACTCTGATTATATTTGTAATTTGACTCTTAACATGCAGCTAGAACCAATTCTTGAATATTAAATCAGAAGAAAAATAATTAGGGTCTTAATATTGTTCATTATGAATCCAAATATATGAAAAGATCTTTTATAATTGTGCCTTTCTTTATCTAAGGCAAATATTGGTCTTCACATCTATGGCTTATAGAAAAAGCATTCTTCTGTTACTTGTCATTCATGTTAACTAACTATTGGCATTCTTTCATGACTGATTTTCATTGGTGCATATTTGTGAATGCTCAGTTCAGATTCTGTGTCTTGTAGATGTTCAAGTAAATAGTTTAAAAGAACACAACTGATTATTAAAAGGTCAAAGGTGTCATTCCACATAACTCTAAAGCTATAATAAAAAAAAAAAATTCTGACCTCCTGCAATCCATTTTAATATTTCAAAAGTGTCTATTGTATTTTATATTGTGACCAATTCTGAAAATTTGATCTTATCTGAAAATCAAAATAGGTGCTGAAGACAAAGTTTCTGGTTTGACAGAAGTTGCTGGTACTCCCCAACCAATAGCTACTGCTACTTCGAGTCCTCCTTCTACATCTTATACTTCACCACAGTCTTCAGTTAGTACTAACAAGGGCAGCTCTGAAGCAATATCTGCCTCTGCCGAAGACAGGGAGGAACCAATGCAGGTGTGTGATGATGTGAACACTGCTGCCAACACTCCTGAAGCTTCTGCTGCAGACACTGCTACCGATGTGTCTGCAGCAGGCACCCCTACAGATACATCTGCTGCTAGCACCATAGAAGACAATACAGCTGGAGGTGCTGACACACCACCTATAGATATGCAGGAGTGTGAGAAAAGCTCAAACAAGGAAAATGAGATGGAGACAAAGATGCTGAAAAGCAAGAGAGAGAAAAGTCCCAAAGAAGAAGACATGGAAATTGTCACAGATCCTCAATGTTACTGGTAAGTAGAAAGATACTTTGGAGATCCTCTTTCCAGTTTCATATTTAATCTGAACATTTTTTTTTCTCTTTGCAATTGTCACTTGTCTACTGAATAGTGGAATTGATTGCTTTATGTATTTGTTTGTAATCTTGATCCTTTTTCTATAGACTGGTATTGCTGCCTTAGATTGAAAAGACAAATAACTCTAAGCCGTTTGGGATTTTCCTTCTTGTGATCTCATGAGACATTTCCTTGTCCTGTACAAAGAGTAAAAAAATATCCCAGTTCCAAGTGGTTAAGTTTCAGATTAAAACATTCATTTATTTATTGATTTTTACCTCCTGCTTAAATGGGAAGCCATGTCTTGACAAACTTGCATAGTCAACAGTAAGTAAAGAAGAATGAAACAGATCTATTCATAGTCAGTACTTAACAGTAAATTGTGTCTGATTTTCAAGACACTAATTCTTAGCTGAATTCTAAAACAACTACTGTTATTGATTTTTCATTAGTACTTCTCTCATCCTATTTCTGCTGCTTTTTATTGCAACTCCTATATTGTCAATCTGTAGTAAGAAGTTTATGATGACTCTTCCCCTTGGAAAGAAGTGGGAAATTGTTAAATCAGAGCATTGTCCAATATCCAATTATAGTTTGACAAAAGAGCCAAAGACTCTCCTTCATCTGCTTTGTGTTTAAAGCTCTGAAGAATGTTCTCCATCTTTCATTGGAACATCTTTCAAAATGTCTGATCTGAGTGACATCACATGAACTATCCAAAATTCTTCCCAGGTCTCACTAGGAATGGACATTACATGAATTGTGATGGCTGACCACTGGGTAAATTGTTCTTTCCAAGAAATAAACAAGCCTGATTTAATTGCATTACCTAAAATATGACACCACCTACACTCTAAGTTGTACCTTGACTTAATTGGCTGCTCTTAGTTACAAGCCAATTTCAACAAGGAAGTAGATAAATACAAGTCATTTTGAGTTGATTACTTTTATCTTGGCAATTCGGAGGTTACTACAGCTGTCAACTCGAATTAGCCCAATTACTAGTTTCACTATTAGTCCAATGTTGTATATGTCACCTTTTGTGATTGCACTATGCTCCTTTCTTTCTAACAAAGTGGTTTCTTTCTTTCTGACCTCCTAGTTTCAATATGGAGGTTGGTAATCTACTAATTGTTGTAGTTGACCATTCACTAACAAATACAAATATTTCATTCATATCATCTTGGGTTAATCATTTTCAGGTTTCTGTATTTTGGGACATTGGAAAAAAAATTATTGTAATGTTTATTGTTTTTGTTGTTGGCTGGTATAATCAAAGAGATGCTCATTTCTCAACCCATGACACACTATTCTTAGAAATATACTTATGTATAAGTTGACTTTATGCATAGTGCAACCCACTGATTTTTTCTTTTACATGTATTTTAACTCCTCCAGAAAAAATTTATCTGTGTATAGTGCAAACCCTATTTTTTTTTTTTTTTGTGTAAAGAGCTGATCACAAAAACTTACACTAGAATATATATGGTATTCATTAAATGATGAATATATTTGGAAAATATTGGATTTCAACTCAAGGAAAGCTCATTAAAACTGAGTAATATTTGGAGATTCAGACCATCTGTACTCCACTCTGCCTTCTCACTATGCTTATGGGCTTGACGCAGTGGTGTAGCTAGGTAGGGGCAGAGAGGGCGGTCCACCCTAGGCAGCACTTTTGGTCCATAGTGAGTTTAAAAAACAAACAATAGCATAATTTCAATAATTTTTGAAAGAAAGGAAGAAGATAGGGTTCAAATGAAGCCAATTTGTCTTTTATATGGCTGACACAAAGCCAGACAGCCAGCAAAAAAAAAAAAATTGTCACCAAAACACACTGTCAGCTGGTGTGGATAAACTCCACTTCTCTATTGGTCTCAAGGTATTGGGATTCAAGCAGAACTGCCCTGAAAAAGAATTATTTAAATAAGAAAATCAATGAATGTCCATGTCTAGATATGTTTGTCTTTTGTTTTTATTTAGTACTGCTGAGTTATAGCTTGCTTTATTTCCACTGAGTGGGTCAATAACCATGTGTATTAAGGCATTGATTCATGAATTTGGTGGTTTAGTGATTGCAAGTTCAATCCCTGAGCCAGGTAGTATGAACTTAAAACTCAAAGGGTTCAGTTTGAAATTCTCTGAAGGTTACCCAGATCGATAGACATCTGAAGAAGTCCAGAAAGTACAAAAGCTGAAACATGATAACAACAACAAAGATGAGGACATTAGTTCAAATGTAAATAATGTAAATGATTGAATCATTGTTATTTATAAACATGTTTTATTTTTTTATTTTTTTTTTATTTTTTTTTTTTTTTTTTTTCAATCATTTCACCCCAAGTAAGGCAATAATGCCACTGAGATGCAAGGGGTTACTGGGAGTGATTGAAAATAAGAAACTTTCAGAGAAGGAACAGTAAACCCATACCTAAACAGGAAACATGGAATAAACCTGTAGTGAAAGAGATAATCAGGTACCCCGAAAAAAAAGTTCATGTTTTGTGTGCGATCTGCCGAAGAAAAATTACCAAAAAGTAGTCAGCAAAAATCTACATCAATGACTAGAAGCTATGCTAATGTTCTTCCCTCCCCTGAATGGCGTGACCATTCAGAAAATTCTCTCAGTGAACAGAAGTCCTTATTTTTCGCTTATAAAAGGAGATGATTTTTTTTGAGCTGTGAGACGAACATGCGTTGTTGTTGGCGAGAAGTGACGGTTGGATTTGTGGTGTGTGTTGGACTGTTATGTTGGACTATCGTGTGAACTGCGATTTGGCTACAAGTGTTGCGGCCGAGAAACAAGAAATCTATTGCTGTTGCTACAATCAGTTGACAGTCTTTTCTTTACCCCAACAAGCTATTTCAGCGTTTACTTTGTCTCTAGCAAGATGGCGGAAAGACTGTTCGATATAAAACTGATCCCTGAATTCAGTGGTGATACGAGTGGTTGAATGGATTGAAAAAGTTGAACTGGTCTGCGAATTATGCGAGATCATGAAGATTGAACGGATTCTTCCACTGCGATTGAAAGGCGGTGCCCTTGCTGTGTATAGGCAGCTGAGCAAAGAACATTGAGCAATTAAAGCACGCTCTACTAACCGCATTTGGAACTGACCGGTTCATGGCCTACGACCAATTCCAGGCGCGGCATCTGCGACCTGGCGAGACAGTAGACGTATATTTGGCAGAATTAAAGAAGCTCGCTATTTGAATCGCACCGCTTCCTGAAGAATGGATGACATGTGCCTTCGTGTCTGGATTGCCTAGTCATGTTAAGCAGATACTCCGTGCATCATCCAGAATGGAAGAACTGACGCTCAATCAATTGTTGACCAGAGCCCGTGCTATCATGATCGATGAAAAAGAGGCTGATGAACCAGTGGCCGCAGTTGTTCAACCAATTGAAGTCAAAGAAGGTCCGACCCCAGCCATCCGTTGCCATGGCGATGTCACCTGCTATCAGTGCTCTGGGCCAAATCATTTTGCCAGAGACTGCCACTATCAACGCGAAGAAATGCACAGCGGGTCGGCACGAAAGGCACGTCTCGATCTACAATGCTTCCAATGTCATAAAGTAGGTCATATTGCCTCTAAGTGTCCGGGAAATGGAATGGGGGACATGACGTCAGCGCCGGTCTCTTCCCCGCACTGAGCATGAAAGAGGCGCTCCCTGTGATTAAGGTGCGCATCAATGGAATAACGCGTACCACTTTAATAGATTCGGGCTGCTCTCGGTCACTCACGAATGGTTTGATTTGTCAACAGTGGAGCAGACAAAAGATGGACGTACTAACGGCTGATGGAAAGGCTCTCAGAAGCCGGGGAGTTGGAAACATCAAACTCAGTATCAACAACAGTGACCCTGTCACAGTCAGTATGTTAGTTATGGACAGCGCGTTATTAGGTTTCGATCTGCTCCTTGGGATGGACATTATTAAGGAGCTGGGTGGCGTACGCATTACAGAGGTGGGCTAAGTCAAGTTTTCTAATCCGCCCATCTGTGCTACTTTGAAGATCAACGAACCTGACTTTAGCGCAGAGTTCGACCAAAGGACGAAGACATGGACAGCATTTTGGAAATGTTTGGAAAATAACCCACCAGAAAAGCTCCAGAACCGAGTGTCAGAATATTCGGTGCCCGAACACGTCAAGGAAGAATACCAGCGTGAATTGCAGGTGTGGCTGGACAATGGATGGCTGACTCCATATCTCGAGGAAGATCTTGGTTCCCCCAAGAGGCCTCATCCCGTTGATGGCTGTGGTACAAAAGAACAAGGGAAAGGTGCGCCCTGTACTAGATTATAGAGAACTGAATGAACATGTAGACACGTACACAGCTCATGCTGATGTGTGTGCACAAAAATTGAGAGAATGGCGAATGAAGGGATCCAATGTCTCTGTGATTGACCTTCAAAAGGCCTAATTGCAGGTATGCGTGCATCAGTCACTGTGGCCATTTCAGACGGTGATCCTTAATGGAAGGAGATACTGCTTAACCCGAATGGGATTCGGACTCAATGTAGTGCTGGCCATCATGAAAGCCATCGTAGATGCTGTGCTATCCAAGGATGAGACAATTCGTCAAGCAACGTCAGCTTACATTGACGACATCTACATCAACGAAACCTTAGTGCCCCCTGCACAGGTGAGAAAGCATCTTGCTGACTTTGGGCTCGAATGTAAGAACCCAGAATGACTGGAGGATGGAGCTCGTGTGCTCGGCTTGCAGGTCTGGGAGGAGCACAACATGCTTTACTGGAAACGTGGAAGCGAGCCCCTGGACATTCCCAGACACATGACATGACGCAGCATGTTTTCGTTATGTGGAAAGCTGGTGGGACATTTTCCCGTGGGTGGGTGGATCCGCATTGCAACTGCATTTATTAAGCGTAGGGTGACTGCTGTCACTTCCAGCTGGGATGACACAACAAATGATGCTCCCCTTAGACACATGATAGCGGAAGTCATTTCCAGGGTGCGTCAAGACTACCCTGTACGTGGTAAATGGTGCATTGACGGATGTGAATTTAACGTCTGGGTCGATGCGAGCTCCCTTGCAACAGGAGTGTCTCTTGAACTAGGTGAAATTGTCGTGGAAGATGTGTGTTGATTGCGTCCTGAGAAGGATATGCAACATATCAACCCGTCGGAATTAGACACCGTTATCAGGGGAGTAATCGCGGCCCTTCAATGGAATGCAAAGGTGTTGCATTTATTCACGGATTCCGCATGTGTGTATAAGTGGATAGCAGACACTCTTACGGGGAAGGCCAGGATACATACAAAGGCTGCGAGTGAGATGCTCATTTGATGGTGGCTAGACATGCTGGGAAAGTTGGTAAGTGAATACCACATCCGTAGATATACAGCTAGTCAGATCACATCAGAACAAGGCCGATACTTTAACAAGGGTACCCCAAAAATGGCTTGACGCTATTAAGAAAGAGGTAAAGCCGGTAGGACATGTCTGTGTAACATCAGTGAGCAACCGTAACTCAGATTTACTAAAATCTGTGCATTGCCAAAGCGGACATCCCAGTGTAAAACGGACTCTATATTTCGTGAGGCAGATTTATCACTCCGTATCCCAAGCTGCTGTCGGGGCAGTGGTCAGGGAATGCAAGGAGTGTCAGTCCATCGACCCAGCACCTGTGCAATGGCAAAAAGGACAAGTGAGTGTGAGCAAGTGTGGCACCGTGTTGGAATGGACATCACCCATTATAATGGACATCACTATTTAACCCTGATTGACTGTGGCCCAACCCGGTTCACTATTTGGCGACGTCTGCATCGACAGGATTTCACAAGCGTCATTGACCACTTGGGGTCATTGTTCTTTGAACGTGGACCTCCGACAGAACTCCTCACTGACAACGACACTGCATTCCGAAGTGGACTATTCAAAGATTTTTTGGATTCGTGGTGAGTACGCCTCAGATTTCGCTGGGCGTATGTCCCATCAGGAAATGGCATAATCGAGCGATGTCATCGGAGCATCAAAAGAATCGCTGCTAGGAAGCAGTGTTCCATAATGGAGGTGGTGTATTGGTACAATGTTACTCCGAGAGACAATAATGTATCACCCTCAACTGCGCCAGCCAACATGATTTATCAGTACAAAGTCCGGCTACGTGGCATTGATGTGATGCGTTCAACTGAATGAATAAAAGAACGTGCACCGTATGATTTGGGCGATCGCATGTGGGTAAAAGCTCCACATAGCCGGTGTACAACTCGGTACCGGGTGGGACATGTCACTGGAGTAAGTAACTCGCGCTCTGTGCTGGTTGATGGAATACCAAGACACATAAAGGACTTGCGTCGCTATGTATGTACAGATACTTCAACAAGTGACACTAGCAGTGAGTGCTCAGAAAGTGAACAAATAATTACCATCGGAGATAGGGCTAGCACCTCTTCAGATGGCGAAGACTCTGTGCGTGAGGTTGTCAGATCAGAAGAATCCTCAGAAGATAACACACAATCTCCTCCAACAGTCGTCCCGCTCCGGAGAAGTTTAAGAATAAAGAGCCCTGCCCATGAGTGTCACTTATGTGACAGGGCAGAGTGTAGTGAAAGAGATAATCAGGTACCCCAAAAAAATTGTTTGTTTTGTGTGCGATCTGCCAAAGAAAAATTACCAAAAAGTAGTCAGCAAAAATCTACATCAATGACTAGAAGCTATGCTAATGTTCTTCCCTCCCCTGAATGGCATGACCAATCAGAAAATTCTCTCAGTGAACAGAAGTCGTTATTTTTCGCTTATAAAAGATGATTTTTTTGAGCTGTGAGACAAACACGTGTTGTTGGCGAGAAGTGAAGGTTGGATTTGTGACCCCATTTTGTCGTCTCTATGGTGTGTGTTGGACTGTTATGTCGGACTATCGTGTGAACTGCGATTTGGCTACAAGTGTTGCGGCCGAGAAACAAGAAATCTATTGCTGTTGCTACAATCAGTTGACAGTCTTTTCTTTCCCCCAACAAAACCTTTACTCCAGAAGATGTGTGGACTAGGTGATAGGAAGATAGAATTAAGAGCAAAGGATTTCTCATTTTATTGATTGATATCTAAAACAATATTGTAACATTTCTGAATGAAGTGTTTCATTTTGTTATGAGATTAAATATTCAATTTATTCCAGCTAAAAAAAAAAAATTACTATATTGCTTATGTCATTTTAATAAAAGTTAAAAAATGAAGAAAAAAAAGTTTTTTTTTTTTAAATTTGCATGTTTATTATCTTAATTCCCATTATTTTCAATCCATCACAGCAAACGTGGCCGCAAACTTGGAACAATAGAATTGCAATGTAGTGGTTGCCTGAAATGGTTTCATGCAGAATGTATTAAGTCTCTTATTGGGTAAGTTATTAGTAAAGAAGACTATAACTGTTCCTGTTATAATTTTTAACCTATTTTGTCTTTTGTTAGAAATATAGCTGAATATGGTTAAATATTCCTAGGCTGAATTTGTTATTTAGTGTTTCTTAGCTTTAAAAGTCTGTAGGCAGCAAAAAAGTATATATATAATTTTCTCTTCATGTTTATAATAGGAGCGAAAATTGGAGTATTAATAGTTTTTTCTGATATTGGACATTGCTGGTTTATTGATTAAATTGAATCTTGTCTGGTATTGAAACTCTTAATGTTGCAGTAATTTGGGATTTTTTGGGGGTGGGGGGACTACTTTTGTAATCTTGCATGTTTTATTTAATCAGGCACCAAGGTAAACCAATGAAAATCAATAATAAATTTCCATTGTTTTATTATAAAGAAAAAATTATTAAGCAATCCTTTACTTAATATTTTTTCTTTAAAAAAATCTAATCAGATGAATAATTAAAATTTGTTATTGATTTTCATTTAGTTAACCTTGGTGCCTGATTAAATGAATTAAAGAATGCCATGTTAACCTGTTTTATCAAAGAAATCCAATTTATAGATGAAATTGTGAAAAAATGAAGGGATAATTATTTTTTAATCTATAACATTGAAAAACCTATCAGCATCATAAAAATGTGTGTGTGTTTTTGTTGCCCAACACTGGCATAATTATGCTATATGCTTTAGAATTTTTTTTTTCTTGTTCAATATTAGCTCATTTACTCTGCTGTATTTAAAGAGCACTTTCATAAATTCAGTAATTAGTTTAATTGATCCCCTAAACTTATCTTCCTTGGACCTTATCTGATAGCTGATTTCAGATAAATCTTGATAACACACACAACTCATTTATTTTAATATTGTATAATTTTCAGAAACATTGAATTAATCTGTTCTGTATCAGCTTTTCTAAAGATCTATTTTTCTTAACTGAGATCTGCAATGAAATTGCTTACAAATGGAAATTATTAACTTCTGAAAAATGAAGTACACAAGAGATAATTTATACACTTTGTATTGGTTTCTATCTAGCAGCCAGCTGTTTGTTCTATGAATCCTTTGTTTCTGAATCCAGTTGCTTATTTATTAATGTGATGCTTGCTGTCATTGACCTTCAAAGTGACTTTTCTTCAAGCTTGGATGAAACTGTACTATTTAGCAGCAGATTACAAGCTGCCCTCTTCAATGCTAAACCAATCTGCTAACTTCACTGTATATCTAGCATTTATTGTTATGCAAACATACCAGTTCAGTTCTTTGAGTTAATGTCTCGTTGACCATGTGTATTCAGTTTGAATAATGGAGTCTTTATAATCAGTCATGGTTGATTAATCATCAAATAACCATAATATAGCCAAACCCAACATATAACCACATTAACTACTGATATTGTCACCCACATTTTTGCGATGAGAATGTTTATACCAGACCAACATGTTTGAAATATAAATGATTTTGTCTTCCAGAAAATCTGTCCCCTTCATGACAAACTACTTGTTCTATTGTAAATCAAAAAAATGCAGTTCGGGTGGAGAGAGTTTCACAAAAAAGCAAGCCAGTATGTATTGCTTTCTTTTTACTTTTTGTGCTGGGGGGGGTCATTTCTTGTTTCATTTACTTTTATTTCAGGCTTAAAAGAATATATCAGAGATTTTTCTTCATCCTTTCAATATTAAGCTAATATATATATATATATATATATATATATATATATATATATATATATATATATGTGTGTGTGTGCGTGTATCAATTGAAATTATCAAAGCACCTGTAAGTTAATACATTTTGTTATAATCTATAATAGATTATAATAAAATGTATTAAAATACAAGTTTATTTATTAAGTTTTATATAAAATTTAATAAATTTTGTATACATACAGATACAGGTAATGGTGCTAGTCATATAATGCTTACATGGATTTTTCAGTAGTGAAATTAAAATTTCACATAAAAATAATGTTTTGCATTTTCTGTATGTGTACAAAAAACATGATCACTACTTATAAAAATATATAAATGCAATACCAAACACTAGTTCTACATCAGGTGTGAGAAACTGGAGGGAGAGGGTACATCATTCATGACATCACTGTGAATGTGAGAAGGAAAATTTGGTAAGCACTTTCAGTCTCTATCAACAATATCGTGTTTTGATTAAAATGTTACAATGCATACAGGTACAGTATCTGTATAAAAACTAAACATAGATTCTGATTACAGTTAAATGTAATGAAAACTGAAAAAAAGTCAGCATTTTATTTTTAATGCTGTAACACAATAATCATTCTATGGAAATTCTGAAATTTTCCATTTGTGGCAAGTCATATCAGTACCTGAAAAATTTTCAGGTTTTGGAATTTTGGATAAAGCATACTCATCTTATGCTGTTCCTATATATACATATTTTGTTTTTTACTGTATTTGAATTAAATGCTACATTTGTTAATTATATAACTGTATAATCATTCATTTCTTTGAAGAAGTTAAAAAAGCAAATATGTTTTCTACTAAGACCTTGTTTGTTAGTCTGGAACCCTAGAAAAAAGGGTTTCTCAGCTCCTTAGACTGGTACTGCTAAAGCCACTTTTAAGTCATTGAATTTAAAGCACTGCTATGTGGTGTGCCTAGTTTATCAAAAATTCATGAAACTAACAATTGTTATGAAGAAATGCTAAAAAGGTCTCAGCCTAACTAAGACACCCTTAAAATAAATCTGATTTTTGGTCAATATTTGGGAAGTGAGTCATGCTAAAACCTTTTCATCCGTAAATCCACTGGATTAGTTAAAGATGACCATCTTTTTTAATAACATGCATTAAATTCATGTATATTCCACGAAATCCCTGCTAATAAATATTAAATAACTGTCGATATTAAGTGCCTCATATTTCATGTGCTTTGTAAATTTGTCCCCAGTCCTTTTTCTACTCCCAGCATTTTTATGGCCATCATTTGTAACATGAATTATATTAAATCAGTATCTTGTCAACTTTGAAAATATTCTTTCATATCATTGTTTGGCAAAGATTATCCAGTGAGGTTAATTCTGCAGTGCATTTTCAGTCATTTGTATTGACTATCTACTAATTATAAAATTAATGTGCGTGGCTTTTTGTGAGGAAATGTTTTGCTAATAGTTTTTTGTTTTTTAATCATTTCGCCCCAAGCAAGGCAATAAAGCCACTAAGACATGAGAGATAACTGAGTGTGAAAGACTATGAGAAAAAAAATTATTATTAAGGAGTGAGAACAATAAAAGAACTGAAAATAAATATTGACCTTGTATTTAAATTTTTGAAGATCAAGTATACTGGAAAACAAGGAGCCAGAAGAGAGTTCCATAATCAAGAAGTGCAAGAGAAGAAACTGTTAGCATAGAACTTATGGTTACATCTAGCAATTTCATCTATAAAATGATGAGATCTAGCTGCCAATCTAGAATTATGCTTAAATTTATAAAGGGTCCCAAAGAGGAAATCTCATCAGAACAATTACCATGAAAATATTTCTAGAAATGGCACTGGAAAGCTATGTTAGGATGACAGGAAAGTAATTGAAGCCGAGTTGTCAGGACTAATAGTATTGCAGATTCTTCTTTGGATTTTGTCAAGAGTCTCTAGGTACATAGAAGTATCAGACCAAATATAACAGCAATATTCAATGAAGGGACAAATGGTAGATTTATAAAGATTGATTCTGGTGAGAAAAATTGTCTGGCACAACATAATTAACCAACTTTCTTAGCAGCAGACTTAGCATTTAATTCAATATAATCTGTTCACTTTGTGTCAGCAGAAAATGTTAGCCAGAGTTTTAGTAATGAGTTACACTCTTGGAAGTTAACATCAACCATGTTGATGGAAGGCAAAAAGAGTTCTCTAAGACGATTAAAAGAAATCAGTTTCATTTTAGAAGTGTTAAAATTAACAAACCATTTCTTGCTTCGATTAACAACAAATTGTAGGTTATTTTTCAGATCACTTGCCAATACGAACTTATTGAACTGATCAGATTTACCATTAAAGCAGAAGTAAATAGTTGTCATCAGCATAGATACCAAATTGAAAACTGATGACATCAGGAAGAATGTAGATTCTGGGGGAGATCTGTATTAATGCAAAAAGTTCTAGAAGAGTGGCCATTCAAGTCAACTTTCATTTTATGATTGAATAAGAAAGATTCAATCGGAGCAACAATTCACCCAGAAATATCATTGCCTTTCAACTTGTGAAGAAGATCAGCATGCAAAATCCTCAAGATATTGAAAAATACAGCTCAAGCTTCACTATTTTTATCTAAAGTTTGACAGTCTAATTCAGCAATACCTGTTACCATATCAGCAGTTGATCTGGAAAAGTGAAAGCCATGTTGCTTGTCTGAAAGAAGACCCTATGAGGCAAGATATTTAACCAATTTGGAGCTGATTAGAGCCTCTACTACTTTGCTAAAAAGAGGTAGAAGGTTAATAGGCTGATGGCTGGAAGGATTAGATGGTTCACCCGAGTTCTTAAAGACTACAGAAGAGAATTTCCAACAAGTAAGGAGCAAAGCATTTATTGTAGAGTTTAGAGAGGACAGGATCTAGTTCAGGAGCACATTTTTGAAGGACTATTTTAGAAATTAGTCCACATGCTTTGTGAGGATTCAGTTTAGAGTGGATAGTAAAAGTACTATTTGCTTTTGCTCTTGATGAAGTTGTTGACTCTCACTGTTAGTGTCTAGTAACATTGTAAGCATTATATTGAATGGTATTATACTTTTAAAGTACTGAGTAACCTGTGTAAAAGTCAGTACTTTTTTTTTTTTTTTTTTTTTTTTTTGTAATAAAACTGTTTAATATCATTAATTGTGAAAAGTTATTTGGGGAAAGTGTCAGATTTTCTTTCACTATAGCAAGTACAGAGCAACTAAGATAGAATTTTAGAGCATTTACTTGACCATTCTGTTATATTACAAGAAATTATTACTATAATAATTACTTTATTTTACCAAGGTGAATTTGTAGTAATATGCCATTCTCATGACGTCTGTAATGAGGCTACTGTCTCAAATGATCTTCAAAAACTATACTGAGTTCTTGATATTTTTGTTCAGTATGGGTCAGTGCTATAACATAGGACAGTACAGCAAATGGGACTAAAGTTTAATCTTGGTTGTTTTATGCCACTATTATCACTTTAGAAACGGAAAATCTGTAAACTTGGCTATAACCATTGTTTAAATAACTGCATTTCATATTTTATACTACTGTAAACTTGTAAAATTTTTAGTTGTCTTAAATAGAAATGTCCACTATTGTTTGCCCATGTACTCTTCTGATGTTTTAATTGACAAAGTTTGAATCCTTTAGTTTGCTGACAATTTTGGTTGTTTATTTTAGATTTTAGTCAGATGTGTTACACTGCTGTTGCAAACTTGACTTTCCAAAATAAATCTGACCCTGATATGAAATTCATGTTTTCCAAAAAGGTAAGAACATTGAAGAAAGAGTGTAATTATATTTTCTTACCATTATTTTTTATTTTATTTATTTATTTTTAGTGATAATTTCTTGTGGATGATGGTAAGAAACTTTAAAATATTAGCAAAATGAACCATATTTTTTATCACTAAAATATTCATTGCATACAGGCATGTTATATTTTTGAAGTTACTTTCATTCTTTTTGATAAATATATATATATATATATATATATATATATATTAGTGAACATACATTATATCCAATGTCAGTAGAATGACTCGGAGTTTCATGCATGGTCAACACCATGAGAATGTGAACTCTATAATGTTCAGAATATACTCAGAACCTGAAGATTACAAGCCTGCATGAAACACGGAGTCATGCTACTGACGTTAGATATTATATATATTCACTAATATATACTTATAGCTCTGTTACATAACATTGAGCACTGTATTTATAACACCTGAAGAAGAAATATATTTATACATACGTGCAAGTATATGTGCGTATAAGTATATTTTTTAATCTTGCCCATACCTCATATATATAATATTTATGTAGCAATCCTTCTTTTAAACATGTTTTATTAAATAGAAGATAAAAAAAACAAGGAATGTCTATTCAGATTTGATGAGTTTCTCTTGGTGTTAAATCAGTTTCATGTTTGGTGGAAGTCTGTAAAGGAAAGGTGAATCATTTTTGCTATTGGATTTGAAATGAATATGGTGGCAGAATAGATTATTTAAAAATAACCTTATGGTTTTATTGATGGTAGGTTGCCATTATTTGATTTGAAGTGCCTCCAAAATTTTAAATCACTTTTTGCAGATGGATTGGCATAGCACTGTTATATTGTTGACCAAAATTTGATGCTAGTTAGAAGGGGTGACATGAATTTGTTTTATATGTTTACATATGGCAGTTTGTCTTGAGAAATGTTGTGTTATGACCAATATATGTTGAAGTTTTTTTTATTTTCAGATAATTCCCTAAGGGACAAATAAAATGATAGAGAACAATGAACTTTTACAAAGTCCGTTTTTTTTTTTTTTTTTTTTTTTTTTGAAAAGATGTGCATGAATTACATATTTCTTTCTTTTTTGTCTTTTCTGTAATTTGGGTGCATTTGGTTACAGTAACATAAATTAATGGTATTTTTGTTATGGTTTAAAGTGGGTTTTATATGTATGTCGCTCTAATTAGCTCTCTCTAAAAATAATTTTTATTTGCACAATAATTCTTTATAGATTATTGTTGTAGAAGAAGAGTGTAATTTAGTGTTGTATTTTAAGTAGAATTGACAATTCCCAATAATAATAATAATAATAAAAATAACAAAAAAATAATAAAAGAAATGAACAATGTAATATAAGGCAAGGCATCTATAAGATAATTGCAATTATAAGAGATGAACAATGAATGCAAGGCAGCTATAAGATAATTGCAATTATGATGTAATGGAATAACCTGTCACCCCCATGAGTAACTACACTATAGGTAGTAACTACCTGTAAGTATCCATAAGGCAACTGACTATGGAAGACTTGCTGGGATCTGTTGACTATGACTCAAACTTATACAAGAACTACCGACCTTCCAATAGCAGCACTCACTACTGGATTGACTTGCGATGACTGCGCACATAACTGTACCTTTATTCTTATTGTAATGGTTTTTACAATAAACCATTACTTATTTATCCACTGTGTATGCCAAGTATATATTCCTATTAGCACAGAATATAACAAATTATAAGAGAGTAAAAAATAAACTGTTCATGCACAAACAGGATACAGTGAAATGGTTATAACCTTCTGACTTCAAGGCAACATGTATGGATAAGACCAAGAATTGTCCATTTATATTGTCTAAGAAGAAATCCCTGCATGCATCTGTAGGATTTGTCTATGAATTTGGAGAGGGAAGATTTTTAATATTTATCCCCAGAGAACTGAACCAACATTTAGAATAATTCTTAAGGTGCTTTATTTTGTTTTTGTTCTTGTTTTTATTTTTTTTATGACTGTTGGCATTTGTTTTGATTATTAAGTAGATAGGAATTACTACTGTTTATTCTCCCCCCTATTATTGATACAGTTTGTCTGTAAATATAAGTATGCTTTCAATGTTTTTTTTTTTTGTTTTTTTTTTTTAATGTGATCAAGGTCTTTAATGAGAATGAATGAATGAATGTTGTTGTTGATGTACTGGAGATATACATTTTAGAAATAGATTTTTTATTTATTAATCCACATAATTTATTACTTAAACATTATTTTTAGTGGATACCCATATTTGAATAGACACTGTTTATTTATTAAACAGCATATTTATTTATTTTCATCTACTGGCCTGAATATTTGAGAAATTCTTAGAAAAATATGTGCTCTCCAGCAGGGATCAAACCTATGTTCCCCTAATACAAACCATAATTAGATCTGACATGCTTTGTCCTCTTGGCCAAGCAAAGTGCTTTTAAACACAGATTTTTCTTGATTCTCCAAATATACACCTCTACTTTCAGTTTCATATCTTTACTTGGCCATCAGGTTCTCTGTAATTGAGAGGTCAAAGCACGTCAGATCTAATGATGGTTTTCCATAGGGGAATGCTTGAATCATGCAGGAGAGTGCATATTTTTGTAATGAGATTTCTCAAATATTCAGGCCAGTAGATAAAAATAAATAAATATATTGTTTAATAAATAAATAAATAAACAGGGCATCTACTTAAATATGAGTATCCATTAAAAATAACATTTAAGTAATAATATATTATTTAGGAAGAGCAGTACTATATTGAGTCTAATTTGTTACCTCTTCATCACCGAAACCCATTGGTCCAGTGGGTATGACTCTTGTCATATCGTCATAGTCTGGGTTCAATTCTCGGTAAGGGATGAGTCCAAAAATAGGATGAAATAGCTATCCAGTATTTTCTACATTCTGTTGAGGAATTTTTCTAGACCCTGTGAATTACTTATGATTATTCAAATCCCCTAATAATTTCTATCACGCACACACACACACACACATATATATATATATATATTAGGTTGGTGCAAAAATAATTTCGTTTTCTAACATATGTTACTATGTGAGAAAACGAAATTATTTTTGCACCAACCTAATATATATATATATATATATATATATGAGTTTTGTTGTGGTTACAAATTTTGTTGTGTGTCATGTGAGATATATAACCTAACTCTCTCTCTGCTCACCTTGTCTTTGGACTACTGTCTGAGCAGCTTCCACTACTAGTCAAGTAAAACTTCCCCACTTGTGTTGTGTTTAAGTTTTTGATTTGAGGAAGTTTTAGGCCAGTCGGGTGTGAGTTACAAGAAAGTTAAAGAAGGAAGTGACTTTTAGCACAACTAACTCTTGTTTGTGGGAACAATAGCAGAGAGTTAATTTGCTGAAGATTACAATTATCAGTATAATCCTTTTCAATTCAGCAGTGCGGTGGTCTGACTATGATCAGTTTGAGTTAAGTGTCATCCCTGGACTAGTGACTGATAGTTCAACAATTCAATCTTGGGCCTGCAGACAGTCATTCCCCATTTTTCTTGATCATCAGTCTACAAACAAACTTCTTAGACTAAGGAAAATTTCTTCACTTGACCAGATTCTTCTCAACACTATCTTGCAAGAAGTGGTGGTCTAGGAGGCAAAGACAGGTGATAATATCACTACTCTGCTGCACACAACTGCCATGATTTGTCTGCTTGTGTCTCTCTTAATAACTGCCTCATTTTAATGGTAGGTTCCTGTATTTATGGAGAACATGTTTCTTACAGGCATCAAGTTACAGATTGATTTGCATATGTGCATATGTCCATCATAAATCAACTAAAATGATCTCATAAATTTCTATTCTCACCATAAGAAAATAAAATTTGAAATTATTTAATTGCACTCAGAATTTGTAGCCCTCAATATTTATATGAAGAGGAGAAATACATTGAAAATACTTTTAAGTTCCCCCACTAATTATTTCATATTCAACATGGAACAAGTTTTCTTAAATATTTCACAATAGAAGAAGTGTACCATTCTGACAAACATAATAAATCAAAATATATTTTGTTCTACCCACCAACTCTATCCTAATTACAATTGAAAAGAATTTATCTAAGCTTAACATAAAATTTATTACAACTACTTCTAAAACAATAAAAGACTTAATTAATACAAAACAAAACTCTCAATGAATTAGTTGATCACTATGTGTTTGACCATAATTGTGACTAAAAAAAATGATACTTTAATTAAAAACAAAAGCAATTTACTAAGATAAAAATTCATAGAAATTGCTTTAATCACTAGATCATCCACAGTAAATTGATGTCCATGTTCTTACAACATTTCACCTGTCTTGGAAGATCTATTATCACAAAGTGGGATATTTAACAAAAATGATAAAAACAAAGAAAAAGAAACTAGATGAAATCAGTTAAATAATATACCCAAACACATTAAAAAGAAAAAAATTAAATTAAAAATTTCAGTGTCCCCTCTCTTTCATGTGCATGTGTAACCATATCAACGTATACATGACTTTAGTTGTAAAGGGCAAAATGTGACATCAAACAAAGAAATTTTTCCACTTTGTCATAGAGTATCTTAAAATATGAGCATAGTAACAGGATCAGAGGAAGTGTTTTGATGATTTCATTTTCCATGCTGATAGGTCAGCTGTATTCTTGACACCAATAAAAAATTAAGCCAATGTTTTCACAATAAAATTGGTATTGAGTGATACAGGTCACAGGTAAGATGCTAAAAGAGAATATTCATATAAGACAATGCTCCTTTACATTCTGTAAAGGTTACTAGTGCTCACCTTGACAGAAAAAGGTTTCAAAGACCAAATTATTAGAATGGCCCCTATTTCTTTTCAGATAGTAATCCAGTAGAAAACTTATGGCCAATCACAAAGAGATGTATAATGGAAAACAGTATTCAACCAAAGAGGATCTTTGGGAAGCAATAAAAACTGCTGCAAATAACATTAAAGTTGAAACAATAGAAAAGAGAATCAAAGTTTAATAGACTAATGAAGGTTATAGGAGGTCAAAGAGCCTGTGTAAGGTAATAATTGCTTCAGATTTTTTAGATATTCTTTTAACCAAATACATAATTCTCTGGTCTATATTTTTTAATTTATTTATAACTAAAAATTTGTTACATTTAGTTTGTTGCATAATAAAACTTAAAATGTCCAAAACAGTATTTTTTGATAATGGTAGATGTTGTAAGCTAAAACTCATGATATATTGGTCATGCAAATATAAGTATATCCTGAAAATTTCATAGTGAATTAATACCAATTTTATTGGGAAAAAATTGACTTGCATAATATAACATTGTAGATGTACATGTATGGAAGTTAAAAAGGTTGTAATGTTGTATGTGTGTATTTTAGGTAAAGGCGCATGTTCAATATGTAAACAAAGAAGATAGAAGCATACAAAACTTGAGTTTCTACTATGGACTTTTATTCCTTTTTCATGGTAACTGTGGCGAAACAAAGTTCTCAATGTCTCTTGTAGGTATCCCTTTTCTTTTTTAATTCAGAAGTTAGGATAACAATGGTTAAAATGAAGTCAGCTTTGCACTGAGTTGGAACCACCAATTCATTTTATGAGTATAGCTGCCAAAATATGTCCAGATGAAGTCATTGAAAAGCAGAAAAGAGAAAGATTCAGTTCTTTCTGGAAGTGGGGTCATGCATGTGACCAAAAACCATTTATAGTTTCTATTTAACTTGCATCATGGGAAAATGAATTTCTTTTATTATTATTATTTATTTGTTTCATTTTCTCACACATGCACGTGTGTGTGTATATATATATATATATATATATATATATATATATATATATATATATATATATATATATAGGGTTTATTTAGACAGAAAGTGTTCATTTATACAAATTTGATTAAAAACTAACAGATTTATTTCCTTTGTTTATGATCTTTTTCTTTTTTTTAAATTTTTTCTCTATTTCTATATAGAGTATTTTTTAGCTTTCATAGGCCATTGTCAAACGTTTTTTTTTGTCTAAATTTGATAACATTTTATTGATGTTTAGTTGTTTTTTTATGCTTTGTTGCAAATCATCCTTGGATGATTATTTTGGAGATATATTTAGGTGTAGGAATTTATGAAATTATTGGTTTTAGTGGAGCTCTTGGCTTGTGTTTTTTGTTTTTTTCCACAGATATATCCTGGTTTGTATTTGCTAGTGATCTTTTCAAGTTTCAAGGATCCTATTTCTGCATTGTTGACAGTGACAAGTTTGGTCACAAGTTTATCAGTAGGGTTTCTAGATATTTAAAAATTTTTTTTTTGTCTTTTAAGATGGCTGTGTTTCGATTTGTAGTCATTTTTGTTTAGTACAACATAAGTGTTTTTTTTTTTTCTGGGGAAGCTTATTGAGACGTCTTTGTTTATTACATATTGATAAAAATTCTGCTTCCCCACTTATTAAAACCCCACATCTTGTTTTAGCTAACTAAGAAAATAAATAAAGCTATGCAATTTCTATGCTGAGCATATTTTTTTTTCTGATATTTTTGTTATTTTCAGGATATCATTCCTTACATTGATAAAAACTGGGAATGTCTTACAACAATGCCACGAAGAATCAAGCCCACATGGCATACTACCATCGTAAAAACAATGGTAAATATTTTGAATCATGAAACATAACTGTTCAAAAAATTTTATGTGTAATCTATTATTATATAATACAATGTGATCTTATATATTTTTTTTATCATTTTACCAAATTTTCCTTTCTCAGTAATGAGACATTCCATTCTTAATAGGAGGTTGTTTTTTTTGTTTAATTTTATTTTTTTAATCATTTCACCCCAAGCAATTGCAATAAAGTCACTAAGGTGGAACGGATTACTGAGAATGAAAGAAACTGAGAAAATCTTGAGGGGAATGGACAATAAAAGAACAGGATTCAAAAAGACAGAAAATGACTATTGAGGTTGTATTTAAATTTTTGACTTTCTTGAAGTCAAGATACCAAAACTGAAGTAAAGATACCAAAAAGAAAATCTCATAACAATTTCCATTAAGATATTTATAGAAAAGGCACAGGGAATCTGTTACAGTCGTGGGAAAGTGACTGAAACTGAGATGCCATGTCAGAATCAATAACATTGCAGATTCTTTGGATTTTGTCAAGAATATCTAAATACATAGCAGAAGCACTAGATCAGATGTAGTAACAATATTCAATGCTCATATGCATGGTAAACTTATAGAGGTGCAAGAAAATTGTCTAGTGCAACATAGTGAACCAACTTTCCTAGCAACAGACTTAGCAATTGATTTGATATAATCATTCCAATTCATATCAGTGGAAAATGTTAGACAGTAAAAGGTGCAATTAGTTACTCTGCTGGAGATTAGCCTCTGATGAAAGACAAAAATGCTTCTCTAACACGATTAAAAGAGAGCAGTTTAGTTTTGGAGACATTAAAATTAACTAGTATATAGTTATGTCATCAGCACAGATACTAAGTCAAGAACTGATATCAAGAAGGTTGTTGTTGTTAAAAATAAGGAACAAAAATAGGCTTGAAGAGATCTTGGGAACACTTATATTTATGTTGAAAAACACAACCAGAAACCTCATAATCCTTCAACTTGTGAAGAAGACCAACATGACAAACTCTATCAAACAGCTTTGAGATATCTAAAGCGACAACCTGAGAGCTCTTATCTAAAGTTTGACAAACTCTTTCAGCGTTAATAGTTAGCACATTGGCTATGATCTAGAGAGAAGCAAAAGCTATATTGTCTGTCTCTACAAGTGTATTATGGAAGTATTGCTGACATGTTGCTTTTTATTCCATTTTTTTTTATTTCTTCTGTTTTTCTTTGGCTATTGTTACTTTTAATGATTTCAAATTCAGAATTTTTTCTCTGCATTCAACAATAGAGTTAAGTTTATAGTAGATAAAAGTCTTGCATTATTTATGCAGAAAATATAATCAACCGTATAACTGTTTCAAAATTATTTATATATCATTTTTTTGACAGTATGGGTAAACTAATTATATGGTCTGTATCTGGAGATTTTGGCAGCAAGAATTCTTTCAAAAATGTTTAGTTGAATAATATTGACAACTTCTGTCCAGCCAATTTTTATCAATTTTTTTCAAATTTCCAAAGTTGTTTTATGTAATCAGTAAATTTACCAAAGTTCACATTTATTTTTATTTTATTTTATTCCCCCAGAGTACTTTTAAATGCTTCTACCTTCATTTTCAAGGATTGCGTTTTTGCATATGTTTATATAACTAACCAAATTAACTGAAAGCAGTAACATAAACATACACAAAACACAATCCTTGAAAAATGAATGTAGCATCATTCAAAGTACATAGGGTGAGGGGGAAGGTATAAAATAAACATGAACTTTGGTAAAATTACTGATTACATAAAACAACTAATTTGGAAATTTGAAAAAAGTTAATAAAAATTTGAATAGACAGAACTTGTCAATATTATTCAATCCCTGTGTTGAGTAGTGTAGAAATGTCTTATACTCTGGTTCAATGACAGGAATGAACAAGCAACACAAGAGCAATTAGAGAGAATAAAGTGATACAAAATATTTTCTAAGCATGGAAAGTGAAATGTGAACAGTCTACTCTCATGGATTGAATAAAGGGTTCACTTCAAATTTCCAAGACAGCTACCAAATATAACAGAGTACAACAAATGAAATGTTAGAATATAGCAACCAAGACGAGTACACTGGTCTGAGTAGAAAAGTTTATAACAATAATAATTCTACATCTCAAAAATTTCAACATAGTTTTATATATTTATCTTTTACTTTTATACCCAAAACAGTTGTGTGTTTAATTAAGAGATTTGGTATCATCAAAAAAAAATTATAAAATCAACAGATCATGTTAAAAATGCATTGATTCTGTATAATGACTCTCCAAGAACTTAAAGTTTGCCTCACTATAAAAAAGTATGAATTCATTTGTCTGAAATTTGGCCTATTATGTATAGGTAAAGTCTCACCTTTTTTCTTTAAAGAAAAATGTTAATATTCTTGACTGACATCCCACAAAAAAAGTACTGTAAAATTATTATTTTGTGAAGCATTCATTTTTTAAGTTCCTTGTTTTTAAAACAAAGAAAAAGCAATAATATATTGATGTTTGAATTTGGTCCTCTTAACTACAATTTATATGAGGAAAAAATTGTTTTTATGGTCACTTCATGCTAATCTTTATATTTTGTCTTCATATTTATCACTTATTTCATGGCCACTTTTTAATCTTAGTTGCTTTGTTTATATTTTTATTTTAAGATTGAACAGTATAGTTCATTGCTATGTGAACTTTGATATTAGATATTTTGGGTATTAGTCATTTTTTTATGTCCAGGTTAAATTGATAAAAACATTAAATAAATTTTCTATTAGTTTTCAAGCAATGTATGTGTCTCAAGTAATGCCTAAAATATCTCTGACAGACCAAAATTATGATGGGATGAGTTTTTGTAAATTTTTATATCCTGATCATTAAAACTGGTGTAAACATTTACAATATAACTTTTAATGTTACATCCAATTCATAATTATAATTTCTGCTGATTCTCTGTTTTACTTTAATTGTACAGGATAATTAGAAAAATAAAAATCTGTGTACTACACTTTAAAAAGAAAATTAGAAACTAGTATGCAATATTTGTTACTAATTTACTAGTACTAATAAAAATGACTGCAATATTGAAGTTTTAATATTTCCTAAGTACACTGTAATTACACAGAAAGATTTTGACATTTGTAAAGTTTAAAATAACAAAAACTTCAATTTCCACTATATTATCAAGTCTTCTGGCCATATCACATTGAAATACCAGTTCCAGTATGATCACTAAAGTTAAGCAATGTTGAACCTAGTCAGCACCTAGATAGGTAACTGCTTAGGAGTATCCGATGATGTAAGCTTGTTTGTGTGGTTGGTGTAATGGATAATGGCTTGGAATTGTTAATTGAAGAGCAGAGTTGCAATTCCCATTGGGTCTGTTATATTCACTTATGCACAAATATTCTTGGGAAAGGTATGAATCCACCTATTCTCCCCACTGTTATTAGTTAATTAATAAAATTTGTATCACTAAACCATTATTATCTCAAAAAAAAAAATCTTACAATCTAAAATTATTTTCTGGCTTTAATTTACCTACAAAGCCATAGAAAAGAAATCAACTAATCACTCAAACACTATATTATCAAGAGTTCAATACATAGAACTGGATGAATTGCCCATCAATAAAATGGTGTTACCTGGTGTTACATACAAGGGGGTGCTAAAATGTTCTTGGACAAGACCCCCCCCCCCCCTCCCAGCAAAAGGCCTAGAGCAGGCCTGGGCAAACTGCAGACTGCATATGACCTGGTGCTGAGTTTTCTGCAGCCTGCTGAGATATTTGTAAAAGAAAAAAAAAAACACATCTAATATTTCATAACCTGGTCAAAGTAGACTTGACCTCCTTGTGCAAAATCCAGACCCATGTTTACCAATGTGCTATGCATGCACAATCAGTCAACCTACCCACTTTTTCCATTTCCTTTTCTCTTTCAATTTTGTCCTTGTAACAGTTAAGTCAGTAAATTTTCTACGTCATGGAACCGTGAATCCTTCAAAGGAGTGCAAGGTCGGTGATGAATGTTGTGTATTTAATGATGACTGGATACGCATACTTTTTTTGCAGAATAGGTAATAAAGCAGTATGCTTAATTTGCAATGAAACGGTTGCCATATTTAAGGAATATAATCTGAAATGGCACCACCAAACTAAACATGAAGAATTTTCGAACAATTTTTCTGAGGAAGAATGTAAAAAAACAAACAAACTGCAGAATATGTTATGAAGCTTAAGAAACAATGAATATTTGTCAAGCAATCTGGTCTTCATGATAGTGCTACAGAGTTTCATTGTAGCTTACAACAAGCCATTTTCAGATGGTGAGTTTGTGAAGCAGTGTACTGTGGATTGTGCATGTGTAGTGTGTCCTGAAGTTAAAGGAAAATTTGAAAATATTTCACTATCAAGAAAGAATAATACGACACATTAACTTAATAAGTGGGGAACTCAAAGAACAGCTGAACACTGCAAGCAAAAACTTTGCTTTTCATTGGCTCTCGAGAGCATGAATAATGAAGACACTGCACAATTACTTGTCTTTATCCATGGAATTGATACAAATTTCATAATTAGAGAGGAATTACTTGGTTTGAAATCCATGGAAACCACTGGTCAGGACCTGTTTGAATGTGCTGTGTATTGTGATGAGAAATGTAGCTTGCCATGGAATAAAATGGCAAGCATAACCACAGACGGGGCCAGAGCTTTTACTGGAAAAAATGTAGAAATGATTAAATTTAAAAAAAAAACAAATTAGAAGCACAAAACTCAATCAGTGATATATTAACTTTCCATTGCATTTTACAGCAGGAATGCTTTTGTAAAGCAGCACTAGACTTAAAGCATGTAACCAATCCAGTTGTAAATGTGGTGAACACAATACAAGCAAGAGCACTCAACCACTGCCAGTTCAAATCTCTACTTGAGTACATGGAGTCAGAATATGAAAGAGTGATTTATCACAACAGTGTGAGGTGGTTGAGCCTGGGTAAAAGTGATAAAAAGAGTCTGGGCATTACAGAATGAAATTCTATTATTTCTAGATATGAAAAGGATTTCATGTGATTTTGTGACCAAAATGGAATGTGAGGAGTAGAGATATGAGCTGATGTTTACAGTAGACATTTGACAAACTGAATTGAATGTGACATTGCAGGGAAAGGGATTAAAAATGTAAAATCTTTTAACACAAAAATAGGCTTATTTGTAAGGCAAACAGGTGAGGGCAAGTTTTGCCATTTCCCTTTATTAGGAAAAGAGAAAGTGTTTGAAAGTATTTCTGCTAAGATCAGGGGTTATTTGCAGAGTTTGGATGATGAAATCACAAGATTTCAGGACTTCAAGAAAATTGAGCCTGAATTCAATTTGTTGTTTTATCCATTCACTGCTGATGTTGATGCAGCATCTGAGGAGCTGCAGCTTGAGTTAATAGACATACAAGCTGATCACACACTGAAAGAAATGTGTAATACTGGGACATTGAGTCTAAATTTCCAGAGATTTGCTGGGAAAATTCTCTGTATATTTGGATCAACATAGATTTGGGAACAAAGTTTTTCTTGCATGAAAATTAACAAGAATAAATATAGATGCTCTTTAACAGACATAAATTTGCAGGTAATAATGAGGATCTCAACAAGCAACCTCACTCCAGATTTCAAAAGAATTGTTAGAAGCTGTGATAGAATACACTTGTCCCATTAAATAATTAAATGTGATGTAAAATTTTCTCATAAATGAATAAAATACCTCAATTGTTTAAGTTTTATTTATTGATTTTTATGCTTGAAATTACACCTTTTCAGAAATAAAGCTTCATGTTCACTAATGAATACAATCAGGACAGCCCTCTGTCAATTCTCTAGGTTTTTTAAGCCTTCCAAAAAAAATTCTTATAATTGGCCATTGAATTATTGATTTTAAGTGGGTTAGGCTGAGAACTTTTCAACTCCTCCTGTGTACGTGCATGTGTTAATATACTCTGGAATTCACTTTCAACTATTAGACACTCCTCCAAGGTTTTTATTCATCAGTGTATTGCACAAAATTTTTAAAATTTTTGAAGTATTTCTTGTATGGAGTTTGAAAGGAAAATAGTAAGAAAATGAGTTTATACTATTAGAATAAAAAATAAAAAACTTTCAAATATACCTTCCTTATTATTAAAAAAACCTAATATTTCAATTTAAAATTTTTGTTTTATCTTGTATGTTAATGTGCTATCATAAAAATGAATTGTTCAGTGTTAATAGGAAGCATGCAATAAAAATATTACATTTTTCTGTTTAACTTTTTTTTATGACATCAGAAAAATTACAACTTAAAGAAAAAAATATTTGCATTATTTGCACTTAAACTATTGTTAATTGTTATCACATATCAGTCATTGTGTTCATGACCACTCTTCAGGTGCTTGTTGATCTGGGTAGTCTTCAGGGAATTTTAAAATTATTTGAAGGTTACTTGAATTCACAAAGACCTGAAGGGCACAATGGCTGAAATGTGATAAATAGCAAGAAAGATGAGGACAGTAGTTCAAATGTAAAACCCCAAATATTCAAACAAAAAAAAATTCTAAACATATGATTTACAATATTTTGAGTAAGAATTTTTAATTTTTTTATTGGTTGTTGACTTAATAGTTTCATTGAAAATATTAATCTTCTTTAAGTAAGGAAGACTTTTTTTCAGTAATTTTAAAAGGAACATTTTCTAGTAGTATAGTTTCTTAATTCCACATCTGGAATATTGCATGAAATTTGTTGTCATTGATTCCCCCAAGGAACCACCATCTCAACACTTCTAAAATCCACTGCTTCCTCACATCTCAATGATGAGGTAAAAAGTGATCATTGATCATTCAAAGTAGCATTCACACATGCGCTGCTATGGAAATAAAAAATGGTAGCATCACAAACGAACCCAACATCAAGGACACTTAGTCCCATTTATTACAAATTTCTAGTTAAACTATGCTTAAAAAATAAATTCTTATACTAAATGATAAAAATAGTTTATGAACTTAGGAAGTTTGATTTTCCAATTGGCAGATGCAAACAATGATTGATTAAAAACTATCCTACAATTCAGATTTAACCATTTCTATATATAAAATGTAGAATTTGATACGGTTGTGAACTCTATCAGTATTTACATTTGTATTAGATTTATGATTTTGAAAGTATAAGAATGTCTAATGAGGTCAACAATATTTTTTCTGCTACTTTCTAGTTTACTTTCATTTTCCTTAAAAGATTGATATTTCACTTGGGTTTATTAGAATTTATTAAGTTTTGGTTTTAATTCAGTTTTCTTTCCAAAATGAATTATAACATACATAATCAACTTTGCACTGTTGTCTTTCTACTGATTAATTCAATGATCTACAATTGTTATCCTAGAGTAAATTGTTTGCTTTAGTAGAAATGAATAGCATAAGTTCTTTTTAACATGAATACAAATTAAACTACTTAACCCCTCAGATCAAGGTCAGTGGTTTTCTTTTTTTTTTCTTCTGATTTCTAGACCAAAGATGCTGATATATTCCTTTGTAGTGAAGAGATTCCTGGAGATCCACATTTTGGCCTTGTCAATCCGGTAAGAAAATATTTTAATTTCCTTATCAATTGTAGCATTTTTTTTTTTTTTAAATGGCTTTATTTATATTATTATATTTAAAAAAAAAAATGTTTCTTTTTATGCTATCATAGTTTAATTTTTTCTCGCTATTATGATAACACTTATTGATAAAAGGAGTAAGTTGCTAAACATTTATCTAACTAGGGTATAATGTATATTTTCAAGAGCCTTTATAGCTTATCTCGATTTTTAACAAGATCAGTCATTTTGAACATTCTTCTAACATATAAGAATCTTTCGTAAATGATATGTAATGTACAAATTTTATTTTTACTTGCTGTAAATTGTTTTTATTTTATTTTTGTTAGTATTTCTCTTAAAGGCTTGGTTGTGAGTCATTGAAATCTAAATAACAGAATATGCCAGGATATATCTGTCACACCTTTTTTCAGTAGTTTACTACTAAAAGTTCTAATCTTATTAGTAACAGATTTGATGCTTGCTTGTCAACTTTTAAATAACTTATATACTGGAATGTCTTTACAGGTAGGTGTTTATTGTATTTAAGGAAACTAGTCTTAGAAGCCATTGTTAATGAATTTGATTCTCACCAAGGACTTGTTGCATAAGACTATTTTTTTACATATTTACAAGATTGTCAGTTATTTTGTTAAACATTTAACATTTTATTAAAGTTTAAATACTCATCTTAATTCTTAGTTTTATTTAATTAAGAAAAATAATTTTATTAAGTGTGTGAAAAAGGTCCCTGTATTTTTAGTAATAATTAGTACATATTTTTAAGTTTCATTTTGATAAAAACCTCTCTGGTTTTAAAACCAAGATGCCATTGAAGTTTAGAACATCAAAAACATTGAAATTTAAATTTTTGACCATATAAGGATGTGGCATTGACCAAAATGAATGGTAATCCATTAGCATTAAGTCTGGTGAAATATGCCATACAAGAAAGAATTTCTCTTCTCAACTTCTTTGTGACTTTTGGAATTGACAAAGAAGCATATTGATGAGCATTGGCATGCAGCAGTATTACTTTCTAGCTTCCCAACTTTGTAAATAGCCATTTCTTTTTTCAATTGCAATTCACAAAATGTGAAGGCAGGTACTATAATGCTCTGAAGTAACAGTTATATATGTTATAATGATGTATAATATATGTTATATAAGTTATAATGCTCTGCAATAACAGTTTTGTACAGACTTTAACAATTCCTAATACAGTACACCTTTTATATCCCATTAAATCATTTGCCTCCAATAGGTTAGGTTTTGTTGTTGATACTATTGGCTATTCTGGATCCAGGATTTTTGACACTTTAGATTATTGCAATGTTCCCACTCAACATCTCCCATGACAGTCTTTCACAAGAAAGATTTTTTCATATCTGGCAAAATAATGAAATGCATTGGTGAGACAATCCAATGTTACACTCTTGACAATTCATGTGGGGCCCATTTTCCTGCTTTTTGTATCTTCCTCATACTTTGCAAGTTGAGTGATCAACACACTTTTTCAGCCATTTCCAATATGGATTGAGTGAGGATAATATTTCAAAAAAAGTTTACATGCCATCAGTTGCAAGTTCTTGTGATCTACCACTGTGTATTTCATCCTCCAATTCAAATTCACTTTTCTTGAACCTCACAAACTGCTCACAAAATGTATTGATTTTTAACAAATCATTTTTTTAAATTTTGCTGTTGTCTTACCCAATTTAAAAGGAGCAATATAAACTGTTGCATATGTATTTTGTCTGCTGCCATTTTCTTTTTCTTTTTCTTCCATCACAAAAGAAATAAACGCTAAATACAAAACACTCAAAATTGATTTTCAACTGTGAATTTTAATCTCTTATAATTTAAAAAAAAATGATCACTTGAGAACTTCCACACATATCTAATATATTCTCTCTCTTTTTTTTCTTTTTTTTTTTTTTTCAGGATTTGGAAAAAATTAGCCCTAATTATGAGCCTATAAAAAGTATCATCATGAACAAAGGTGCTGATCCAAAGGGCAGCAGTGGTCTGACGGAAGGGCCAAGTAAGTTTTTAAATATTTTTTTTAATAGTTGAATCATCTGGCCTGTTGCTCAGGTATTGCAAAAAGCATACCAATGCATTTTTATTTCTTATTCTTTAATTTAGGAATGCATTGTTGCAGTTTTAATAAAGTAACTGCATTATAACTCTATAAAATAAATTACCAAAGCTGTACTTTAGATTGTTTTCTATGAATAATTATACATGCTAACTTTGTTTCCTTTTCTTTTTTTTTTTAAATATATAAAAAATTGATAAACTTTCTTTGATTAAAAAGTAGATTTGTTTCTTTTGTGTATTTATTGCTTTGATATATTGTAAATTTATTGATAAATTTGTATTGTGCTCTGCAATTATGCAGAAATATCGAATGACTAAGGAATTTTAGTTACCAGAAATGACCGAAAAAAAGATTGTGAATCTTAGGGATAAATAATATTACAATTCAATCATTTGGAAACGTTGCAAGCCTTTTGCCACTCTATCACTATTCCCATGGAAAATGTTCTGATGAGCTAAATTCCTTAATTCTGCCAGTTCAGACCTTTACAGCTAAGACTTGCCATGTCACATACACAGGGTTGAATCATCCTCATTCCCTTCGTATTCCATTGGTAAGAAAGAAGTTCCATTTGGACTGATTCTTCCTAAGAGCTACTGCTTTGTGGAACAGACTCCTGAGTGTATGCTTTCCCAATTAATACAACCTTAACCCCTTCAAGATTAGGGTCAACTATTATCTATCCTTTATATCCTCATAATCTGCACTTCTTACCTCCTCCTCCTCCTACATTCATAAAACAACCTCATTCAATAACCCTCTACCTTGAGTGACTCTTGGGCCTTGTGTTGGGTGAACAATAGTGTAAAAAATAAAAAAAATTTTCATCTTGGTAAAGTTTCTGTTGTGATGTAGAGGTTAGCACTAACCAGCCGCTAAGTTCGTTTTTCTACTTCGTTATTCTCAGTAACCACTTATATGAGTGTTCACTTGTGCTTATGCAAATCATGCATACTAATTTGCTAGTATCGCTACATCTCCCTGAAACGTAAGGGTTTTATTCCTCTCGTAGATCTTGTACTCCTTCTCATGCTATTTTCATCACTTTGCTCTACTTCTCTCTCTCCTGTATTTCTTTCCCTGGGAGACCTAGATCTGTCCCACGCTAGGCTGTAGTCATATGTGTTTTCTTGCATTATCTGATTTTTGTCCGAACTTTCAGACTCATTCTGGCCCTCTTGATCCTGCATTGTTTCATCTTCTGATGTTTTCTTCTGTAATGGTTGTTCTACCAACTCGTTATTAGACTGAATTGAAGACATTTCTTTGTCGTTTTGCCCTTCCTCTTCACCCTGGGTCCTTATTTGGTCTGCATGGGCTAATACACTATTGCCGTTTTCTCTATGTATTATAGCTGTATTGTGGCCTTTTTGCATGATAAATTCTGCCCTTTCCAGATCTGCATCTTTGTTCTTTTTGTACCACATTTTTTCATTTGTAGAATACGACATCGTTAGTGGAGCTCTAATCTGTCTTCCCATTAAAGCTGATGGGCTTTCTAGTCTTCCCGCATGTGGTATCATATGATAAAAGCAGTCTCAGTAGAAAAACTTATACTTTTTCTTTTTGCTCAGAGCATGCTTTTAGTCCCTTTTTTACGGTCTGCACCATTCTTTCTGCTAATCCGTTTGATTGAGGGTGATATGGAGGTGTCTTATATGGTTTACACCCTATTTTTTCTAACCATACATTAAGTTCTTCATCACAAAATTCTGGTGAATTATCAGATACCAAGGTTTTTGGTACGCTATTTCTGGAAAATATGACTCTTAGAATCTGCTTTATCGTAGAACTTTTCTTGTTTGTAACCCAGATTATTTCAGGCCAACCTGAAAAAGAGTCTACTAGTATTAATAAGAGTCCCACTCCATTAATGTATGCATGATCCATATGCACATGATTCCATGGCTCCACTTCTTTAGGCCACAAATGTAATTTGGTTTGTGTAAAGTTTCTTAATTCTTTACATTTTTTGCACCTTTTTACATATTCCCCAACATCTCTTGAATATCCCGGCCCCCGAGCTTCTAATTTTATCCTTTTTTTGTGTGGCTACTACTCCACAGTGTATATCATCATGTACACTTTCTATTATCGGTTTTCTTTGTGTTTCTGGGGGAACTACTAGGTCCCCATTACAAATCATTCCATGTTCTATTGCTAATTTGTGTCTTATTTCTTTATAGGGTCTTTCTCCCCTAGAACAATTTCCCCATGAGTTTTTTCTTATTCTCGATACTATCCTACTTAGCACTGGATCATGTCTCATTTCCGCAGCCATTCTATCTAAAGACAAAACATCAGTCTCTATCAAATGTAGGAATGAATCTTCAAATTCTTCCTCTGTTTTATCTTTTGACTCCTTGTAGAACCTCAATCTTGATAGTGCGTCCACATGTGGAATTGAATTTCCTTTGACATACTCTATATCAAAGTTAAATGCCATCAATCTTATTGCCCATTATAGAATCCTTGATGTCGTGACTTTGAGTAATTCTTTCCTTGGGTTAAATATAAACTAATGGTCTATGATCACTTCTTAACAGATTTTTTTCCAATTAAAAATTGTTGGGCTCTAGTAGTTGTCCACACAATAACCAATGCTTCTTTCTCTATGTTCAAGTAATTGAATTCAGTGTTCGTTAATCTTCTCGATAAATACATTATCAGATGTCCTTCTTGTGATAATATTCCCAATATTGAATGTTCACTTGCATCTGTAGTGAGTGTTATGTCCTTTTTTGGATCAAACATTTTCACTACAGGTTTCTTTGCCATAATTTTTTTTAATCTTTCAAAAGATTTTTGCTATTCGTCTGACAATATAAATTCCACATTCTTTTTTCTTAAATTTGCAAACGGTTCTGTCAAGTCCATGTATTTTGGTAAGTATCGCCTGTAAAAATTTACCAATCCCCAAAAAAACTCCATTTCTTTTTTATTTGTAGGTGTAGCTACTTTTAGTATTTTTTCCATCAAGGCTTGGTCTGGTGATATACCTTCTTTTGAAATGGAATAACCTAAAAAGGATATTTTGTTAGAATTGCTTGAACATTTTTTTTCCTTTATTGTCATTCCAGCATTTCTTAATCTATTCACGATTAAGTCAGTTTTCTCTTTTAATTCCTTTTCATTAGTAGCTCCTATGCATATGTCGTCTTGGTAACAAATCATATTTTGTACATTTCCTAAAACCTGTTCAATGACCCTTTGAAATATGGCGCTTGTGGTTTTTATTCCATATGGCATCCTTTTCCATCTTAGTAACCCTTTTGGCGTATTTATCGTGGTTACTTCTTTGAAGTTCTCGTCTATTGGTATTTGGTGGTATGCCATTTTTAAATCTATTTTTGAAAAAATGGTCATTCCTGCTAGTGCATGTAATGCAAGTTCAACATTGGGTATGGGATATGAATCCGAGCATATCTTGTGATTTACTCCTATTTTGTAATCTCCACAAATACGTAAATCACCATCTGTTTTTCTCAACACTACAATGGGTGATGCCCACTTGCTACCTCCAGGCGGAACATGTTCAGGAAGGTCTTGTTCTACTAATTTACATAGTTTTGTCATTACTAATGGCAATAAATGTACTGATAATTTTCGTGCCTCATAAGAGGGGGAAACATTTTCTTTTACTTTTAAACTTGCTTCATAGTTTTTTAACTTTCCAGTTTTTTCCATTTTTATTTCATTAATTAACTTGGTAGAATTTATGTTAAGCACGTCGTTTCCAATAAGTCCATGGTTCTTTTCACAACTTGTAACAACTATAGGTATTACTTCAAATTTGTCTTTTAACTCTAAGGAACCTTCAAAGTATCTTAATGTTTTTATAACCGACCCATCAAATTGGCAGAGTTGTAAACTGCTCTTTCGTAAAGGTGGCTTACCAATGCATTCCCAAAAATTTTTTGGTATCAGTATTACTTCACTCCCAGTATCCATTTGCATATCTAAATTGCAGTTATTAATTTTGACCTTTACTATAATGTCTTTTTTCTTATGTTCAATTTTTTTTATACTCTTATTTTTTAATGTAAAAACTTCCCTATTGGTGTCGTTTTCTTCAATTCTTTCAATGTTTTTCTTTTTTAATTTACACACTGCTTGAAAGTTGGTTTTTTTTTTTTTTTAAGCAACTATTACAAGTTTTTCCAAATGCTGGACACTTTTTTCCTTTTTTATTTCGTGTTCACGTCCACAATACAAACACTTTTTTATCTTCTTTAACATGTACGTATCAGCGAATATTTGTTCGCCGATCTGACTTTTATGATGGTTGTATTTCTGTATTAGTTCTTATTGCTGAATAAAGTCAATACATGTATTTAAAGACATATTTCCTATTTGTAATTGTTCCATTATTTTATATCGGTGTCATGCATTGCACATACGTTCAATTAATCTTAATTGAATCAAGTCCTCTTCAATAGTCTGTTCGTCTTGTCCAAGTTTTTCAAATTCACAATATCTACTTGCATTTCGTAGACAGTGTAGATATTTTATAATTGGTTCATCAGTTTCTTGTTTCATCGACATGAATTTCGTTCTTTCTGCCACTACCAGCCTTTTCTTAGGTCTCATATTTCTTCTTATAATCTGACTTATTTTTTCGAAAGTCAGGTCTTCCAAATTTGAGGGATATGCCATGGTGGAGACTTTCATTATCGCCTCGCATCCAGCTGTAGCCAAAAATAAATCTGTGATTTCATTTTCAACTTTTTTGTTCTCGCAGTGGCAGAGAAACAACGAATCCTTGTATCCATGAAATCTGGATCTTTCAGAGACAATTGATATCCTATCGTCAACACCATTGTTGTGATGTAGAGGTTAGCACTAATCAGCTGCTAAGCTCGTTTTTTTACTTCGTTATTCTCAGTGACAACTTATATGAGTTTTCACTTGTGTTTATGCAAATTATGCATACTAATTTGCTAGTATCACTACGGTTTCTAAATTAGTTTTATAAATTACAATTATATAAAATCATTTACTAAAATAAAATTAGTGACAAAACTTTTTTGTAATGCATAATTTCATAGTAATATTAAATCTCAATGAACTACTAAAGTTAGGCACCTACCATAAGATAATGGTTAGCAAACTCATTTTTCAGATTATTGCCAACACAGTTTGATTTTTACTGCATTCTATGCCAGTTTCAGATTAATTTAAGCAGCTACTGAAATAAAAGCTTAAACTTTAAGGCTAGTTAAATGTTGCTTCTATAGTTGACAATAAATAAAACATTACTCTTTTGTTTATATCATTTGCTTCTACTTTATACTACAATTGTGTTTAGAAGTCTTTTCTTTAAGAATGAATAGTCAGTGTTTATTTTAGAAGATGTATAGATACTAACATTAAAATTATAATGTAGATTTCAGACAGTACTCTATTTTGTCAAGTAGTTATTCATTTAAAATATTAAGTATAGTTATGTTTACTATTATAATCATACTAATCCATTACTCTGGTCTGGACATTGCTTTTGTCTGTTTTTTTTTTTTTTCTTTTTTTTTTTTTTTTAATAAATTTACCCCCAAGCAAGGCAACTAAGATGTATGGGGCTACTGGGAGTGAAAGAGAATGAGAAGACTTTAGACGGGACCAGGAACCTAATGCTAAATCAAAAACTAGAGATAAACTTCTACTTTTGTTCAAATGACTGAGGAGTATGAACTGGACAATAGGCGAACATATCTACTAACTTATTTTTAAATTCCATTAAGAACATTATTTATACTTCTTTTGGAGTGAAATATCCACTTGAGATAGAATCTTGTTTTATTATTAGAGACTATAGTAACTACAGTTGCATGTGAAAGAGAAAAATACTTTTGTGCTAGGTCCTGACTGTCAAAAGTTAAATACACTACATTTTTATTACTAACATGATCACCTCTGTTTTGTCTTAAATTTTCCACTAGAGTTCTTTTATTTGGTTTCAAACCATAGTTTGAACTGTAATTGTTTATAAACTGACTCATTAAGCAAAATATGTAAACTTTCAACTGCATTTTGGAATCAAATTGAAAATTGTTTATTTTAGCATAAAATTAAGCATTTATTTATTAATGTTTTTCATGAATCTTGTAAATTATTTTTAACACAATCAATTAAATGCATAAACAAATTCAAATAATTTTCACTTATTATAGTTTATATTACATAAACTATCACTTTTAGAAGAATCATTAAAAATTGATAAACTGCTACAATTTACTATGTAGTAATCAATTTCTGTTTTCTGACATTTTATATGGTCTGGCAAGAGCCCAGTCCCAAGGTTGCAAAATTAAAGATATCAACCTGTAATAATATTCTTAGTTATATTTTTAATACTAAGTATACCTGAATAAAATAAATTTTGATATTTTTTCTATTGTTTATTAAAAATTGAAGTGTAATAAACTTTTTGTATTTGTTTTTTCTTCTTATAAAAACGAACAAATAAAAGACCTCTTGCACATCTGATCTGATGGTTGTTTGACTCCATAGGATTTTTTTTATTAGGACATGTGAAAAGTAATGTTTATTCAACTAAACCTTGATATTTAGGGAAATTGCAAACTACTGAAAATCAGCTGTAAAATGTTTTGCAAGAATTACAGAATTGTATTACTCTTTGTATGTGTCATGATGGCAGACAAGTTGAAAATTAACAATCCCAATAATAAATATAAATACTTTTTTCTTATCCTTTTTACACATTGTTTCTATCATGTATAAATACAGAGATACAAGTATTTTAAATTGTACACAGATTTTAAAGTCAACCTGTGTGAGTGTATGTATGTATGTATGTATATATATATATATATATATATATATATATATATATATATATATATATATATAAAATATTGATATGTCCCAGAAAGGGATATATTTGTTTGAAGTAGCAAAGTGGTTGTTGAATACTGTAACCGGGTAGGACAATCTAGCAGGTAACCATAATGGACTGGTCTTTGTTGTAGTGGTAGGCAATAGGCGAAGACAATAGGCATCGTCCATGTACCTCCACATCAGTCTGTATTTATGGCTGACACCAGCCAATCATATTACTGTGAAGGGGAACCCAGGTGTATGCATATTCGTTACATCACCTCCCCCTGAGCTAAATTTTCCTGTGAAATGTAGCTTCAATATTTTCTCTTTTTAGGGTCTGGACTTAATTGATTTTTTTCCTAAGTCTTTTTCACCTCCATCCTCCTTGCAGTGGTGGTGTTTGGCACACTGGTACCTCTCACCTTGAGGTTGGGGATATCTCCATTGGCAAATGTTGACTTACTGGCACGGGAATTTCAAATGCGTCATACCATTCCATTAGAATCTCTTTGGTATTTTCCGTGACCTCTGTAGTGTCTGGGTCTCGATTCCAATGTCTTTTGCACCAAAATTTTTCCCCTTTTATGTCATATATGACCTGTCCAATTCTTTTGTTTATCATTCCTTCTTCCCAATACATTTTTTCAGCCCTAAAGTTCTTGAAAAAAAATTTGTCACCTGGCTTATACACTTTAGTCATCTGATTTTCTTTTTTAGCAGTTTTCTTTGCCAGACTAGGCAACAGCCTGTCAAACACAGCGTATTTTTCTTGCAAACATTAACTCTGCTGGCGATAACCCTGACATCGTATTCGGGTTTGGCATGATTCTATATATTGCCAAAAATTTTTGAATACTTCTTTCATTCATGTCCACGCCTTGGTTTTTCTTCAATGCTCGTTTAAAGGTGTCCACAAATTTTTCCGCCTGTCCATTTGATCTTGGATGATACACTGGTGTTGTCATGTGATCAATGGACAATGATGTACAGAATTCCTTGAATTCTCTTCCCGTAAACTGCGTTCCGTTGTCACTGACTAAAGTTTTAGGGAGTCCAAAGCGACTAAAAATTTCATTAAGTGTATTTATTGTATTTGTTGCAGTTGGATGTCTGCACTTAACAATTTCTGGCTACTTAGTGAAACTGTCCACAATGATCAGGTAATAAGATCCATTTATCGGCCCTGCATTATCGATATGCAATCGAGTCCATGGGACATCTGTCTTTGACCATGGTTGAATCTTTACTGGTGGATCCCTTGCTGTCAGTTGACATCCTCTGCACTGTTTCACCAAATTTTCTATGTCTTGGTCCATCCTCGGTCAATAAGTATAGCCTCTCATTAGAATTTTCATTCTTGAAATCCCTGGATGGCCAGTGTGAAATTCTTTCAGAATTTTCTTTCGTAGAGTAACCAGCCTTACAACTCTATCTGCATATAGTAATACCTGTTCGCAGATTGGAAAAGGTGACACACTAATTCTTTTTTTAGTTGTCTCATTCAACCAGAATTAATTTTTCATTTTTTTAATGAAATCATCGTTCACTGCTGCTTTTTTTTATATCTAGCATAACTGGTAGTTCTCTAATAGTGTTGCATAACAGACCCGACAATTCCCTTTCGTTTCTTAGCGCCGCTATTACTGTTTCTTCCAGTGGTTCCGTGTATCTAGGTATCAATCTTGATAACCCATCGGCGTAACCTAGCTTCTTTGAAGGAACATATTCTATTTTGAAATTATAATTCAATAGAATTACACCCCAACACTGTAGTCAATTTGCCATGTGAATTGGTATACCTTTTTTTGAACCAAATATTGTTAACAGCGGTTTGTGGTCTGTTTGCAAAATAAATTCTCTTCTGTATAGAAACCTGTGAAATTTTTTTACAGCGTAGAGTATTGCAAAACTCTTTTTCGATTTGACTGTAACTTCGTTCCACAGGCATTAACATTCTCGAGGCATGTGCTATTGGCTTCGTAGATCCGTCCTTGAATTTATGAAGCAATACCGCACATAGTCCTTCGTTACTGGCATCTGCTGCTACAATGATTTTCCTCTTCGGGTCGAAATGCGCTAACGATAGGACTGTTACTAGACAGCTTTTTATTTTTTTAAAAGCCTGTTCACAGTCTTTCGATCATATCCACTTTGTGCCCTTTTTCACCAAATTATTTAAAGGGGCTCACATATCATACATTTTTGGGATATAAATGCTATAGTAACTTACTAATCCTAAGAAGGCATAGAGTTTAGCCACATTATCAGGTGTTGGCATATTTTTTATAGCCTCAGCCCTTTCTGGATTCAGTTTCCTTCCTTTACTGTCAATGATCTGCCCTAAATATTTCATCTCCTTTAAGAAGAACTCGCATTTTTCAGCACTTTGTGTTGGTCCTCGTTTTCACTTTTAATCAAAATATCATCTAAAATGCAATTGCATACTCCATACCAGCCAACATTGTGTCCATATTTTGCTGGAATAGGCTTGGAGCTACCTTCAATCCAAAAGGAAGACTATTTAGTTTATAAATCCCATTGTGTGTTTATTGTCAGGTACTTCGAACATTCTTCACTGACTTTAACCTGAAGGTAAGCCTCCGACAAGTTCAACTTTGAAAACACTCTACCGCCATTTAATTTAGTGAGTATATCCTCCGGAGACTGTAGAGGTACGCATGGTCTTTCACACAATCATTTAAGCCTATCGAAAAGTCAGCACACACTCTGATTTTGCGTTTTTTCTTTTTTATATATATGGTTGGAGATGCCCAATCCGAGTAATCGACTTTTGAAATTACGCCAATTTTCTCCAACCTTTCTAATTCCTCATTTATTGTGTCTAGTGCTGAAAATGGTACTTTTCTCTTTGGTTTAAAGATTGGTTTAACATTTTCTTTCAATTCGAAGTTGACTTCTGTTTTTGTGCACAGACCTAGTCCTTCTGAAAAGACTCGAGAATTCGCCTTTCAGATCTGTAATAAATCTTTGTTTGCTTTATCCTATAGTTCTCTATGATGTTAACTTTGTTACAGAAAGAATTTACCGGTAATTCCCATAAATTAAACAATACAATCCAGTCTAAACAAAAGTGGTTTATTGAACCAGGGAGCACATACATTTTTGATTTGTGAATTTTTCCCATGAACGCAATGTTACATTTTAATTCCCCTCTAAACTTAAATCTTTTTCCTGACACTTCCCTGGCAATTTTGTCTGTGTTAGTCAATGGCGAGTAACCGATTTTTTTTTTTTTTTTTTTTTTTTTTCTATGTTTGCTTGTTTATTACCGAGATATCACTTCCTGAATCGAGTACTAATTTTACAGTCTGCCCATTTATTTTTACATTGAGGTATTTTCTTCTTTGACCCTCCTCAATTTCGTTTTTAGACAAAACTACGTTCACCTTTGTTTGAGATTTTGCTTTTACTTTACTCTGTTTTGCCTGACAATGGGAACTTCTATGGCCTACATACCCACAATTAAAACATATTTTATCCCTAAAGAAAAAATCCTTCTTTATATGCTGTCCTCCACACGAACTGCATTTTTCTTTCTTTATTTTGTATCCACTTCTGTTGTCTTACAGTTTGTACTCACGAAATGCTCTTCTCCTCAATCCGAGTATTATTTTTTTTATGTTTATAAGTCGCTGACATTCTTCTCTTATTTTTTGTAGCGTAATCTTCATATCCTGTTCCATGATAGTGAGGATTCTTGATCTAATTTCTTTGTTCTTTGGTGTCGTTAGACCCTACACAAAAATTAGACACTTGAACATGTCGCTTGACAATTCCTTTAATTTAAATGCTGCACATTGTGCGTTAACCATACCTGCATATGTGACAAAATCATCAGCCTCTTGTTTTACAATATTTAGATACTTTTATCGTTTATGAAACAAACTATCTCTTTTATCAAAAATTTTTGACAAAATTTCTACTGTTTTGCTGAATGTAATTTCTTCTGGCTTCTTTGGGAGTATTAAATTCAGGTATTTTGTATTTTCTTCTGTTCCCAACTTCTGCAACAATAGTGACTTTTTTTTTTTTTTTTTTTTTTTTTTTTCCTCGTTGGACCATTGTTCGCATCTTTTCATAAATATTGTTTCAAACCTATGAAAATAAGCCAGAAACGTTGAACCACTGTCAGGGTCGTATTGAAATTCAGAAAGTGAATTTGAAATTCCTTCAGCAGAAAAAAATCTAGAAACCGGTTCTTTTGTTGTTCTAGATAATACATCTTCCCAAAATGATTTATTGTCTTTTGCCTGTTGTTTGAATAACTTTTCAAACCTTTCTTTGCTGAATAAATTGTTGTTGTTGGAATTGTTGCTATAAAGTGACTTGTAGCGCCTTAGTTAATTCTGCAATTTGTTCCATTCTGCCAACATATCCACAAGAAAAAATTTCGCTCCAATTTATGTAAACAATAAAATTTTCTAAGTCCAAACAAAAGGGGAGAGGATTTCTTACTTTCTGTAAGTGTTGCACAAGTTTTTCCTTTTCTAATGTTCCTCGTTAATAAGTGTTAAAACAAAAATGAGGGGAAAATTACTTACTCTCTGTAAGCGTCAAACAAGTCTTTCTAATGTTCTTCGTTAGTGTTGTCAACTGTATATTTTTTTTTTCTTTTGTTTTAACTTGTGAGGTCATTTCGAATCTTGTCACCAACGGATATGTCCCGGAAAGGGATATATTTGTTTGAAGTAGCAAAGTGGTTGTTGACTACTGTAACCGGGTAGGACAATCTAGCAGGTAACCATAATGGACTGGTCCTCGTCGTAGTAGTAGGCAATAGGTGTCGTCCATGTACCTCCACATCAGTCTGTATTTATGGCTGACACCAGCCAATCATATTACTCTGAGGGGGAACCCAGGTGTATGCATATTCATTACATATATATATATATATATATATATATATATATATATACACACACACACACACACACACACACACACAGAGAACCTCTCAAGATTAAATACTGTGGACGTTTTCTCTTGAAGAGATGTTTTTCATCTCCTAATGTCTAGGAAGTCTTCAGAAGACAATTTGATTTAGTAAATGTTTATTCTCAGAAAAAATGTTTATTTCATTTAGTATCCAAATCTTAATTTAAAAAAAACAATATTCATGTTTAATTGAAGACTTAACATTTTTCTGAGAGTTTTCATTTATTAAACTTTGAAGAATTTGTGACATCATCTTGTGTTTATTCTAGCTTCCAAAGGACGTGGCAACAAGAGGAAAGCTCCCCTTGACGGTGCTCAACAGGCTGGGACCAAACAGAAGAAAAGGTTTCATATCTTCATTTTCTTTTATTTCCTTTCTTATTTAGATGTTATCAACTTTTGGATAATTTCTTAACCTGGTTACATTGGATTAAAAAGAATGTGCCGAATGGTTGGACGTGTGACGTAATGCCTATTGAGATTGGGTGTCGTGGGTTTCTGGGACATTTGGTCATTTCCTTCCTTTCAAAAATAGGCATCACTGGCCATTGGTTGAAAAGCGTTTCACATCGCATTCAAAAAACTGTTCAACATGCATCAAGTTGGATTTGGTCAAGATCAAAACAAGCAAATAAAATGCGTGCAACATCACAACCTAACACACGCAAGTGAAATATTTGCGTGGTTGTCTATAACAATTTTTACAAGCACGTCAATAACGGCAAACGCGTTCAGGAAACTTTCATTACGGATAGAATTTACTTAAAAGAACGATCAATTAGCTTATCTTCATACCCTGCCTGGTGGCAAATGCTGCTGATGGCGCCAGGGTGGCGGTTCTGCTATGGCCACCGAAACTGTGATATCACCCCTGGGAAGTGGCTGATGAAGACAGGGTATCGCACATGCTAACACACTTTGTATGTTAAAAATTGGTAATCAATAATAATAGGCAAAAATAAAATTAAAGATTGTCTTAATATTTGAATCCACAGAGTAATATTAGTGCATCATTTTACCATTTGTTATCCACTTGTTAACATTTATTTTATTTTTTTTCATAATTCTAGTCTTTGTATAGGCTTTGTCTGGTCTCTGTTATTTGGTAGTAGGAATGGATGGGATTTTTGCCAGATCCAGATGGCAAATTGAAAAATAGCATCAGTATTCTTTAACTCAGTGTTTCTCAACCTTTTTAAGCAATGGCACACCTAGGAGAAAATGAAAATATCACAACACACTGTTATAGTGGAACACACCTATTCTATATTTAATAGATTCTCCCACCTATAATAAGTAGGAGTAGTAAGAGTAACAAGTCAGTCGCTCAGTGAGTTGGTCAGTCAGTCGATGTCGGATGACCGTTAGTCGGATATTAAAGTATCAGCCACCCCAACTAGATTACTGCATCATTACCTATTATATCCAGTTCCTAACATTTTGTATGTCGAACCTATTCTAGGACTGACCTAGTACAAATACAAGCCTCCACTGTGAAACCACTACATAACACACACTTAGCAACATTTTTAAAGGGTATACATTTAAATGTTATGAAATAAAACCATAGATTAAAAAAAAAATACACACATAAATATGAACTTATTTTATTTCAATGTTTCTATTCGACTATTTGTGCAGCTTATTTCGTAAAATACTGATATTATACTTCCACACACACATACGCACATATATATGTATGTCGTTACAATATTTCATGGCACACTTAAGGTCTTTTGGCATGGTGGTTGAGAATCACTACTTTAACCAAATGAAAACTGTAGTGGGAGTGGAATATACTTTTTAAATATTAACTTTCATCTGATTCAGTAATAATAATGAAATCTTTTTTCCTAAATATGAACATTTATCTTGTGTATTGTCATTTTTCTTTCCTCTTTTTCTTAATACAAAACACTTAAAACTGAATTTCAACTGTGAATTCAATATAAATGTCTACATTGAAAAAAAATACTGTTATAAAATTAGCATCATGTGACGTTCTTTTATGACAGTCACATAGCCAACTGGTTAGACCATTCACTTTTCAACCATGAGATCTGGATTTGAATCTCACCAGGAAGGTTATGTCTTGAAGTTGGGGAGCATGCAGAATCTTTGGAAAATGTGTGAAAGCAATACTGCAGGTTGACCCAAGCCTTGTGAGTGAAATTGGGTAGATAGAATTGTTTGTTGATGGTTGTACTAGCACATAGTCACAAATCTAACCAAGTAACCAAGGGTTTGAGCATACTGGCCTTGTTCAAACTGTTGATCATATCAGATGATGCACTCTTTCTCAAAACCTCTAACTAAATGTGTGCTCACTGTAGTTGCAGTATAAACCACTTGTAGGCTCAGTGGGTGTTGAACAAACACAAATGTACTTGAGCAGGTGTCTGCAACAGGGATTGGCGAGCTAACCTAGCAGACAGGCATATTCAGATAGGAGTGGTCAGCTATTATTTAGTATATTTATTTAATATAGATATATTAAAAGATATGCAATAATATATAACGTATTAATAGATATGTAATATCTATATTTTATATGGATATTTATTACATTTATTTAATATAGGTATTTATAAGTAATTGTTTGTTAGTGGATGTGCATACAGTATAGTGGAATTAGTGAGCTGGGTTCAAATTCTGTCACGGCTGTTCTATTTACTTCATACTAGAGAAATAAATGAATCTTCTGAAGAAGGCTAGAGGTAAGAAACATTGTGACTAACAACCAAGATGAGGATACCAATTTGAATAAATTACTGTATAAGTAAACTGCTAATGGTTTGGTTTATTTTCTTTTACAGCATATCAACCTCAATAGGTTATCTAAATCTAACAAGATTTTTAGGATAGGTTTGTATGAATAGAATATGTATTCTTTGTGAAAAATCAGTTTGTAGGAGATCAGGCTTGTATTGCTGGTATTTTTACTATACAAATCTATTTTTATACTTTCATAGTGTTTTGACCCCATTTTAAGAGTTAACTATTTGCCCACAGCTGGGACCCTAACATGTGCTACCACTTTGGGTTAGGGTGAACCAAGGGAACAATAATAAATAACAGGTGGTTCCATGTTCCTCAAAACCTCCCGATCAGGGGCCTTGCTGTTAGATGTAGTTTATCGTCATAACCAGCATGAAGCTGCTATTGAGAAATCTAATTATGTTAGAAAATATGAAGGACTATTTATAAATTAAAAACACTGTGCTTAATTCTTAGATAATTTTGGGATTGACAAGAATATGAAAATAATAAATATATGACAGTGTCAACATACTGGAAGACCTTAGTAGATGCATTTTCATAGCAAAATTATTATGAGCTCTGTCAGACTGTTAGTTTAATGTGCTGTATAACTAAGCTTGCCATCCAGGTCCTGAGGAATGGAGCATGTGCCAGAATTAGACTGGATATATGACAAAAACAGAGGTTCTGTTAAAAACACTTGAACAAGAAATGCAATATTTATGATTAGAATGATATCAGAGTGAGCAATACAGATACAAAAGGACTTATATCTATGTTACATAGTATAGAAAAAACATTTGATAAGGTACAATGCAAAGATCTATTTGAACTGCAAGGAAAATTTGATTCATTAAGGAAAGATATTAGAATAATTCAGAATATTTACTGACAGCAAAGCTATTACAAACAGATAGAAAACGAGCAAGCAAATAGGAAGAGGTGTAAGACAATCATTCCTCCTCTCACTGGATTTCTTTAATCTCTACAGTGAGGTAATCTGAAGAGGATGAGATTGATCTTTATACTATGAGAACTAGAAGGCTTCCCCTTATTAGTGGACACAATCTTGACAACATAAGTTATGCAGAAGACACCCTGTGGATGACAGATACAGAAAGAAAACTATAAAAACTCTTCAACAAGGTAGTAAAGGAAAGTGAGAAGAAAGTTATATGAAAATAATGTCTGGTTGTCAGCAGATGGAACAACTCAAGATGCAAGCCACAAATTGGAGATGTCAAAATCAAACAAGCACAAATTTTAAATATCTGGGTTAGTTTTTTAACAGATGACAAAAGATGACACCAAAATCCAAAGGAACATTGGGATCACAAAAGATACCTTCCAAAAGCTAAGTAAAGTATTAAGAAACTGGAAAGTTTCATTAGAAACTAAGAAAAAAACTGAACTGCTTTGTAATATCAACCCTGCTATATGGCAGTGAATTCTGGATAATTTCCTCACAATTGAAGCAGTGACATGAGGCAACAGATGTGGTTCTACAGAAGGATGCTGAGAATACCATGGACCAAATATGTGAGCAATGACAGTTTCAGAGAAAATGGAAATAAAAAGGCCAATTATAGTTAGGATTAGGAAGAGACAGTTGAAATTTATGGGACGTTTAATGAGAAAAGAGAGCATTTGATGGCCACAGGAAATATTGAAGGCAAGTGGAACAGAAGGAAAATAGTAAGTTACCTACCTAAGGAACTTGTGTAAATAGATGGTAGAGTAAGGCGTGGAAGGGATAGTAAAAATACATTAAGAACTACAAAGGATAGGAAGTTGAGGGGAGATCTGATCACACATGTCCTAAAGGATGCAGTACATAAAAAAAGTGTTTAATTTGAGGGAAATAACTTTTTATTTTACAAAAATCACTCAAACTCTTGACTAGTATTAATGATTTTTTTGTTTCTTTTATTAATTTTAGTGAAATGAATTCTGCTATGAAGCTTGCCCCCCATGGCTACCCTCTGGAGCATCCATTCAACAAAGATGGCTACCGCTATATTTTGGCTGAACCAGATCCACATGCACCAAATAGACAGGCGTTTGATGAAAGCTCTGATTGGGCTGGTAAACCAATTCCTGGTTACCTTTATCGCACATGCTTAGGAAATGATGTCCTTTTGGCTCTTCATGATAGAGGTAAAAAAAATTCCAAATTATTCATTGTTAATTGTTATGGCAAATTATATAATGCCACTGTTATTAAAATTAACTTTTTAATATATATCTAAAAGTAGAATCCACACTGTGTTTTCTCTTTATTTTTATTTGATTGCATTTGCTCAAGTGTAAAAATGAAATTAGACAAATTTGAAAAAAAATTTTTTTTTTTTTTTAATTTTGTGACCAACATACAGTGAAAATGGTCAGTTAAAAATTATTAGAAAACAACAGATTCATTTACTTTATTTATTTCTAGTAAATCTTTCAACTTAATTCTTAATTTTATCTTTATTTTTTTTTCAGCTGGGTTTTTAGTTTTTGAAACTAAAATTAAAACTTTACAAATGACCAAAAAAAAGTAAAACATTATTAAATATCTTGCATATCTTCTATTATCCTAATATTTAATGTCAAAAGTGATAAACACAAAGAAAAAGAAACTAACTAAAATTGTTTTAGGTTTATAGTCTAATGAACCCAAAACATATATTTAAAAAAAAAAACATTTGTTTAATTTATATTGTTACCATCCCCTCTCCTTTGTGCACATACGTAAACATCACTTTCGTCTGTTAGTCTGATGGAATATAAAGGATGAAATGCATCACATGAAAACTTTTCCACTTTGTTATAGATTCATATATATATATATATATATATATATATATATATATATATATATATGTATTCTAAAATAATAAAACACTGAATGGAATACTACCATGGTTTCAAATGCCAAGATCTTATCAAGTGGTTAACTCAGTAGAATCATTAGAGACAACACTAAAATAAATGTTTATTAGAAGCTTTGTCGTTTGCCAAGGACCTTGTATGTTTAAAGCCCGAACAGATTAAAATCATCCTACCTTTGCGTAACTTGGTATCATTTCATAGTGGTGAAGCATGGATCAAGAAATATAAAGCTGGTAATTTTGATGTTCCCCAAGGATCACACGACAGGGCAGTAGTGTCAGAACTGATGGGAATCTACAGTTTGAGCAAAATAAGTAATATTATCCACATCAACAACCACAGAATATACCATTATGATGGACTAATGGTGGTACCAGATAATAAAAGAATAAATGATTCTATCAGGAAAAAACTACACAAGATATTTAAAGAGCTGGATTTTGACATTACAATAGAAATCAATGGGAAAGTAGTCCAGTTTTTAGACATAGAGCTAAACCTGTTGACTGAAACTATTTCACCATTAATACAGCTATGAGATACATAAACATGGCATCCAACCATTCATCAAGTGTGATCGAACATATCCCATTAGGCGTGCAAAGCAAACTATTGAAAAATTCTTCAAATGAAGAAATATTCAATAAAAAAAAAAAGAAAAATATGTACCTGCATTACGACAGGAAGGACACAATATCAACTTGTGTTTCAAGGACCAAGTAAATCTAAGAACAGGTGATGATAGAAAAAGAAAAAGTAATGTTATCTGGTTCAATCCACTCTTCAGCATGCAAGTAAGAACTAATATAGGGGAAATATTTTTTAGCCTTTTAAATAAGCATTTCCCCAAAACGTCCAGGTTGTACAAATTAATTGCAACACAGTCAAGTTGGGCTACAGTTGCACTAGCAATCTAGGCAACATTATTAAAATGTTCAACAAAAGAAATTCAAATCTTCAAGAAACTGTGAGGAGTGGGACTAAGGTTCTTTGTAACTGCAGAGGAAAAAATAATTGTCCCTTAAATGGGGTATGTTGCACAGAAGGGCTAGTGTATTGTACCAAGATAGAAAATCACAATGGAAGTGCAAAAACATAAATTGGTTGCACTGCAAGCCAATTTAAAAATAGGTGGTATAATCATACCTTGTCATTTAGAATACCTGAACTCAGGTTCAATACAAGACTAGCAAACTATTATTGGAGAAAAAATAAAAGAAGTCCAGCCATTAAAAGTGAAAGCTGGTAAAGTGAATAGCAGTTCCTGTAGGCTGATTTAGGAGAATAGTTGACCATTGCAACAAGAGATGGGCGGTTTAACTGGAAAACCAACTTTTTTCAGTTTCATCTTCACACCGTGAAACTGTGTCAAAATTTTTTATGAAACCGAAATCGTTTTTTTTTTTTTTTTTTTTTTTTTTAAGTATTATCACTACTGAGTGACCATATCCAAAGAAACACTATTGAAAAAGACTTTCAGATGCTAATAAAATTAAATTTTATCAACATTTATACCATTATAAGAGAAAAAGATTGAACAAAAATGTTAAAAACATTTTTTAATTGACTAGTTTTAGGAAATGATGTCTGAAATCTATTTGTTTCAGTTTTCAAAAAAAAACTTTTTATGGTAAAATTAAGTTAACAAAATAGCAAGTAAAAATAAAAAATTGTTGCCAGTTTTGTCTTAATGTTAAATTTTATGAAGTCAGACTTTTTGTAAAGGTTGTATGTAATTGTTTCTAGTAAGCCAGTGTTCACCAATCATGAAATAAAGTTGTAAACAAGAAAAATGTATGAAGATTTTTTTTTTGTAAATAAATTTGTTTTTTATCTAGGGAATGCACCTAAATTAGATATTAAGAATAATTAAAATAGTTCTTAATTTCTCTTTTAAAATGTGTATATTTCCATGAATATATGCAAGTCTCTCGTGTAAAATAGTTTGTTTTCTACAAACAAAATTGTTTCTATCTAGCGAATAAACCTAAAATTAGATATAAAAAATAAAGCAAGTTTTAATCTCAGTTTTAGTTGCCTTTTTCTTTTCTTTTTTTTGCTTACTTTATAATTTTTGAAGGAATTCACTTCCTTGGGTCAGAGAAATGAACATCTTCCTGGTCGTAGTTTAAGGTGTCTTCTAATTGAGTGTACAATTTCAAGAATATTGATAAAGATTGGTGATTTTGATTTTGCGGAACAAAGTAACATGTAAAATTTAGTCTAAAAAAAAAAAAAAAAAAAATCATATTTTGCATTTTTGACTGGTCAAAGCAAAATACCGTTTTCTGTAAAAAAAAAAAAAAAAAAAAAATTAAAAAAAAATAATTCAGTGGAAAAGCACATACAAATTACATATTTAGAAAGATTAATTTATTTTCTTTCCAGCCATATGAATATTTTTAAGCTTGGAGAAATTGTGACTTGAACGGACTAAGTTGCAAATTTATCAATCTCAAATGAAACCAGATATTGAATGGAAATGCTATCATTACAAAGCAAAAATACTAAATTAAAAACTGAAAAATTGAATCGAAAACTGCTGTATCATAGGAAAAGAAACAGAAACCGATACTGAAACATAAATTGCCAAACCGACCAACTCTAATTGCACCTTACAAGTGTGGTGCTGAGTTGTTGAATGAGGAGTCCAAAATTATGGCAAAATGTAAGCACATGAAGAAGTCGACTTTCGGGCTATACACATCTGAGTGAAGTTGGAAAAACAATTATAATTTTTTTTTTTTTTTTTCTTTCTTTTACTACCCCTGCCATTACTTCTGGTACTACATTAAGAAATTTAAATCCTTGTGGTAATATCTGTAATGATTTTGCTGAGTTAACCTCCTGATGAGACTTTGGTGGTCAAAACTGCATTAATGTTCCATTCAGCTTTTCATTATTTTAGAATATTAAATCACTCTACAGGTTTGATTTTTTTTTTTTTTTTTTTTTTTTAGCTTGATATTGAACACTTTTTTAACACATAGATTTTAAACAACTATTTTAGTGGTTTTTTTTAATTCATTATATATAACTTTGAATTTACATTTCTTTATCTATTTTCTAGCTCCTCAGCTTAAAATATCTGATGATTGTCTAACTGTAACTGGAGAAAAAGGTTACAGTTTAGTGCGAGCCACCCATGGTAAGAAATATGTTGATGACATTGAAATGTCATCTCTTCTTTATTGATTTTTTGTTGTATATATATATATATATATATATATATATTTATGATTCTTAAATTTTGTGTACATCAATTTACCTAATTATTATAGTAATGAATTAAAACTATTTAAAATCTAAACAAATTTGTTGTTGAAAACTTTTACTGATTCTTTATTTAGGATATTGAGCACCAAAATGGAGACGTCATCCATAGCGTATTGTTTCATATTCCTACATTAATCTTTCACATTGTATAATATTTGGCTAGCTCACATTACCTGGTAATTTAATAATTGTCAAGAGTTATAGTTTATAGTGAAATATTTATAAAATAATTCTTAGAATTATAGATTGTTGATATAATTTATTAGCCCCCAAATACTCAATTTTTGTAAAATTGAACTGAAGTGAAAATTTTATTGTCTGTCCAGTTCAAATCATTAACCATTTTGTAATGGATAATCATTTATGCATGTAGACATCTTAATAAAAAAACATTTGGGTCTTCAGATATATGAACTTAAAATGATGTTTTTACAATACCCAGTATGTATAATTCAGTAAAGGTCATAGAAAATTCATATGTAGATGGAAAATTAAAAATTTGCCTTCTAAATTTTTGGCTGATGAGATCTGATTTAGGTCAAAAAATGACTTTGTCAAAATAACCACACTATAAACTGCAAATAAGCACTCCCCATTGATTATTACAGTATTTATATGTACATACAGTATTTTGAATGAAATAATTAACTTCCACCTTATCTTCCAGTGATATAGCTTTATGCTTAGCATTAGCACTTGCACTGAGACTTTTCTTTGGAGCCATGGGCAAAAATGTATTCTAAATTACAAATGAAATGTAATTGAAAGACTGTCAACGGCAGAGCACAGATGTAAACAAGTCTGAATTTAAAATCATTGTTGGAGTGAAAAACAATGTACAAGTGCCATTTGTCAGCAGGAATTTGAAATAAGAACATCTGCTGAACATACTTTATTATGCTAATTTTTTTGTTTTTTATGATTTTATGATATATATAGTATATATAATATTGTTTTAAAATTTATTTAAATATGATTTTATGTGTTTATTGTTATTTTAGTGTTTTGACATTTCTAATATTTTTAACAGCCAACTTATACTTGAGTAAAACGACCTCGGATGAGTTTTATTTTTCCGTATAATATTTAAAATAAATTGATGTATCTTCGAAAATGACTTATCTTAAAACGACTTAAGCCTAGTAAATTATTTTACACATATTTCGATTACATTGATACTGTAATCGAAATATGTGTAAAATAATTTACTGCAGTTTACAATTTTGTGCGATGATCTGTCAAGGGAAAAAACTTTGACTGGAGAGTTACCTCCCTTAGTTAATTTGAGTTTATTTTTCAAATTTATTTTTATTTTTACTTTTTTCAGCATTTATAAAAAAAAAAAGAAAAAAAGCCAATTGGAAAATCTTTTTATGATTTCAAAGATTTTTTAAAAAAAGTCGATTCTTCATAATTAACATTCCTCCTAATTGATTAGCAAATCTACTTTTGGATATTGTTAAGATAAGAAATGCTGCAAGCCTCTTGCTGCTCTATCACTATTTTCATAGAAAGTATTCAGACGAACTACATTCCTTTGTTCCGCCAGTTCTGACCTTCACGGCTAAAACCCGCCATGCCAAGTACATTCTAATGGACCACTTTCATTCCCTTTGTATTCCATTGATGAAATGTCAGTCACACTTGAGCAGCTTCTTTCCACAAACTGCTGCTTTGTGAAACCAACTCTCAAAACGATGCTTCCCCAATCACTACAATCATAACCTGTTCAAATCTAGGGTCAATCGTTATCTTCTCCACATATCTCCATAAACTGTGCCTCATACTTTGTAACCCTCTACCTCGAGTGACTGTTGGGCGTTGTACAAAGTGAACATTATTATAAAAAAATAATACTGCCATTTTTAAAGACTAATTAAAGAATTCTTGAAAAGACATTCAAGAATTGTTCTCTTGCTTTTTATGTTTAAAAGTCTTTAGATTTTCCCATCTTGTTTGTTTTTTATTATTCAAAGGTATACGTTGTGGGGCCTGGTATTTTGAAGTAAAGATTGATGAAATGCCACCAGATACTGCTACAAGAATTGGTTGGTCACAGCCACTTGGTAAGTATGCAGATAATATTCATAAATGCATATTTGATTCTAATGATATAAAATCTTCAGGAATTTTAATGAAGCATTGCATCATTAACATCATCAACAGTTGCAGATAATTGGACACAAGGTTACCAAGTTGAATAACCGATTTTGCTAATTCTAACTACCTTTGGAGTGACTAAATCAAATTGTCAGTGCTCATTCCTTTCTTTTTAATGATTATTAGTAACAAAATAATGCATTAGAAAAACTATATACAAACATTGAACTAAATTCCAAAGTGAATGGGTTAAAAATAGCCAAAGAAAAAAAAAACAATTTAGAATGCTTAAAATTTGTTTGGACTGTTGAGTAACACTTAACAGTGAAGTGTTGATTAGCACTTTCACTGATGCATTGTTGTAGTATTGTTGTTTGGCTGTGCTGGGCGTTTAGGGAAAAACAGGAAATTGCCTGGAAATAAATAACTATAAAGACATTAACAGCAATTTCTCATGGTTGTTGAACACCAAAAGAAAAGAATTTTTTTTTAAGCATTTCACCCCAAGCAAGGTGGGAGTGCCATTAGTACGCAAGGGTTTATAGAGAGAGGAAGTGAGAGAAAAGACTAGGTATAGGAGGGATTGAGGAAAGGATAAAAGATGAATGTTCAAGACAACAGAAGATGGCAATTGACGTTGCATCTAAATTCTTGAAGATTGTAGTTATCAGGGAAGCAAGTATGAGGAAAGGAGTTTCACTTTCGGGAAATGTGAGAAAAGAAACTGTTGGAGTAGAAGTGGGGGCTGCATTTAACTATTTCAACAGTAAAAGGATGGGATCTAGATGCTAATTTAGTAGCATGCTTAAATACATGTAGTTGAAGCACCAGGTGAAAAAAAGCAGTTGCCATGAAAATATTTGTAGAAAAGACAGTGAAGCCACATCACCTCTCTGAGAAAGTGTCTGAAGTCAAGATACCAAGTCAAGATCAATTACATTACAGATCCTTCTTTGGATTTTGTCAAAAACCTAGAGATGAGTAGGAGGAGCACCTGACCAGATATGGCAACAGTATTCAATGCACGGACGAATGGTAGATTTGTAGATGTGTAAGATGGACATTGACAAGGAAAGCTTTCTGGCATGACATAATGAAACAACTTTCCTTGCAGTAGATGCAGCTGTTGATTCAATGTAGTTGTTCCACTTCAAGTCAGTCAAAAATTTGAGGCCAAGAAGGTGAGTGAGTAACTCTCTTGGAGTTGAGCATCAGCCATGCTGATGGCGGGCAGGGAAGTTTAATAAAAATATTTCACAAAACAGGTTACATTGTATAATGCTATATGTCTATGCTTGTTTGGAAATAGCATTAAGCACTCATTAATTTATAACACAAATGCTAGGAACTGATATTTCTTGGTGTCCTGAAAATGTATATATGCATCAATAATGATAGGCAATGTAAGTTTTGCAAAGATGTATAAGCAGCAGAATGTTAAACAATGTTGTTAATTTGTACTTTCTCTTAAGAAATTCTTAGTTGTCAAAAAAAATGTTAAAGGAATTTCCATGTTGGTGTTTTTTTTTACTCCCTTTGAGATACTTGGATTAATTTTAATTGAAATTTCTCCACAAGAAATTTAATAAATAATACATAAATTACACTTGAAATCTGTTGTATTTTCAAAAGAAAACATTAATATGAACTTTATTGAATTGTAGATAGTTACAAGCCTGAGTGCAAGCTCAGTATATACAAGTCTGAGTGCAAACTTATTATGAATGATTGATGTTCTTAACAGGCATGTTTTCAAATTTTTTTGATTGGCTATGATTCATATTTTTTTTTTATTGCTTTTTGTCTGAATTGATCACTTGTTTTTTTTTTTAGGAAATGTTCAAGCTCCTTGTGGATATGACAAATTCAGTTATTCATGGAGATCAAAGAAAGGAACCTGTTTCCACCAGAGTCGAGGGAAACATTTTTCTGATGGATATGGAGAGGGGGATATATTGGGATTTTACGTTTACTTGCCACAACCTGATGATCCTGGAAAGTTGTTGCCACCTACTTACAAAGATAAGGTAGGAAATCTTTAGAAATTATATTTATTTTATTTCTTTCTTGCAAAAAACGTTTCTTTCTCTTTTCTGAGATTAACATTTTGTAAATGTATTGATCCATTTCTTTTTAAGGTAAATGCTGTCTTTTAATATTTAATCTATTGTATGTGAGGATCTTTCATTACAAACTAAGCAGAATGTATGAATTTAAAAAATTTTCCCTAAATATTTTTTTAAATTTGTTTTTAATTTATTATGTTTTTTAGGGTTCAGGAGATGTAGCACAATTTTTAAAAAATTGTTTTTTGAATAAATGTTAGAAGGTCCAAAGAACAGTGGACTAAAAATGCTCCTTGTAAGCATGGTGTGTGTGTGGGGGGGGGGCGCAGTTTAGGACACTAATGATTTTCTCATATTTTTCAATACACCAGATTGAGGATATTTTAAAAATTTGATATGTAATTTATTCAAAGAACTGATCTTAAATGAAGTTAACAATAAATAATTCAGAATTTGAGTTTTATTTAATGGCACATCATTTTCTATTAACATTTTTGAAGTGGAACTGTTATTGAGGCCTACGCATTATCCCAAAATGAACTTGCCTCAAAACAAATCTAATATCTTTTAATGTATCATTTGTTTGTTGTTTTTTTTTTTTAATTATTTTTAATATGTGGATTTGTGATGATCCAGGAAGCTTCTCATCTAAGTTATAAATTTTTCATATATGAAAGCATTCATTCTTATTTTGATCTAATGAAATTTAACTTTTCTGGAAAAGGATAAGTTTATCAGAAAAATGTTTTCTGGGAATTCAGTTTGGACAAATCATTTTGAGAACTATTGATATTCAGTTTCATAAATTTAACATTTTATTCACATTTTTATATTCTTTCACTGGTGCAACATTAAAAAGTCAATGGATTTCATTAAATTTCAAGTAATAAAAAAAGTTAAGAGAAAATAAAGGAAAAGTTAATAAAAAAAAAAATTATTAACTTTTCTCTTTCTTTTTTTACTGTGTAACTGACTTTATAGAACGAACATATTTTGAATAATTTTTTTTTTCAGTAAATCTCAAACCATATATTGATTCTATATTGGTAAATGTCTGTCCATAAAGAATAAATCAAACTGTGAAAGTGTGTGTGTGTGGGGGGGTGGAGAAAGTGGGGGACAAGCTACATTTATTATATACTGTATTTTTTTTAAATCATCTTAAGAAAGTAAAATAAATGATTTCTCAGGAAATAATAATTTAATAATGAAATTCTATCATTATTATAATTCAGAATAACTTAAAATCTACAATTTTTTTTGGTATTGATTTCTTGAATATATTTTTCGTTTACATGATTGTTAGTGATTGTATTAAATAGCTATATTTATCATTGATTAAAATTACATGGAAACAAAAAAAGACACTTTTTGTTGGTTCCTGTATTCCAAAGAAACAATTATTGAATTTAAAACAAAACATATATTAAAAGCCATTCTTTATATGCTGCATTTTATAACAAAGAAAAATTTATGATATTCTACACAGAAGAAAAACTTTAAAATTTTTTTTCCTAAATTTTGCTGAAAATTGATCAGTGAAAAATCCATGCATGATTTGTGGTAAAATATAGAAAATTTGTTTGCTAAGTATAAAAAGGTATCTCTAGAGATTGTAGGGGCTGACCTATTTAATAAAGTAGGTTTTAATGAATTTTGGATATATTTGCATTGGATTTTTACTGAGGTATTAAAAGCAGTCTCCTAATAAGTGCTTTAAGAAAGGGTGTTTTTTAGTTGGAAGGTTTTCCTATTCAAAGGCTTAACCTATAGCTGGATATAGATATGGAAGCATTTATCTCTTGAACTTTAGCACTACTTCTGTACCATTGAGCTGTACAATTAGAATTGTCATTTTCCAGATCTTTCTCCCATCAGTCAAGGCAGCAAGAGTGTGAGGGAAAAGAAAGCAGGAAATGGGAGCAAGCCACTTTAGATAGCAAAATGAGGAAGGAAGAGTTCACTTCCTCTTCAATAACAATTCATATCTCCCTTTGATGTTGTATCTTATGCTAATATGTAAAACCACTATTTGTTTGAAGGATGTTGTCTCATTTTTTGTTGGTTTTTCTAAGGTTCTCTTGGCTTTTTTCCATTAAACTCCTCAATAATTTTTTTTTTGTTTTTCATTAACTTATTTCTGATTATTGTTGCTGTTATTAGCTTGACAAGTCTTTAAATCAACTTGATTATATTGTCCAAGAAAATTATACAAAATGATTAAGGTCTATTTATCACTTCAGAAATGAAAGCAAATAATGAGTCCTTCATTTATTTGAAAACCTGTTTCATTCTTTTTACCAATTCTCTTGCTTTTGTTTTAGTTGCTTCTCTCTCTAGCCAGATGTCTATTTGAAAATATTTTATTTTTCATAGATACATTATTTTTTCACATTTAATACCATGGATTTTCTTATCAAAAAGGGCTTCACTTTTTTCATCAGTTTAATTTGTAAACAATCTAGTGATCCATTGTGTTCCATTTTGAGAAAAATTATTAAAAGAAGGTTATCATTATATATAGTCATTCTCTTGCTTATATTATGTGAAAAATGAGATTTTTTTCTCATCCAGATTTATTTATCTATATACAAATAAATGAATAAGGAATAGTTCTCTCTTAAGAATATTAACATACAGTTGTTAAATAATCTGAATTTTTCTTGCTTTCTTTAAATTCATGCATATTAATTCAGTTCTTCTTGCTATAATCCACCATTTCCACTACTTAGAGGCATGTAAAATCAGATTTTTAATATTATAAAGATGTTTTAAGTGTCAGAAAGGTGATTTGGTTTATCAACTTAGATTTCATCATTGTCCATGTATTAGGTTGGTGCAAAAATAATGACGTAATAATGTCGTTTTTTGATGTTAATACGTCAAAAAATGACATTATTACATCATTATTTTTGCACCAACCTAATATATTGCTACTCTTGTATTTTAAATGCTTATGCAAATGTCTGAGGATAGATCAGTAAATCTGTAACTGAAGAGTTATCAGCTGAATTTTGATCTGAAATTTTACACTATATAATGTTTGATCTCTGTGATTAAAGCGTTGTGTTAATTGCATTGACAAGTAAGGAGAGCATGTTGGAAAATATTTGTCATTTCAAATAAACCACTTTTTTTCATCATTAAACAATAGACTTACTTACATACACTTACTTCAATAATCAAATTGCTTTTAGATTATTCCTCTTGTTTTATTTTATAATTCTGGATAATCTTAAAATTTATGTCATTAGCTTAGAATTCAACTTTGACATTTTTACACATAATATCCATTATTTCTCTTGTTCCTGAAAATTAAAACAGTCTTTATTTTTCTTTTCTTTTTTTTTTTTTTTTTTGTATTCCACTTTCATTTTCGAGGTTCAAATGATTCCCTTCCTCATCCACTAATGGTTACTTGTTGCTGATATTTAATGGAATACAGCCATGTTCACTACTTGTATATGTACTGGCTGTAGAGGTCACATAAACCACTACAATTACATCTCTTATCCTCTTGCTTTTAGATTAATTGTATTCCACTCCTTATTACATAGTGTTGCTAAGTGAAAGTCACAATTCAAGAATATTTACCGTTTATATTTTAGATTGCTTTATATAGTGATATACAAAAATGTTTTCATTTGATAATTTATTTAATATCCCAAGTGAAACCATTTTAATTATTGAAAAAAAAATAAGTGTCAAAGTAGTTTCCTCAGAATTTGTTTTAAGCAAATTTTGGTTTTATTTCTTTATATTTTCACTTCCCTGTCAATAAAAAAATATTTGTTGGAAAAGTCAGTTTTGATGAAAGATCCTGTTCATAGCATATCTAGTGATGAATGAATTCACTGTCATTGATTTGGGAGTTTGGTTGACATAGTACTAATATGAACAAAATGTTAAGTACATGGACTGATGTAGATATTTATAAATGTTTAGGTTGCTATCAACCTTATAGGTTAATTTTACTTTATGGTGTGGTTTGGTTGGTTTTAACCATACTATGATTGGATCAGCTGATCATGGTGCCATTGCTGAACTTCATAGCAATATTTCTAGATAATGGAGGTTATTGACAGTGCTCATCTACTCTCCATCACTTCTTATATAAATGTATAAAATCCTAATCATATTTTATAAGCAAAAAAAAAAAAATCTTTCAATGAATTTATTTTAATGTCTTTAGCAAAAACAAAATATATATCCACATTAAAAATATTATAGTAAACATCATATTTTAAGAAAATGATCAACAAGTTATTTTAATTCATTATACTCCACCTTTTTTCTAAATAGAGAAAAATAATTTTTTATTGAAAAATCCTGATCAATTTTTTTTTTTTTTTTTTTTTTTTGGAAAATCAAATAACTACAGATGAGCTATCTCATATGTAAATTACTGCTTAGAAGATATTGTGTTGAGAGAGAAATTTTGAAAAACTACGGCATTAGGCTAAATTTAATATTCATCATTGCAATACACTTTTGTTACTCATGAAATAAATGAATATTAAGATGTGCCCATTTAATAATAAATCTTGAATATTCACTTGTTTTGTTGGGCAACTCTCCAGTCTTCATCAAGTGAGGCTATGAAGCATAACAGAAACAAGGAGAATGAAAACAGTCTTTTACTTTTTTTAGGCAAGCATTGCTAAAATTCCACAAGTGCTGAAACTAGAAATTGCATACCAAGTAATTTCATCAAACCCATACATGTGCACGTGTTTATATATAAAACTAAAATTAGACATTTTTGTTCAGATATCTTACTTTTGCCATCATTACTTTTATTATTATTTTAAATTTTGAAATATAAAACGAAATAGTTTTATACTTAATATGTACTTATAAATATGACTTTTCTGAAATGTAGGAAATGTTTCTTTGTAAAAGGAAAGGTCTTGTCAACCCTCAACATTTGTAGAATATTAATATATGCGTTCCAATATTTTTTCTCAAAACAAATATTCTTTTTAGAAATAGAAAATTTTTCTATTCCATGTTTAAGCTGTGCTAAAGATAGAATCATTTTTGATATCTTTCTTATTCTCTTATTTTTATTAAAAAAAATTATACTCCAGCATAGACTGTTTAATTTAAAATTGAAATGTTTAACTGAGAATTGAAAATTTTATTAATGTTTTTTTATTGATTAATTTTGTTTTCTATGGCTTATCAACCCTTTGCAGGTTATTTAAAGCCAGAAAATATTTTTAGATTGAAAGAATTTTGAGATAATAATGATTTAGTGACACGAGTCTTACTAATTAGCCCATAGCTGGGGGAAGAAGATATGTCTTCATACCTCTCCTGAGGGCATTTGTGCATAAGTGAATATAATGAACCCAACTGGAATTGGAATTTGGTTCTCCGATTAACAATTCTGAGTCATTATCCATCACACAACCTGTGCATCCATGATTACAGCACTTTATATTTCCAAACTGGCACCCATTTAGGTACTGGCCAAGCTCAATGTAGCTTAACTTCAGTAATCATATAGGAACCGGTGTGACCATAAGCATTTTTATTATTAGTGAATGAATTATAAGAAAAAAATCTTTGCTTTTCATTCTGACCATTACTTGTACATAAATATCAGGTGTTCATTTTTAAATAATTCTCATTTTGCTATTGTCTCCACAACAAGCAGAAAGTGAAATTTTGTTTACTTGAGACACTGGAACCAAAATAACAAACATTGAACATGTGAATGCAAAGGTTTTTGTTTTGCCTCATACTTTTGTCAATACTTTGACAATTTCTTTGAATCTAAACTGTGTACTTTTTTTTTTTTTTTAAATAGGTTTAAAAAAAGATTGTTCTTTTCAGAGAATATAAAACAATCCTTGCAAGATTTAAATTGTGAAACCTTTGAAAGATACATTACTTATTATATCAGGTGTTTGAAATCGACCCACAAAAATCTGGCACATAATATTTATAAGATAATTTATAAGAGTGTACACCCAATTCATATTACTAATATGTGATTAGAAAAATCATTGTAAAAATTTTCATAAGAATTATCACTTTTTATATCAATACATCTGTGATTGATTTCTTTAATGATTAAAATACTTCTTTGTTTTACACATACACACACACTTAATATATATGACAATCACAGGATTATATATGCAGGCAGAGAGAAAAATGATAAAGGAGTAGGATTGATACTAGATCAAGAATTCAAGAAATCCATTCTGGAATACTATCAATTATCCAAAAGAATTCTGGTAGTCAAACTGAAAGGAAAACCTTTCAACATAGCTATCATAATAGTGTATGCACTGACAGAACAAAGTAAGGAAGAAGAAATCGAATCTTTCTACTCCATGCTAGACAATGCTCATTGCAAATAACAAAATCGACAAAATGGATGAAATAGAAACTCAAAATGAGGCATACTAAGAGAAGCTTTAGTGACATCAGCAAATGAGAAAGTGACATCCCAAAGGAGAATAGACAAAGAAGAAAAAAGCAAATGGATCACAGACGAGAAAATTTTACCACGGTACAGAACAGAATACAGAAAACTATACGACAAAATAAGGACCAAATGCAGGCAGGCTAAAGAAGAGTGGTTAAGTGAAAAATGTGCAGAAATAGAGAGATTGAGTACCACAGACAAAGGAGATAGGCATAAACAAATAAGGGAGCCAACAGGACAGAAGACATGCTCGTCAACAGGATGCATAAAATCAAAGGATGGAATACTCATATTAGAGAAGGAAAAAATTCTTCAGTACTGGAATGAATATATTGAAGAACTCTTCCACGATGAAAGAGAACAAGTGGCAATACACAGAATTACAGATGGGCCTGAAATTCTAAAAACCGAAGTAGAAGCTGCTCTGGTGGCAGGGCCAGACGGAATTGTAACAGATGCTGACAGCCTTAGATGACTTTGGTGTAGACAAGATTATGGAAATAATAAATGAAATTTATAATATTAGGGATATACTGGAAGATCTAAGCAGATCTATTTTCATAGCACTGCCTAAGAAGCCAGGCGCAAATGAATGTGAACTCAACTAAACAATCAGCCTAATGAGCTACATAACAAAACTCATTATCTGTATTCTGATGAATAGAGTGCACAGTAGAATCAGGCCAGAGATAGGACAAGAACAGTGCAGGTTCATTAAAGACACTGAAACAAAGAATGCGATATTCATGCTCAGAATGTTATCAGAAAGAGCAATGTAGAAGAATGTGCACCTGTGTTTTATAGAACTATGCAAAGGTGTTTGACAAAGTACACTGCAAAGATCTGTTAGAGCTGCTCAACGATCTTGACATATTTGGAAAAGACATTAGAATAATCAAAAACCTTTACTGGCAGCAAACAGCCTGCATAAATATAAAAAAATGAGCTCAGCGGATATACAAAAATAGAAAGGGGCATAAGTCAACGATGTGTCTTCTCACTGGACTTATTCAACCTATACAGCGAGACAATTCTGAGAGAACTGGAAATCCTACTGGGATTCATCATTGGTGACCACAGTTTTTATGCAAATGACACAGTGCTAATAACAGACACAGAAAGGAAACTACAAAACCTCCTACAGAAGTCAGTGAAGGAGAGCAAGAAGAAGGGACTAAGCATAAACTACAAGAAGACAGAATGCATGGTCATCAGCAAAAAGATGAGCCCAAAATGCAATTTGCAGGTTGGGGACACTATAATCAAGCAGGTACGGAAATTTAAATATCTGGGATGTGTTCTGACAGAGGATTGAAAGTGCAATGCTGAGATCTGAATATGTATTGGGATAGCCAAAGATGCATTCCAAAAGCGAGGTAAAGTATTACAGGATATGAGGATTTCATTGGTAACAAAGAAAAGAGTACTGAACTGTCCTTCTTTATGATAGCGAATGTTGGGTGGACTCCTCAAGGATGAAGAAACTCTAGACAACAGAGGTGTAGTTCTACAGATGGATGCTAAAGATACCATGGACTGAACATGTGAGCAATGATGAGGCTTTGGAGGGGATGCAAACAAAGGAAACTTGTACTTAATATTAGGAAGAGTCAGCTGAAATTTCTGGGACATGTAATGAGAAAGGAGGGCTTGGAAAATCTGATACTCACAGGGCAGATAAAGGGAATGCTACCCCGTGAATAGTGTTTTTACATTTATTATAGGGTTAGTGGTATATATATTACCATCTACCATTTGTATTTTTATGGCATGTGCATTACTTTGTCCCTTTCATATATTTGTAGAGATAGTAATGTACATTGTTTGCATATCTTTTTTTATCTTAAATTTTCAGGATTTAACCACATTAACCACAAAGATATGAAAGACTTATTTAGATATCTATGCCTCCATTCAAGTTCAATTCAGCTATCACTGATCTATTCTATTTAGAAGGTAATTCTCTTTTATTATGACAGGCTTCAAAGGAAACAAGTAACATTTGTTATATTAGGAACACACACAGTTTTATATGCTATGCCTTGTGTCTTGATTATGTTAAGATAAGTTTTATTAGTTTTCATGGCATGTTTCAAAATTTTGACTTTTGACATAATTTTTTTTTTTTTTTTTTTTTTTTTTTTTTTTTTCAAGTAATATTTTACATAAAAATGAATGTTAGTAGGATATAGAATCTGAACAAAAGTGGAAAGATGAGACAAAATGGAAAAGTTTTTTAATGATGATGTGTTTTGCCTTCAAGTGTTAGGTAGGTGTCCACAATGGAAGACAAAACTATGTGTGTGTTTTTTCATATTGAAACAGTTAATGTTTTTTTTTTTTTTTTTTTTTTTTTTTTTGCTATCTTGGCATCTTCCAGTCAGAATGAAAGAACAAAACCATTTTTTTTTTTTTTTTTTTTTTTAAGCTGTTAATACCTGTTTGCTAAAGAGCCATGTTTTTGTTGTCTTTAGCATTGTTATGAAAAAACTTTTCCACTTTTGTCTCTTAAAACTTAATCTAAACATGAATACAGAAAATATTAAACCAAGACCATTTTTATTTTTTTTCACACAAGGTTTTAAAACAACTTTGAAATGCAATTTGTGTTATATTTTCTATTAAAAAAAAACAAAAAAACAAAAAAACCTTTAATTTAGAAAACATAAATGCAAACTTAGAGACATTGTAGTAAACTAGAACATTGTGATGATGTACAGCTGGAATCATCACACCAATGTTTAGTATGTCCTTTCCTTGCCTTCATAGTATGTGCTTTGCCAGGTCTACATACAACTACAACTCTGTATATTTGAGCTAATAGTTAGATAATATGAAGACATCCTGTTGGGAGATTACTGCATCACAATTTTTATAACTACTCTAATTCATTTTCAGTTATTAAAGCTGTCTATGCTAACTGAAAGGGAAAATTGGGGAATGACTCATAGTAAAAGTATTTAAATCCTGGAACATTATTTACACAAACATTTTTTAGACAAGCCATCAGCAACAGAAGTGTTTTAGGTTAGTGAATAGGTTCAGTAAACAAAACTATGACTAGATGAACTACAACATCTGCTCTGCTGTGTGTTTACATGGAGAAAATAACTTTGCATAATACATATAAAATTATAGAACATTTATAGGCAACTACTTAGTATATTCAAGATAGTAAATAAAGACAAACACTTGTAAAAGCTTAGAATCAGTTTATTCAAACCCTTTCTTGTGTGTGTGTGTGTGCCAGTAGTTTAGTATATTTTGGAGTTTACAAAATATTTTGTTGTATCTTGTTCCATTCAAATGTACAAGAGGTAAAAAAATATTTTCCTTAGACATATCCTCAAAATGACATATTTTTCATTGCATGTTCTTTTAAAATCTGAACACTAGATAGAATTTCTTTTCTTTTTTTTCTAATTTAAATAAAATTGCATCTTATTTTTAAAAATGGTTACCTTTTTTAAAAGAAATAATTTTATTTAACTTCTTTTTGAAAATATATACATTTATTTTTATGAGCTGTTGATGTATAGCAAAATGAATAAAAACGAAACATACAAGCAAAACTGAGTATGTTCCTTCATTTTACATTAAAAAGAAGTTTGATGTACTGAGAATGTCACTTATTTGACTTAATTAGACAGTGAATGTTAAGAATTTGTTAGGTGTTTGTAAAATATTGTTACTTAAAGATATGTTACTTGAATATATTCAATTTATAAAAATCCCTTTTGTAAACCAATTATTTGTAGAGGAAATTATATTGAGGAGATTGGGTGTATGAGTTGTTATAGACACAAAACATGCTTAAGTTGTTTGCTGCAAAGTACATTAAGGAGAGAACAATAGAATTAGTGCATGAATCATTAAGATGTTAAACAAAAGAATACTTGTGTTTGGAATATTTTTTTCTATTTTCCTCTTTCTCTTTTTCTCCTCTCTCTTCCAAATATTGAATTTTCTATTTTTGCAAATAGTAAACTATATAATATCATTTGTTGGTCTGTCTCTCAATTTGTGTAGTTTCACTATATCTACAAATTGTTTATTTTTTGCAATATATATATATATATATATATATATATATATATATATAGTTGAATTTATTAATACATCCATATATTCATAAGGGCATGTATATTTTGTTTTGTGGGATACATTCTTTTGTCTACTTTGCAGGTTCATAAAATGTGACAAAAGAACAATCTTTTTAGTGAAAATCTGTTCTCATTATTTGTTTACATTTAATTGTATGCATATGTGAATTCATGTATTATTGTATGTGTGTGTGTGTGTGTGTGTATGTATATATATATATATATATATATATATATATATATATATATATGTGCATATATAATATTTTGTTGAAAATTCTTCTGTGCATTTATGTATGTAAATGTATAGTATATTTATATATACATATGAATAAGCATGTATATATTTTCATCACAAAATAGAAAAAACGTTTTGTCCTTTTTAATGCCAATAATATGTTAGCACTATGACTCGAAAACTTAAACTTTAATAAAAACATGACATACCTTAGTTTTTAGCTGGTCTATTAATTAATTTACCTTGCAAATCTCCATATAGGTACATTCTCCTCAAAACTACTGTATTTCTTTAAACATCATGTTTTGTATTAGAATTGTTCTCTTATTTACATCTATAGGCAAATGTCTGTTCAATTTTTTCATATCCAAAGTATCCAAAAACATTTTATTTTATAATTTCACCTTTTAATCCATGATAAGGAATATCTTAAACAATTTTGGAACAGAAATTAAAACAAAAAAGGTTCAGTGCTTTTGCATATGCCTGTAGGTATATGCATATGTTATATTTGTTTGCTTTTTTAAGCTCATTTTTCATTGATTGCAAGCAAAAGTATGAGCAATGTTAACAATAAGAAAAACTTGATTTGTTTTACTGCTTGTAACCTTTGCTTTTTTTGCTCATGTGTTAACAAGAAAAGCAATGAATAAAAAAAGGCACATGTTTAATTTAAACACTGAAATGACAAATGATGCTTTTAAACCAATAGTTCTTTTTTTTTTCTTGATTTTTGTGGATATATGCATGTTAAATTGACCCGCCAATTGTTTGCATGCACAATAATTTTATTGAACTGAAGAATAATTTAAAATATAAAAGATTTCTTTTTATCACTTTTCCAACAAATTTAAATTGTTAAATGAGTTTCCTTTCTGGTAACTCAGATTTAAAATGTCTTAGGGAGGAGGCAGAAGATTGTATGTAATGAAAACAGTCTTCCTTAGGGAAATAATTTGGCCTTCTAGGCATACTCAGTTGTTCGTAAACGTTTTATAGCACCATGTTTCTTCTCTCTCTCTCATTCGTATATTTCTCTTTCTCTCACCCTCTAAGATATATATGAACATGCATGTATTCGTGATTATATATGTCATAAGTTTGGTGATCCTGCAAACATTAACATTATCACAGCTTAAGTTTATTGACTTACATAGTAATACAATTAGCAGTAATAATATAAATATAAATATATAACTTCAAACATTATTTTTAATGGGTATCCATATTTGAGTAGGTTCTCTGTTTATTTTTAAGCTATTTCATGTCCCAATCTGCATATTTGAGAAAACTTTATAGAAAAAAGAAAAAAATATGCCCTCCGGCAGAATAAGTTTTTTCTCTAGTACACAGACCAGTAGACAAAATATATGGAGAGTCTACTCAAATATTGGTATCCACTAGATATAATGTTTGAAGTAATAAAAATGTTGGATTATTAGAAAAAAAATTTTGTACATATATATATATATATATATATATATATATATATATATATATATATATAATAGCTTTTACAACAAAATTTATGATCAATGGTTTGAAATGTTATCTTTTGTTTAAATTCATTTTTTTCTCAAGCTCTCCAAATTTTTGAAGCTTCATTTAATAATGTAATGATAACTTTGTTTTATTACACTCAAGACTAGGGAAGCTTTCAGTTTGTAAATCTTGATGCTAGATCCATAAGTTTTGCTGGACAGGGTTGATATGCTGTTAAAACAGAACAATCAGTCAATTTACTGGATTTTATATCATGAATTTTCCAAAAATTGTTACCAATTCCTCTTTGGAGAAATCATAATGAAACCAGAAAATAATTTTTTTCTTTTTTTTTTTCTTTTTTTTTTCTTTTTTTTTTTTTTTTTTTTTTTTTCAAAAGTTTTTTAATTTTTATCTTTGCAAAACTTACTGATAGCATTAAAACTTAATTGCTCAAGCAATAAGATATCATTTATGATGTTTAGCTATGGTTTTTATTTTGCAACATCTTGTAAAATTTAGTTCACAGACACTTGGGTTGAGAGATCACAGGTGGGAGCACTACTGCTTTTGTTGAGGAAAGGTTAAGTTAGTTGCATGTGAGAATTTTTGTTTTCTATTTGTGTTGTTAATAGAAGACATAAACACAAAAATTTTCTTGTTCTTTCTTTTTTTTCAGTTCCTTTTATTTTCATTTTCTCATTCCTATCCAGTAAATTTTTCTCTATTCTCTCACTGTACCCACTCTACTTAAATATGCAATGATTTTTTTCTGTTTGATCTTTTTATTCTTTTTAAGTACTTCTCACAATATTATTTGTTGTTATTGCTAGGATTTAAAAAAATAGTTCCCTCCTGGTTAAAAATGTAAATTCTTGTAGGTGAGGGTAATATTGCCCCTACCATATATATATATATATATATATATATATATATATATAAATTCCCTTTAACATAATGATGCAATGGCAAAAGGCACTGACAGAATTTAGTTTTGTTATTCTTATTATTAAACATTTTTTTAATTCTCTTTTTCTGTTAAGTATTTTTTATTAAGGCATACATGATAATTTTCTGAAAATCAGAAAAAACATTTTTAAGAAATTTTAAATACTTTGTATTTCTGTCTGTTAATCCTGGAAAACATTGAGGTTTCTAGTAGAAAATAAATGAGTTTTTCTCCATCTGAGTGAATTTAGCAAAGGAGATATTATATCTTATAACTGAAGAATATTTACTTTCTTTAATTAAATTGATGTTGAAAAAAAAAACAAACTTAAACCTTTTGTTCTTGTCAATTTCCTTTGTACCAAAGTAAATAAGTTAAAAAAAAAAAAAAAAAAAAAACTTTCTAAAGTCTGAAAATTTGAGTTAAAGTAAATAAAAAAAATACATCTTGTTTTTAATTTCATATTTCTGCAACTATTGATTGTGCAGTATTTTGTTCCATTCTTTTGTATTCAACAGTGACTGTATTATAAACATACAACTTGATAAATATGAGGAGTCATTTGTTAAAAAGTAAAAAACAACAGTAGATTGTCTGTACATTTTTATGTTCAGGTGCATTAGATGCATTTACCTTAAAATTATTGTTCATTTCAAAAAAGGAAGACCATCACAAGTACCCACACTTGTCATCAAATTTAGGCACTTTAGAAATTTTTTTTCTTTTCTTCTGAGACAATTTAAAATTTTTTTTTTTTTTTTTTTTTTTTTTTACATTTTTTTTTTTAAAGCATTTAATATATTGTTATCATTTGCTTTTAGCATTGCTGCTGCTGTTGTCTTCCTTGAAATGTTCTGGGGTGGGGTGGGGAAGACAGCAACCATTTTCACCATCACCATACCATCACCTATTGTTGATACACCATTCTGTGCATCACACATTCGCAATTCTGCAGGAATTTTGCTCAAATGACTACATTTGATGAGCTTTCTGGTGTTTCTGATTTCTCCATTTCTGGTTCGGTGTCTACATCCATTTTTGTGTCTGTATCTGCATCTAGTTCCTGAAATGAGAGTAATATATGTATAAAAAAGATCCACTTGTAATAAAATTATTTTTAAACCTCACAAAATATAGTAGAGATTAGAGTAGAAGCTAATTCATGTCTTAATTGATAATTAATGTTTTTTTTATTTGTTTTTTTTTTTCTTTTCTGTGTGTCAATTCAGTTGCTCAACCAAATCAGAATTTATGATTACTTTTCCAGGCCACAAGTTGACTGACACAGATTCTGTCTTTTCTTATTAGTGTGTACAATTGCATCAGTCCTTGCAATATTAAAGTCATGAACATGCTTTTCAGGTCATGACTTAGATGAACTTAGATTTATATCAAATTACCTAGAACTGCCAGTGAGAACTCTGACCTTTTTTAATTTGAATTTATATTTGTCCTTTTCTTCCTCTATGAAACTTGTGATACAACTTCACATTCAGGTGTGAGTATTACAGATTTTACAAGTAACCTCAAGTAATAAAAGTACTGAGTAATATGTTTGTTAGCAAATATTATTCACTAAATTATCACTGTAAAGATTGCCAGTTTACTGTAATGCTCATTTTATTAAATCCATCAAAGATATTAACTTGTTAGTGCTTCTATTAAAGTTTGTAGCTTTCACTATTTGTTAAGATTTATGCTGTTTTGGTTTGTTTTCTTAATCATTTCAATCCAAACAAGGTAATAAAGCCACTAAAATGCAAGGGGTTACTGAGAGTGAGAGGATATGATAAAGAAAAAAGACTATTAAGAAATGAGGACAATAAAAGAACATGAATTAAGACAAGATAACGATTAAAATTTCATTTGAATTTTTGAAGATCCAAGTTGACTGGGAAGCAAGAAGCTGGAAGAGTGCTCCACAAGTGAGAAGTGTGATAGAAGAAACTGTTAGCCTAGAACTTACAGTTACATCTAGCCATTTCTACTGTAAAATGATAAAACCTTGCTGCCAATCTAGTACTGAACTTAAATGTTAAATGCTTAGTCATGTCATATTTTAGGTGATGGTTAACACAGAACAATGCAAAAGAAATGTCAGTATCTTGATGGAAAATGTTACTATTTTAACAATAAAGCTTGTGAAAAAACTTGTGACAAAACTTATGACTTCTTGTTTCATTTGCTTATATTTACACAGTAGTGTACATACTAGTAATTATAGATTCACTATATAAAGATATAGAATATAAGAAACCTGTTCTTCCAATAGAAGGTTTCAGTTCTTTCTCAGAAGGAAGAAGTCATCCTATCAAGAATCAGAATAGGGTATATCTATATCACTCACTCATTTTTCCTAAAAAAAAAAGAAAAAAATGAACATCCCCCTGAATGCATAGTGTGTCAGTTGGCATATATTGTAAAATATATTGTAACCTATTGTGACTTTGCCCCTATGCATCAATGATTTTCTGACATGACTAGTCTAGAGGACCTTTTCAAGAAGATAAAAGTAGAGGCTATGAAAGTGTAATTTAAGGAGGTTAGTCTATACCACAAGTTATAGCACTAAATAACTCCATTCTACAGGCATAACTGGAGAATGATGGAACCAGCGACTCAAAAGATTGTTTACATGCCATATATTTAAAAAGATTTTTGGCATTAAATAACCAACAATTGATATGCCCTTAAAACAGAACAATCAATCATATTCCAGTAAAAAAATAAAACTGAATGAAAATTAATCATCTTCTCAACACACATATGGCGTCCTTACTAGAATATAGATACCAATTTTATGGTATTTTTCTATCTTTATTTTCCTGTTGCTTTATGCCAAGGCATCTCAGACTTTAAGCCATCACTCTTTTTCAGTTTGAGAAATTTTATGGATTGCAAATATCAGTTTTAAACTTTAATTTGCTAATATAACTTTCGGTTTTAAATCAAGAATTTGTAATGTCTGCTTTCCTTTTTTTTTTTTTTTTTTTTTTTTTTTTTTTTTTAATATACTTGCTCATTAAACGAGCTATAAAAAGGCACATACACACAGAGTCCTAAATGTAATTTGTATACTGTAAATTTGCTTCACCAATTTCATTACAGCCATAAAAGTACTTTTACAATTATGTCTATCTGTGAGATGAATTTCTATAGAAAATGGCAACTGAACTGCTTGTTCTGCAGTTAGCAGGATAGTTCTTTTTTTCCCTCTTTGAAAACTAACACAGCAGAATTAAACTGGAAATAGGATGAGAACATGCAGGTTTGTTAAAGACACTGGAGCAAGGAATACAATATTTATGCTCAGGATGGTGTCAGAAAGAGCAATATAAATGCAGAAAAATAGATTAAGCAAAAATGTTTGACAAAGTATGTCATGGAGAAGCGTTGGAGCTGTGAAGTAACCTTGACATATTTTGGAAGGATATTAGAATAATCCAGAACCTATACTGGCAGCAAACCACCTGCATATGGATATAAAATGAATTCAGTAAATATAGAAAAATAGAAAGGATGTGTCTTTTCACTAGACTTATTCAACTTATATACTGAGACAATTCTGAAAGAATTAGAAGTCCTACTACAATTGATTATTGGTGGCCACAATCTTCACAGTGTAGAATATGCAGATGACACAGTGTTGATAGGAAACACAAAATGGAAAGTACTACAGAAGATAGTGAAGAAAAGCAAGGACTAAACATCAATTGCAAGATGATAGCATGCATGGTTGTTAATAAAAGGAACAGCTCAACATGGAAATTTATAAATTTGAGATACTGAAATCAAATAAGCACAACAATTTAAATATCTGAGAAGTGTTTTAACAGTGGATGGAAAGTGTGACAATGAAATAGTATTGGGATAGCGAAAGATATTTTTCAAAAGCTAAGCAAAGTATTAAGAAACAGAAAAATTTTGTTAGAAACAAAGAAAAGAGTACTGAACTGTTAAGTAATATCAAACCTCCTATATGACAATGAATGCTGGAAAATCACCTCCCAAATGAAGAAGAGACTTGAAACAGCAGAAATGTGGTTCTACAGAAGGATGTTGAAGATATCATGGACCAAATATATGAGCAATGATAAAGTTTTAGAGAAAATGGAAACAAAAGAGACACTTGTAAACATCAGGAAGAGACAGTTGAAAATTTTAGGGTACATAATGAGGAAAGAGGGCTTGGAAAATTTGTATACTCACAGGATAGATTGAAGGCAAGAGGGACAGAGAAAAACAATGCAAAACCTGCCTAGTGAACTTGAATAAATGGATAGCAGAACAAGGTTTAGGAGAGAACAAAAAAATTTATTAAGAGCTACAAAAGATAGGAAATTGTGGAGAGCTGTGATCACTCACATCCTGAAGGGACATGGCACATAGAAGAATCTAAGTAGAATGTTTCTATTTGATAATGTTTTGATTACATTGTATAATTCATATTTGAAATTCTCTTCAGCATACTTACGTTTTTCTCTTTCTTGTCATTGAGCTTCTCTTTCAGTGCTGTTAAAAAACACACAAAAGGAAATGTTTAATAACTTCTTTGCAATTTCCTTTCACTTATAATTAATTATGTGAAATTGTTAATCAGGAAAAATATTTGAGTCAATCATTAATTGCTGATTTAATTTTTCGCTTAATAATCTTTGTCAATGATTGTGACATGCCAATGATGAGATATTTTGTAGGTATATGTTGATAGGATAGCGAGCATGAAGAAGAAGTCCACTTTTCATAAGGCTGTTAGTGTGATGAACATAAGCTGCTTCTTCTAAAATTTGAACTTTGCTTACTAATTCAGTTTTCCATCTTAATAGTTACATGCTAACAATATATATACAAGTATAATACACTAGATATACATACGAGTACAGTTTAATGTTACTTACACATCATTAATGATAACTGGTTTTCTGGCTTCTGTCCAGGGAGCCTGCAGGTAGCAAAGATAAATGAAAGGTAATTGAAATATTCAGTGTTATTTTTTGCCAAATTTCTCTTTAAATTAGTTGATGATGCTGTTTTCTAAACTTAGATTAGTTTGGCACAAGGCCACAAAATATGATACATCCAGTGAGGATCAAAGTCACTATTCAGTAGTAATGGTCAACCAGACTCTCTCATTAGCTATTACATCATGCTGAAGTGCTCATTGATGTTGGTCATAGATGAATGTCTTGACAATTTGCAAAATTTCTTTTTATTGAATCTTATTTCAATTTTAATTGTTTTGACCTTATGGCAACCTTGACATTATAGCTATATTTATGATTAGAGAAAATTCATGTACCTATACCTTAAACAAAACAATCTGCTGGTATGAACAGTTAAACATAGTTAATAATGCTGAACAACTGACTCACTAATTTGCAATGAACTAGTGCCTTGAAGGTTTTGAATAAGAATTGATTATGCTCTGCTGGTTGGCAAAAATATCCCCAATTTGTGGCAGTAAGGGAAAATTCATTCATGACACTTGTAAAAGGTTTTATAACATTTAAATTGAGATGTTAAAATCAAAGCAAAATGAGTAATGAAAATTATCAAAATCTGCTTGTTAATTCAAGCCAGTATAAATAAAAAATAAATTCCACCACAAAATTGTAAGGAAAATTTTAACAAGAAACAAAATGCATAAAAAAATGTTACTTACAAATACATTGATCGATCTAAATATGATAAATGTCTTCTGGATTTGGGTGATTGGTCATTTTTTGGTGAATCACCTGCAAAGGAACCACAATAATATTTAATATATAAATAGGATTAAATGAACTTTGTATGTCGTGAAATGGAATAATTATATTCTCTGTGTGTGTTTGTATAAAAAGATATATGACCAAGCTTATAGATGTAGCATATTTATGAAACTGACTTTAATTAATAAGAAATTATTTGTTGCTGCATGACAATTATTGATTGTGATATAACAGAAGTTTTTACATCCTTTCTTCCCTTGAATGTCTTTTGCTCCTTGTTTATTCCTCAACTATTTATCATTTTCATGTATAGTTTTGTGTACTTTTCTGTTTGTTTGAGAATAGTAAAGACTATAAATTAGAACCAGTTATATTTTAAGGCATCGTCACTTTTTCCTAATATTATTTTTCAAAATAAGTAATGGAAAGAAAAATGCACAGTTGTTTGTTATTGTTTTTTTTTTTGTTACTCTTGTCTGTAAAAATATCATTTACCCATCTGCTGTCAATCAGTGATTATGATTACATTGATTTGTTTCTTGTTTGATCTGTCTGATAAATTTTCTTTAGACTTTGCTGCCTTCAAAACTTTTTACAAGAACAATAAAAAGACCAGAGTTTTCATTTCATACCTTTTAAAATTTTAGTTTAATAATAAAAACAACTTTTAGATGTTTTTCAGTGTGCCTACTAAGATAGTGATCAGTCTTATTGTAGGTATCATAGATACTGGTTCAATTTTTTTTTTTTTTTTTTTTTTTTTTTTTCTTAAAAGAACCTGGCTTAAATTCAGAATTATCCTTTTAATTTTGCTGGTAGATGCAGGACTAAAAATAGTATTTCAAACTTTTCATCTTATGTCATAAATATTGAGCTACATACGGAAATGCAATTTGGTTTACATGAAAATTGTAGATTTTTATTTTCCTATCATTTTAAACAGACTTAAATATTAATGTGCTTTGGTGTTAAACTTAGCCAAAAAAATGAGTGTGCAATTAATTTTAAACTCATGGTTTTTAAATTAATAACAGTAGTTACATTGAGATCATGTGTTCAATTTCAGTGTTTAAGATCAAGTCAGACTGAAATGAAATATGACTCCCCATTCATTGATAAAATAAATATATACTGAAGGATATGTATACTATATTGTTATTCATTTAAAATAAACTTTGTTGTATTACCTATTGAATTGAACATTCAAGAAATCTGTGTAGTTATGCTAAGCTTCAACAAGTGAAATTAATATTTACTCAGATGTCTCTTGAAAGTAGCAATATCAAAGAAATAAACTGAATATTGATAGCCCAGATTTTTAAAATACTTTGTCAATAATAATTTTATAAAAGATATTCAGGGTATTTTATAAGTTGAATAATATTAGAAGCCCTCTTACTTCATCGGATAAGATTTTTAGAAGTAAAATTTGATAAAATCATTACATTTCAAATACAATATATTTATTTTCCTCTATTGTAAATGAATAATTGAATCTATTTTAAATCTTGTAAGGAAATTTTATAATTTCATTATACCTCTTCTCTGCCGCAATGGAACACTTGTCTCACTGGTTTCATGATCAGAATCCCTCTTTACCAATTTAGCTGCTGTTGGTTCAGCCGTGGGATCAATTTGAAAGAAAATGTTGTCGGTCTTTTCCCCTTCTTTTTCAAGTTGTTCTTTTCCTTTCTTCAATTCCTCTTTATTCAGCTCCTCTTTCTCTCTTTTCACCTCATCCTTCTCTCGTTTTAATTCCTTCTCCTTCTTCATTGGTTTCCCTTTTTCCATTTTTAATTCTATTTCTTTCTCTATTTTGTTTTCCTCTGGTTCTTCATCATTCTCCTTTTTCTCTTTGTTCAGTTCTTCCTCTTTCAGCTTCTCCTCCTCTTTTATTTTCTCCTCCTCCTTTAGCTTCTCCTCCTCTTCCTTTAATTCTGCCTCATTTTTCAACTTTTCCTTCTCTTTCTCTTCCTTTTGGAGCTTTTCTCCTCCTCCTCATTTTTAAACTGTTCCTTTAACTCCTCCTCCTCATTTTCTATTTTTTTCTCCTCTTTATCTGTTTCTTCTCTTATTTCCTCTTTTATCTTTGTTTCTTCTCCTTGGCTTGCCTCATCACTGCTGCTGCTGCTTGCTTCAAGTGTATTATTTCCTGTTGATAGGGTAGATGCAAGCTTTTCTGTGTTTGTGTCAGTAACAGTCTCAATCATGGATACTTCTGTCTTTGTTTCAACTTCAGCTGCTTCACTTGAGTCTTCCAGTTTGTTATCAACATCTTCCTTTGCTTTTTGATTTGGTAATGGAAGAGGAATTAGTGCCTTTTTCTTTGACTCTTGTTTTGCAAATGGACTTTCTGTCTGATGAAAGTTTTGTACTGTGCTTTCCCAATCTGACATACTTATCTCCATCTAAAAAAAAATAAATAACTTAATTAAAATAATTGCACATCATAAACAAGGGATGAGAAAGGAATATTTTTCAAAATTATAAAATTCTTTAGCTGTAGATTTGTTTAAAAAAAAAAACAATACCCTAAAACCAAAAAAGTTCTCTGAAACCCTTAAAATGTTCCAATAAAAGAGTTTTCTTCGAGGATTGATAATGTTGAACTCCTCTTTCTTGTTTTTTTTCTGTTCAGCTCAAAGGATTTTATGGTATTTTTCATTTCACTATTTTTCATTTTTAATAAAACAATTTATTTGATTCAAAACATTGTTTTGAATTAAGTTTTGGCATTTATTAATACCTACTGATTTTACTGCGACTCTACCATTCCTCTTTAGTCATTTTCTGACCTTCTTCCTCTATATGACATGTGCTTTCAGGATGTGACATATTTTTATTAATCAGTTTTTATATAGTCATTTAAATATGGTACCTTGTGATGATTTAAAAAGTAAAACTTTTTTTTGTCTAGTTGCCAAAAATAATATCTTAAGTGAAAAACTTTTTTATTAATAATTTAGATATCAAAGGTCTACCTGCAATTAACTTTGATATTTACTCTATTCTAACTATTAGTTACATTTGCACCCCCACCCTCTGTTCCACCATCTGTTCACACAAACTGGTCAGGTAGATGGCTTGCTGCTTTCCCTTGTCTCTTCAATATGGCCTATTGGTGTCAAATTCTTCAACATGCCTTCATTCTTCATTACCAAGAAATTTCAGCTGTCTCTTTCCAATTCTGAGTATAAACATCTTGTTTGATTTTCCTTAAAACTTTTTTGCTCTAAAAGACTAAAAATTTGATGACTAAGTACAGAAATTTGTAATCTTTCACATTTATACAATTTACAGTAGTCAAAATATGTATTGTGCAATGAAAACAAAAAAAAATAGGGATTGGCTATAATTAATGCAAGTATCACTAAGGCAACATAACTGTCATCTGTATATTATCCAGAGAAATATTTGAATAAACAACCAAGTTGTAACAAAATTATTGATCAAATATTGACTAATTGCTAGCATATTTTTATTAATCAATTTTTATATAGTCATTTAAATATGGTACCTTGTCATGATATAAGAAGTAAAACTTTTTTTTTGTCTAGTTGCCAAAAATAGTATCTCAAGTGAAAAACTTTCTTTTTTTTTAATTTAGATATCAAAGGTCTACCTGCAATTAAATTGATATTTACTTTATATTATGTTCCTTTCTCCTTCCAGCCCAAGCCTACTTTTTAATTAACTAAATCCAATTAATTTGTATTGATTGACTTACATTGGCTCTTGTTCCACTGTCCATTATAGGCATTGTTTTTCGATATAAGGCTTTGGTTGCTTTGTTCCTGTTGCGTGGTGCAGGTGCACGGCGATACTGCAATAAAAAGCTTCAAGTAAAAATATTTTAGGGAAACATGTCAGTCCACTGCTTGAAATATTTGCTATTTTAAACCTTTTACTTTTTTTTTTAATATATTGCATGGCACAAAAATCTCTTTATCCAGGCCTTTTTTAATTTTACTATCTATCAATTATGTTTCTGAAAATGTCCTGAGTGTTTTCTCTTAAAATTTTAAGTGATTTTCTTGGATGTTAAGTTATTTTTTGCCCTATACTAAAATGAAAAAAAAAATCTTTTTGTGTATTAAATCTATTTTCTTTTGTAATAAGTCTTCAGATGTGTAATTTACAACTTGTAATTTTCTCTGAAGGTATTTTACTTACAGATTTTAAAACTTCAGTATCTCTGCTTATTGCTTCAAAATAATCATCTACTTTGTTGCTGAAAAAGAGAAAAAAATGTTATCAAAATATTGACTTATATATTATTTTCTCTCTCTCTCATATATATATATATATATATATATATATATATATAAAAAAAGAGAGAAACTGCAAATGCTTTTGGTTATAATGTGGATTTGTTTTAGTGTATATATTTTATTCTTCATATTTTTGCTACATGTGTTTTCAGTCCTGTGATCTTCAGGCAAATTAAAAGAATCAATTTTTAAAGGAATAAAATTTCCTTATGTTCTTTTAATATAAATACAGAAAACGAACAATGAAATATTAAAAGAACATAAGGAAATTTTATTCCTTTAAAAATTGATTCCTTTAATTTGCCTGAAGATGGTCATGAGACTGGAAACACGTGTAGCAAAAATACGAAGAATAAAGTATATAGACACTAAAACAAATTCACATTATAACCAAAAACATTTGCGGTTACTCTCCTTTTTTTAAAATATACATTTTTTTCTTTAGTTGGAACAATTATAACCTTTTCCCTATATATATATATAAGTTGCACAGTTAAATCCTAACCTTGCCCAACACACAATGGCTCAGATTTGACCTTCTACTAGAATTCAAAGCCAGACAAATAATACATCAAACAATTAAAATATGAAAAGAAACTGACAACATCAAAATAAAACTGCCTTGAAAATGGCTAAAGTATCTGAAGGTGCTTGGGACAATGGATGATATGGATAGTTTTGTACTCCCTCACACCCACCAAACAGAAAAATGTAAGAAATGCTGGAAAAACTAAATAAAAAAATTTTTTTTAAAATTAATACAATTTTCCTTGTCCATCATATTTAACAAAAAATGTTTAAAAGAAAGGTTGCTGCCCAAATATATATATATATATATATATATATATATATATATATATATATATATATATATATATATATATATCTTTCTGCTAGGGTGGTTAGCTAATCTCTGTTGTAGGCACAGAGATTTTGTGTATTTTTGCTCAGGCACTATTTTATTTCTTCAACACTCACAGAGCCAACTTGTGGCTTATATTGCAACTATATTGGATGGACATCAAAGTTTTTCAGAGAGAGCACATATTCTGATGTGATCAACAATTTTGTTCAACACCAGTATGCTCAAACCTTCAGTCATGCTAGCACAACCATCAGTGACTTCCGAATAGTTCTGTCTAGCTGATTTCACACACAAGCCTGGGATTGGCTCCTGTTTCTCAGACAGTTCCCAACAGTGCTACATGTTGGGATCATCTTCCCAGGCTAATATTATCAAGAAGAGACTTCCTTGATAATTTAACTATGGTGAGATTTAAACCCAGGTTTCCTGCTTGGAACACTGACATTCTAACCACTCAGCCATTATGTTGATAACAAATAGAGTTTACAGAAAATATTATTGCACTTAATAAAAGAATGCCTATGAAGATTTTGATGAGTTAGGATTTTTTTGTAGCATTCCAGCCAGTTATATCTTCAGCAGTTAAAGATGTAATAGGATGAAGCAATAATGAAAAAAGAAACATTCACTTTTGTGTATTTTTATGCATCATGTTTTAAGATGTACAACCTTGCTCTCGAAAAGATGTTTTGAAACCTTATCTTTCATTTCCAATATAAAAGTTGAAATGTCTTATAAATTTAGACATATGTCCATTGAATATATAAGAATTCTTTCAGGTTAACACAAAAATCAAAATGGTATTTCCATCATTAGAAAAATATTTTATGCATAGATAATTTCTCACTTCTCAAACTGTGGCTGCCTTTATTGCAATGCTATATTACATAATGTGACTATTTATGAAACTAAAGTAGTTGCTTGCGTCATTCATTTCCTACTTATATGTGTCTATATACAACTCTTACAGGATGTAGGTAGGTTCTGCTCATATGTGGTAGTAGCTATAGATGCCTTCAGAGTACCATGACTAGTGATAACTCACTTGATACCTTTGTCATCACTGACTTCCTCAAGCATTATGGCTATTTTCAGTAGAAAAAGGTCAACACCACTTTGATTGTCATCTTTTTTTCCCCTGTAGTCCCTATCAGAAGTGTTCTTACCCTACCTCCTACTTCCCCTTTTGAGGAATTTCACATGGTATTCAGGAGACCAAACCAACTGCACCTTTTGGTTGAGAAGCCTGGTAACTAGTGTGTTGAGAGGTGGGGGAGATTGCATTTATTATAGGAGTTGGTAGGTAGATGTGGTAACCTACTTACTTTTCTGGTGCTGATATTGTCTCCTTTCGCTGGCATTTCTCAGTGTCTGCACGTTTCCTAAAAACTTGGCCCTATAAAAAAAACAAACAAAAAAACACAGTGTTATTCATTAGATAAACACTTGCTGATGTCTTATACAGTGAAAAGATAAACAAAGAACACACAAACTTTTGTTTATAAAAATTATCTATAAGCCTTTCATATAATCACTCCTTCGTTATTGTTGTTACATTAATAACTAGCACCTTAAATAAACAAGTTGTAAATTATCTGGTTACTACAGCATGAGATTTCTACAAATTCTGACTAATTCTGTTTGGTTCCTTGCCAATTTCTTACGTGATGCTTTTCCTGTTTGTCTTTCTTTTCAAGAAAAGATTTAAGGAATATATTTTTGTTAAGCATTCTTTGTTCATTGTTTATTTATTAAATAACTTCATCTGTTTTTATATTATTTTGTTTTTATTTGTTATGTATTTTTTTTTATATACCAAGTGTTGTCTTAAAAATTACTTGATAATGCATACTCTTAAAAAAATTATTTTGGGACCATCAGTTTTGAAACTTGTGATATAATCATTTTAAGAGTTAATTCTCTGTATCATGTCAAAAACTTATTTTCTGTGGTCCCAAAATATGTAATTAAAGAAATTTAAGATTAAGACCAGTCTCTTTATTATATTGTGTGTTATACACATATGCATTAAGGCTCCATATCCTGATGAAAATGCACTTATTTTATGCAATAAGTATTTTCTATTTGAATTTCTGGAATGAGGAATTATTATTTATAATAATAATGTTTATAATTTTTATGTGATAAAATACATCATCAAATTACTTACAGTATACATTTTTCTCTATCTGCCATATTGAAGTGAAATAATTTCATAATACTATGAAGCTTTGCTATATTAGACAAATCTTTACTTATTCTTGTTTAAAGCCTATACTGCTTTCTTGCTAACAACTTAAACACAGCAAATGAAAAGTCTTTTGCAACATGCTTATCAGTTCTTTTCCTATACTGACTGACATCAATATTTATTTTAAAAAGATTTCTATTTGAAGTCATTTAGAATAATCGAAAACCAAAAATTAACCTAAAAACTAATCCTGTTCTTAAATAGCCTCATCATATCAAAATTCTCTTATAGATGCCATGCATGGTGCCAAACTCATTCAGAAATAACTAAACTGTTGGTTGTATACAAATGCCTTCTCGGATCAATGGTTAAAAAGGGCTTCAACCAAGTGAAGTATGTAGACCTCAGTGAGGACTTTCCTTCATTGAACCTCATGGACTGGCATTGCAGAATCCCCAAAAACTGTACAAGATAACAGAAACCACCTTACTTGAGGACTATCAATAGCAGCAACAACTAAAATGGATAGCACATGTAACTCAGAGAGAATCAAGATGTTGCCTTAAACAAAAGGCAAGGAAGGAAACATTAAAAGCTACTGGACTTGAGAGTCCTATTTTCTTGAAAAATCGTTTAAGAGGAAGATTTTATAAATTTCTACTGACAGTGACACTAATTGCTCGATCAATGAATGATGAATGTTTCCTTATAAGGAAACTGCTAATATTATCATTACCAATGTTATAAATTTAGTATTTATCACTGATCAGAATTTTGGTTCTCTATTGTATGACAGTAATTTTTTCTTCTGAGTCCAGGTTATTTTGATAACACTTAAGTCTTATACTTTTCTTATTTTGGTTCTATGGAAAAAAAAGAATTGTATGACATATATAAGTAATAGACTGTTTCTGACCATAAGACATAGCAAGATTTGATTTTAACTATTCACTTATTTTATAAAGTCACTTAAACAAGTTGGAAAAGTTTAAGAAATATATTTGATAGTTTAAAAATGCTTCCTTATTTTTCAATTTATAATTACCATATTTGCTGGTCAATAAGACAATTACTATTCAATTATTAGTTTACGTCAGCTATTGTGGATAGAGGAGTGGTTAACAAAGTGGTACCACTAATGGATTTGGATGATTTGTATTGCACATTTAGTCCTAAAAAATCTCCTTGTCAAGTATACATCTTATAGGTTGATAAAAAAAACATCCTCCAAAAAATGCAGTGATCAAACTCTCAATGTCATAATAACCTACAGTTTGTCTTTTCTAAAGTCTCAGATGTTGCATTTTCCTGAGAAACAAATGTCTTGGTGACAATACATCAGATTATTTTCCCACCCAACATGCTAGTTACCATTATGAGTGTGGTGCTGGTACTTAGGGCTTCACTTTCACCGTCAACGCTCACTCTACTTTGTGGTCTCTTGATTAGAGTTCGGTGCTGCTCAGCATTCTCTGTGCTGAACGGTTTCAAGGCTTGGGTCTCAAAGGCCTTGATTTTATCCTTCACTGATACTTGCTCCTCTTCTTTTGCTTCACTGTCTTCCTGTAGAGCTTCCCTGTTTGAAAATAGATCAAGAAGAAATTATTTGTGCACTTATCAATAACAATAGCATTTCATATCAATATAGCATGTTAACAAATACTAAAATAGAGTGATTATGCCTGGAATTCATAACAAGTTCAACCATGTGCAGAAGAAGTATTATTCTCTCAGCCCTCATAATGCCTTGTGCCAATTATTAAATGACTTCACTTGTTTTTTTATCAATATTTTATGCTTAATACTTTGTATCTTTTTTTTTTTTTTTTTTTGCTTATTCCATGAAGTAGTGTCTTAAAAATTCTTTTGGGACCATCCGTTTTCAAACTTGTGAAATAATCTTCATTTTTAAAAGTTTATACTCTGCATCCAGAACTTGCTTAAAATTTATTTTTGAAGCATGAAAATGTATAATTAACGAAAGTTAGCTTAAAGTTAAGATCGATCAGTCTCTCTGTCTCGTACAATGTTTGTTTATAGAATGTATGCGTAGGTATATCGATAAGTCCATATCCTGATAAAATAGTATTTATTTTATACAAAAATATTTATTTGTGTCAATTCGAACATAGACTCACTTTGTCAGTATTTATTTTTTGTTACATTTACATGTACTTATGTGGAAAGATGCTATTCAAATTCATTCTTTATGTGTGTGTGTGTGTGTTGAATAAATTCCTGTTAAAAAATATTGCTACTAACATTTGTTTTAAACCAGATTTATCACTTGTGTCTTAGAATGTTAAATAAAATCTAATTTAGCTTTTATTTCATTGAAGAATTTTGCATTACAAAAAATATAATAAAAAATAAGCTATTAAAAATGACTTCCTCTGTTCCATAATAGTTGTAACATTTAGTGTATGAAATGAGTATGCAAATGTAACAATAATTATAGGACATGGGTAGTATTACAATAATTAAATTTCTTTAACAGGCTTCTCTTGTGTGTGGATATCTTCATCATGAAAAGTTTGAATCCATGGTTACCAAATTTTTAGATAAGCACAATGTAACTTTATATTGTCAGGTCGACTGAAAGTTTTCATCTCAGGAGTCAAATGTCAAATGACCAAAATCAGTCCTTTGCACATAGGCTCCAAGTGGCACTTCTGGTAGCATTTAAAAAATATTTGAAATATAATGTAAATTATTAATCAACCACTGACAGCATTTCCCTCACATCTTTGAGGGACTTTGTGAGCCAGCACCTACTTAAGGGAATTTATAAATGCAGACCATAAAGCAAACGAAAGCCAGTTGGAGAATGGATTCCATGTTGTCAACTCAAACCAATTACTAATTAACTGAAACAACATTTCCCGCTTTTCTGATGTAGAGTCCACAATGAAGCTTAGGTACAAATCTTCCCCTTTCTATAGGACTTTATTATAAATATGTCTCAATGTGTGTCCATCAACTTTTCTATTTTTCATGGACTCATTAAGCACACCCAGATGTGTGTATTTGAACCTTCCCCTTTCAAAGGGTTTTTTATTAAACACACCTAAATGTGTATATGTAAACTCACCCTTCTTTTCAAGGGTCTTATTATATTCACCACAAATCATCCAAATGAATTATTTGTTGATAAATAAATCTTTATCTTCAGTTGCATTTTAAATTCACTTGTTTAAATGCATTGCTTCACCATTTCATTGTTATGTCAGTTTCTATGTATGTTGGATCAAGATTGTTTTATTCCAGACAGCACCTGGAATAATTAGTAATCACTGCTACTAACTTGGATGGGTTAGCATCAACAATATGTCACTCTTCTGTGCCCTATAAATCAATAATGAGTCTATCACAGCTCCCCGAAATATTTTACTTTTGATGATTTAAGATGCAGAATTTTGTTGTGCATGCAGCCATAGTTGATCATAAAGATAAAAGTCTGAGATTACTAATGTAGAAGATATAACCAATGCACTTACTAAATTACTTAAATATTGCTGTCTTTTTTTTTCTTTTTTCTTTTTTTTTTTTTTTTTTTTTTTAACTATACTACATGTAAAATAGTTTGTAACAAAGAACAGTGTAACTTTTACTGTAAGCGTTTTTGTTTCTCCTTGTAATTTCTAAACAACAACAGCTTAACCTTTCAATGAATAAGCAACTTATAGAATTGTTGACTTCTGTAGGTTTAGGTAAAAGTGTCAGATGATGTGACAGCTCTTGACAGTGCTTCTCTGTTTATTTGACTCCTGTATTCTCAATGATTGACAATTACTTTTCTTAGACAAGGTTCATATTCTATCAAAATTGATGAAGGGGAAAAATACTAGGCTGCAAGTTAATCATAGTGTATAATTTTTAGATAGTTTAGAGATCTATAATTATTTGAACACACAACTGTTAATATATGTAATCACAACACTTTTTTAAAATATTTCTTTTACTTATTTTTTATATTAGTACTCAATTTTAGAGTGTTTATTCTGTAGAGAGCTGATAGAATTAATTTCTGATACTTATTTTTCCCTACAAAATTTTTCAAATCCTTTAATTTTAGGTATTTAAACAAAGTAAAAAAAAAAAAAAATGTGAAATTCGTCTCTTTCCTTAACTAGTGTGTGTTTTAGCACATTTATTTTTTCTTTTTTTAGAGGTAATCAGTCCTAACAAGAAAAGTAAGCTGTAATAAATGTTTAAAATTAACAAAACAAAATGGAAAAATTTTGCAAAAAAACATTTCAGTTGGGATTTTTTCCAAAGGAACAAAGTAAAGTGAAATGACTATAGTAAATAAAATAATAAATAAAAAAAAAAAAACATAAATTCTTCAATAGTTTCATGCAAGAGAAGGAAAAAAAGATTTTACAGATCTATTTCTTTTGGGGGTGGGGGTGGCATAATACATATTGTAGATGTAGATTGTATACAGTAGATTCTATTTAATCATTATTGAAATTGTGTGAAATGTACAAGAGCTGGAAAAATTTTTTATATAAAGCCAGTTTCCTTATAGTGCCCAAAACATCACACACTATATGTTTGTTTTAATTATGTGATGAAAACCGAAATTTATTGTCTCATGGGATAGATGAAGTATGGATGAACAAAAATGATAAAATAGTAATGAGTTGAATTATTTACCAATTCAAGACAAGCTCTACTTTTTATTTCTTTTTATTCATGTATCTCTAACATGATTGATATCAACAAGTTTTATTTTCATATTGATTCAGCTATGAATAGGTCATGTTATCTTTTGTACTTTGCAGTACAATGCATTTATAAATAGTTTTTATAACTCTAGGAATCCTTGACAAAAACCTGTAAAATTTATGCACAGTGTGAAAGAAATAACAATACACAGTAAAAAAAAAAATTATCATGGGAAGACAGGTGGCATAAAATGCCAAGGGCTTGACTTTATTAGATATTTTCTGGCTTTTGTGTCTAATTTCTAATTGACTTTGATTGTCCATTCATTTGATAAAGGTCAGATCATCATCATTACCTTTTCTTTATATTTGCACTGAACTATATTAGAGAACTTTTTTTTTTTTTTCAATCTAATGTACTCATGGTGCCTGGCGGGCTGTATGTATCCTGTAAAGTTCACTGTATTGCAAATTTGTGAAAAGAAAAGTTTAAATTATCTTATTTGACTGTGATTTGTTTGCTGAACTTGGGTACATTTCCTTTTGACTTGATTGGGAAGCCATGTGATTTTTCTTCCTGGCCCAACAGGTGTAGTTGACATATTCTGTCAGAGATTCTCTTTTATTAGATGTTTTACAAACATTGAAATCTGTTAAGCAAACAGCAAATTAACCCTGGTATTTTGTGCTGCTTCAGCAGTCGAAGAACTTCAGATTAGAAATAGCTTTCCGCTGTAACTTTCCTTTTATGAATTAAATTGAGGTGGAACTGATAACCTACTTGCTGCCATTGTCAATACATTTACACATTAGTCACTTTCTCACCACTGTAATGTAGCTACTCTGTGCCTTTTCGATAAATACTTTCATGGTAATTATCTGATGAACTTTCTACTATGGTACCTAGACTTTATGAATTTAAGCACAGTACTAGATTGTCAGCTAGAGCTCCTCATTTTACAGTTGAAATTTCTAGAGGTAACTGTAAGTTCTATACTAACAGTTTCTTTTCCCATACTTCTCGCTTGTGGAACTCTCTTCCAGCTTCTTGCTTTCCAATCAAATTTGATTTTCAAAAATTTAAATGCAATGGCAATCATTATCTTCTATTTTCTTAAATCCTGTTCTTTTATTGTTCTTATTTCTTAATAATGTTTGTCTTTTTATCATATTCTTTTACACTCAGTAACCCCTTGCAGCTTAGTGGCTTTATTGCCTTGTTACAGGTGAAATGATTTAAAAAAAAAAAAAAAAAAAAAAGAAGTAATTAATATATATAATTACATAGTGCAAATAATCCAAGCTGTTGTCTCTAGTACCATTAGACTCCCCTGTAGTGTATCAAGCCACAGTCTCACCACACTTGGTATTGCTACTGTGGTTTCCATAGCAAATAGGTTTTTACAGGATGGAGTTGCCAGACTCGTACCTAACCAGTTACAAATTCAGTTGTCCTTCTCCTGATTTGGTTGCCAACCAAGGCTAGAAAACCCAGTTTATTCTGCTATTTAACCTATTGCCAAGAGGAAAAGAGATAGATTCATACCTTTCTCAAGAGTATTTGTGCAAAAGGGAATGAACTCAACCTGAATTTGAACTTCACAGACTGATTCCACTTTCCTTGCTGATGACTGCTACTACACACACACACACACAAATCCAGTCTGGGTCATGAATCACCTTAAAAGAAACTGACAATTCTGTGAAATTATTTTAACTGCTTGCAATGAAGCTAAAATGAATAGTTTATATATAGTTTTATTGAAACAGATATTTAAAGAAAATAACCAAAGAAATTCACATTTCTTTTACATAAATTGTAAGTGAAACTTTATTGATTTTAATATTTTATATGTAGTATCGACTACTTTTGATTAACTTGAATGTAACAGCATAAAGCATAATTACAACTATGATGGAGTATTGAAAAATGTAGACATTAGTTACATAAAATATATACATTGTAAAGTTTATACTCAATGGAAAAATGTAATATTTGTTTTGAGACTGGAGGCATATTTCTTTAACTCGAGTCATATTCGAATAGATGAGTCAGGTTCTTTTTTCTGGAGTGACCAGTTCGAAATAGCTTGCCATGTCAATAGGCAAAATGTTGATATTTGAATATTTAGATAAAGAAAAGACTGTATGTTGATATTTATATAGAGGCAGACCTTTTGTACTCACATTGTGTATTTTATTTATGTCTATCTCTTTCTCTCATATATATATATATATATATATATATATATATATATATATGGTCTATATTTGAGCAGTTTTATGATGTGCTATGTAAAAAGATGTCAGGTATCTATATAAGTTTTCCATCACTTATTTTAGTTGCTGATTATATACTGTATAGAAATAGAGGCCCAGTAATGGGTAGAGGAGTTGGGGGAAATTACTGAAGTAAGTTGTGAGAAATTATTGATAGGAATGAACAAAACAATGTGTAGCTGGATGTGAAATAATGTTTTTAGTCATTAATAGAGGTTGTGCAAAACTTTAAACTTCTTAAAATGGAAGCGTTTTTCTCACTGTTAATGCTGTGTGTTTGCTTTTTGTTTCTATAATATGATATACAATTCATATTTATGATCTTTTCAAGTTTTTTATTGTTCAGAAAAGAACCTTATTACTTTTGTATTTAGTGCAACTTGCAGTCAAATGTTAGAATATTTAATTAAATCTTTTAAATATTTAATATTTACTTGTGTCTATCATATCTCTTTAACAAATATTTTTCTTCTTTTTTTTTCTTTTTTTTTTTTTTTTTTTGTGTGTGTGTGTGTGTGTGTGTGTGTGTGTTTTATGATCTAGCCACCTGTATCATAATAAACATGAGTTTGTTCAGTCAGTTAAGTGCCATACATGCTTGGGCAATCGTGTTTGTTTTCATTTCTGACGAGGCAAAAGGTTTTCTCACAGTAGCTGACCATTTCTTTCTGTGATAGACTGGTTGTCAACCAAGGCTATAGAATCCAGTCTGTCCTGCTATTCAACCCATATCTGAGGGGAGTAGGTGAATTCATACTTTTCTTTGTGTATAACTGGTTGTAATGAACCTGACTGAAATTCAAAGTTGGCTCTCCAATTTCTCAAACTGGCTGAAATGATGGAGAGTCTGCTTCTGCCGTTAGTAATCATTGTTTCAGTCCTTATATTTTGAATGTCGATAGACAAGGCATAAAAATCCACTACTCTAGTTTATTGGGCCTGCACAATGTACTTATCAGTAACACTACATCCTTCTACTTATAAAATCTGAACTAGTAATGAGATAATAGATGAGTGAAAAACAAAAAGTAGCTGATTTTATTTTAATACAATTGACATCTAAGTATGAGTGAAGAACCCCAAAATGTAGCAAGAAAAAAAAAATCAAGAAAATTAGTTCAAACTCATTAAAATACTATGAAGAGATATAGTTTGTTTTCTTCATTAGTTAAAAAGATTAGGGATAATAACGTCTCTTATCCCAACTACCCCCCCCAACTGTATTGTACCATTAATCTTTATAACTGTCTGGGTGTTGAATAATCATTACAGGCACATAAAAAAGCCCAGAAAAAGTTGCTCATGACATTGACTAGCCTTCTATTGCATTTGTGAATATAAAGGAGAATAATCCTGTGAAGTACAGCCCCGTGTGTCTTTGTTGATAAGAGTGCAACTGATCTTGCAGTTTACTTTAGGAGTTGATATATAACTCTAGCCAGATAGATATATTTTCTCATCAGATCTTATGTCCAGTTAGCAGTTTGCACAGCCAGACACTATTTACTTCCTTCCCATTATTTAAAATTAATGCCTTTATTTGTTTTGTAGGAATAGCCTAGCAGTGTGATCAAAAGGATATGTTTTATAAATGAAAATAATTGAAACTGAGACAAGAAGACAAAATAGAAACTTGCGAGAAGCACTAATTGCACTTGTGTGGAAGTGTTAATTTCACTAAGACATAAGAAACACTAGCAACATCATGTTTAAGAAAAAAATCAGTGATGACAAATACAAAATTGAAAATCAAGCATTTGCATTATTATTATATACTAAATATGTCATATTGAAGAATTGATATTTTTGTTTTTAATAAAACCATTGACTTTTTTTCTTATTCATGTTTCTTATAGTTTTAATTTTATTTCTTTTCTATTTAAAAATTCCTTGCAATTGTTGACAGATGGGAGATGATATTTAATTTGTTACTACTTTATATGATAAGGATCTTCATTATTTTCATAATAAACAGTTACTAATTATTCATATTCCAAAGCATAAAAGGCCTATTCTGTCTTTATTTTATCTATACATGCGGATGTCCTGAAAAGTTCTCAGCTCAACCAAAAAGGGATTAGAATAAAAAAAAAAAAAAAAAAAATCTTATATTTTCTTATTTGATCAGATTTTGGGAAATGGGTTGGACCAAGAGCTTTTCAACACTACTTGTATGCACACACACACACACACACACACACACACACACACATATATATATATATATATATATATATATATATATATATATATAATAATGGACCCTCCCGTCGGTTTCGATGTATGAGGATCTGACAGCTTAATTGATTCAGTTATGAAATTTTGTGCGATAATCAAGTGGCATTTAAGACCTGCTAGTGATTTACAAAGGAGGCCACATATGGAGCAAGTATAAGGATTGTGATTTTTTTTTTTTTTTTTTAAGCAACAACAACAATAATAAAATTTTCTCTTATACATATATATATATATATATACTCATACATATATAATAACAATATCTATAACGATAATTATAAAAAAAAACATTATATATATATATATTCAAAGTATTTATATCAGAGCAGGAACCTGAAGACTTTCTTTCCTTGTTTAACCAAAGCTCAGTGGCAAGGAGAGGCGTATCTGTTCATTGTAGTTAGGCCATAACTAGAGGTTAACTATTTTCCTTGTGTGACATGTAATGAAATGTAGTCACTTAAAAGATTGACTGTACTTTCTTTGGAACAACTAAAGTTGGCTTGGGTAGACAAATTCCCACTTACCCATCACTTCACAAAGCAAATATTTAGTTTTTGTGCACATATAGTAATGTACAAAACTTCACAGAACTGAAGGTGCACAAAGAAAGAAAAATTTTATAAATTTTTTTTTTTCTGTTACTGGGTTTGGTTGTTTAGTGGCATATCAACACCTCTATGTGTTATTTAATGCCATATTTATATTTTTGAAGGTAATAATGGTTTTAGTCATACAAAACATACTAATTATCGCATAGCTTGGGGAAGAAGAGGCGGATTCATACCTTTCCCAAGTGTATTTGTGCATAAGTTACGATAATGGACCCAACTGGAATTAGAACTTGGCTCCCTGATTAACAATTCTGGGCCATTATGCATTACATCCAAGTTTACAGCACCTGGTATTCCCAAGTGGTCACCCATCTAGGTACTGCCCAGGCTGGATGTTGCTTAACATATGTGATCATATAGGAACTTGTTTCAATGTGATGTGACCATAAGTATGTTGTTGCTGGGATTTTGAAAAGTCTGGGAAATGTTCAGTGAGACTCAAGAAACATTACGTAACATGATAATAACAAATTGTTGAAATTTCTTAAACATTTGAGTCAAGCCTGATATATATATGTGTGTGTGTGTATAAATATATAATGAAGCTTGTATCAAATGCATATTCAGTGTTTCTGGAAATTTTAACAATCTTGAATTTTTTTTTTCTTACCTTTATAGAAAAATGATCATAGAGCCATCAGAATTAATATAAAACAGTTTCTAAAACAGAATTTGATTGTTACAAAAAAGTAAAATTCTAACCCCATAATTAAACAAATTACTTTATCCAAACAAAAAACAAAAAATGCACAAGAAATTTTTAGCATTTTTACTTTGTATGTTATTGAAACATTTTTCTTTTAATACTGTCATTGGTTGTATAAGAAAATTAACTCAAAATTTAGAATGTTGTTTCACAAATTTAATCTCTGACTAATTTCTTGGTCTTTTGTATTAAAGAGAGTACCTATTACCTTTGCATTAGTGTATTCTCTTTTCTATTATACTTGTGGACAAATTTGATTGGTACTCTCAGCATCACTGACCACTCATTGTTTTTATATCAATTCACTCCTTTTAAAATTGTCACACAGTCTTTTGCTACTAAAATCACTAACAATACTAATAACATTGTACAATGTAGAACAGCGTTGTTGTAGAAGGGACAATGGTAATTTTCTTTTCTTTCCCTCCTGGTAGTTTCAAGTACTATTTCTTATGTTCTATTTTGGTTGATTTTATTATGTGCTTTTTTCTTCTCCTGCCTTTTTCCTTTTAGGGACAAAAAACTTGTCTATTGACCAACCTAATTAATCTATTTATAGTAGATATTCCAAAAGTGTATTTCCTGATCTGACTATCTGTGGGATTGCTTTGTGTTTGTACCAATGGTCAACAAATATTTTGCTGTTTATGCTTTTCTTTAGTATTTTTTACTAAATCCTTATCTATAAACATTTAACTAAGAAAACAAATCTTGCAAATGCAAAGGACTCCTATTTAGTAAGACAGAACTTATTCTAGTATAAAGCTACAAAGAATAACAAAAATAAACAATTGCATACTAAAAAAAACACATACATTAATATATTTCTCTCTCTTTCTCATATATATATATATATATATATTGCTTTTGTGTTATTTTTATAGATACAAATATTTAAGTAAATGCTCTGTTTATAATAAACAGTATTAACAACATTTATTGGCCTGAATGTCTGAGAAATTCCAAGGAAAATATGTGTCCTCCAACAGGACTCAAACCTGTATCCTTCATGGAACCACCATATAGCCTCATCTTCTATACCATTTAGCTACAGAGGAAGCATCTGGTTAGCAAGTTCATTACATCTCTCTGACCAAAGCTCAATTTGGTCTCATTTAAATACACATGAAGACCTACAAAAGTCTATCCGCTACATACATGTTCATAATACAAATATAATAGCCTCATCCATCTCTCTCTCTCTCTCTCTCTATATATATATATATATATATTGCTCAGTTCCTTATTGAGACCCTATGAAACTATTTACCTAATACAAGAAAGAAAGCAGGAATAAAGAATTTTTTCACCTGCTTACCTCTAATTAATGAATATATATCTCAGGGATAGATACATGTTTTAGATAGAATAGTTCTTTTAAATTATTCTGTCAAATGAAATAATTAAGATTTTATTAAAGAAGGGCTTTATCCCTATGCATGATTTATCTTTTTCTTCTCCCAACATGGTTTCTACAGGATGAATTGTTGATTACAAGACTGCAACTATAGGACCCTATTTCATTAAAAGAATGTTGGATCATACTACTAAAAATACTGCAAATGTTAAACAAGTCTTGGTGAATGTATAGCAACTGACCGTCTACCAGTGCATAAATTGCAGACAGGTTTTACCAGCTGCTTGTCCACACCACACCTTGGATTTGGCTTCAACCAAAAATGGCTCTTATCAAATTACTCAGATTCTAATTTTTATTTTCTTTCTTTTTCATTTCTGAACATTTTAACGGAAACTATTCCAACTAATTTCATAAAGAAATAGGACCTAAAAATAAAAATAAAATCTTGATTAGCCAGAGAAGAAGAAAATGCTTGATGTTTTTTGATCCATGTAGATGTTGTGCACCATGTGTACAATTTATAATTACTACTTATTGACATTCACAAATGAGAGAACTTGTCCTTTTTACATTTATGAGTCATCTTCATCTTTTTTTCTTGCTATTATCTCTATTGCCATTGCATTTTTTTCATACTGTTTTGAGCCTTGATTTTCCTAATTATATCATCAGCTGTTAAGATATGCTTTATATCACCAACTGAATTTATCAGAGAAAACAGTAAATCTCTGAAATGATATAGAATTCAATCCAATGTTATTTCCTCAAATTTAAATGATCACTGTGTTCACTTATTGAGTTTCTTGAGCTGTATATTCATCACTTAATACCTATATATTCTCAGTTTATTCTGACTTGAAATCAGTATAAGTATTAAGAACAAATTTGTGGTAGTAGAACAAGGAATGAATTATTCTATCCAAGAGATATTTGAAGAAACTTATCAGTAAGTTAAGTTATATCTGCAAGACTTCTGACTAATTTTGATTTTTTTTTTTTAAATTCAAGTATATAAGTCAGATGCTGTTAAGTTTAAGTATCCCGTCTAATGCTTTAAAATACAATAAAATTCAGTTTAATTTGCTTCTTGATTACAGCATAATTGTTTAGGATATAAATTCAGTGTTTAATCATCTTATTACATCAACTAATACATATTAGGTATCACTACAATTTCCATGTTGTAAATAATAGTTTATCATAATTCGCCATGTTACTGAATAAACCATAGAAATTCCTATTTTATAAACTTTTATGAACAATATTAAATTGACTGACATTGACACCAAAACACAAAGTCTCAGCTACTTTGATTATTTTTAGATTCATTAACCTAAGACCATAAAGTGTATCAAATTCTCTATATTTTGGTGCCAAGTATTCTTTATATACAATATGATCATATTGATCTTTTTTTTTTCTTTTTAAACCATTGAGTCATTTGTCTGTATATCTAATGATATTCACAATGAATTATGGCATAATTTTAGAGAGGTCAGTCCCATCTAATATTTGTACTAATTCTGGAAGGATTGATTTCTTTGACAAGTAAGATTCTAGTCAAAGCAAAACTAAGGAACTATTTGATTTTTGTTTGTCTTAAAGACTATTTGATGTTGTGAACATTTTGTTTACATTAGATTGGCTATTAGAGGAAAATACTGTTTTGGTTTAACAAAGTTTTCCTTCTCCTAGATGGATATGTTTTTAAGAATACCACTAATTTGGTACAGAGGTGAAATTATTCTTTGTATATTTCAAGTAATGAATTTTTAATTTCTGCTTGGTTGGTCATATATTGGAGTAAAAACTAATGTTGTTGAAACTATATCATGCCATAATTAGTTTTGAGATTTGAAATACAGTATATATTCATCACTTAAATATCTTAGAATTATTATTTTTTTAGTTTTGAATTTATTTTTACATTATTAACTGTTAACTGCCTTTATATTAAGCTATAAGATTTTTCTTTAAAAATCACTATATTACTTTTTTTTGGAAAAAGAATTTTTCTAGATTTTTACAGCGATATTTTGATGTTTACTTTTGTTGTTAGTGTAACATCAAATCTTCAGTGTGAAATCAATCTGTTACTTATAAAAATCCAAATATAAAATAGTATCACTTTTTATCTCATGATTTATGAAGTTCTTTTTATTTTTGCTAAATATAGTTACAGATTGTTTAACATTTCCTCAAATTTAAATGATCATTCTATTCACTTATTGAGTTGAGCTGTATTTTCATCACTTAATACCTATATATTCTCAGTTTATTCTAACTTGAAATTAGTTTTTCCATCTTCTTGATCAACTTGTGATGTAACATGATCCTAACATGGTGCAAACATAGTAACCAAAGATATTATTTACTTGTTGTTCTGTCCTAAACAGATATCAACCTTCATTATATCATGAACAAACATCTGTAGGTATTGATTCAAACCCTGTGACCTGATGAGAATTGGAGATCACTGATACAAACATGGTGATAAGAGAAACAATGAAAAATCGATTTAAAATGACAAGATAAAGCCATAAATTGCAACAAAGCCTCATTATACAATTATACAAACAATCTCAATTGATGAAGATTTTGATTTCTCTTACAATAGAATTATTCTGAAAAAAATTGCTTTGCATTCTCAAATATAACTAAAGAAGAATAAATTTTATCTGCTCAGATCTGAATTAAAGTCATTTATTATCTATAGAATTTCAACTTGTGTTTTAGTTAATATCAAAATAGACACAGGTATGTAAAAGATGTTCAGCATTCTTTAACCTTCATGTTCACAAAAACATGGTGTGTTAAAAGGATGATTTTTCCCTTGACACTGCTATTATTTTAACTACCTTCACTTTTCAGCAATTTTTATTGTGTTAAAAAATGAATAGAATTTTAATAAAACTTAAAGATGTGAAAGTGAATACTATTTATTTATTAGAGTGTTTATTTACACTATTGTTTATTACAGTAGGTGGCAAAACACTGGTTAATTACCAATTGATTCAAACTTTATAAAATGATAGATAAGGATTTTTATAATTTAGTAAATGTTTATAAATTTATGAATAAAAATTTTTTATATTTATTTCTTTGTAAATTAGTAAATGATAAATTGCATTGCATTAGTTTTAATACATTTGTATTAGTTTTAGAATGTTGTAAATATAAAATTATTTTGTAAATAAACAATTTAATGAATAAATAGTGTTTACTATTTTTATTGTAACACACTATTTTGACACACTATTTTTTGTGGTCACGAAGGTTAAAGCTTGCTAAATGTTCTTTGATCATATGGTTCAGAAAAGGATCCTTGTTGTTCATAAATTTTTAATCAAGGAATTACTTGTCAGCTTGAGAAATTCATCAAATTGATCAATATTTAATACTTTGATTTGTTTTTCAAAAGCCAATCACTAACTTGTAGACAAGTTTTAATGTTTTCAAAGTTTTTTTTTTTATATAAACATTGAACATAAGACACTGAATGTTTGTAAGTGTGAATATGACTGTTGGGGGAACTGTTTCTTAAATCTAGTTTCTTTATCTTCTTTTAATTGTTAAGTGAATGTATGATTAATATCTATTAGTATTAGTATCCAATAAGAGAAAACAAAAAAAAATCCGATTTTTATATTCTAATCAGTTGATGTGAGGTCAGTCTAAATATCTGATCTTTACTGACTCAGCTTTGTGATTTACAAACTACAGACTTCTCCTTAAATTCTTCCATTTAAAATAACAAAACTCCAAACACCTGTGTCAATTTACTGTATTATCTCATATCTGCAGATGAATTAAATGCAAACTGTGTCTACTCACGTTTCAGTTGCATCTCTGACTAATTCTCTTCAATGTTAACCACACCTCTCTTCCTTCACCTTCTTTTTATCTTCCCTATGTCTTGGCCGACAGTAATGCCCATGTCCATATTTGTCCCAGCACACAACTCAGAACTGGAGCAGCAGCAGCAAGGACACAGGTCTCCAACTAACTATTGTGGACACATGCCATAGATTGGAGATGTCATCCTTCCTCTGTTTATTACATCTGCAAATTTGTTGCTTGTGTTGGTTGACAATATCACATAACATTGGTGGTTGACAGTCTCTGCTGCTCCTGCTTATAGATTAAATCTAAGTTTTTCTTTAATTCTTTTATCCTTTCTTGCTCCTCCCCAATCCCCTATTCACCATCCTCTGCCCCTGTCACTTTTCTTGATTCTCTCTCTCTATATATATCACTTGTTACTAGATAATCCTTTTTTTCCTTACTTTTCATTTTTTTTCTTTCCTTTTATAATTTCTGGTTTCATTTATATGGTTTCTTTGCAGTAACTGATTTTTCTTGTCTTTGCTCTCTGCCCTTCCATTCGTTTTATTTATTTTTGGGGGGGCAGACCAGGGTAGGGCAGCTTTCAAAGCTTAAACAAGTGTGTGTATGTGTGTGTGTGTGTGTGTGTGGGTATTCTTGGATTTTATTAATTTCACTATTTTACCACGCAACTTGCAACCCATCCAGTTAATCATTTTGTAAGCCTTTTTCATTTATTCAACATCCCATTGACACTGTTTTTTTCATAAAGGTTTTATTAGGTTTTTTGCACAAAATGACTTTTGTTGACAAACTTGAAAGAAATAAGGAATCTTGTAAACCAATTAATAAAAATGTTTGTTTGTTCCTTCCAAATTTTTTTTATTGTTATTTTCATGTCAAGTTTCTTTAGGCAGAAAGTAGAAAAAATGTTGTTAAAAACAAACAGATTCTTTAAGATTTTTCATTTTATTCCATGGTATATAGCCTGTATTAGTACATCTGTACATAGTTTTAGTATATGACAAATCTCTATGTAGGTATTATAGAATATGTAGAAGTGCAAGATGTTGTGGTTACTGATATAGAAAATGGAACTGACAAAGTGGGTTCAAGTCTCTGCTAAGGCAGCTTATGTTCTCTTTCTGTTAAAACCCTTGGAAAAGGCATGAAACTACATCTAAAAGCTATGGGTAAATAACAAGGTAGTTGGAGCCTTTTAGCTTTATAAGGCAGTTGTGCTAGGAGAAGGCTAAGGTGACAAAAAAAAACAAAAAAAAAACTACTGCGTGGAAGTTGTTATAGTTGATTGAAAAAAGGAGAAAGTCAGACATTGGGCCAGTACTCCAGAGACCCTTGTAAAAATCTACAACCACCGCAGAAACATTGAATAAACCTCCAATGAACAGATCCTATATCATCCAAAATAAAGACATAACATTTCCAAATCTGCCTTTTTTACATAGCCTGAGCTTTTGTTGTTAATTGAATATACATGCATTCAAATGATAAATATGAATTAACTGTATCTATTTCGTTAGCTTCTTAAAATCTGTTTGCTGTGTATATTCATTATACTAGGTTTGTGTGCTTATATTGGGTGATTGAAAAGTAACTCCCTATTTTATGTATGATTGACTCTCCCATCTAAATATAATTTTTATAAGACTGGAGAGTCCATCATACATAAAATATAGTTACTTTTCAATCACCCTTTATATATGCACAGTTGCATGGAAATTATTTTCCTTATCTTTTTCTACCTTGACTTTGATTTGATAATATTTGGTACACCTCAACATTAAACCCAAGCTGAATGAAGAATAGTTTCCCATTTCTTTTAATCTTCTCAGACCTGCAAACCTATCCTGACACATGGATAAATTTATGCCCTAACAAGTAATAATTATTTTTAAATTTACTTTTGTAATGATTAATATTTAATGTGTACAAAATAATAATATAATATTTGATACATGCTCTTCTGGTGTGATCTCATTCATCTTAACTATTAAAACAACATCACTTTGGACTGATTCAAATTCAGCTCTTTAACAATACCAGGATATAGTCAATGAAACCTTGTCTACCACACTGATAACAGCCAGTTTTTGACAATGACTAAGACAGTCAAAGTACTTGAACAAAACAGAATAAACATGTACTTCCGACAGCTTGTCTATAATTTTCATCCCAATATACATCTTATTTGAAAATTGAAAAAAATGCAATAAGAATATTAAACAGAGCTTTTCAGTTGAATTTAACAAAACTTGTTTGAATGAATACTTGCTGCTTAAATATACCTTTACAACAACACACACATAAAAATATGACAAACTGGAAAAGTATTTTTCTAAATACTGTTTGTTGATATATAAAATTATATATATATATATATATATATATATATTTTGATTTGATAATATTTATTTACTCAATTTATGTTAGTAAAACAGTTTAATGCATGAACAGATAAATAATGAGAGAATATTTCTTTATTTCCATAATTCTGAATCCTTCATTAAGTATAAGTTTTGTATAGGATAAGTATTCAACCCTCCCCTTTATCTCAACCAATACATACTTGAGATTCTTTTGATGCTGATCACCTTCTCTAGTCTTTGATAAGTCTTCTGCTTCTCTCAACTGGTATTTTTTACTATTATATGCAGAATTGTAATCAATTGTTCAGATTCAACAGCTTCCATTTGCTACAAACATTTCATTGGATTTATCATTCAGGTGATTGAGAAGACTGTTCCATTACTCAAACTTTATTTTCCTTAAACTATTCTGAGCTGGTTTTCAAAATATGTTATAGGTCATTTGTTATCTTGGCAGATGAATCCCCTACCAAGTCTATACTGGACAGCAGAGGGTATAAAAGATTTTTCAGACAAATAGACTGATATTTTAGCAAATTAATTTTCATCTTGTGAATTTCACAATACCTGTCAGCTAAAACAATCCCATAAAATGATGTGCCCACCATTGTTTCACTGTGGGGATGATATTTCTTTTTTTATTTTTATTTTTTACATCATGCGTGCTGTGTTCTTTCTCCAAATGTAATGTTTGTTTTCAATTTTTATTTAACCTGAACAAAAAAATGTATTCCAGTAATCTAAACTGATCTAAAATTTAGCTAAACAAGCTTTTTGTGTATTTTCTTCAATAACACCTTTTTTATATAGCCAACTTCTAGTTTTCATCATGATTTGTTAAATAAATGTATATGAGCTTTCTAAAGTAATGTTGAGCATTTAACATGCAGAGAGTACAAGAATAGCTTAATTTTAGCAGTTATTATGGCCTAATTTACTGGTAAATTTATTTCTACCTACTATGAGCTGAATATTTATACAAAACTTATTGCTACTATACATACAATATATATATATATATATATATATATATATATATATATATATATATTTATTCTGTTTATCAGCAGCATCAATGAAGCTTCTTTCTAGGGTTACCATTTCTAGTACAGAGTCTAAAATTTGTATCTTGATGCAGAATTATTAAAATTACTTGAGCCCATTTGAACATAAACATCCCTCCAAGCATATTTTCTATTTTCTTATCTCATTCGATCTGCTGTGATGCAAACAAAGTTTATCATTATTTGATATTTATAGACTCCACAACTGCAACACTTATTATAGTGACTCTCAGTTTTGGAAAATGTATGTGCATTGTCCTTGGCTTACTTAAGAAAATCATGTCTATCAAATAACCTACGGTACCTATCTGTTTGCTAAAGATATTTAGGTTATGGAACTGAATTTTACATGCACAATGATTATCATTCAGGCTATTTTTGTTTGAATCTAATTTATGTTTCTTTCTTTAATAAGTATTATTAGGCTTGGCATTTGGATTGGTGTCTCATAAGAAGATAAAAGATTTCGTTCTTAAATCTCTGTTTCTTATCAGATGAGTATTTATTCATATTCTCACATACAAAATGCAACAGAATGAAACCATTTGAATTCGCAATATGTTTATTCATGCAGTTATAAAACTGAAGTAATACAAATATTTAATACTTTTTGTCATTGTTTAACCATAAACACTCTTTAAGCAACTTCATCTAGCAAGGAAAGCATTTGTCCTGCTATTGTAGTTGACTACCGTTGCCAAATAACAATATATTTAAATTTCAAAATTGTGTTGTCACATCCTGCTATAGCAACAGCAAAATCAGCCTTGACTTAAATCAAGATCAAGGTTGTATTTAAGGAGCCACCATATATAGTGGAAGAACTAGTAATACTTATGAATAATGTTGAATGCTAAAGGTTAATTGAAATTCAAAACTCTCATGAAAAATATGTTGTAGATCTTTTTACATTAACAGCAACTCAACATCCACCCTGTTACATATGCAACTTCAGTCACCAAGGAAAACATTTTTCCTGCCATTGGAGTTGCCTCCAATTGCCAAATAACAGCATATTTAAATTTTACGATTGTGTTGTCACATCCTGCTATAGCAACATCTGTTTTAAATTTGAGATCAAGGCTACTGCAGTTTGTATTTGAAAACCACCATGTATAGTAGAAGAACTATTAATACTTATGAATAATGTAGAGTGCTAAAGGTTAATTGAAATTCAAAAATCTCATGAAAAATGTGTTGTAGATCTTTTAATTTATTTGCAAAATTTATGCAATTAAAAAAAACAAAAAAATCATATTGTCTAATGTCTTAAATACAAACTGCCAGCATTCATAGCTAATTCATTGTGATTGAAACTTGCTAATGTCACTTTGTCTGTTAGACAGTGCCCAAAGAACTTAGTGTTTGTGCCTTGGTTTAAATCATGATGGACCATTATTTTATTGGTATCAAATGAACATTGAATTCCAGACAGGTTTTTATGAAAAGGACATATATTTTCATACAATTTGAACTTATTTTATAATGTATATATTAAAAACATTTGATATTGTATTCTATAACATGTAAGAATAAGAATAAACTGTTTATACAATACAAGAAATCACAGATAGGATTTACAAAACAACTATGTCAAAATTCTGACTATTTTATAAATATATAAAAAATAATTATTGATTAATATATATATATATATATATATATATATATATATACTAGCAGTAGAGCCCGGCGTTGCTTGGGGATGTAACACTAAGAGATAGATCAAGTATCGACCATCATAAAGACTGAAAAATAAAATTGACAAAGATTATTGTTTAAGGTGGACGGACACGCATGTCTTAATTAGTTTTATTTTTTTATTTTTTGGTCAAACTCAAAAAACATTGTTTTCAATTGTTATGAGTCTACTGATTGAATAGAATTTTATTATAAACAATTGTCTTGTAAATGGAATTTTTAAAGCATTCTGAATGTAAAAATAAAGAAAAAAGTGTGCAAGACAATAAGAAACACTACCTGCCAAAAAAAGTGAAGTTTTGTTGAAATCGGTTGAAAAATGTAGGAAATTCGATCCCATATATAAACGAACACGCACACACACAAACAACCAATCTGGGTTTTATAATAAGTATAACTTGATAACTCGATATTAATAAGTATAACTTGATATGAGTTGTCCCCCTTTCATTAATACCTCTTAATCGTGTTTACAAATTGATTTTGTGCAAAAACAATTGTGTTTTTCCAATTTTTGCCACTGTCAGAACCACCGCAAGGTAATTTTATGTGGTCCCGTGAAGTTTTGTTGAAATCCGTTGAAAAATGTAGGAAATCCGATCCAATATATAAACGTACAGACACACACAAACACACACAATCTGCGTTTTATAATAAGTAAGATATATATAAATGAGAGAAAGAATAAATGAAGTAAAATTGCACTGTTTGTAGCATTTACTTTTAAAAAAAGTGGTCAATACAAAGTAGAGCAATATATTATTTTATTATAAGATATTATAACAAAAACATGTTGAAATCACTACATAATAGCTTTCATATTTTAGCACTATGTTGTGCTTCTTTAGGCAATGGTAAGTGACTGGTGATTCTGGATCACTAGTCACTTACCATCGCCTGAGGAGGCACAATATAGTGGTGAAACACAAAAGCTACTATGTAGCAATTTCAACATGTTTTTGTTATAATATTTTATAATAATATTAATATATAGTTTTATGGGTAAAAGTACTCAATATCAGAGCAGACACTGAGGTCAGCGCTGAGTGGTGACAGTCTGTTTCATGCTTGAATGCAATTTTCAGGCTGTGAATGGCCTGAAGATTACATTCAAGTGGTCAGGAATTAAGGCAAGCATTACTGATAGAATATAGATTCTTTTTTTTTTTTTCCTAACCCCTTGAGTTTCCTGGAGTAACAAAAGATGTGTGTGTGTGGGCATAATGATAAATGTAAATTTTTAATTAAATATGACAGTGCCAAGTCAGTTCCAACAAAAATTAAAGAAAATTTTAAACAGTAATATTTTTAATTCAAAGTAACTCCTGACATTGACTTTCTTGAGTTAATAGTTAGCAAGACAAAAATACCTCACCATTCAATTTCGAAATTGGTTGATATCAGAAGCTTGAATTTAAAAACATTAATTTTTTTTCCCCCCCTAATCCCTCATGTTTTGTGGAGGAATGGGAGGTGGGTGTGTGGGTGATATCAACAAATGTAAATTGTTAATCTGGAAACAGAAAGGACACTTAGCATCAGAAAGTGACAGCTGAAATATCTGGGGCACATAATGAGGAAAGAGGGCTTGGAAAATTTAACACCCACAGGACATGTTGAAGGCAAGAAGGACAGAAGAAAGCAGTGAATAACCTACTTGACAAGCTTGTGTAAATGGTTGGCAAAACAGGGATTAGGAGAGATTTTAAAAAGACAAAATTTACAAAGGACAGGAAATTTTTGAGAGTCATGATCACCTATGTTATGAAAGGACACAGCACATAAAAAAAGAATACAAAATTTATAATACTAGAAACATAAAGAAAGCTTAGTAATAAAAACTTCTACTTTAGTCACTAATTCCTGTCTGAATGTGCCATTAACAGAAGCTTAATTTTTATTGTGGTAAGAAAATTTTTCAATGCACCAGTAATCTCAGTAAAAGTGTTCTCATTCTTCATTGATTGAATTAAGAGAAATTGTTTTGTAGAAATAATTTTTATGGTACCAGTGCCTTTGACAACCAAATAGAAAAACAATTTTCAGACATTCATTTTATAGAAATGCCTATTTATTGCACTGAGCTAACTTTGGCCCAAGGATAGATTAATCAAGTTGCCAGTAAGGAATAAATTCATTTGCAGTGAATCTTCTAGAATAAATATTATTATTAAGCAAGTAGTATGCAATATTTATACTGAGAATGATATCAAAAAGAGCAGTACAAATGCAGAAGGATATGTACCTGTGTTTTATAGATTATGCAAAAGTGGTTGATAAATAAGTCACAAAGAACTCCTGGAACTGCTAGGAAAACTTGATGTATTTGGGAAGGATATTAGAATAATCCAGAGCCTATACTTGCAGCAAACTTCCTGCATATGGATAGAAAGGGAATTCAGTAAATATACAAAAATAGAAAGGGGTGTAAGACAAGGAGGTGTCTTTTCACCAGACTTAATCAATCTACACAGTAAGACAATTCTGAGAGAATTAGAAGTCCTATCAGGATTCGTTATTGACAGCCATAGTCTTAATGACATAACATATGCAGATGACAGTGTTGATAGCAGATATAGAAAGGAAAGTACAAGAACTACTACAGGAGGTAGTGAAGAAAAGTGAGAAGAAAGGACTAAACATCAATTTCAAGAAGATAGAATGCATGGTTGTCAGCAAAAGTAAAACATGCAAATTACAAATTGGAGATGCCAAAATCAAATTACAACAATTTAAATATCTGGGAAGTGTTTTAACACAGGATAGAAAGTGCTACATTGAACCCTGAAGGCACATTGGGATAGCAAAGATGCCTTCCAAAAGCTAAGCAAAGTATTAAGGAACAGGAAAAATTTTGTTAGAGACAAAGAAAAAGTATTGAATTGTTACGTAATATTAATCATACTATATGGCAGTGAATGATGGACAATTTCTAGGGTACATAATGAAGAAAGAGGGCTTGGCAAATTTGATACTCATTGGTTAAATTGAAGGCAAGGGGGAAAGGGGAAAACTATGCATAACCTACTTAGCAAGTAAATGGATGGCAGAACAAGGCTTAAGAGAGATAGCAAAAAGGTTTTTTATTCATTAAAAGGAAAGGAAATTGTGGCAAACCATGATCGCCCATTTCCTGAATGGGACATGGCACATAGAAGTCAAACCATCTCTGACGATGTTTTAGAAAGAAATACATTTTTCTGTTTTATTTTAGGTTTTTAAAAATTGTATACTGTTGGCATAAAAAGAATTGGTTATATATTTCTATTAGAAATTTTTATGAATATTTATGTTAGAACATTATTCAATAAGTTTATGTGTTCAGTTTGTACCTAGAGACCATAAGAGATTGTAGTTGTCATAAGGTAAGAGTTGAATAGATGAACATAGTGTTAAGAAAAGCAGAGAAAGATGCTTTTTTTGATTAACAAATAAACTCTATCTGATGAATGGGTCTTTTATGGAAAGCAAACTTAACTTAATTTAGGATATTACTTGTCAAAGCACTTGTACTTGAATATGTTAATATTTTTATTTTTTTGTTAATATTTACCAGCAGAAAAAGTAGATTAGAAAATGTTTTCAAATAGTTTAGGCATAAAGAAAATTGAATGACTCAGCCTTACTGATAAACAAGCAAAAATGTATGCTTTTGGTTGATCTAAAAAGAAGAAACAGCTTTTGGATTATTTGGTACTTGAGATACGGGAAAAGTTAGGTAGATATAATTTTAAAGTTTATTTAAAATTTGATCAAGTAAAGTTAGAAAACAGGTTTTTTATTGTTTTTTTAAATTTATTTTTTAAAATCACTGGATCAAATTTTTATAATGATTAAGAATTGACAATAGAGCCTGTGTACCTCGTGTAATTTACTTTGATATTTATGTTGGAGAAGGGATTATCAAATTAAAATAGTAATTATAAAATAAAAGCAAATTTTCACATATTGAATTTTTATTTATTAAAATGTCTAAATGTTTCATATTAAATGAAAAATTTCTTTTTGAGGTTCCTATAAAAAAAATGTTTAAATTTTAAAAAAGTTTTTTTTTTTTACTTTCATAAAGATGTGTTTTATCATTCATCTGTTTAAAAATGCTTCTACACAGAACAGTTTTTATTTCTTTTATATGATTCTAATTCTTAAATATTTACCATCCCAGTTCATTTATTTTTGTTTTTATTGCTGCATATTTCAAATTTATCACTTGCCATTGTAACTTGAAAAACTAGTGTTCTCAACTCTTTTTATTGAATTTCCTACAATTAGTCATCTACTTCTAATAGACATTTATACAAGTTCAGTTAAAGACCAATGAAAGAACTTTATAATTTTTTTATTTATTTTTTTCTATATTTCAAACTATTTTCTTGGTTTCTGTTATATACTTTTAAATTGTCCAATGTTTGAGTACTTTTTACTTTCATAAGCCATTATCAGAGAATTTTGTGCTATGTTGGTTTCATCATTTTCAAATATTGCATCTTCAGTCTTCACATGACAGTTTGTGTTACTGTGTTGTACTAATATAGATATAGTAATAAGAAATAATGTCTATTTAAAAAATTTTTTATTTTCACAGGTACAAAAACAAAGCTAGTGTATATAGATTTTGAGCAGTAACAGTTAGAGGTACACATTCCTTAAGTAGGTAATTGAGCCTTGCCTTATCATGGCTTCCTGTGACCTAATTGGTAGGATATACTTCAGCTAAAGGAGTTCCATCCCTGATGGAAAAAGGGAATACATGTTTAATTCTGGTCAAGAGGCATATTTTTTAGTGAGTACTTTATTCCTCAGCTGGTTGACATTAATTTTACTCTTTAAAATAACAGGGATGTCAACTCCAACACATGTATTCACAAAAAAATGACATTTATAATAATAAATAAATAAAATGCAAATGTATGTGTGGAGATGTGAGATGGCGTAACATTTTTCATTGGTGAAAATGGAATTGGCAGACAGTTTAAATTCCAGCTTGTTCTATTTAAGTTCACTTAGTATTAATGCCTTTGAGAAAGGCATGAATCAACACCCACCAAACTTTGCCTTCTGAACAGATAATTTGACAAAATTTGTCTGTTCTGAAATATTGGTTGGCAGAGGAGAGAGTGGATGAGGGAGTTTGTGGGTAAACCACTCTTCCATAACTATAGCCCAGGTTGTAATAACTGCAAAATGTTGTTATACTTATCATCTTTGACAGGGTGCTCATATATAGGTATATTCAAGCAGCAAGTATTCATAAATTCAACTGAAAAGCTCTGTTTAATATTCTTATTCAACTGAAAAGCTCTGTCTGTTTAATATTCTTATTGCATTTTTTCAATTTTCAAATAAGATGTATATTGGGATGAAAATTATAGATAAGCTGTTGGAAGTACATGTTTATTCTGTTTTGTTCAAGTACTTTGACTGTCTTAGACATTGTCAAAAACTGGCTGTTATCAGTGTGGTAGACAAGGTTTCATTGACTACATCCTGGCATTGTTAAAGAGCTGAATTTGAATCGGTCCAAAGTGATGTTGTTTTAATAGCTAAGATGAATGAGATCACACCAGAAGAGCATGTATGTATTAAAGTTTATTGGTTTAAGGATTGACAGGAATGTAAAATTATTTACATTTCTGTATTTACATAATGTGCTTATTTGTTATTCACATAGAATTTTAAAAAATATAATGTATCAAACAGGTTCTTGTTTGAGTTATGTATATAAGAAAACTTAAACAGGTTATTGACACGTGTTCATGTACATAGGAGGAGGTACTGAAAATGTTCTTGGCCTGACCAAAATATATTCTAATGGTTTCTAATGGTTTGTAATTTGGTCATATTTTAAGAAATATTCTGGGCTGAGAACTTTTTAATATTAGATTGGTGCAAAAATAATGATGTAATAATGTCGTTTTTTGACGTATTTTTTAACGTCAAAAAACGACATTATTACGTCATTATTTTTGCACCAACCTAATACCACCCTCATACACACACAAGCATGCACACAGAAATAGATATAATCTGGAATTTTTACTGTATAATGTTCATATATGTTTAATATTTACCACTGAATTATGTCGAAAATAAATATTCATCACTACGATATGAATTTATTGATGTATTTAAGTGTATGTGTATAAGGTGATAATGCTATTAGAATGGAGAGAGTTACAGGAAGTGAAAGAAAATAAAAGTCTTTAGTGGGAGTGATTGTGGAAAGGACAAAAAAAAAAAAGAAACAGGGTTCAAGAAAAAAATGGCGATTGATTTTGCATTTAAATTTTTTGAGATTATAGTTATCAGGGAAGCAAGAAATCAAAAGGGAGTACCACAGGTGAGACGTGCGAGAAAAAAACTTCCTCTGACTAAATGACCATACATCAGATTTTTGAAGAGCATCGTAGTAAGGCTGAAAACTTTTCAACACTATTTCATTGTGTATGTGTGTGTATATATATATATATATATATATATATATATATATATATATATATATATATAATTAAGTTATGAAGAACTTGGTAATCCGTATGGGTAATCCCAAGGAGGATGAAATCCTGAGAGCTCAATGTAAATCCAGAGCTAATATTTAAAAGAAAAACAAACCACTTTAAGGTACCATTATAATAATTTATTTCACCAGAGCCCATTTAAAGGACGCCGGATCATCAGATAGCACTTCCAAAAATAAAATGAAACAAAAAATGAAATTAAAATTGATGGGTAGTGTAAGTTTTTGAGAGAGAGAGAAAAACACAATCTTCAGGCCATATGTTTCATACTTGACCTCAGTGTTCACTTTTATATTTACATTCTCTTGTCGGAATGACATTTTCTCTATGATATTGACCACTTTTACTCATAAATATAGCATACCGTAAAACTATATTTCTATTGTGTATGTGTTTAACCAACTGTTGAATTTTAAAATTATTCCTATCTCAATGTTATTTATGGTAAAGTAGTTTATCCAAATGTTAACTCACCCACTCTTTTCTCTATCAAGATATCTGGTAATAAGTACAGGGATGTATATTCATCCCTTTTTCTAAGGGTATTAGTATTAAATGAACATAAGCACTTTTGGAATTTTTAACTTGGTGTACTGATTCTGTTTAATAACAAATACAGTACCCTGTACCTCCCTAACTAATACTACTGTTGGCATTATTATGAATCAATCTGTTTTATTTTAAGGATATGTTAGAAATTTTTTAATAATTTGAACTTTCGCTTACATCTAGTCATTTCAACTGTAAAATAATGAGTCATTGCTGCCAATCTACTAGCACCCTTATATTCATAAAATTTAGGTACCAAAGAAGAAAGTTCATCAGGACAGTTACCATGAACTTATTTATAGAAAAGGCACAAGGAAGCTATTTAACACAGGGAAGAATATTTCAACATAACTCATATTTTGCAATGTAAGTTTAACCTTGTGAGCTAACAACTGGAACTTTTTACTAGCCATGAAAATCCTCTGTTTCACATTTGTACTTTATATCTCATTCTTGATTAATTGCCAACTCTGGAATGTCTTAAGATTAGTTATCAACAGCATTCATATTTGACTATCTGAAGTACCTTATGTGCTTTTACCATTTGCTTTACTTTATTTGTACTTAGAAAGTAAAAGAATGTGATGACCTTTTTTATGTACATATTATAAATAAAATTCATTAATCATAAATTTGACCGAACCATATAAGCATGAGAATTGTATTCTAGCTTAACTGATATTAAAAGATCTATAGACAGCATTTTCACTTTCCTATTATCTTAAGAAAACTTTTGATTTGTTAAAGAAAGTTTATAGCAGGGGAAAGATAATCATGATATCCTGGATAATTAACACTTTCACTGCTGTTGAAATTCTTGTGCATCTTTACAAAACTTACACTGCCTGCTGTTAAGTTGTGTTCTAAACTAATGCTTTGTGCAATATTTTATTATATTGTTTGTCGTTTAGCTTAGTCTGTGCTGCAGAGTATCCAATCAAGACCAAAATAGTGGCACCCATAAGAAATTGCTGTCAGTGTCTTTATAGACATTTATTCTCCATAAACAGCAATTTCTGATTTTTCCACAACCGGAAAAGTGCAGCCATCCAACAATGCTATAACAATGAAGCAGTGAAAGTGTTAAACTCATTTGGTGGTTAGAGATTTCCTTTCAAAAAATCAGAACTCTCTTTAAAATATGATTCCGTTAAGAACTTATTTAGTATGTTCCATAGTGAAATGTTTTAATTGCTATGTTGCATTCTTTTCAGTAATCTGTTTTGCATTGGAAATCATAATGTCTGTTTACTAAGAGAATTCATGGCAGATCTGTCAGAGTTGAAGTCCAGGTAAAAAGCAGGATTTTGAAGACTGATTTTCTTGGCAAACAGAATCTCATCACTTTCTTTCTAACAATCCCTAATTCTTTTTCCCATCTAGCTTTAGTACATAGGCAAGAGCAGTGACTGCAAACCAGTATGATTGTAATGAGCACAGTCCTTACTGGGTGCTCCATATTTACAACTTTGTACCATACTCAGATTAATAAACATCAATAAGAATTTAATTCAGTGTTCTTCAGCAAGAGAAATTGTATTGATGCTTGTATGGCTTTCAAGGGAGATTACTCCAAGAACTGCATTTCTTTCCTTAGTATCTAAGGTGAGTTCCATATCTAGTACTTAATTAATTTTCTTTATCTATTCACCTGTTTGGGGGCAAAGCAATAAATAAAAAGAAAATGATTCTACCAATCGGTTTCATTTTTGTATATTTCTTTTTTTTTCTTCTTAAATTTAAAAATAAAACTACTTATTTTATTTTCACTTCAATAAGATAAAAATAGAAAGGGAATTATCTGCAAAAAGTTATTGCTTTTTAATTTTTTATTGAGTGTACCGACCATAATACTTGCTGCAATAGAAAAGTTTCAGAAGCACCAAATTTCGTTGCTGGTGCTTGATAAATTAAAACTCATTATTTCAAAAATAAGCTAAAGAGGAAAAACAACCCCCCCACCCATACCCTCTTTATCTATAGATGTCAGTCTTGTAATTGTATAGATAATTGTGTTTTAGGTTTTGTTTTTTTTATACTAGTGCACAAAAATTGAAAGCATTTCTATTGCAGATTATTTAAGACTTCTCTGAATTATCGTAAGACCTACTTGGCATCAATCATTCTTGGTATACAGGATATGCTGTGTGGAAAATTAAGGTTCATGTCTTTCACCAGAACCTTGCCAAAGCTACTAATAAAATTCTGTGAATTGCCTAATTGGTGCCTTTTATTATTTAGGTCATCTCATTTTTCTTGCACATGTATATATAACTTTTCAAACTTTTTTGCTCCAGTCAGGTACATTGCATTCACTTATCTGAAAATACCCTTGGGAAAAGTATGAATCCATTTCTTCTTCCCCTAGCTATGGGTTAAATAACAAAGTATCTGGGTCTTATAGCATTGGTTAACAGCCAATTTACCACAGAAAGTAACAGTCTACTGTAGGAATTTATCTGTCAAGTTACTCATGAATCAAAAAGAGACATGATTGCTCCAGCCTGAATCATGCATGACATTTAAGGAAAGAATTATTATAACAACAAATCAATAAACACGTTGGTTATTATTTTAAAAATTTCAAAATCACTCTGTCTTGAATAATGATCTTTTACTTTCTTTCAACATGAATTAACCTTTGTAAATAATCTGCATGTACACAACCTGTTATTATTTGATATATTTGTGGGCTTTTTATACAGAGCCACTGGTTTAAGTTGCCAATCCCAGGACAGAACATCATTCAAGTATTTATTTAAAAAATAAACTCCTCTAAAAAGTTACATATCCATGCCCACACACACAAACATCTGAAAGTAAATAATAAATTACCATGCATTGCTAAAGACTTTTTATCCTTGCACTCTCACAAATAATAAATTGAAGACTTAAATTACCATCCAAGATAAACTTGCCTCATTTTGCCTTTGTATGCACTTAAATTTCTATAAAACTGAATTCATATTCCTTGAGATTAAGACTAAGGTTTAGTAAGGAAGGGGATAAACACTGATCCAGGTTTTTTAAATGACATATTGTTATCACAGCACTAATCTCGCATATCTGTTACATAGCTGCCATCATTACATCCTCAATAGAGTATCTCTGTCTTTATGTAAGGTACATCTTTTAGGGGGTACTGAAAAACTCTTGTCCTGACCCACTTTCCAAGATCTGGCCAAATGACCAAACATCAACATTTTTTTTTTTTCTTTTCTAATTTAAAAAGTGTAGCCAAGAACTTTTCAGCACCCATTTGGATGAGCTATTAATGCATTGGTATTATTTAACTTAACTGGACTAACATTCAAAATATAAAATAACTTGAAACTTGAAATGTGAAAATAAAACTCTATCTCTGTTAGTGTTTTCTGCATATTCATTAAATGAAAAGGATTTACTTATGACATTTTTATTTCATTTTGGCTTCATTTGTATAATTTTTGTTCTGTTTTCTATAAATATCATGTATACATGTCTTTAGAAAATTATTGAATGAAATAGAGGAAAGTTCTTTCTTTAGTGCAGTATGTTAATTCTTTTTTCTGCTTGTATAAAATATTAGTTTTATGTTAACAAATTTTAGGTGTACCCTGACTAAATGTGGTTGTGTTTGACCCCTACTCTTCAAGCTGACATTACATACAGAATTCTTTAAACCCATAGCCTTTTAGAGGCTGCTGTTTTTTTTTTATAGCTCATATCATCTTTCCTTATTTGTAATAAAAGATTAATTTCCTCAAAATATCTAATGTAACACTATAGAAAAAGTTGTCAGTGTACATATGTGTGTGAGTATACATGTATATAGATATATTGATACATATGCTCTCAAAGTTATGGAGATATAAGTGTGTATATGTGCCTGTATATACACAAACACACAAATTTTTAAGTTACCATTCAAGTATATAGTTAGTCATACAACTTTGCTCATGTTTAATTCAAGTTGCTGGTTTTTTATTGAAACAACCTATGTATCTTCTAAATGAAGAGTGAAACTTGAATGGGTGAAAAATAAAAAATATTGGTTATATCACTACCAATTTATATTTCTTATATCACTTTTGAGTAAAATTAATGTACAAAAATGCCATTTAAATTTGGTAAGAAATTACTAATCATTCACACATGTATACATGATAGTGATTGAAGACAGTAGTATAATGAATGCACCAAATAACCGTATCTTATGAAAATCATCATCTCAGACCTTGGAAGAGAAATAACAAACCCTGAAGCCCATCTAATAAAGTTGAACATTCCTTAATCTTTTCCTTACTTAACAGCAGTAGAAGTTTACATTGTTTTTTAACACACAGCTGATTATGACCTCTGTGTATACAAACTGTCTTCTTTATCATTCTCTGCTTTTTCTTCTCTCTATCGATATTTTTAGCAGTGAGTTGCAACTTATACAAAGTTATATGTTCAAAAAAAGACAGCAATAACAATAATAATAAGTCCTATATGAAAAATAAAAACCTACCTTTTGAATGGAAAGGGTGTGATTACTGTTCTGTGTGTATTTAAAGGGATAAATCAATTAAAGAGAGGGAGAGAAGAAATAAAATTAAATGGTAATCCAGGCTTGGTGATCTTGTTTCAGTGCGCTCACAGCTGACAACTGTTGTTTTTTTTGTTTTGTTTTGGTGATAAGTTGTAAGTCCACTAATGTAAAAAGTAGCATGAGCTTTTTCACCTGTGTAACTTGCACTCATGCAGCAGCAACAACAACTCTCTACTCCTACCTGGTCTTAATACTGTGGACACACAAACACACACATATCTCTCTCTCATATATATATATATATATATATAAATTTTTCTCAATCTCTCTCTCTTTTTCTCTCTCACACACACACTGTGTGTGTGTGTGTGTGTGTGCAACAAGTGGGTTACATGTCATAGGCCTCACTTTCTCAATCTACTTCCTCTGGAATGGTGTAAAAAAGCATTTTCTCAGATCCACCTGAGTTGTTTGCAGTCAGTTTCTCAAACTTTTAATCATTCATTCCGCGTACCTGTGTTTAGTTATTTCCTTTCATCACCTGCTCTTGGTCATACATCTTTGCTGTATTAACAAGGGTAGGAGAAGTTTGCATATCTCTGTAAGGGTTACAAACTTCTTTGGTTCACATGTTTTCTCTCTATCCAGTTTAAGCTGCTACTGCAGTTCTGCCATGAGCAGTAAGAGTTACGTGGATGTTATATACATATGCGCACACACACACATATTTATATACACTTTGTATATGTGGATGTAGCTTTAAGAGTTTTTGTGTGTACTTTTTTCATGTCCACTCCCACATAGACCAATACATGTACAGGATCAGTTATAGAAACTGTTAAATCAGTAGTTGGCACTGAATTGTTTAAATAAAATCGAGAATGTTTTGGGATAGGTTAAGAGGATATTTCATAGCTTTTTCTTTTTTAATATTTAGATATAATGTTTTCTAATTCTCGTTTATCTTGTTTCTCTTTTTTCTCTCTCACTTTCTCTCCAATATTTTCATCTCCCTATTCAAATTCCTTTTTTATTCTCTTTTACTTTTGCCTCTCATTATTATTTTTTCTTCTCTTATTATTATACCTACTTTTTATTTTTATTTCCCCCCTCTCTCTTTTAGTTTTATTTTCTCTATTTTTTCTTCAGCTTTGACAGCATTCAAATGGATTTTTATATAAAGTAGCCAACATCAAGGTTATTCAAATTTTTCCAAATCTTAGTATTCGAATCTTCTATAAGGTTCCATAAGCTGTCATCAGAAAAGATTTCATGCTGCAAAACTACTTTCTTCTTATTTCATAATTTCTCTTTCTTTTCTTTTCTCTCTCTTTTCTTTTCTCTCTCTGAATTTTTAGGATGAGAAGTTATCATTATTTACGCTATTTACATTTGGACTATTTTCCTCATCTTTGTTGTTATCACAACATTTCAGCCATTATGCCCTCCAGTTGTATACTGATCCAGGTAACATACCTGGAATTTCAAAATGAACCCTTTATTTAATCAAGCAAAGTCCAAGTACACACAGCCAGGTTCAGGGATTGAACTCACAATTACTATTTCACCAAATTCATGAGCCAATGCTTTAATCCACTATGCTATTGTCTCAAATTTTTAATTTTCCTTTATTGTAAATCAATTTTTGTAGTTTGACCTTGTTAAGTGCTATGTCTCTTCAGGATTTAGATTGTCATGACTCTCCACAGTTTCCTTTTTCAATATCTGTAAACTGCCATGATTATTCTTAGAAAAGATAGTAAAATGGTTTTCAGTTGCCTTCTCAGCAGTTATGTCTCTCTCCTAGACTGGTTATCAACCAAGGCTTTTCTTTCACTCTGTGAGTCATAAAAAAGATAACCCAGTGACCTGCCAACTATGTTAACAAATCATCATGAGGTGTATCTTGAACAGTTTACAGATTGATATCAGTTCTTGTATCACTTTTTAAGTCATAATTGTTGCCTGCAAGAACCATGATCATTTCCTACACTTGTTATTAACTCTATAGTTTTTATTTCAGTAGTATGCATTTGAATTTTTCATATTTATGAAAATAAATACATAGAAATAGAATTAATTTACTATTAAAAAAATCACAGTATGTATATTCACAGACTATAAAATAATCCTAGCAATAAAATAGCCATCATCTTGCAGTCAGATTAATCAATTTGATTATGTTTGTTATGAGATGTGTAAATCCAGTTATTTTAAAATTATTTTATATCTGAAAATTAGCTTTAGTTCATTTTCTAATTATATTAAGCTTGTTGTAAAGATATTTTCTGAATAATTATTTTGTACCAAAATCATTCTAACAAAATAACCATTTGAAAATGATAAGTTGTTTCAGCAGATTGTGAAAGATCCAGAAATAATTTTCTAAGGCAGATGGAGTTACCTGCTCTTTATCAGCAATTTTGCATGAAGTGGAAGAATTAGTTTACTTGTTGGCTTCAGTGGGAGTTCACCGATACATTAAGTAAATATTTAAATAAGTACTACAATAAAATATCATTATGAGACTTAAATACCCCACTGATATCTGTTGTGATAATTACAATTGGAAAATTAAGGATAATAACAGGAATGTTTTGTTTGTTTTTGTTTTGTTTTTTTTTCTTTCTTTTTGTTTTTTTTTTCTATTATTTTATATAGAATTTTTCATTTGTTAACAAAACAATATGTTAAAGTGACAGGCAAAATGCTAACAGTTATGCTTTTGGACTATTTAAATAGGCATTTTGAAAGCTATATTTGCTTCTCATTAAGAATACCTAAAAAATGTATATTTTAATTGGGTAATAATATCTATATCAGTGTTTAATTTTATGAGCTCCTGTTTAAATTATATCTTTAAACATTTTAGTAGAGCAATAACAGATTGATTTAGATTGCGTCTAGATAAACAAAACCAAAGAATATTTACTAAACCATTACAAAATTAACACACAATCACTTAACCAGGGTATTTTTTATGTATTAATGTCAATACTTGCAATGGTAATAATATCAAAATATTTGGATTTTATCTTATGATAGATTTTTGTTAACCAAGAAAATAAAAATGTTGACTTTATAAACAGAGCCATATGAAAGCCTTATCATATTGTTAAAATTCTGAAAATTCATGTAACATTCATGTAACATTAAATCCTAAGTGTTTAATCATATTAATTGAAGTCTTGCACGAGGTTCACAGTTTTGGAGCACCTACTGTAATTCTCATGCATCATGAATGGCTTGTAAGACATGCTGCCTATGATTGATTTTTTTTCACAGCATATCAACATTTTGCAGGTTATTTAAAGCCTAAATTTATTTTTATGTTGTAAGAATTTGGGGTTGGGGATAATAATGATTTACTGATATATGTTCTACTGATTAACCCATAGCTAGCAGGAGAAGCAGTAGATTCATACCTTTTCCAAAGGTATTTCAACCTAAGTGAATATAATGAACCCAACTGGAATTGGAATCTGACTCACCAAGTTCCAGTTCCCGCTGTTATACATTACATCACCTGCACATCCAAGCTTACAGCACCTAGTATTCCCAAGTAGTCACCCATCTAGGTACTGGCTAGGCTTGATGTTGCTTAACTTCAATGATTGTATGAGAACCAATGTTTCAATGTGATATGGCCAAAAGCTGACATGTTGCTTATGACATGACAATGCAATCTCCAAGGAAGTTTTGGAACTTTTAGAACTTTTAGGGGAATTGTTATCAATAAATCCCACAATATTAAGTTCAGTGTACACTTTGTCAGTAATATTAAGATTTGTTACTATTTTCTTATAATCTTCAATGATAAGTTCTGATTTGACTTGTGAAAGAATAAAATTGATATTCTAGTGAACCAATATAATTTCTAATTGTCTATAAATTCACTTCCTAGTCAATCTACATGATGGCTTTGATCATATTAAATTGTTCAGAATGCAATATTGCAATTTTTAAGGAGGCCGTCAAAATAGATACAAATTTAATAAGGTTATCTCAATGCTATTATTGTTCCTTTTTATCGCAATAATTTGGCTCAGCACACTTGTTGACCTCTTCACCAAATATCATAAAACCAAGAAAAGAAAAAGTTAGCTATCAATGAATCTTGAATTCTTATTCCATGCCCCAAGAGGCCATATTTCATGTATGTCATCTTAACCATTTCAGCCATGGTAACCTTGCTGATTATGCTGAACACAATTTGTTATCCCTCTCTTCTTGACATTAAGAAAATGTTCTTGTGATTAAAATGAATGACAATTCCAAGATGTAATGTTTGGTGAGCACAGACAATGAAATAAAACTTCCCAGCCTCATGACTTTATTTTTTCCCCAAGTGAAACCTTGAAATTTGTAATGTTGGAGAATATAACTATCTCTATGCACCAAAACTGCATTTCTAGTGTTGTGCATCATTGACATGCTTGAATTGTCAATCATAAACATCTACAATGATGGTTTTTCCATGATCGACTCATTTCTAATGCATAATACCTGTTAGAGCAGAAGGCTAAATCAAAATCTTTGTAGTCTGATATTAGCTGTATTTTTACCTGAGGTTTTTTATTCTATCATATTTTGTGTGGTTAATAATCACTCCTGTATGAAGTGCATTTGCATAAACATTAGGTTGTTTGAAATACAAATATTTGTTGTATAAAAAAAATGCATTTTTCATCATGAAGCATCTGATTTATTGATGTATCTATAGCAAATATTTATTTAGATGAATCCTATCATTGCTGTTGGAATCATTCTGACATAGGCTTATAAACACTGCTTTTTGTCTGTCATTCATATATTGTGTCCATGTCCCTTTAGGACATGGCACACAGAAGAATAACCCATATCCAATTGCCTATCACAAGGGGTTTTCATTCCTGGTCAATAGACTTTTGCAAACGGTTGAACAATTTTCTGATTAGATTTTATTGAGGAGCCAAAATTTCTTAAGATGCTTTTTAATTTGCTAGAAGTGTTCGTACAACTAAACATGATGTGTTTTTGCTAAATCTCTGATGCTTTGATAAGGATCTTCTTCGACAGTGATTGCTTTTTTTCCAGAGTGAATCTTATCAGAAAGATAAGTCACTTTTTTAAACTTCATCAATTATGGATAGTGTTTATAGTTACACCTGGGTACATTGTACAAATTTATTTTGTTGCAAGCATTTCTGTTTTCATATGAATTATATAACATGTTTTAATGGCCATTACACTTGAAAATGTTTTTGTCTTCCATGTGGTAAAATACTTAATAAACAATTCATTGCATGATAGAAAAAAAAATTATACAAAACTAGAGTTTCTTATTTACTATTTAACTTTGATTTTGAAGTTTGTTTTTATCTTATTTTATTTTATTTATTTTTTTATTTAACTGATTTCTGAGTTTGGAATCCATGTCATATAAAATTGGATTGGGTTTTTAAAAAAAATGTTTAAGATCACTTTCACTGCTCCTCTCCTGTGTCCGAGTAATTTGCAAATGTCAGTGCATCAAAATTTGGAATTTAAAGTCCTTTTTGCTCACTCTTACAGAAAATTAATCTCAGTGTTTGTGGAATTTTGACAAAGCAATGATTGATAACAAACCAAAAATCACTTACATTAGTTTCTCTTAAGACTTGTCTGCATTGCACAGGCTTACCAGTGAAATTAGAGCATTTCTTATAAAATGAATTATTTCAGTTAGAGAAACATTCTGTGATTATCATTCAAAATTACTATGGTCTATTTCCTCAGTTATATACTCACAAAATGTGGATTTGTTGATATGGGAAATTGGGCCTGACTTGCTCATACTTGCACTTATAGGCTGGGTTATTTTTATTTTTTTAATAGAAGATTTTTTTTTTCTGTATCCACACTCATTATTTTTTTAATGCTTATAATTTATGTATTCTGTACATGTAAAACCAAAACTGCTTTGTATAGAAATAAAATTTTTGTTTTAGAAATCTATTCTGAACTCTTTATTTCTTGACTAAAACATTTTGAAAAGAAAGTACTTTGGATGAATCAAAATATTATATTATGTTATGAAAAGAAAAGGATAGAAATGTCTCTGCACACTCACACAATAAATTTACACAAAACATTTTAACTTTTCAGCAATAACAAATATAATTACAGAATATTTCTTTCAAGTTAACTGATTTTTATTGATTAATTTAGTTCATTGCATACAGGACAGATATTATTTAAAAAAATAAAAAGTGATAATAAAAGAAGCCACTAAAGTATTTTAATAAGAAAATACAAAATGACATAAAATGGGAGGGGGATGCAATTATTAAATGATATAACTCCAACAAGATTTTCAATTAATTTAGATTGCAAAATATGTTTTACAGTTTTTTTTATAAATTACTCGGATTTTAATAAAAGTTGACATGTATTGTTTCATTCATTTTTTTTTTTTTTTTTTTTTTTTTGCTTGTACATTGAAGATAAGAACAAAACATAGAGGGAAAAAAAGAATTTTATTGATAGGACATAACACAAAAACAACAATCTTCATGTTATTTTACAAATACATTTATAAAAGAAATCAAAACACTAGAGATAAGGATGTTAGTGCGAGTAAATGTGTAAAATGTTATATGTAAAAAAAAAAAAATAATGAAATCATTTTATGAAAAGTGGTGAGTTTCAAAATTCCAGTAGCTAGAAATAGAAATATTTAAACAAAAACAAAAAAAGGATATTTGGCCTTTCCCTATCCATGTCCTGCTTATTATCATCCTTATTGTATCACTCTCATGAACAAAAAGAAAATCAAACTTTGCCACTTCCATAAAATATTACTAATTATTTAATCATAACTTTAACACATGCAGAGAAAGATTTTAATTACTGGTTTCAACCAGGAATTCTTTTCAGAATTTAAAATTTATTTTCAGTGTTATTTTTTTCTTCTTTTAGAAGCTTTTTTATTTTTCTACTTTGTTTTTATTTTGTCTGTATTCCAACTTAGTAATTTTGAAGCTATTTATAAATAAGTGAGCCCTTTTAACAGGCAGTTGATATTTATCTGCATGTTTTAAATAACAGTGGTAACAATAATGAGTATATTTACCTACTCATTATTTAATTGTAATTATATTAAGAGGTTTGTAAAGGTTAATTTATCATCTATTTTTCACTTAAAACGAAAATATTAGGAGTTGTTATAAAGTAAGCTTAATATATTTTGACAGTAATATTAATCACAGTTGTAATGAAGATAATTAACCAGGAACAGGGAGATAAAAGATTTTGAAGCACTTTCAGATATAAATTCTAATGTTTGGTCAGATTTTGGAGGTGGCATGCAGTGAGAACTTATCAGTACTCCTCATAATGTAATGAAGAATCAACATTTTTTATTATTTATATTAAATAATTAACAAATGAATTTTTAGTTATAACCTCATTAATAATAGAACAAATATTTGTTGTTTTTTTTTTACTATTAATAAGTATGTACTAATTTCTCTCAATTATTATTTTAAACATAATATTTCAACTCAATTTTTTTAAAAATTGTTATCAAAAATACTGTTATGTGAATTGTTTGTAATAAAAATAAAAAAAATAAAAATAAAAAAAAAATAAAAATAAAACAACTTTGTTAGCAACAAAATAATTATAAATAATATTTTAAGATTATATCATTTATTACTTAGGCTAGTTCAATTAATCAAAAGAAATGTTGGTAATATTTATTTTTATTAACATAACAGACAATTCTGTTGTAAGCACTTGTTTCTACTTTCTGTATTTGTAATAAGATGACCAGTGTAATGACAGCAACTTGTTAATTATAATAACCCAAATGGTAATTTTAATGTAGCAACTTACCCATCAGTTGTGGTTTGTTCTATTGGTGTCTCGGCTGATACATCTGTTGTCTGCTGGACACACGTGTTTTTCTCACTTGTTTCTGGTTCCACTGATTGTTGCTCGTGTGTGTCAACTGGTTTAACTGAGGTTTTCTCCTTGTTACATTGGTCACTTTCTATTTGGTCATCATCATCTTCATCATCAGAAGTTCGCTTTCTACGGCAGCAGCACTGAAAAATGGCTACAGTCAGACAAATACTGCCCAGTGCTGCTGCTGCAGTCAACAGACTGAGTACCATTTTGGATGTGGAAACTGTGTCACTTACTTTTTTAGGTGTTTGAAAATTGCTCGCTTGTGGGTCATACTTTAGAGGAGCGGCCACAACATGTCCATCCCATTTAAGGTGTGCCTTGGACAGCCTCTCATGACTGCTGCTGCTGCCATTAGCATCCTTGGCCTCTTGCTGTGTCTCTGTAGGATGTTTAGACAATACATCATTGCTGTTCTCTTCCTGTAGAGTTAGAACATCAACATTTGAAACAATAGCTTTAAAGATCACAGATTTATGTAGAAGGGAAGCTTCTGTATTTGTTTTTGTACTGTCCTTGTTGTTTTCTAAGTGTGTCTGATGGTTCAAAGAAGGATCTAAAACAACCTTATCTAACTGAACCAAATGTTCTGAGGGATTATTCGTAACTTGAAGAATGGTTTCATTATTACCTTGGTTGTTGTTGTTGTTATCTTTTTGATGAATCTCTTGCCTGTAAGGTTTACAGTAGGCTGGGTTTGTATAGCAAAATACAATTGCTACTTGCACCCACAACCAGGCCATAGATCTTTTTCTTCTATACATTCTGCTGTCTTTTTTTAAATTCTTTTATTCTTGTATTGCTCCTGTTGAATTTGTGCTGTGGGTTTCTGCTTGATGACTGTCTGCTATTGGGTTGCGTCTCACCTACTCACAAATTTGAAGCCATGCCAAAATATAAGGAAATGCTATTCCAGTTTTTGGATACAGACTTTCATTTATACATACATATGCATCCTCACATATATAAATGCTCACTGCTGCAGGTGAAAACAAAAATGTATGTATATATCATCAATATGTGTTGCCGTTTATGATGGAGCATTCTCTGATGATTGTCAGTTTGCAAGAATGTGTATCAGATGCTTTTGCAGCTGCTGGGCTGTTGAAATCACACAAATTCTGGTTTCTTGTAATGTCATCTCATGGTGCCCAGCTATCAGAAAGGGTGGGTGTCAATACAAGTCGATTGACTTAGTCAGATTTTAGGCTCTTTGTACTCCTCGATTCAAAACACACACATAAATACTCATGCATACAAATAGATAATAAATATTTTGTTGTTTTTATTCAGTGAGATGTGCTAACTTAAGAAAATTTCCCTTTTATGAGGATGTTACTTTCTGTGGAGTTTTTATGAAAATGATATAAATATATCTTTTGTTTTTCTTTCAGATTTTTTCTTTTTTTGAACTTTTAACTTATTTTCTTTCTTTTTTTAGTCTTTATATTCAATGATAAAAATGAAAAAAATTCTCAAATAAAATGTTAATGCCAAAATTTAATTTTTAAATTAAAGCAGTATTCAAATAATGTACTTTTAATTTTAGGTTATCAAACTATTATCCCTGGAATGTTTTTGCAAATCCCTTTCAAAAACTTTTTTTTTTCTCTTAATTAATCTTTTAACTTATTTTCAGTTTATTACTTATGTTTTTCTTCTTTTTTCTCTTCTTAAAAATAATCTGCAGTCGAAATCCCCCTGCATTTAAAAATAGAGTTGCTAACAGGTTTCTTCTTGGTAATCTATTCCTAGCTCTAATGTTTCTATGAAGAAGAATTGACTGTCACAGAAATAGTTTACACCTTTATAGCCCATATCATAATTTCATTCTTTCACTCCACTTTTTTTCCTTCTTTTTTTTTTTAATGCTTCCTTTCTTAAAACTCTTCCTGAGAACCACTCCTTGGCACCAAATCTTTTTAATCAGGTGGTCTTTTGCAACTGCTAAATTTGTCAGACAGGTGTTGCTGTTATCTTTGTTCTTAGTTTTTCCATCAACTGTGCCACCTTCTGTTTTTTTTGTTTGTTTTTTTTTACTTCATCTTTTGTTACATAGTGATAACTGCCATTATAACTGCTTCTACAGTTGGTTTACTGACAGCCACACCCACTGTATTCTTTTAATAATGAGATCCAAACAGCACTTCTTCTTTTTTTTCTCCCCTTTTTATTGCAATTTCTGAAAAAGAAAACAAAAAGAATGTTAAATTCTTGAAAACCTAAAATCACAATGCTACTTAGGTCTTATTTCGTAGCATTATATTATAGTTAGATATGCAGCTTATTTTGTCCCTTGTAAAAATGGTTATATATTTGGTATAGGAATACAATGATTTGGGATCTGGTTGTTTTCATTCTAATTCATCTTTCTTTTCTGTAATGGGTATCACTTCCTTCTTTGTAATTGGTTTGTCAGGGTATGTCCCAGCACTTTTGCCAAAAATCAGTGTATATCTGTGTATACTCTGAAAGGTATTACACATACATTCATACAAATTTTATTAAAGATCAAGAAAAGTTTTGTTAAGGACATTTAATTTTTCTTTATTTCTGACAAGTTGTTTGGCATCATTATAAATGTGTATCTATGTATATGTGCATATATACACACACCTTAATACAATATTGCCAATTAATGTCACATAGTCACAAACAATAAGTATTTACAGCACTAAACTCAATCTGATCTTATGTAAAATAATTCCTAAGAAACATCTAAGTGTAATAATTTGGTAAATAATTTAAATTTGTATTATACTGTTTGGCAACTCTTGTAATTAGATAGGGTAATTTTCACTTTAAAGTTTTCATTTTGCAGAGTGTATAAAACTGCACTTGCAGTAAATTATTTAAAAATACTGGCACTATGCTTCTTAAGTTAAAATTTTTTAAAGAACTTTGGTAATTATAACTTCATTGGGAAATCATTTTTTTTACACTAACAATGCTAGTTTATCATACATTAATACATAGAGACTAATATCCTCATCTTAGTAATTATAAGTTACATGCTTGATGTATTTTCCAGTCCTCTTCAGCTGTACCTTTTAATATCTGGCAATTGTCTGGAATTTGGAATTGACACTTTTATTCAATTTTCACAGGTATATTGTTCTCATTTCACAGTTCATACTAAGGGATTATCTCATATTGGTTCATTCTTTTCCTTTTTTTCATTGAATCAAAGATTTTTTATTTTCACTACCTGACTCAGAGATTGAACTTTAACTGCCAAGTAACTTGATAAACTTAACCAATATTTTTATCCTATTATAGCAATCAGGTAGTTTAATTTTTTCATCCTTAAACCTAATGTCAGTGCATTCTTAAGAATTCTTTTTCTAAAGTGTATACTCTCTTAGATTGAATAAACTGTTTGGTTTCAAATTCCTAGGACACTACCTAATAGTTATGCAATGTTGGGCTTTCATTACTAACAAAGATTTTTTTTTCTTTCTAACTTGCTTTCTTTTTCTTTAGTTGTTACTTAAGAATTACTTTTATTTGCTTAAAAATTGGTTATTTTTTTAAATTTTCACTTGATTTTTTGATGGATGTTACCAAAAAATATTCTTAAATTGTTGTGGAAAATCAAACTGTTTCATTTTGCCATCTTAAATTTGAATTGGTGCAAACACATTTAAATTATCAGTGTTAAATTTTGTGCTTATTTACATAATTTTGTGTGATTGGTTGGGTTAACCCAGATCATTGCTCAGACTGTCATAAATTGTGCCTTGCCATTGAGAAGGAAGCGTTTTTTATCATAGTCAAAGCTAAATGGTCACACTGAAGCCTGAAGAAGCTTAACCTGAACCTTACTTGAAGCAACAAAAAAGCTCTTGAATATCTTTAAGTGATTTCAAAGGTCATTAAATGTATTGTGTGCAATAAAGGTGTATATATGTTGCAATTATTATTTGGGATTTATAAGTTTTCGTTTATGTCATTCACATACTGCAGTGTTTATCACCTGGGACTGATTAGAGAATTTACCTGTTGAAATGCGGAAAATAAAATAAGCAAGCAGGAAAATTAATGTCATCAAATAGGTCCGAGTAGAATCTTACATCAGACTTACATAATCTATAGTTAAACTCTCAGTACTTGTCAGATGATATCCATTGGTAGTGACTTGTCTCAAATAATGCCTTACCTTCTGCAATGAATCTTTAAAATTTCTTTATGCCTAAAATGTGTAATTTTATATGTTAGCATTTAAAAGTTACTTGTCTTTGATAATGAAAAAATAAATTGATTGTTTTGTAAGAAAGGCATTTTGTTTGGTAAACAATGTTTTTAATTTGACTTTAATGTCTTTTCCTTTACTGTGAGTGACATTTAAAGAAATTTAAGTGAAAGATCAACAAGTGGGTTGTTGTGCTAATGCCATTTGTTAGTTTAAATATCTGTTACTGTAACTGTTTCCAAGTTGACTTATTCTCCTTCCTTCTTACCAATCTCCGGTTCTTGTCATGGTAATTGACTTTGCCTAATCAGTTGACTACAGCTGGACTGATTTTTGTAATATACTCTGCTTGGTTCTATTTCACTGGGCTGCATGTTGAGACTTTAGTTTTTTTTAAATACCATTCTGCCTGATGACATAAAGGTGCTAAACCTTATAGACTAACACATTTTGGAAGTATTATTAGAACTTTTGAAAACATTATAAATGAAAACAAATTGTTTTACAAGTCAGTATTATCCAAAGAAAAAATACTATTTGTTTTTCTGCTGAAGAAGGTTATTCTGTTTTAGTTTTGATAATTAAACAGATACATTCTTAGTGTAGATATTTATATATTATTCAAATTGACTGTAAATTAACAATTGCATGAAAATATATTTTGTCTAATCTAGATAATTTAGGCTTTTATCTATAGATTTCTGATGATAAATTAAATTTAAAAAATCATTTAAATGTTTTCTTCTACAAAATAAATTTAAAAATAATTTTTTAAATTATGTACTTAGTTCCAAACTAATATTCCAAAAAATTTAGAATAAATATGTTACTTAAAAAGGAAAATCTATAAATTTTCTTCATATCACAATTCATTAGCTTAGACCAGTATTTCTCAACTGGTTTTCTCCAGTTCCCTAGGGTTCTTCAAGAGGTCACTCAGGGCTCCATGCTTATTTATGTTTGTTTTTGTGTGTGCTTACAGATTTTTTTGTGAATGTAAACCTCAGTGTGAGGTCTCATAAATGAACAATGTTTTTTTAGGGGTTTTTTTTCCCCCATTAAATTTGACAAAAAAAAGTGGTGTCATTTTTTTCCCTTTAAAACCAGTTATCCAGAAAAAATATATTAAGTTTATCATGTGAACTATGATAAAAATATAAGAGAGATATTAATAATGCTAATTAATTATTTTTATGCAGGGTTTCCTTGAGACATGAAAACTATTTCAAGGGTTCCACAAGGGTAAACAAGTTTAGAGATGCTGCCTTAAACCAATATTATCCTGTTTTATTTTGTAGAGATCTTTATCTAATCAGTTTGTCTTCATTTTACCTACAAAAGTGAAATGAGAAAAAGATGATTTTGTAAAGAGCCTAGCTCTTTTTGCATAATATTTTTTAAAAATTGACCTGAACTTCAAAAAATATCTTTCTATGATAATATTGTCTCTGTCATTTTTTTAGAGATCAGTTTGCTCATTTCAAAAATGGAAAAACATGCAAAAAGAGCATATGTCAACATTATCCTGTTTCATTTTGTAGAAACATCTAATCAGTTTGTCTTCATTTTTACCTACAATAGTCATTATAGATTTTGGTAGTATGATGCTAAAAGGGCATAAGTGCATTTTTAAATTGAAGCCTAACTTCACAAAATGTCTTTGTATCAGAATATTGTCTGTCATTCTTTTAACAATCAGTTTACTCATTTCAAAAATGGAAGAAGATGCAAAAAAATATATGTCAACTTATGTCCTTTTTAGAATCAGATTGACAATTTATGAATGCAGAATTATGCAGTTAATGATTCTTATGATTACCTACATGATACCTTTTGTCAAATTCATCACTGGAATTTTTAATGAATTGTTCTTGTCAATTGAGCACTTATAAAATCAGTATTATATAATGATGTATAATACCATTTTTATATATATATATATATATATATATATATATATATATATATATATATATATATATATATATATATATAAAATAATCATATGTAATTATATGAATATAATTATGTATTATTATTTTAAGATTTTTAGTTATTAAATAACTGAAAATCTTAAATATGCAATACATATTATGACCTGCTACTCCCCAATTTTACTGCAGTCTGGGTTTGTGATCATGTAAAATCTTAGTTTAGTTTTATTTCTATTAAAATAACTTGAACAATGCTAACAATTTTATTCTTGTTTACATTGTAACAGAATTTTATTTTTTAATGAGAGAATAAGATAAAAGATATAGAATAACCGAGTGGATAAATCCGCAAAATGCACACTACTATAAAAGATGTTAAAAAAACAAGAAAATAGTTTTTATTTTGTGCTTTATGATGAGTTTTTGATCATTTGCTAACCATGTCAGCAGAAAGTGTGGAATTTTCAAGTGTTGAACACCAGACCATCATAAAATTCTTGTTCTTCAGAAGAAAATTCCAAAGGAAATCCATAAGTGTCTGTAAAGGGATTGTATGCCAACTTCCCTTGAAGATCTTAAGATCCAAGAGACTATAACAATTGTCAACTATTTTAATTGTTGATCATGTTCATGAATTAATTTTGGTTGATCAACAAATCTCTGCCAAAATAATGACTGAAATACAAGTAATATTTTTTTATTATTTGTTTGGCCTTCTGAAGAGAGCCCTCAAAATACTTTCCTCATCCCCAAAACTGGGACTATGATTTTTTCTGCTGATGTTTAAGTTTGGAATTTCTTTAGCCATGGAGAATCAGTGTTTTCACTGTATGAATTGTTATTTGATCTCTAGCTCATAGGGATATCTCAACAATAACAAGCCATCCCCCCCAAAAAAAATATTATCAGTAAATTGCTGAAAATGCTGCAAAATGAATTTAGTGATATTCATTCAATATCATTTCTGGTCAACATTCAAACATTTCGCTATCTACTTGATTGACACTTTCTACAAATCCAAATTCTTATGAACCTAATGCATTCTTTGAATATCTTTAATATTGCATCTATGCATTTGACTAAGATTTGTAAATCAGTCAAAATTAGGTCATTAACATACTCAATGTAATTTCATTTTATTTAATAACATATAACTTATTACAATAATACCCATAAAAATTACAGAATTGTTAAATTATTGCAATTGGCACTTCTGCCTAAAATCAGAGTAGCTGTGTCCTCTGTCTAGGACCACAGGATTACTCTCCAGCACTCTGCTGAAGATCAGTGTATTATCTATGTGCAAAAGTATTAATAGTGTTATATATATATATTATATATATATATATATATATATATATATATATATATATATATATATATATGCACATATACTTGCGCACACACACACACACATATATTTCTCAGGTGTTATAAATACATTGCTCATTGTTATATAACAGGCCTGTTAAGTATATAGTGTATTCATTAATATATATATATATATATATATACACATACACTCATATGCTCCCCTGTTGTTTTCAACATATGATGGTCAAACAGCTCAGTTTTTAGAACCAACAGCCAAACTACCCACACATATCATTTGATTATTGTGGTGAAGTCTTGGGCAGAAACAGTAACACTTTTTGGAAGAGCCGAATACAGAGATGATCTTCCACATGTTTTGAAATCAGAGTTGTCCTTCTAGACTGTTCACCAACCAAGGCTATAGGACACCAGTCTGTCCTACTATTTACCCATAGCTGGGGGAAGAAAAGATGGATTCATACCGTTTCTAAGGGTATTAGCATGTAAATGAATATAATGAACTTGACAGAAATTCAAACACCACGTCTCTCCAATTCCGCAATCCTTGCTGCCATCCATTATTCCACTGTGTGTGTGTATATATATATATATATATATACACACACACACACTCTGTGTGTGTGTGTACATTGTGTTTCATGTTTTGTTTAGTATTTTTTTTTTTTTTCTTTTGTCTTTTTTTTTTTTTAATCATTTCACCCCAAGAAAGTCAGGAATGCCACTAGTATGCAAGGGGTTACAGAGCGTGAAGGTGAGAGAAAAGACTGTGTATAGCAGGAAACAAAGAAAGAATAAAAGCTGAACAGGGTTCAAGAAGATAGAAGATGGCAACTGACATTGCATTTAAATTTTTGAAGATTAGTTATCAGGGAAGCAAGGAAATGGAAGACACAGACAGAAAATGAAAGAAAAGAAATTGTTGGCATAGAAGTGACAGTTACATTTACCTAATTCAACAATAAAAGGGTGGGACCGAGATGCCAATCTAGTAGCACACTTAAACTCATGTATTCTAGGCACCAGGGGAAAACAGCTCATCAGAGCAGTAGCCATGAAAATATTTGTAGAAAAGACAGAGGGAAGCCACATCACATCAGTGAGAAAGTGACTGAAGTCAAGATGCCAAGTTAGGATCGATTACATTGCAGATCCTTCCTTGGATTTTGTCAAGAACCTCGAGATGAGTAGCAGGAGCACCTGACCAGATATGGCAACAGTATTCAATACACAGATGAATGGTAGATTTGTAAATGTACAAGATGAACTCTGATGAGAAAAACCTTCTGGCATGACACAATAAACCAACTTTCCTTGCAGTAGATGCAGATATTGATTTGATGTAGTCATTCCACTTCAAGTCAGTTGTAAACACGAGGCTAAGAAGGTGCAGTGTGTTACTCTCTATGAGTCTCAAATCAGCCAAACCTTACAGCAATCACTACAATTGCTGTAAGGTTTGGCTCTTCTTAAATATTAAGAAGAGCCGAAACTTACAGTAATCATAGGGATGTCTGCGAACTGTGCCAGGAGGAAAAATTAACTATAATAGCATTTTCGGACCCCAAAAATCTACTAAATGAAAGATCTGAAATAATGTCATGATGGATACACACTAAAATGTACTTTTTGAGTTTGTATGAACCCAGATGAAAGTATGTATAATTTATTTACTCCCCATCCAATACAATTTCAATATTCTTACCTTACTCTTCCCCTTCTATTACACTTTGTGTTGTGCATTCATATATAAATGATAAAGGGTTAAGAAGTCATTTGGTCTATATTGCATGAGGATAACTAAAAGTTGAAATCCTGGTAGCATGGTTGCCTGATATCCTAATTTTTTAAATATATATATATATATATATATATATATATTCAATTGAATTGATGAAAAGTGAATTGCTCATGGGTTTTAAAAAATAATACAAAAGATATTTGTCTGGCTTATTTTCAAACAAGAAAATTGACAAACTAAAACCAAAATTACATTTATGTCTCTTGAAACTAAGTCCAATAAAATTTTTTATATCTCAAAACCCATGTTTAATCTTGATTTTACAATACTTTGACAAGTTTAACATTAATATCCTAACAGATTGGATGATAACATTTTTTTTTTTTTTTTAAAGTTCTCATAGAAAAGATTTTTTTTTTTTCAAAAGATGTAAAGTAAAGAAACAGCACTAAATTTTTCTAAAATAAGATACATTTATGTCATTTAGAATATGAAATATTCTTTGACAGCTGTTTTTGAAGTGTGATGCCCTTATATATATATATATATATATATATATATATATATATATATATAACTTTCTCAGCAATGTATTAGGTTTGTGCAATGATTCCCAGCACCCACCCCTTTGAAACTTAGATACTGAACACATAGTAAAAACCCTTCTTTTTTTATCGTCTTTTTTTTTCTTTTTTTTCTTCAAGTGGAAATTTGCTTAAAAAATTTGCTGTAAAACAAAAACTAAAAAGAAACAATTTTTTTTTTTATTATGATTATTTCAAACCTACCATAATTGGTTACTCAGTAGAAAACATCATGATAACCTTAGGACAGTATATCCAGAAATTTGTATGAACAAAAGATATTGTATCACTCTTTCCAAAAAATATTCTTTCATTCTACTTTGAAGATTTAGAACAAATTGAGTATTTGACTCCCATCTGAAATATGTCATCAATTCAAGTTAAAGTCAGAAAATTGAATTAGGGTGTTTAAATATTTATTGTTATTATTAGACAGGATATTTTAATGATTATATATGGTTTCTTTGGACTAATTATCTCATCTTTGTTGTTTTAACCCATTTCAGCTGTTTACTCTCTGCAGATGTGACATGCATGGGAGGAGGTGCACATGCTTCCCTAAAACATTCTGAGGGCAAGCAAACACCCAAGGAATGCTGAAAGGTAAATGGTTGAAGTCATGTGAAAAGAAAATGAAAAAGAAAATTTAGTCCAAAGAAAATAACATACAAGGAAATTTTATAATTGGTATAAAAATGATTTTTATCTTTAAGTGTTTGTGAGTCACTGAATTAAAGACCATAAAAGACCATAAAATAAATTCTGACCCTGTTGGGTGTATAATGTGAAAAATAAAATATCTAAGGTATTTGACTTGACCCAGAATCTTATATTTTCAGTATACCTGCTTAAAGAGTTAAGATTTTTACCTCAAATGTCATGCCAACTGTCATTCCTTTGGCAACTATTTCAAAAATGGTTATAGGGAGATGTGATTTCTTTACCAGAAATCTCATCTCGTTCATTTAAAACTAATCATGTACTAGCTGAAGAATTACTTCTCCACTAACCTGAAGACTTCATTTATATTATGATCTGTTTCTGAATAGTCTTTAGAAAGTTAATATACAGACTTAATGATACTTCATGACCAAAAACAAATTGTTTGCTATAGTTATAAACAATCAACTCTTTGGATCAGTTTTCTTTCATTTTGAGTCACCTCATGACTCAAAATAAAAAAAAGAAAAAAAAAAAAAGAAAGAAAACTTTATACTAAGAATAGCTTAATGATTAGTGCATTAGATTGTAGCCATTGAGTTCTTTGATTCTGTCTTCAGTCATTTAAGTAGTTTGTTTATAATGGTAATAATATCTTATAATTAGATATGAAGTTATTAAGATATTTTGTTCATTCTTTAGTTATTTTGAGTGATTCATAATCTAATAAATAAGTGGATGTGTGGGTGATGTAATGGATAGTGGCTCAGGATAAGAAGTTTGAATTTCTTTTGGGTTTGTCACATTCATTTACACATGCATACTCTTGGGCAAGGTATGAATCCATCTCCTCCCTCGCTATGGGCTAAATAGTAGGACTTGTATCTGAAAAAAAATCATTGTTATTCTAAAAAAATGTTAATGCAATATTCACTTATTAAAAAAGAAATATTCTTACAATTCAAAATATTTTTCATCTTTAAATAACCCACAAAGAGATAAGCCATTAAAAAAAAATCAGTCAAATCAAATTTTTTTTAATGATAGAAATAGTTCACTTGTTTATTCATTGAAACATAGCAGAGATTCAATCCCTCTTTTCAAGTTTATAATGTATTATGTTTATTTTATCTCCCCAGAAGAGTAATAATAAACAGTCTTGTTAACTTTAAAATCATTCTTTATCAATTCTGATAGCAATCTACTGTATTTGTTGGTCTATAAGATGCATGTCCACTGTAACTCCTCCACACACTATAACTTCCACATTGTGTTCACTTCTCACTAATGAATTTGGGAAAGGCATCAATTCATTTCTTCTCCCTTCCACTCAGCAATGGGTTAAATAACAAGGTAAACAGGTACCCAGTTTAGTAGAAGGACGATTCTGAATTCAAAACTATGGAGATGACATTAAGAAACCATTCCACTATCTTTCCCCCAATATGTCATAGCAATCCCCAGATGCTAAAAAATTAATCTGTGGAGAGTCATATATCTATATCCTGAAGGGGTATGGCACTTAGATAACTCACAAGTTTTAATACTATATTACTGCACTGGACTGTGTATTTGCATAGTTTATATATATATATATATATATATATATATATATATATATATAAAGAGAGAGAAAGAGAGAAAACATGTATGTGTACTTAAATGTATATCATATAAGCTAAGCTAGCAATTATAAAACTTTTATTTTTTTTATTTTTACTAATTCATCCCAAGCAAATTGATAATGTCACTAAGGTGCTAGGAGGTACTAGGATTGAAAGAGAATGAAAAGACTTTGGAAGTAATTGAAAACCCAATTCTAAACAGGGGACTAGGTATAAACCTTTACTCCTGTTCAAAATACCATGGAGGAACAATAGACTAATATATCCAGACATGAGGAGAGAAAAAGTAATTGGTAAATAAAATTTCAGAGTTCAGGCATAGATGTTAAAAGTATAGAGTTGAAGTAGAATTTAGAAGGTTTCATATCAACAATACATTTTGTTTTGGTAAAAGGAAATAATATGTCACACTTGTATTGATAATCATGTTCCAGAGAATCATATTTTATTTAATTCCAGCATAGATTCAATAGAAGTTTGTTTTCTATTATTGTCACAGCTTTATGCCTACAATTTATTTATTTTGACAAACTCCTGAACCTTTCTATAGTTTTAATAAAAACATTCTTTTGGAGGTGTTCTAAAGTTTTACGTCAGCTATTTCAGAAGGAAGACTCATTAACATAACAAAATAAAACATAATAAATTTAACTCCTTAACAAGCAAATTTTTCAACTGACAACAGGTAGCTGCAGGTCAGTACTTATAAAATACTCAAGGATAGCTTATATATTAAAAAATAATAAATTTAAGAAAAAATATTCACTTACCTTGTGTTGAGAATTTTTTTGTTCAAATAACTATTTGAATTATGTTACTTGACAATTATATATATATATATATATATAATGAATGTGTATGTAGCATAGCAGTTATTGGTGCAGAAAGTGGGAGTAGTGTATCAATTTCAAATTCCATCCAAGGCCGTTGTATTATGCCTTATTTTAGAATTTTATTTAACTAGAAATAATCACCAAATGCAGTAGATTTAAAGTATTTAAGACAATTGTATCTAAGGATAGATACTTATATATATTACATTTCGTGAGGATGTCCTTTTAGGATTTGGGTGATCATTTCCTGTCCTTTGGTAATTCTTAATAAATTTTGCATTTTTGTTCTCTCCTAAACCTTGTTCCCTCATCCATTTACTGAGACTCACTAGGTAGGTTATGCATTATTTTCCTTTCTCCCTCTTCCCTTCAATCTCTCCTGTGAGTATCAAATATTCCAAGCCCTCTTTCCTCATTATGTACCTTAGAAATTTCAACTATCTCTCCCTGATGTAAGTTACAATTGTCCTTTTTGTTTCCATTTTCTCCATAAAACTTCGTCATTGCTCACATATTTGGTCCATGGTATTCTCAGCATCCTTCGGTAGAGCCACATTTCTGTTGCTTTAAGTCTCTTCTTCATCTATGAGGAGATTGTCCAGCATTCACTACCTTGTAGAAGGACTGATATTACATAACAGCTGAGTACTCTTTTCTTTGTTTCTAATGAAATCTTTCTGTTTTTAATACATTGCTTTGCTTTGCTTTTAGAGTGCATCTTTCACTATCCCAATGCACCTTCGGATTTCAATGTTGCATTTTCTAATCTCTGTTAAAACACTTCCCAGATATTTAGATTGTTGTATTTGTTTGATTTTAGTATCTCCAATTTGTAATTTGCATGTTGGGCTGTTCCTTTCGTTAACAACCATGCATTCCATTGTTTTCCAATTGATTTTTAGCCTTCTTGCTTCCCTTCACTACCTTTGGTATATATAAAAAAAAAAAAAAAAGGTTCAGAAAACTTTTACAACATTTATTCCAAATGGCCACTTATAGTCACAGTTCATTTAACATTTGTGCTATATCCCTGAAAATCTGGAGTTTAAGAAAAGAAAAATGAAAGTCATTTGCTGATATGAATTGATTAAATTTTTAAAATTCTGTGATGTAATTTTTCACTAAATAACAAGTTTATTAATACTTTCTCTGCCATTGACATATATAGGTCCTTACAAAACTTACATTGCCTGCTGTTGACATATATATAAAAATAGAAAGACACTCACTCAAATTCCAGCTGCACTCAGCATGCAAAGGCTTTGAATAAATGCTGCTACTAGTATTCAAAACAACACAAAAATAAGTCAAAATATGAAGAGAAATTAACAACACCTCAAACAAAGCCCATGAAAATAACTAAAGAAGTGGTCAAAAGCGCTTGGGACAATGGGAAATTTCTGCACTCCCTTACTCCCACAAAATGGAAAAATTTAAGAACACTGGAAAAAGTAAATAAAAAAAATTAATTTTCCTTGTCTATTTAATGAAAGATGTTTAAAAGAAAGGTTGCTGCTTAAGTATGCATTAATATATATATATACACACACACACACACACACATATATATATATATATATATATATATATATATATATATAACAGATGGGCGGTTTAACTGAAAAACAACTTTTTTCGATTTCATCTTCACACCGTGAAATCGCATCAAAATTTTTACAGGACTGAAATCATTCAGTTTTTTAATTTAAATCACTACTGAGTGACCATATCCAAAGAAACACTACTGAAAAAGAATTTCTGATGTTAATAAAATTAAATTTTATCCGCATTGTAAGAGAAAATGATTGAACAAAAATATGTTAAAACATTTAATTAACTAGTTTTAGGAAATAAATGTGAGAAATGATGAAAAAAAAAAAAAATGACATGATGTCTGAAATCTATTTGTTTCAGTTTTCCCAAAAAAATAAATTTTTTTGCAGTAAAATTAAGTTAACAAAATAGTGAGTAAAAATAAAAACATAGTTGCTAGTTTTGTCAAAATGTTAAATTTTTTGCAAGTTTTTTCTAAGCTAGTACACTAATCATGAAATAAAGTTTTTTTTGTTTTTTGCTGTAAATAAATTTGTATTTATCTGGGGATTGCACCTAAATTATTATAGATATTAAGAATAATTAAAATAGTTCTTAATTTCACCTTTAAAATATGTATATTTCCTGATATGCAAGTCTTTAGTGTAAAATAAAATTAGATATTAAAAAAATAAAATACGTTTTAATCTCAGTTTTAAAATGTGTATATTTTCAAAACTGCAAGTCATCTTTTTAAAACACAAAGTAAAAATTATTCTTTTTTCACCCACTAGTCAGTGTCAGTAGTTTCAATAATTTGAAAGTTCTTTTACCACACATTGATTTAACTATCAGTTGCTCTTTTTTTTTTTTTTTTTTTTTTTTAGCTTACTTTATAATTTTTGAAGGAATTTGTTTCCACAGGTCAGAGAAGAAATGATCATCTTCCTGGTTGCAGTTTAAGGTGTCTTCTAATTGAGTGTACAATTCCAAGAATATTGATAAAGATTGGTCATGTTGATTTTTGAGAAACAAAGTAATGTAAAATTTAGTCTCAAAAAAAGAAAAAAATCATATTTCACATTTTCATTTTCTTTCCAGCCATATGAATATTCTTAAGATTAGACCATAAATACATGAGAAATTGCGAGTTGAAGAACTAAGTTGCAAAATTATCAATTTCAAATGAAATCAGATATTGACTGGAAAAGCTATAATTACACAAGAAAATGAATAGCTTCCTTATAAAGCTAAAATACTAAATTAAAAACCGAAAAACTGAATTGGAAATCACAGTATCAAGGGGAAAGTAAAAAAAAAATGGGAACCAATACCGAAACATAAATTGCCAAACCGACCAACTCGAATATATATATATATATATATATATATATATATATATGCACAGACATTTTCAAGATACCATGAAACATAAGTAACTAGTATTTGTGTTATAAATAACTACCATTTAATATTCCAAACTAGTATAGACATATTGTAGCAGACAATACATGTTTTTGACATTTTTATTATATTATGTATTAGGGATGTTGTCTAGCATAGTCTGTACTGCAGAGTATCTAATCAAAACTAAAATGGCAACACCTATGAGAAATTGCCGCCATTGTCTTTGTAATCATTCATTTCCTGTAAATGACAATTTCCTATTTTTTCCCCTAAACTGGTCAGCACAGCCAAGCAACAATGTTATAACAACGCAGCAGTAAAAGTGCTAATCCTATACTTGTTGACAGTTATTTGTTGCTTATTTCTTTTTACGAATACCACACATTTATGCTTCATTTGCTCTATCTTGCATGGGAAAGCATAAGAAAACCTTATTTGGTATTTTATAACACATAATCTTTAAATTTAGTTTTATAGAGATTTTGTTTTAGTATAACAAAGAAAAACATTGATTATAGCAATATTAAAATTTACCTACACATAATTTATTGTTGTAAATAAGAGTTAAGATGCCAATCTACTAAGTTAATGAATTGCACTCCAGTCTTTTATTGTAAGATAATTTCATTCTTGTACAAGTTGTGTAGGCAGAAAAGTTTTACTAAGTAGGGCATGTTGAAAACATTTGTAGTTATTGTTATTTGCTGAACTCAGCTTAGTTTTGGCACAAGGCCACACATATTGGGTAGCCATTACTACTGAGTAGTAATGGCCAACCAGACAAGCCATGGCTAGGTTATGAGCATTGCTACTAAAGTTTCTGTTGGATAAAGGTTGATTTTGTTTTTATTATTATAATTATTTGTCTATGATTTGGCAGAGGTTTTCTTGATGCAGTCAGATTTTTGTACAGAAGACAGAACCACATATTTGTTGATAAATAACTTATCATCAAGGAAGCTATGATCATTTAGTAAAATGATGGATTATATCTTCAGTTTCAAGGCAGTTAATATTTAATTATTATGAGGAGGGCTATGAGATTCTCATGGTTAAATCATCAGTAAAGCAGTCAAATTTTATAACTTTCGGGTAGGTAGGAGTGCACACTAACTGCTCATTATTAAAAGAAAGAATACAATACATATAGCCATTGGGTAAACATTTTGTTATAATTGTTTTCTTATATCAAAGATCACAAAGAATTATATGATAGGATGCTGAAAGTTCATGGCCTACTTCCCAAAAATGAAACCAAACATTTCTTTTTGGGTTTTTTTTTAAAATCCTTTTTTGGTCAAGCCACAAACTTCTTAGCATCTTCTTGTGTGTGGTGTTGGTGATGTTGGGTAAATTTCATATGCCTGGTTTAATCAAAGTTTAAAACACACATCTGATAGTTTTTATCACTTTATACATTATTTTTAGTGGATACTTATATTTGCATAGACACTTTGTTTATTTATTAAACAGTATATTTATTTATTTTTGTCTACCAGCCTGAATATTCAAGAAATCTTATTAAAGAAAAAAATATGCTCTCCAGCAAGATTCAAACCTGCATCCCTCTAGGCAGGGAAACTGTTCTTAGATCCAGTGCACTTATACCAACTCAGCCACAGAACTTTTGCAATCATATGACATTCCTATACTGCACCAAATGAATCTACTTTATTCTACCAAAAATATAAATTCGCTAAACTTTTTTTTTGCAAGTATAAATTTGGTAAGTTCTTATTAAATATAATCTGTACAATAAACTTTACATTTTTAAGGTTCACAGAAGTTCTTAGTTCAATCCATTTCCCAAACGTCGATTGTTCAGGCCAAGAACTTTTCAATACCTCCTCATAAAAGTTGAATCACAATTTACAAAAAACCTTAGTTACTAATTCAAACCTAGGAAGCAAAATAGTTTTATTTAAAACGGATGTGAAAACCCAGATAACTAAAGCCTGGGCTGCCTTGAATAAAATGCATGTAATCTGGAAATCTGATCCATTAGACAACCTCGAGCAGAGATTATTTTGCACCACTGTTGAGGCAGTTTTAATGTATTGTGCCACTGCTTGGACATTAATTAAAACTCTGGAGTCTAAGTTTTTATGGAACCAGCATTTGTATGCAGAGAGCTATATTTATCATCTCTTGGAGATTGAAACACAGCTCTATAGACCTATCCCTGATATTTCTACAATATTATGTGATTGCAGAATACATTTTGCAGGACACTGCTGGCAAGCAAGACAAGAACTTGTAAGGGATCGACTGCTCTGGACACCTAGCCATGGTGTAAGACAGGCTGGTTGCCCAGCAATCGCCTACATTGACCAACTATGCTAGGACATTGAATGCCCACTTAATGACCTTCTGGCCTTGATCTAGGACTGTAATGGTTGATATGATAGACTCATGAATGTCTGAACTAGTTCAACTGAATAATAATAATAATAATAAAAAAAAAAAAAAAGATATGAATGTATACACATTTTCCAGCATTTATCTGTTTGGCAGATACAGAAATATTTACTTAAATCAGTAAACAGGTACCCAAAATTAATACTTGAAAAGTACTAGTACTTTAGTCACGAAATGGCTAAAGTGTTTTTAAACACTAGTCTACTATTTTTCTTCATGATTTTAGATTGCGTTCAAAAACATTTTGCTATCATTGTACAGGGTGCAGCAGAAATATCTCCCACATAATGCTAAGTGATTAGTGGCAATGGTATCTTCATTTTGCTAATGTCTTAACATTATGTAGGAAGTATTTCTGCCACACCCCATATATTATAATTTTTACAGTAAATAGTGTACTAATATTGAATTGTTCTTGATTAGTAGATTTTATTCTTGCAATGAAAATGTGCAATATAGATATTCAAATTTTAGCCATCTAAATGCATACATACGTGGAAGAATTAGAGCAGACATAATCACCCATAATTTGATTATATTCCATCTTTAATAGTAAACAGTGAGCATACTTTACAGCTAAAATAGTTTTCACTGTGTTTTTATAACTAGCAAAATCAGGAGCAAGAAACTGTCACCCTTTATCGCGAGTGAGGGTAGTTTCTTAAAGACTCCATATTTCATATTTCTATGTCTAGACACTTTATTTTGATATTGAACAATTTAGAGAAGTTTTTCTCTTCTTGTCACTAAGTTACTGTTCAAGGAATGTTGAATGATTTACCTTCTGAAGTTGGCCTAAAATGATGAAATAAAAAAAAAAAAACGTAATAAATATCCATATCCCGTGTGTTGTAATATTAGCACATTTCCGTTAGTATTTACATTCTTGTATCCATTAGGCTAAAAAAATACAAATCTAGTTTATTCAGGCTAAATCCTCATCCTCTTTGTCAAACAAAAAAAAATACCCTAAAGATGTTCGTGTTAGAATCTCATTCTTCTGTGAAAAATTATGTCAATTTGTGAAACTGTTTATTTTTTTTAAATTTGACAGTACACATGTGTACATTGTACTAAGATTACACTACACCACTGTTTTTATTACCACAAATGTTATTTTTTTTATTGGATACACATATTTGAGTAGACGCTCTGTCTATTTTAAACAGTATTTTATTTTGTCTACCAGCCTGAACAATTGAGAAAACTTGGGCTGGTGGCAGGATTTGAACTTCCTCCCCCCCCAACCTTTGCAGGAGAAACCACTGTTTAATCAGTCATGTTCTAACTGCTCAACTATAAAGAGCATCACAATCAAGCAAGGTTCTATTTGACATTCTCTTGTAAAAAGGGATGCAGGTTCAAATCCTACCAGGACATTTCCTTTAATAATTTCTCTCAAATGTGCAGGCTGGTAGACAAAATAAAATACTGATTAAAATAAATAAGGCATCTACTCAAATACATGTATACACTAAAAAATAATATTTGAGTAATAAAAATATGTTGGATTAAAAAATATAAAATCCATTAATTCTTTAGAAATTACTATATCAGTGTATAGAGTAATTATTAGATTGCTAAAAAAGTTTGCAAATATTAGAAAGTTGTTGAGGTTTTGGGCAAATAAAGTTGCAAAGCATCTCTATTCTGGAGATAGATGTGAATGGATGGTAATGTAGGTACAAAGAGAGATGGTAAAAAGTGAAAAGTTGCTTAGAACTGAAAGGTACTTGATGTTGTGGAGAGACATGATCACCCACGTTCTGAAAGGATACAACACAAAAAATGATGAAAGCGTATGTATCCATATCTGGATACTGTCATCATAGGTGATGGAAAATGATGATGGTAACAATGTGTAAACAAGGCTGGATAGAAAAGAAAGCCACCATTAATATAGCTACACAAAAGCCAGAGTTCCTTCAAAAAAAAAAGGTTATACTTTATTGTTGAAATATATGAGGGATTGTTTACTGAGAACTACCCAGTCCAATCAAACTGTTATTGATAAATTGTACTAGTAGATACAAAGTGAGATTAATATAATAAAATAAAAATCTACAGTTGTGCAAAGTTCACCTGATTTTACATTGTATAATTGCCACTGAATGATCAAGGCATCCAAAATGTCAAAACTAAACTGAAAATGTATTTCAGTTCAAATTGGATGTCTTTCTGTTCAAGAACAATCTCCAGTTTATTGACATTCTGAAAGTAAAGAAACAGCGAAAAAAATATGATATTAGAATAAAGAAATATCATTCAATGAGACTTGAACTTACATTCCATACCTTAGGGAAGAAAATGTTTTATATGAAAATTCTAGCAACTTGAACCTCTTGTTATGATATAAACAGCCTTTCCAAAAGTTTTCTTTCAAAAATATTTTAATCAGATTCTCTTGCCATATTCTAGGTCTACTTAGCTTTTTACAGCGATTCATTTTTATAAATTGTTCTTTTTTTATTTTATAGAGAACAGTTATACACATTTGGCAGAATTCATTGGAAATCATTAGAAAGATATTTTTTCTTTCATTGTATCTTTGATTCAAGAGATATTAAAATATGTGTATGAAGAAATTAATGTTTGATGCTCTGCCAATTAGCTATAGGAGTTTGGTTTTTATATTGCTTGAGTTTCGACAGGCATACACACAGATATATATATGCAGTATGCCATTGTGTGTGTGTGTGTGTGTGTGTAATATATGATAAAAATATAGTTTTGTGGTATGTAAATATAAAAATGGCCATCGAAGTCAACACCCAGCAGTGACACTGTCTCATAATGAAATGTAATCATCAGGCTATGTGCATTGTGTTTTGGCTCGGCTATTTATATTTGCTGGCAAATGGTGCATTATGGGTAATATTATTTTAATGGTTATTTGGGTGGGTGGTAACAGTGATGTTTAGAAAAATTCTAAAGACTATTGAGTGGGAATAATTGTGGATCCAGATGTAATTATATGGCTATTTTATAGTGTTGTTTGTTAAATTTTATATTCATTATTTATTATTTATTATTGTATTATTTAATAATGGTTATTATTATTAAGTATGCTTGTGTTTATGTGTGAATTTGAAGATGAAATTTTTTTTATTTATTTAATTTTTGGTTTTGATTAATTTATTTACTTATTTATTTTATTTTTATTTATTTTAGTTTGTTATATTTTTCAATTTTTTGGTAATTTGTGTTGATCTGGGAAGGTGTGTATGTATGTATATATAATATATATATATATATATATATATATATATATGTATGTGTATATATATATATATGTATGTGTATATAATATATATAATGTGTGTGTGTGTATATATATATATATGTGTGTGTGTGTGTAATATGTATATGCTTGTATATATATATGTGTAATATGTATATGCTTATATATGTGTGTGTAATATGTATATGCTTGTATATATATATATATATGTGTGTGTGTGTAATATGTATATGATATATGTGTGTGTAATATGTATATGGTTGTATATATATATATATATATATATATATATATATATATATGTGTATATATATATATATATATATATATATGCTTGTATATATATATATATATATATATATATATATATATATATATATATATATACAAGCATATATATATATATATATATATATATGCTTGTATATATATATATATATATATATATATATGCTTGTATATATATATATATATATGCTTGTATATATATATATATATATATGTATATGCTTGTATATATATATATATATATATATGCTTATATATATATGTGTGTGTAATATGTATATGCTTGTATATATATATATATATATATATGCTTATATATATATGTGTGTGTGCGTGTGTAATATGTATATGCTTGTATATATATATATATATATGCTTATATATATATATGTGTGTGTAATATGTATATGCTTGTATATATATATATATATGCTTATATATATATATGTGTGTGTAATATGTATATGCTTGTATATATATATATATATATGCTTATATATATATGTGTGTGTGCGTGTGTAATATGTATATGCTTGTATATATATATATATATGCTTATATATATGTGTGTGTAATATGTATATGCTTGTATATATATATATATATATGCTTATATATATATGTGTGTGTGCGTGTGTAATATGTATATGCTTGTATATATATATATATATATATGTGTGTGTGTGTAATATATATATATGCTTGTATATATATATATATGTGTGTGTGTGTAATATATATATATATGCTTGTATATATATATATATATATATATATGCTTGTATATATTATATATATATGCTTGTATATATATATATAATATATATATTTGTAATATGTATATGCTTATAGATATATATTTGTAATATGTATATGCTTATATATATATAAATATTTGTAATATGTATATGCTTATATATATATTTGTAATATGTATATGCTTATATATATATATATATATATTTGTAATATGTATATGCTTATATATATATATATATTTGTAATATGTATATGCTTATATATATATATATATATTTGTAATATGTATATGCTTATATATATATATATATATATTTGTAATATGTATATGCTTATATATATATATATATTTGTAATATGTATATGCTTATATATATATATATATATGTAATATGTATATGCTTATATATATATATATATTTGTAATATGTATATGCTTATATATATATATATTTGTAATATGTATATACTTATATATATATGTGTGTGTGTGTGTGTAATATGTATATGCTTATATATATATATATATATATATATATATATATGTGTGTGTGTAATATGTATATGCTTATATATATATATATGTGTGTGTGTATGTGTGTAATATGTATATGCTTATATATATATATGTGTGTGTGTAATATGTATATGCTTGTATATAATATGTATATGCTTGTATATATATATATATATATATATATGTGTGCGTGTGTAATATGTATATGCTTGTATATAGGTGTGTGTGTGTAATATGTATATGCTTGTATATATATGTGTGTGTAATATGTATATGCTTATATATATGTGTGTGTGTGTGTGTAATATGTATATGCTTGTATATATATATATATATATATATGTGTGTGTGTGTGTAATATGTATATGCTTGTATATATATTTGTGTCTGTGTGTGTAATATGTATATACTTGTATATATATATGTGTGTGTGTGTGTGTGTGTAATATGTAT